>CM064548.1:48873403-49503403 GCA_032716605.1 Paralithodes platypus
CGACTGCTAATTCTGGTATTTTATACTTTAAAAAAAATAAGCATCAGTGCCGGGGAAATGGATGCACTACATGATTAGATGGCATTGTCACCATACCACCACCTCCTCTCCTCCCCTTCCATGTGTCTTACCCCCTCTCCCCTCAAATACCTTCATTCTTCCTTCTCTATCCCTCCACTAACCCCCTCCCTCATCCACCCATCCATCATATGCGAGAGCGAGTCAGTGTGGCTGCAGCCGGCGAGGAGGGTTGAGGTGCGCCACTTGGCCCCTCACCACTCCATCACGCTCCCATCACAATAAACCTGTTTCACATTGGATATTTCTTCTTTACACTTATTGTCTGGTTTTTCAATTTTCACATGTTCCTTATGCAAGAAAACTAAGTGCATATGGTACTATATTATTGCTTTATATGGTAGATAAAACAAATTCTTTACTAATTCAAGCTACATTTTTCGCACTGGTGGTACTGTAATAAACAGGCATCTCGTATCTACCAGGTTAAGACTGCAGATAATAGCCTACTTTTCTTCTTTTGTATTTGATAGTTATTGGAATAAGGCTAATTGCTTTTAACTGAAAAACAACTTACTATATAATGAGAAAGCTATCTACTGTTGCTTGTTGCACTCAATTTTGACAATTCCGTATGATGATGCACTTTTTTAAGAGAGAGAGAGCGAGAGAGAGAGAGAGATGAACAGACAGAAGGAGAGGGAGAAAGACAAATGACAAGAAGGGTGGAACAGGAGTGAATGGGAAAAGTTGAAATTGGCGAGGGTGGGGTGAAGACAGGCGCATGTAACTGTGAATATCAGAACAAATACATACAAATTGGTGGAATTGTTTGGCCGCAGCTTTGACAAAACTACAAAATATATAGTAATATCATAAATCATCACAAATTCCACAATGTTTTCAGTATTTGGAGTATTTCACCCTATTCCCTAGTATTGCTTCATTGAATGAATATAAACACCATATGAGGAGGAGCACTTTATTGACAACGTTTCACAGATAGCTTCTTCAGGGCAATACTTATTAAATATGGCTATTTCTCGGTTATTACTGAACCAAACTTAATGATCTTTCAAATGTTTTACTCTGATATAACCTCTAGGCCGTAACGGGGCCCTTTTTTTACATTTCATCATGTGCGTCACGCCATGCGCCTCAGAGTTAACACGACCATACAGACCTTTAGTCCGCTTGGACTTGTTATTCTGAGAGTGAACCACTTCTCACCATTTACTTTTACACAACCTTTTAATTCTGAACAAGGTTTCCTCAGAACATATTTCCCTCTTCCTCAAATATATATTCCTTTATGCACTGCATCCAGGCCTGTTAAATCCATGTACGCTCATAAGACATAATAATTATACATCCATTTAATTCTATAAACATTTAATCCTTACAGTACCGGTGACGTCTTCGTGTTTTTATTTCAGCTGCATTTAGACGATTTTATGAAGCTTATTGAAGATATGTGGTAGTTAAAATTATTAATCGAGATAGCCTGTAGCCTTTTTAACCCTTGTCTAGCGGTTTTTTTGGGCTATTTTGGGCATATTCAGGCCCTCCTGAATGATCAATCAAGTATCTGCATGAAAAGAAATGTATTCAGCAAAAAACTAGGCATTAAAAGCTTCAAAATGAGACCAGAACGAGCTACGTAGCACTCGTCGTTTCCTCACGCAGTGGTAACTCACTAGACATGGGAGTTTAGCGTATAGCGGCATATTTGTTTTTCTTCCCGCTAACGCTCACGTATCTGGCAACCCTTGTGACTTGCCCGGCCTCTTTCCTCGAGAAACAGAGGGATCGTGAGGTCCCAGGTGGGCGGGCGGCATAAGGCCCCAATTGGTTTCGGGCAGTGTGGCCTGCTGTTCTCGCCCCATTTGCACTCAATTTTAACCGCTTTAAAAGCCTTAATAATTCTCCTAACTTGCTGCAAATTGGAGCCCGACTTAAGGCGTGGGCCCCGCCAGTTAACCCGACAAGCCGGCTATCTAGATACCTATGGGTCTATGGTAGTTTTTGTGCATTTCTAGCCTTGGATTCTGACAGAATTCGTTATATTTACAATATAGAGCATTATTTCGTTTTGCGGTATGCGTTTATTTTAACATATATGATGTATATATGAACCTTCAGAGAGTGCTAAAATAAGTTTGAAAAGCATTTGGGTGGTGAAAAAACGAAGATTATTGGCCACCCTGGTCCTAATCTCCCCGGCGAGAGAGAGCCACCCCAGGCAACCCTCCCCTCATCAGCTCTCTGTTAGTCAACTGAGGCGAGCTGGTGGCGGTGTGTGCCGGTGTCCTGGGTGTGTACATAACGATCTTTTAATGCAACCAACCACTTGTGCTACATTATCGCGGGAAGAAGAAAAATAACCGAATAAATGATGAAATAAGAGGAAAAATAGGTGCTAATTGAGGAGGGGAGGGAGGTGGGAATAAGGTGGGGAAGGAGGGGAGGTGGTGGTGGGGGTGATAAAAACACCATGGAATGAGTACTAGAGTGGAATTATCGTTCACCTAAAATACAAATTCCTTTGTTTTGATAGGCCCTTTTTTTTTTTGGAAGGCTTTTTTTTATGGTCTTGCTTCAGTGAGGCCTATTGCGTTCCCTATAGGAAGCCTTCCGTGAGGCCTATCGCGCTTGCCGGGTTAAGAGTTAATGGGTATATGTCTTTCTTAAGCTGAATAAAATCGTCTAACAGTTGATGGCATATAATGAAAAGAACATCACTGGTACTCTATGGGTTAAGATCAATTCTTAAGCATTTGTAATAGTATATACCGGTAGCACAGTATTATATTGTTTGAGTTTGATACAGACTTAGTTGAGTATATACATACTATGGTTTGTGAGTGTACTTAGAATTATCTGTCTTTCTTCTTTTTTTCTAACAGGGACAGTCGTTACATGCTCCTTTGCACCCTTTTTTTTACTTTCGCAATCAAGAAAAGAAACATCAACCCGCAAGTTTTAAGATTGTGTAATATCCTTTCAACAAATTGTTTTCCATCCAATTCGAGAGTGTATATATTATTGTCTTCTAAAAGGGCATGTGGTCAGCTATCCTCATTATCATAAATGTTAGTGTACAGTATACCTCTTATGTGCAATAATAGTTGTCCGAGTTTATTATAAATGGAAATATATATAAATTAGTGTTTAGGACAATGGTGGCGAAATGGCATTTCCGAGCCCCTTGTAACGTTTATAAGAGCATTGGGGTACCCATAGAATAACACAATCGGTCAAAGAGTTTCAGGAGTCAGGTCACTGGCCACCATTTTGATTCTCAGTATCTCTGTTAACCCATGGCCTGCGAAGGTCCTCTTGGAAGCCATGGTATTTAAACATGTGTAAAAAAAAAACTTCAAAAACCATGCCAGGATATGTCTGAAATTTGGGTGACACATAGAAAGTAGTGACAGCTTTAAATACCACATCCTCCACTCCTTCCCCCCCCCCCCCCCCCTCAACTTGGCCTTTTATTTTGCACAGGTTCTAGCAGTTCATGGGTTAAGTACTCCAAGCTGTGAAAGCAGTTACAAAGATGGTCAAATATCTAAAAGAGGGGTATGAGAAATTGTACAAGCAGCATAAGTTTAATAATGAAATGAAGAAATAATGGCAAGCTATCGAATAATGCACTGTGAAAGTGAAAATAAAGATGGAATATTTTGACATGTAGAACGTACGCAGTTATAGTACAAAAATACCTGTCTACCGTTAGAATAACACAAGTGTTGCCTTATGGATAGAGATGCCAATACATATTTATTTATTATAAACAATACCAAAATATGAATAATTGTATTGATAGATACCGTACTTTAGGATAGACAATTTTTTCACTCATGTGATATACATATCAAATACTGCCTTCACATTACTTCATCATGTACGAAATACATCAGGGTAAGTTAAATATAGGCAATATCAAAGCAGTCAAGTTTCTCTCACAAACAAAAGAGAGAGGCGAAAGAGTTTGCCATCAAGCTCCTAAAGCTTGAAATATCTTGCACGGCTTTGTTAACTATTTAATATCAAAATTTAAGGCAAACCAAGACAACCGTGCAGTATCAATCATGCTTTAATATGCTTTAGACAGTGATAAAATGGAATGGGATTTTGTATGAGCTATGCTCTTTAAAATGGCTCGAGCTGTTTAAGTATATATCATCTTTCTCTGTAGCACTTATCTTGATTGATAGTAACTCATAAATCAATCATTTGCATTAAATGAACTGTATTCTGCCAAAAACTAGGCAAAAATAGCTTCAAAATGAGACCAGAATGGGCCCCGTACGTGGTCTGGTGCAGCGGTGCCAGTGAAACGCGGGAAACCCGCTATTTCGCTCGCTTGGCTACACTGTTGTGAGAGAGAGAGAGAGAGAGAGAGAGAGAGAGAGAGAGAGAGAGAGAGAGAGAGAGAGAGAGAGAGAGAGAGAGAGAGAGAGATAGGCTGAGACGAGAGAGAGATAGAGAGAGATAGGAAGGAGCAGGAGAGAGGAGAGAGAGGAAGGAGAGAGAAGGAGATAGAGAGAGAAGAGAGGAGAGAGAAGAGAGAGAGGATAGAGAGGAGAGAGAGAGAAAGAGAGAGAAGAGAGAGAGAGAGAGAGAGAGAAGAGAGAGCGATAGAGAGAGAGAGAGAGGAGAGAAGGAAGAGAGGGAGAATATAGAGAGCAGATGAGATAGAGGAGAGAGGATGCAGAGATATAGAGGAGAGAGGGGATAGAGAATGAGAAGAGAGAAGATGGAGAGAGAGAGAGAGAGATAGTGAGGGAGGGAGAGAGAAGAGATAAGAGAGAGAGAAGAGATGAGAGAAGAGAGAGAGAGAGAGAGAAGGGGAGAGAGAGGAGGAGAGGGAGCATGTGTGAGAGAGGAGAAGGAGAGAGAGAGAGAGAGAGAGAGAGAGAGAGAGATAGACAGACTGCGGATAGAGATCTAGCAGAATAGAGATCGAGAGGAGAGTATATAATAGGATAGAGATACGTCTAGCATAATAATGAAGGCTGAGAGAGCATAAGAGAAAGTAGAGCAGCGTGCAGGAGAGAGAGAGGATGATGATTGGATAGGACCTTGCGAGAGCGGTTGTAGAGAGGTATAGATAAGGAATCAGTAGAGTAGCATAACGAAGTAGCGAGAGAAGTAGATGGAAGATGCTGAGAGCGATAAAGATAGAGATATGCTATAGAGGTGTTGGCACATAAAGAGAGAGACGATAGGAGAGAGCGCGAGATTGACAGAATAGCGATAGCGAGAGAGCGATACGATAGGAAGAGAGAGATAGGCGAGAACGAGATAGAGAGAGCGGAGAGTATCAAATAAAAGAGAGATCCCGAGAGAGAGAGGAGGAAAATAGAAAGTACCTCCTCAGGAGCGCTCGCTGCTCTGAGGGACGGAGGTGGGCCCCTCACGCTCCCGCCCACTGACACTCGATTTTTACGGTTTTTACAAGCCTGGAAATTGCTGTAACTTGCCAGGACGTTCCAGAACGTCACCCGCAGCGAAAGGGTTAAGGAGCAGCTCAAGACCTTTCTTTTCCAGAAAAGTTACGATCTTGCGAATGGCATAGTGACATATTGCTACAGGCTTTAGCTGCTGCCATGTTCCACAGTTGCAGCTTAATACTGTATAATGTATATGAACAACGCCACAATTAATTTAATTGTGGTATAACACGTTTCGAGCGCTAGTGAATTCCTCCGGAAGAACTGGCGGTTTTGGAATATAAAAGACCAAATTATTTTTATTGTTATATTTATTACACTAACCCATTATATAAATAGTTGATGGAGCAACAAATGTCAAATTACTGGATTTAACTGGTCAATGTTTACTTACCTTATGATACCTTATGATGTGTTCGCCACTCTTCTAGCGGCACCAAGGAGCGCGACGCCCCTCGTTTTGGGTGGTGATTTGGTGCAGTAGACTGTTTGAAGCGACAGCTCGATCCCTTGCGAGGATGGGCTCGTCTGGCACCTTTTGCAGTTCGACATCCAGGGCTCTCTTGAAGCTGTCTAACGAGACGTCCCTCATGTCTCATGCCGTGGGAGTTTGTTGAAGAGACGTGGGCCTCTGTGTGATAACCAGCCCTCTCGCAGAGAGCCCATAGCACCCCTGTTATTCATCCGGGGGATTTCGCATTCCCAGCCTCTCCTATCACTGAATTTCATGACTATCGGAGTATGTAGGTTTGGTACTAAACCCTCTGCAATTTTCCATGTGTATATTATTAGGTAACGTTCTCTTCTACGTTCCAGTGAGTACAGATTCAGTGCTCTTAAACGCTCCCAATAGTGTAGCTGTTTTATCGAACTTATATGCGAAGTAAAATATCTTTGTACACTCTCTACGTCATTTATTTCACCTGCTTTGTATGGGGATGTTAATATGGTACAGTATTCAAGCCGCGGTAGCACTAGAGATTTGAAGAGCGTTATCATAGGTAATTCACCGCGTGTTTTAAAAGTACGCAGAATCCAACCCGTTAGACGTTTCGCAGCCGCCACTTTGACCTGGTTATGTACAGTACTTTGAAACCCATATTTTCAGACATTAATACCCCAAGGTCTTTCACACTGTCTTTCCGTTCTATTATGTGGTTAGATTCTGTTAAGTAATTTGTAATTTCTTTAACACCATTATTATCTCCGTACCGTATTAATTGGAATATTTCCTCATTGAATTGCATGTTGTTTTCCCTGGTCCACTGGAACACTACATTCATGTCTTCCTGCAGTCGGCCCGTGTCTTCTTGTGTGTTTACTATCTTGCTTAATTTTGTGTCATCAGCAAAAGACGACACCGTACTGTGTCTGGTGTTGGTATCTATGTCGCAAATTAGTATGAGGAACAGAAGGGGTGCTATAGCACTGTTCGTTGGGGCACTGAGCTTTTGACATCCGAAGGCTCAGATGTGACTTGGTTTACTGCTACTGATTGTTTTCGGTTTACGAGGAAATTGTATATCCACCGTCCGATTTTCCCAGTTATACCTTTTGCTTTCAGTTTGTGGGCTATTATACCATGGTCACATTTATCAAATGCCTTAGCAAAATCGGTGTAAATGACATCCACGTTTTTCTTTTCTTCTAGCGCTTTAAGAATTTTGTCATAGTGTTCCAAAAGTTGTGAGAGACATGATCTTCCCGCTCTGAACCCATGTTGACCGGTGTTGTGTAGTTCATTTGTCTCCATGAATGTTGAAATTTTGCTTCGCAGGACTCGCTCGAAAACTTTAATGATGTGAGAGGTTAGAGCTACCGGGCGGTAGTTTTTTGGTAGTGCTTTACTCCCTCCTTTATGCAGTGGGGCAATTATTGCGTTTTTCAAGCTATCTGGTATGTCACCAGTGTCTAGACTCCTTCTCCACATTATAGTCTCCTTTATATAACATAAGGGTGTCCAAATATAAACAAACAGTTAGTATTGATTTTTTGTAATGTGTATAAAGGAGACAAAGGGCAAGTTGCCTATAACAAGTGTCTCTCCCAAAGCCAAAAGAGTGATAGAGACAAATTCAAAGGACGTTGGGGTCAAAATGCCTGGACACACAAAGTTTAAAACAGTCATTGGATGAGGGAAAGTTTGATTGAGGGAAAGAGTTCCAGAGTGAAAATCAGTCATTTAATTTTTGTGTTTCAATTGGTTTATCAAAATATTTTGTCATAATCATAAATGTTCCACCAAATAATTTACTAATATTGCTGCCAAGTACTGGACACAAATGTAACCATAACATATCATTCTTATTATTTGTGTTGCACCAGTATTCTTAAGGCATTTCACAATTGAGTACTTGACTGAATTAAAAATACGAAGGATGCATAATTCACTGGATAATATTTATACACAAGAATATCAAATACACAAGTTAGAAGTTATATGGTTAATCAGGACACAAATTAATTATATTATTTAGATAATACTATTAAGAGTAACAATGGTGTACATACATATATTGTCCGCAACACAGCCGAGTATATATCTTTTTGTAGTGAGTGGTAGGGTGACATCTAGTTACTCCTGTCCAGTGATTAAAAGGTCTTTAACTTCTGGCTGAGCAAACAGCTTGAGGCATAGAGGAAGGAGCTCATCTGGGGAGGTAATGAGGGGAGCGAGAGATGGAGAGGCAATTGGGGGAAGGGGAGGTGACTATGGACAATGGGACAGGTAGCGCGACTGTTCAGAGCGGGCAGGAAGGGAGAGAATCGGGAGATAAGGGGTATTGTGGGAATCAAGTGGGGGTTTCTATGTTTAGATCAATGAGATGAGTCTACTTTTGAACAAAATGTAAACAAATCTTGGTTTACTCACGCTTGTTCTACTGCTGTCCGCAACAAGGAGGAAACATTCAAACGGAACCGAAGCCTTAAGACTCAAGAATCTCATTCTTCCTATGTTTCTGCCCGGAATTAAGCCAAAACTGTTCTTCGACTTGCCAAGCACTCTTTCATCAATAATAAATGAACTGAAATATCCAACTCTAGCTCTTCCCAAGCTTTCTGGCATCTAGCCAAAAACCTCTCCAACAATTTTTTGTCCTCGTCTTTCCCTCCCCTTTTTCACTCTGATGGCACAACCATCACTTCTTCCTCTGACAAAGCTGAACTCTTCACTCAAACTTTTGCTCGAAACTCCACCTTGGATGATTCCGGTGCTATTCCTCCCTCTCCACCCCCCTCTCTCGTACTTATGCCTAATATCCTAATCTCTTCTAAAGATGTATTTTCTACCCTCTCTGGGCTTAATTCTAAGAAGGCGTACGGTCCAGACGGTGTTCCTCCTGTTGTACTCAAAAACTGTGCTTCCGTGCTGACTCCCTGCCTAGGCAAACTCTTTCGTCTCTGTCTCTCCTCTTCTCATAATCTATTCTCAGATCGCCAGTATGGCTTCCTTAAGGGTCCTTCTACTGGTGATCTTCTTTCATATCTTACTAACTCTTGGTCATCCTCCTTTCGGGACTTCGGTGAGACGTTTTCTGGTGCATTAGACATATCGAAGGCCTTCGATAGAGTCTAGCACAAATTTTTAAATTTCTAAACTACCCTCCTTCGGTTTCTATTCCTCCATCTGTGCCTTTGTCTCTAATTTCTTTTCCGGCCGTTCCATAGCTGCGGTTGTGGACGGCCATCGCTCACTTCCTCATCCTATCAACTCCTTGTGTTCCTCAGGGCTTTGTCCTATCTCCCATTCTCTTTCTAATTTTCATAAATTATCTTCTCAACTGTACCTCTAGTCCCATCCATTCATACGCAGACGACTCTACCTTACACATCTCAATTAGTTTTCCAGAACGCCCCAGCCAGCAATCCCTCAAAAACAACGTAATGAAGCCATAGAACAATTATCTGCTGTTCTAACTACTATTTCCAATTGGGGCAGAGAAAACCTTGTTGCCTTTAATGCTTCCAAATCCCAATTTCTCCATTTTACTACCCGTCCGGAACTCCCAGAGGACTTTCCCTTATACTTCAACAATACAAAAATCAATCCTTCATCTTCTCTCAATATTCTTGGTGTCTCTTTTACTTTTGCTCTCACTTGGAAGGACCATATTACCAGTCTTGCTAAGGCATCCTCCCAGAAGCTGTGTGTGCTCAACCGCCTCAAAGGGTTCTTTACCCCTGCACAGCTTCTTGCTCTATACAGGGGCATGGTGCGTCCTTGTATTGAGTATTGTTCACATGTGTTGGGAGGATCCTCTCACACCGCACTCCTAGACAAAGTATAAAGGAAGGCCTTTCGTATCATTAACTCCCGTCTACTCACCAACTCTCTACAATCTCTCTCTCTCCGCCGCAATGTTGCATCTCTTTCGCTATTCTATCGTTACTATAATAATCAGTGTTTCTCAGTGCTCTCCCAGTGTATACCACCTCTACGTAGGGCACGTGGTACCCGTCTTGCAACACAATCCCTACTCTGTTCAACTCTCCAATGCAAGAGTGAAACGTTACTCTCAGACTTTCTTCTGTTCAACAGCTGAGCTCTGGCACTCTCTCCCAGAATCAGTCTTTTCCTCTTCCTATAACTTAAATTGCTTCAAACTCTGTGTGTCCAGGCATTTTGGCTCGAACGTCCCTTAATATTGGCCCTGTCACTCTTTCAACTCTGGGGGAGGCACTCTCTACAGGCAGTTCTGCCTTTTGCCTCCCTCACTCACATAGACAAAAAAACGCAGGCCTTTGTTATTCTAATACGCAAACCAATGGGATATTGTTATCTTTTATCTCTTTTTTGAGATGCACGATAAAAGGGGAGAGTAGATGTGATTATGAACTGGGAATTTCACCTCGAATAATTATAAACTTGGTAAAGCAGCTACACTAATGGGAGCGTTTAAGATCACTGAAAATGTACTCGTTGGAGCATAGAAGAGAACGTTATCTAAAATTTTACATGTGGAAAATCGCAGAGGGTTTAGTACCAAAGCTACATACCCCGATAGTCATGAAATTCAGTGATAGGAGAGGATGGGGAGAGAGGATATAGCTTCAGGGGAATTAAAGGGAACACTATAGCTTCAGGGGAATCAAAGGGAACGTTATAGCTTCAGGGGAATCAAACGTAACACTATAGCTTCAGGGGAATCAAAGGGAACACTATGGCTTCAGCCTTCAGGGGAATCAAAGGAAACACTATAGCTTCAGGTGAATCAAAGGAACACTATAGCTTCAGGTGAATCAAAGGGAACACTATAGCTGCAGGGGAATCTAAGGGAACACTATAGCTTTAGGGGAATCAAAGAGGAACGTTACAGCTGCAGGAGAATCGAAGGGGATCAAAGGAAAGGAGGGATATACTACTTCAGGGCTTCGGAAATCAGCGCGGCAGCCAACTTAAAGAATTTGTGGGGCAGGTACTTCAGAAATCAGTGGGGTAGCTATTTCAGGTATCAATGGGGCAGCTACTTCAGAAATCATCAGGGCAGCTACTTCATGAATCAGCGTGGCAGCCACTTAAAAGACAGCAGGGGATATGACTGCTTTCAGGCTTCAGGAATAGAGCAGCCGTTAGTTCAGGGGCTATTCAGGTCGTTGGGGACTCTTTATCTCCGCTCCTGATGTCTGAGGGAGTTTCTCCATCCACTCCCGCCAGTGCAAGGAGAGAGGAAGGAAAGGAGGGTGTCTCCTTGAGAGCATGGCGCTCTTCAGTTCTGCTTGTCTGAGGGCGAAACCGGAGCTTATAAGGTCTCGAGCAGCCTTCCTTGTAAGCGCCCTGTCTGTAGCCTTTGATTCGTCCGCTCCAGTTGTTACAGAGATGCTGGGCAGGATATTGGTGTAAGGGGAGGGGGTGAGTTAGGTGGAAAGATTGGCGTGGGGTGGACAGGTGACAACAGGTAACCCTTACATAGAGATAACAGCACCTGGGGGTGGGGGGAAGGCAAAGGGAAGCATGGGCAAATAGGCTGGGAAAATGAACAACGGAGTTGTTAAAGGCTTGGAAAAGAACAGTTTTTTCTCTCTCATACTTCTTAAATTTATTATGATATCAGCCGTAGTAAGTATTTTGTTTGTTAATTGAACCAGTAACATAAACGTATTTCAATCATTATTATGAAGATTATTAGGGAATGTTATATTGAATTAAGAAGGGAATTGGGTCCTGAATATTCTTCCGAGAGTGAATGAGTGTGAGAGTATACAATACACTTTAAAGTGGATGACAAAAAGTAAGACATTCCCCTCCTGTCTGCCAGAAATCGATATATCTATTCTTGGAGTACGCCGAAATAGCTGACTTTTTTCTGCATCCTAGTAGCATTCTAAGTTTAACTTAATTGTAATTGTGGGTGGGATAGCGGCTGCAAGAGGGAACGTGAGAGAAATGGGGGAGGGGTAATAAGAGGAAACAATAAGAATTAATAATTCATTACAAATTTGAATTATATAAATAAAAGAAAATTATGTAATTTAAAAATAGGCATTTCTAGACATAGGTTCAACTATATGAAAGCAAAGTGCCAAGATTCTTCGTTCTACTTGCAATCCTGGACAAAATAATGTTGCTATGCTAGACAAAACAGGTATTAGTGGATTCTTCTAACGGGGAGAAATCAGAAGTTCATTATATAAATACAACAAAATACAAAATCAGTTATACAAAGTAAGGTTTCACAAAACGAGACGTTACGCTATAATCATATTAATGATTACATCACAGAATACAATCGCATAAAATAATATATAGTTTGCTTGAGTTTGGGTTGTAGGCCTAATGGGGGACAATACAAAATTTGTCTGCTATTTTTCCCGCCTTTGGTTCACACCAACCTAAATTTGTTGCCATAGAGTGAATTGAATTTTTAAAATCGAAGTCATCAAAATATCACTGGATTTCTATAGTCATGAATGTTACAGACATATTACTCTAACATTCTATTCAGTACATTGTCCAATATACAAAGTATTTATGATTAATAAAACATATTTGATTAGGCCCACAAAAACACATGGCAGTCATTCGAAAAATAGTCCTGTTAATATTTTAATAGATAGGTATCCATGTCCTAAAATTAAAATGATATGTATAAAAACTCGAGATGAACTTATAAAATAATCGTCATTAGCCACTTTACTGGATATTAGATTATACAATTATAAACTAGTTTCAGATCTGGCAAGCGCATAATAAATTGATGCCAGTGTTCGCTACCCATAATAGTCATTATACGAAACTTCTCGGACAGTAAACATCTCTTCCCCACTTAACTTACTTTGTTAAATTTGACATTAGTTGTGAATCTATGTGCACATTAGCAGTAATGGTGGTAGATATTTGTTTCTCACAGATGGAAATCTTAATATAATGTGGATTATAGTCTTAATAAAGGTAAAATGTTCAGTTATAGATTGTGATAATATATCTGATCCTATGCCAATTAACTGTGGGGTCCCGCAGGGAAGCATCCTTGGTCCCTTACTCTTTCTCTGTTATGTGAACGACATGGAACTGAGCGTCTCATGTAAATTATTACTGTATGCAGACGACAGCGTGCTCCTGGTTTCAGGAAAAGACCCAATAAGTATTGCCGCTTCACTTTCCAAAGAACTAGAATCATGTAGTGAATGGCTAGTGGACAATAGACTATCTCTTCACCTGGGCAAGACGGAAGCCATCTTATGTGGAACAAAACGCAAACGGAAAGACATTGTGGGCTTCTCGGTCAACTGTAATGATATTCCTATAACAACAGTGTCACAAGTTAAATATCTCGGACTAAAACTGGACGCGAGTTTGTCAGGTGAAACAATTTTGGAATCTATCCTGAGTAAGTGTAGAGCACGTATAAAATACCTGTATAGACAGGTGGGATGCTTGCCCGCGGCGACCAAAAAGACCCTCTGCCAAGCACTTGTTCAATGTCATTTTGACTATTCTGTGTCATCCTGGTACTCTGCATCATCTAAATCAGCACAGCACAAACTTCAGGTCACTCAAAATAAAATGGTTAGGTTCATGCTGAACCTAGGACCCAGATCACATGTTGGCCAGGAACAACTTCAGTCACTAGGTATGCTCAATGTCGCTGACAGGGCCAAACAAATCAGGCTCACTAATGCCTTCAAAATTTTCTATGACAGAGCTCCAGAGTACCTAAAGAATGATTTTGTTAAAGCAAATGAGAGGAGTGGACATAATACAAGAAACAGGATGTTTAATTTTAAGGTCCCGAGAATCCAAGGACAGGGTAAGCAAACATTCTTCTTCACCGCCATCAAAGACTGGAACGACCTACCCCAGTCAGTCCGTGAAAAGAGAACACTGTATTCCTTCAGACGTAGCCTGAAGGAACACCTGAACCGGACAGCTGCGAGAAGGGAGCACCAAGCTTATGTCTACTACTAAATGCGACATAAGAGATAGACAAACCAAACTGAAATTATTACTGATTACGGATTACTGATATTTACTATAGGATGTAAGGTATCTTAAAATAACCCCCTAGAAATACTTTCTCTAAAGTATCTATTTCTTTATCCTCCCCATTTTTCCCCAGCTAACCTAATCCCACAAGGACCCCAATGGAAATACGCCTAACGGCCTATTTATTGGGCTATCCTTAGTTGGAATTATGCAAGGCTGGTACATGTCATATTTGTAACAAACTATGTGGTACCAAATCTGTAAATTGCTAACTGAATAAATATTATTATTATTATTATTATTATTTGTCGTGCGTGCGTGTGTGTGTGTGTGTGTATTCCAAGGTTGCCAGCACACATCACATCTCCAAACTCGCCCAAAAGTAGCCCAATCACTTAATACCGCACAACAGACAATTTCAGCTATTTTAATCCTATCACACACATTTTCTGATATGTTTATCTTTAACAGCCATGCATGCATGATACTATGAGTTCCTCAAATATAACTATGCCTAGTCCCATATAGCCTCCTGTATGAGTAGTGGCGTACGTGTCACATCATTTAAATATTAATGAAATACCACATACATTATTATCACAATCATGCACTCATCAAATCTGCATCAATGTCCCAATCCCCCCTCACAAACAATCACTTAATTAGGCTATTCAGTCACCACCACATAGGCTACCATACATGTATAGTACAACCAACAGAAAGCCATGATGAACGTTTGTATGAAATGTAGCCTAGCTATAGGCTACTCAACACTCGACACCTCTACAACTTTAATAGTATAATAGAACCAGCCCAATTCCGCTTTCCTCAATGTTAGTTAGTTAGGATAATACTTCAGAGGCTATCCACCCCATCACACTGTAAATCAAGAATATAATATCGTTTGAAATGGAAACTCGCAAATCTACGCTTCTGAACGAATCCTAACTAGCCCAATGGTGCGAACAAAAGAAGACCTTGGCAACACTGTGTACGAATATCCCGCCGCGGTCAGATGACGACCTGATGAAGCGATCTACAAGTTGTCAAGGCTGGCCGACATAGGCCTCAGGTGAAGGTGCCTGTACAACGGCTCCTGTCAACTTCAACATCGTCATTGAAGATATATCGAAAGTCTTTGGAAATGTGCTAATTGTAACCCATATTAATATATATTAATAGTTTCGTACATTATGCAATTGATTTGCATTAAAGAATGTCTTCTGTAACCTTTAATTTACGAATTGAAACAATAATACAAATAATAAAATTCAATTAGCAAACGAAGGGATCCGACGACCATCGAAGAGAAGGGTCGAAGGTCCTCTTCAGATTCCAATAATATTGGACGTAAACGGTCGCGGCGACCGTTTACGAAAGTATTCGCTCAGCCAAACATATCCCAAAGTATGTTTCTATACTACGAATTTTGAAAGGAAGGATACCTTCGAGGGAAGGGAATGTTTGGTACTGCGGGCCATACAGTCGCCCGTGGAAAAGGCAGTGTTGTAAAAATTGTTGTCATCTTTTTCTAATTTCCTGCATCTCCACGTATGTAATTTGCTGCCTCTGTGTTCTATGACATTCTGATTCACATTGATTGATTTCCTGTCACTGGTCTAATAAGAAATATAGCCGTTAACATATTTAGCTGCCCGATTTGATAGTGGATTATAAATTGGTAACTTAAAAGCGCACGATAGCTTGTTTTGTAGGAAAGAAACTATAGTGTGCAGGCGCAGACATTCAACCTGCCAAATTCTACAGCTACAGAATATAATACCGTATGTTCAGCCAATTTCTACTGAAACACGTACTTGTTAGTAACTAAAAAGGAAGTAAATACAATACTTCAATGAGTATTAAAATTTCGCCCAGCCTATCACACCACATTAGATGAAACTAAATTTCTTGTTCAATAAGCTGATATTTATGTATCGAATTGTGTTAATTATTATATATTCACTGCATTAACCTCTGAAGTGCGCATGGGGGTAATTGGAAACGTCCCCCTGTGCTGACGTATTTGAGGTGTTTCCGTCACTAAAATATTCATTGTGCCATTAATAGCATTAATACTGAAACAACAATAAAACGAGTGAAAACAGCGTTTGGATGGTCAAAATCGGAGATATAGCCCGCGAGTTGTATAATGTATGGGTGAGGCAATCTGCTTTCCCGCCAATTTCCCCCAAGGCCACTGAGACACAGTCGATCGATACTCTCTCTCTCTCTCTTGCACTCGCTTGCTATCAGTGATGACCACACCCTCCAATCGGATTTCTAATGTTAGCACGAAAATATACCTCAGAAAACTGAAGGAGAGGAGGAAAGTGGGGAAGGAGGGAGGTAGAGGACTGAGATTTTGCATGGCCCAGGGGCCAAAAAAAAATAAAAAAATATTTTTTTTTCGATGTCAAAAGTTGATTTTTATTTTCTCTGACTCTTAAGAGTCTTCCCGCAGTGCGCCGGGGGAACTCTTAAGAGTCTCCCCGCAGCTCCCGGGTTAACGAGTATATAACCATCATATTATGAATCTAGTAAAAATATACTACACAACTATGTGTCAGATAAGTGTGCAAACTGTATTAAACCTCTTAAATCACGAAAACCCTCAAACACCTCAATGGTGTATCTCACACGATAGTCATTTGAATAAGACCCCCAGCGCCATCTGGATTTTTAGTACTATTTACCCTCATTAGGTATGTGCTTGAATATGAGCTAAATTTATATGCCCGACATATTGCGTGATGATGGTTATGCAATTAAATATTCTGGTAGGTTCTTAGACTTAAAGTTTACTTATAAGCACAATGATATTAATACAATATTTATATACAATCAGAATACATGGGAATGGTGTGTGCAAATACTTTGATGTTAATTCACGGATACTACACTGCATTTTTTTTTTTTTTTTTTTTTTAAACGATCACGGGGAAAAGTTAATTTATAGTTGAAGGTCACTAGAACTATATGTTCGTGGTGGATGTTGTTATTCTACTGTAAACGCCTGCTATTGAATATCTATTATAGTGTAGCTGATTTGGAACCATTTTTGGCCAAATTGTGCACTTTGTGACTAAAGCATTATACTTTGTACACAGATACTAGGACATACAGTAATAGGAACATTTTAAAAGGTGGGGGGTATCTGTATCTTCATACTGGTGCCTGTGGCAGCCCCTTTTCAATTAATTTCCATTAGAGTTCTGAAACACTGATGTTTGCCCCAAACTGTTTACCATGATAGAGATGGCAAACTAGTTTCAAATGACTCGTTTGGACAAGGGAAACACATTATATTCAGACAATGTTTGGCTAATGTTGACCGTTCCCATTGGGTCTTAGTATGAATGTAGAAAGTATGATGCTTTAGTCAAAAAGTGCACAATTTTCTCCTTATCCGCTGTACTATTAGTTACGTTGGTGCTAGAATATCCAATCGGATTGGAATTATATTAAATAAGGGATTATTAAAGATAGTGTTTTATGTGTAGTGTCTTCCTGAAGGGCAAAATAACTGGTAACAAGGAAGGGACTCTAAAATTAGAGACACACTACGCTATTTTCGGATTAGTGACTTCCCGGGTGTTGGAGGGGGAATTAACAAATTTTCACTTTCTACTGGTGATGGGGACTTATGTCTAAATGTATCATTAGTGATATTGTTGGCCGATCTCACACCATAGCCTTTAACACCTTACGAGCGGCCTAGGCGGTTTATTTATATGTACCGCCCAGCGGGGTGTTTTTACCCAAAATAGGGCTGTTTACGTGATCATTTTCATGCCTAAATAAGACCCAGAGCGTAAAACAAGTATCTATCCCTGAAAGGGCATAAACAGAGCTTTCCAATGACACCATAACGATCCTTTTATGATGGCTAGTTTTCTTGCAACAACCGTGCAACGCGAGTGCAAAAAGCATGTAATTCGGCACTTTCCCCATACAATTCCGTATATAGCGAGTGAGAGAGGGAGGGAGGAGGTGGGATTCGTGTCAGTAGGTTCGCCGCGGTGGTCTGGAGCAGTCATACGCTCGCTACTCTCCTGCCACCACTTGTCTCTCTCTCTCAGCAACATTACGTGCTGAAATTGCCACACGACCTATGTCGAGCGCCGCCAGATAGTCCAGATTTATTATACTCGACTTATGTTGCGCCCCGACAGTTATGGGTTAATGGAGGCAGAGGTAATTCTCTTCTTAGTACAGCTACTCTTCTTAACCGGTCTCTCACCACGGTCTTCAAATTTTGGTAGAGTTGAATGTCTTTTCAGGTGGTGCCGGTCTCCTAGACGGCTGGTGAGCAAATTGCCTCACAGGTGCCGGTCTCCTAGACGGCTGGTGAGCAAATTGCCTCACAGGTGCCGGTCTCATACATGGCTGGTGAGCAAGGTGCCTCACAGGTGTCACAGGTGCCGGTCTCCTAGACGGCTGGTGAGCAAATTGCCTCACAGGTGCCGGTCTCATACATGGCTGGTGAGCAAGGTGCCTCACAGGTGTCACAGGTGCCGGTCTCCTAGACAGCTGGTGAACAAATTGCCTCACAGGTGTCACAGGTGCCGGTCTCATACATGGCTGGTGAGCAAGGTGATGTCACTTCGGTGGTGGTAGAAGGCATCTTGTTTTGGTGGTAGCTGGTTCAGAGGTTGTTGCGCGCTAAATAGGCGCTCTGGGCCTCTCACGGTGCAGTTAAATCCTTCTGGGGTGGTGGTCACTGAGGCTATTATTAATGTTGGAAATACAAATCTATCATCTAGATTCCTACAAACAATTCTGAACTGTCAAATTGGGCCAAGTCGTTGAACTTGAGCTAACCTTTCAAATTAAGCTGAGTGATCGATGGTTGAATTAATGGTAGAATTATTATATGGTTGGTGTACTGGTAACACTATCAGTATTATGGTTGTTGTACTGGTAACACTATCAGTATTATGGTTGGTGTACTGGTAACACTATCAGTATTATGGTTGGTGTACTGGTAACACTATCAGTAGTATGGTTGGTGTACTGGTAACACTATCAGTATTATGGTTGTTGTAATGGTAACACTATCAGTATTATGGTTGGTGTACTGGTAACACTATCAGTATTATGGTTGTTGTAATGGTAACACTATCAGTATTATGGTTGGTGTACTGGTAACACTATCAGTAGTATGGTTGTTGTACTGGTAACACTATCAGTATTATGGTTGGTGTACTGGTAACACTATCAGTAGTATGGTTGTTGTACTGGTAACACTATCAGTAGTATGGTTGGTGTACTGGTAACACTATCAGTATTATGGTTGTTGTACTGGTAACACTACCAGTATTATGGTTGGTGTACTGGTAACACTATCAGTATTATGGTTGGTGTACTGGTAACACTATCAGTAGTATGGTTGTTGTACTGGTAACACTATCAGTAGTATGGTTGGTGTACTGGTAACACTATCAGTAGTATGGTTGGTGTACTGGTAACACTATCAGTAGTATGGTTGGTGTACTGGTAACACTATCAGTAGTATGGTTGGTGTACTGGTAACACTATCGGTACTGTGGTAGGAACGTTTAAGGTGAGGCGACCTCAAGCAGTTCACGTTATTGATCTTACAATATAATGTGCGGCTAGTGGGGTGTGCTGCTGTTGTTATGGTTGTGGTGGAGGCTCTACTGGTTATATGGAGGGGCGATGTTACTTGGCTGTAGTGTCAGGATGATTGTTGTATATTGTGCAGTGCAGCAGTTGTGGTGTAAACATAACAGTTGTGGTCTGTATCAGTGTAAATTTAGCAATTATGGTGTGAATGTAGCAGTTGTAGTGTGAATATAGCAGTTGTGGTGTAAATGTAGCAGTTGTGGTGTAAATGTAGCAGTTGTGGTGTGAATGTAGCAGTTGTGTAAATGTAGCAGTTGTGGTGTGAATGTAGCAGTTGTGGTGTGAATTAGCAGTTGTGGTGTAAATGTAGCAGTTGTGGTGTGAATGTAGCAGTTGTGGTGTGAATGTAGCAGTTGTGTAAATGTAGCAGTTGTGGTGTGAATGTAGCAGTTGTGGTGTGAATGTACCAGTTGTGGTGTAAATGTAGCAGTTGTGGTGTGAATGTAGTTGTGTGAATGTAGCAGTTGTGGTGTAAATGTAGCAGTTGTGGTGTGAATGTAGCAGTTGTGGTGTAAATGTAGCAGTTGTGGTGTGAATGTAGCAGTTGTGGTGTAAATGTAGCAGTTGTGGTGTGAATGTAGCAGTTGTGGTGTAAATATAGCAGTTGCAGTGTGAATTTAGCAGTTGTGGTGTGAATGTAGCAGTTGTGGTGTATATGTAGCAGTTGTGGTGTGAATGTAGCAGTTGTGGTGTGAATGTAGCAGTTGTGGTGTGAATGTAGCAGTTGTGGTGTAAATGTAGCAGTTGTGGTGTGAATGTAGCAGTTGTGGTGTGAATGTAGCAGTTGTGGTGTGAATGTAGCAGTTGTGGTGTGAATGTAGCAGTTGTGGTGTGAATGTAGCAGTTGTGGTGTGAATGTAGCAGTTGTGGTGTAAATGTAGCAGTTGTGGTGTGAATGTAGCAGTTGTGGTGTAAATGTAGCAGTTGTGGTGTGAATGTAGCAGTTGTGGTGTTAATATATCAGTTGTGGTGTAAATCATAATTGTATATTATAATGATACACTGTAGTTGTGATAGTATAATCATATAGGGATGGACGTGTGAGCCACCTCTATTTAGTCTGTGTGTTATTTTGAGTTAAATATACAGTGTCGTGAATACAAGATTGGAAATCTAAATCCTCATGTGGAAAACAATATTTCATTGTCTATACTATTGTTTTCAATTTGTGAGTTTAGTTTTCTAGGGCTATGGTGTTGCGAGTTTCAGCATTAGAGTTATATAGGCTAGGCACTGCTGAAATTGAAAAGTAGTAACTGTGATTTTGTGTGTTGTTCGTTTTATTTTGAGGAGTTATTTTAAAGGATTATTTGGTAGCAAAATACTCTTTCAAAGTTGCTGGTTGTAGGTGCATTACATTATGCGGGAGTCTTAACCCTTAACTGGCGGCGCGCAACATATGTCGAGTGAAATAAATTTGGACTAAGTGGCGGTGCACGACAGCTGTCGAGCGCCATTTTCAGCACGTAATGTTGCTGAGAGAGAGAGCTGAGCGGTGGAACGAGTGTAGTAACCTTATGACCGCTCCCCACGACCACCGTGGACGTACTGAACTGTATACCACCTTCCTCCCCCCTTTCTCACTCGCTACACAGGGAATTATGTACAGAAATTACCTTATTTTAGGGTTTTTGCACTCGTGTTGCACGATCATTGCAAGAGAACCAGCGGTCGTACAAGGATGTTTATGCCCTTTCAGGGATAGATACTTGTTTTACGCTCTGGGTCTTGTTTATGCATGAAAATTAGCACGGAAACAACCCTATTTAGGGTAAAAAAAGAACGCTGTGCGGTACGGTGTAATATACCGACCCACCCGCCAATAAGGTGTTAATAATTAAAGTCGTGTATGTGTGTACAGTTCGTATGTATGTAACACATGCACACAGACCTACATACGTGTATGTGTGTGTGCTACTGCTACAGTTCTTTTGATGTGGTTGAGTTTTTATGCTACGATCTTTTGATCTTTTTCTATGCATGTGTGGGGTAGCTAAGTGCGTGAGCTGGTAGTATTGATTGAGGTTTGTGTTGGTGGTAGAGAGTGGGTGTGTATGGTGGAGGGGTGGTTGTGTATGGTGGAGGGGTGGTTGTGTATGGTGGAGGGGTGGTTGTGTACGGTAGAGGGTCGGTTTTGTATGGTGGAGGGGTGGTTGTGTATGGTGGAGGGTATGGTTGTGTATGGTGGAGGGTATGGCTGTGTATGGTGGAGGGGTGGTTGTGTATGGTGGAGGGTATGGTGGAGGGACGGTTGTGTATGGTGGAGGGTATGGTGGAGGGTATGGTTGTGTATGGTGGAGGGGTGGTTGTGTTGGGTGGAGGGTATGGTTGTGTATGGTGGAGGGTATGGTGGAGGGACAGTTGTGTATGGTTGTGTATGGTGGAGGGGTGGTTGTGTATGGTGGAGGGACGGTTTTCTATGGTGGAGGGACGGTAGTGTATGGTGGAGGGACGGTAGTGTATGGTGGAGGGACGGCTGTGTATGGTGGATGGGAGGTTGTGTATGGTGGAGGAACGATTACTGCTACAGTTCTTTTGATGTGGTTGAGTTTTTATGCTACGATCTTTTTCTATGCATGTGTGGGGTAGCTAAGTGCGTGAGCTGGTAGTATTGATTGAGGTTTGTGTTGGTGGTAGAGAGTGGGTGTGTATGGTGGAGGGGTGGTTGTGTATGGTGGAGGGTATGGTTGTGTATGGTGGAGGGGTGGTTGTGTACGGTGGAGGGTATAGTTGTGTATGGTGGAGGGTATGGTTGTGTATGGTGGAGGGGTGGTTGTGTATGGTGGAGGGGTGGTTGTGTATGGTGGAGGGGTGGTTGTGTATGGTGGAGGGGTGGTTGTGTACGGTGGAGGGTATAGTTGTGTATGGTGGAGGGTATGGTTGTGTATGGTGGAGGGACGATTGTGTATGGTAGAGGGTATGATTGTGTATGGTGGAGGGGTGGTTGTGAATGGTGGAGGGGTGGTTGTGAATGGTGGAGGGGTGGTTGTGTATGGTGGAGGGTATGGTTGTGTATGGTGGAGGGGTGGTTGTGTATGGTGGAGGGGTGGTTGTGTATGGTGGAGGGAAGGTTGTGTATGGTGGAGGGACGGTTGTGTATGGTGGAGGGGTGGTTGTGTATGGTGGAGGGAAGGTTGTGTATGGTGGAGGGGTGGTTCTGTATGGTGGAGGGACGGTTGTGTATGGTGGAGGGACGGTTGTGTATGGTGGAGGAGTGGTTGTGTATGGTGGAGGGTAAGGTTGTGTATGGTGGAGGGACGGTTATGTATGGTGGAGGGACGGTTGTGTATGGTGGAGGGACGGTTGTGTATGGTGGAGGGGTACGTGGTTGTGTATGGTGGAGGGACGGTTGTGTATGGTGGAGGGTATGGTTGTGTATGGTGGAGGGTATGGTTGTGTATGGTGGAAGGGTGGTTATGTATGGTGGAGGGACAGTTTTGTATGGTGGAGGGACAGTTGTGTATGGTGGAGGGTATGGTTGTGTATGGTGAAGGGTATGGTTGTGTATGGTGGAGGGTATGGTTGTGTATGGTGGAGGGTATGGTTGTGTATGGTGGAGGGTATGGTTGTGTATGGTGGAGGGTATGGTTGTGTATGGGTGGAGGGACGGTTGTGTAT
Organism: Paralithodes platypus; assembly: GCA_032716605.1. NCBI lineage: Eukaryota > Metazoa > Arthropoda > Malacostraca > Decapoda > Lithodidae > Paralithodes > Paralithodes platypus. Next base: position 48,896,573 of record CM064548.1, read on the forward strand.
GGTGGAGGAGTGGTTGTGTATGGTGGAGGATAAGGTTGTGTATGGTGGAGGGACGGTTATGTATGGTGGAGGGACGGTTGTGTATGGTGGACGGGTACGTGGTTGTGTATGGTGGAGGGACGGTTGTGTATGGTGGAGGGTATGGTTGTGTATGGTGGAGGGTATGGTTGTGTATGGTGGAGGGGTGGTTATGTATGGTGGAGGGACGGTTTTGTATGGTGGAGGGACAGTTGTGTATGGTGGAGGGTATGGTTGTGTATGGTGAAGGGTATGGTTGTGTATGGTGGAGGGTATGGTTGTGTATGGTGGAGGGTATGGTTGTGTATGGTGGAGGGTATGGTTGTGTATGGTGGAGGGTATGGTTGTGTATGGTGGAGGGACGGTTGTGTATGGTGGAGGGATGGTTGTGTATGGTGGTAGGACGGTTGTCTATGGTGGAGGGTATGGTTGTGTATGGTGGAGGGGTGGTTGTGTATGGTAGAGGGTATGGTTGTGTTTGATGAAGGGCATGGCTGTGTATGGTGGAGGGGTGGTTGTGTATGGTGGAGGGACAGTTGTGTATGGTGGAGGGTATGGTTGTGTATGGTGGAGGGTATGGTTGTGTATGGTGGAGGGGTGGTTGTGTATGGTGGAGGGTATGGTTGTGTATGGTGGAGGGTATGGTTGTGTATGGTGGAGGGTCGGTTTTGTATGGTGGAGGGGTGGTTGTGTATGGTGGAGGGTATGGTTGTGTATGGTGGAGGGTATGGCTGTGTATGGTGGAGGGGTGGTTGTGTATGGTGGAGGGTATGGTTGTGTATGGTGGAGGGACGGTTGTGTATGGTGGAGGGTATGGTTGTGTATGGTGGAGGGTATGGTTGTGTATGGTGGAGGGGTGGTTGTGTAGGGTGGAGGGTATGGTTGTGTATGGTGGAGGGTATGGTTGTGTATGGTGGAGGGACAGTTGTGTATGGTAGAGGGGTGGTTGTGTATGGTGGAGGGACGGTTTTCTATGGTGGAGGGATGGTAGTGTATGGTGGAGGGACGGTAGTGTATGGTGGAGGGACGGTAGTGTATGGTGGAGGGACGGCTGTGTATGGTGGATGGGAGGTTGTGTATGGTGGAGGGACGATTGTGTATGGTGGAGGGTGTGGTTGTGTATGGTGGAGGGGTGGTTGTGTATGGTGGAGGGGTGGTTGTGTATGGTGGAGGGGTGGTTGTGTATGGTGGAGGGTATGGTGGAGGGCATGGTTGTGTATGGTGGAGGGTATGGTTGTGTATGCTGGAGGGACGGTTGTGTATGGTGGAGGGGTGGTTGTTTATGGTGGAGGGTGATTGTGTATGGTGGAGGGTATGGTTGTGTATGGTGGAGGGGTGGTTGTGTATGGTGGAGGGTATGGTGGAGGTTATGGTTGTGTATGGTGGAGGGGTGGTTGTGTATGGTGGAGGGGTGGTTGTGTATGGTGGAGGGAAGGTTGTGTATGGTGGAGGGACGGTTGTGTATGGTGGATGGGTGGTTGTGTATGGTGGAGGGACGGTTGTGTATGGTGGAGGGTATGGTTGTGTATGGTGGAGGGTATGGTTGTGTATGGTGGAGGGGTGGTTGTGTATGGTGGAGGGTATGGTGGAGGGCATGGTTGTGTATGGTGGAGGGTATACCTTACCTTTGGATACCTTTGGATGTGTTCGCCGCTCCTCTAGCGGCACCAAGGAGCGCGACGCCCCTCGTTATGGGTGGTGATTTGGTGCAGTAGACTGTTTGAAGCGACAGCTCGCTCCCTTGCGAGGATGGGCTCGTCTGGCACTTTTTGTAGTTCGACATCTAGGGCTCTCTTGAAGTTGTCTAACGAGATGTCCCTCATGTCTCGTACTCGCCGTGGGAGTTTGTTGAAGAGACGTGGGCCTCTGTGTGATAACCAGCCCTCTCGCAGAGAGCCCATAGCACCCCTGTTATTCATCCGGGGGATTTCGCATTCCCAGCCTCTCCTATCACTGAATTTCATGACTATCGGAGTATGTAGGTTTGGTACTAAACCCTCTGCGATTTTCCACGTGTATATTATTAGGTAACGTTCTCTTCTACGTTCCAGTTAGGGTATGGTTGTGTATGCTGGAGGGACGGTTGTGTATGGTGGAGGGGTGGTTGTGTATGGTGGAGGGTGGTTGTGTATGGTGGAGGGTATGGTTGGGTATGGTGGAGGGTATGGTTGTGTATGGTGGAGGGTATGGTTGTGTATGGTGGAGGGACGGTTGTGTATGGTGGACGGTATGGTTGTGTATGGTGAGGGGTATGGTGGAGGGACTGTTGTGTATGGTGGAGGGTATGGTTGTGTATGGTTGTGTATGGTGGAGGGGTGGTTGTGTATGGTGGAGGGTATGGTTGTGTATGGTGGAGGGTATGGTTGTGTAGGGTGGAGAGGTGGTTGTGTATGGTGGAGGGTATGGTTGTGTATGGTGGAGGGTATGGTTGTGTAGGGTGGAGGGGTATTTGTGTATGGTGGAGGGGTGGTTGTGTATGGTGAAGGGTATGGTTGTGTAGGGTGGCGGGGTGGTTGATTATGGTGGAGGGTGGTTGTGTATGGTGGAGGGTATGGTTGTGTATGGTGGAGGGGTGGTTGTGTATGGTGGAGGGTATGGTTGTGTATGGTGGAGGGTATGGTTGTGTATGGTAGAGGGTATGGTTGTGTATGGTGGAGAGGTGGTTGTTGTTGTTGTTGTTCCCAAGCTGCCTGGCCGAACAGCCCCAAGGCCCCGAGCAAGGCCAAGGCCATAACAGAGCGCCCCCACAGAACCCTCGCTGCCGACCACAATAAAGCCTGGAGTGACCGAAGCCACTCCATGGCGGGGAGCTGAGGAGGGAGCGGAAAAGCTCGGGAAACCAAAGCCCACCCAGGGCCCTGTGCCCCTCAGCAATTATGAAGAGAAAGTTGAGGGGCAAAGGAAAAATGTGACGCTTTGGCTTCCAATCTTGGTAGATTGGGAGGTCAATCCACGGAAGAGACGCCGTCACTTGAGATTTAGAAAATATATAAGTAAAAGGAACAGTCAGAGTAAGCTATGGGTATGGCAGAGATCGCTCAGCTCTCACTCTGATAGACCAGCCCATCACCAGGAGGAGAGGTGGTTGTGTATGGTGGAGGGTATGTTTCTGTATGGTGGAGGGTGGTTGTGTATAGTGGAGGGTATGGTTGTGTATGGTGGAGGGTATGGTTGTGTATGGTGGAGGGTATGGTTGTGTATGGTGGAGGGGTGGTTGTGTATGGTGGAGGGATGGTTGTGTATGGTGGAGGGACGGTTGTGTATGGTGGATGGGTGGTTGTGTATGGTGGATGGACAGTTGTGTATGGTGGAGGGTATGGTTGTGTAGGGTGGAGGGTATGGTTGTGTATGGTGGAGGGTATGGTTGTGTAGGGTGGAGGGGTATTTGTGTATGGTGGAGGGTGGTTGTGTATGGTGGAGGGTATGGTTGTGTAGGGGTGGTGTGTATGGTGGAGGGTGGTTGTATGGTGGAGGGGGTTTTGTGTATGGTGGAGGGGTGGTTGTGTATGGTGGAGGGTATAGTTGTGTATGGTGGAGGTTATGGTTGTGTATGGTGGAGGGGTGGTTGTGTATGGTGGAGGGGTGGTTGTGTATGGTGGAGGGGTGGTTGTGTATGGTGGAGGGTATGGTTGTGTATGGTGGAGGGGTGGTTGTGTATGGTGGAGGGACGGTTGTGTATGGTGGAGGGACGGTTGTGTATGGTGGATGGGTGGTTGTGTATGGTGGAGGGACGGTTGTGTATGGTGGAGGGTATGGTTGTGTATGGTGGAGGGTATAGTTGTGTATGGTGGAGGGGTGGTTGTGTATGGTGGAGGGTAGGGTTGTGTATGGTGGAGGGCATGGTTGTGTATGGTGGAGGGTATGGTTGTGTATGGTGGAGGGACAGTTGTGTATGATGGAGGGGTGGTTGTGTATGGTGGAGGGTAGGGTTGTGTATGCTGGAGGGACGGTTGTGTATGGTGGAGGGTATGGTTGTGTATGGTGGAGGGACGGTTGTGTATGGTGGAGGGGTGGTTGTGTATGGTGGAGGGTAGGGTTGTGTATGCTGGAGGGACGGTTGTGTATGGTGGAGGGGTGGTTGTGTATGGTGGAGGGTGGTTGTGTATGGTGGAGGGTATGGTTGTGTATGGTGGAGGGGTGGTTGTGTATGGTGGAGGGGTGGTTGTGTATGGTGGAGGGATGGTTGTGTATGGTGGAGGGGTGGGTATGTATGGTGGAGGGAGTAGTTGTGTATGGTAGAGGGTATGGTTGTGTATGGTGGAGGGTTGGTTGTGTATGGCGGAGGGTATGGTGGACGGGTAGTTGTGTATGGTGGAGGGTGTGGTTGTGTATGGTGGAGGGTATGGTTGTGTATAGTGGAGGGTATGGTTGTGTATGGTGGAGGGGTGGTGGTGTATGGTGGAAGGGTGGTTGTCTATGGTGGTACAAAGGAAATCAAGCAACAACAGGTCTAGTGACCCTTCTAAGCTGCTTGTCCTCCAAAACACTGAGGATCAAGTGTCCAAACAGTGGTTTAGAGTGGGTAAGGGAACATTGGAAAGGGAACTACTGCCTTGGAACTAATGTCCGTGGCAGGATTAGGAAGTTAGTAGGGGACAGATGGGTTAGTAACTGAGGGGGGGATAAAATAAAGTTATTCATTTACAAACGCAGTCAGTCGCGGGTTTGATGCGAGATATTTGTCTAGGCGGACTTTAAATGAATCAACGGTGCTGCAGTCTATAACGTCTCGGGGAAGCCCATTCCACAAGTTGACAACTCGATTGAAGAAGAAATTCTTAGATTCGTGTGAGTTAAAAGATTTACCAATAATTTTGCAACCGTTTCCCCGCGTGTAATTAGATTGGTCGATAGTGAAGTACTTACTACAGTTCATATTGTCGATGCCTTTGATGATTTTGAACACTTGAATTAAGTCACCTCTTAATCTGCACTGGGTTAAAGGAAATAGATTTAATTCTCTAAGACGCTCTTCGTATGGTTTGTTCTTAGGCTAGGTATCATTTTGGTAACTCTACGTTGAACTCGTTCTAGCTTGTTTATATCTTTTTGGTAATAAGGGCACCAGGATTGAACGCAGTATTCCAGAAGAGGGCGGACTAAGGAATTGTAAAGGGTTAGGATAACTTCTTTGGATTTATGCTCAAATGACCTGCCTATAAAGCCAATTATTTTGTTTGCCTTCTTAACAACTTCTGAACATTGTTGACTCGGTTTTAGGTTACTCGATATTGTTACTCCCAGATCGGTTTCTCTGTTTACATTCTTAAGCTGAGTGCCATTCATCGAATAGTTTGCTTTCTCATTTAGGTATCCGATATGTAGTACTTTACATTTATCCGCATTGAAACTCATTTGCCCAAATTTGGGCCCAACATGACAATTTATCTAGATTGTGTTGCATATCATCAACTTGTTCTTTTGAGAGTACGCTATTTGCAATTTTTGTATCGTCAGCAAATTTTGAGATTGTACAGGTGAGACCCTCATCTATGTCGTTGATATAAATTAGAAAGAGAATTGGTCCTAGTACCGATCCCTGGGGTACCCCGCTACTTACATTGGTCCATTTAGATGCCTTACCGTTTATGACTACTCTTTGCTTTCTGTCGCTGAGCCAATTTTCTATTAATTTCAACACACCGTCTTGTATTCCATGCGCTTTTAGTTTTAGCAGTAAACGTTTGTGGGGAACTTTGTCAAAGGCCTTTTGAAAATCAAGGTATATAATACCTACAGCTTTACTCTCATCGTAGAGGTTGAGGATATCGTGGAAGAAGTCTAAGAGGTTTGTTAAACAGGAACGTTTTTTACGAAAGCCGTGTTGAGTATCTTTAAGTAAGTTATTGCCTCTAAGTGATTTACGAGTCTGTCTCTTATGACCGTTTCTAGCATTTTACATACAATTGAGGTTAAGCTAATTGGACGATAGTTACTGGGTAGGGATTTGCTGCCTTTTTTTAATATCGGTGTTACGTTGGCTAGCTTCCACTGATCAGGCATAGTCCCAGACTGCAAGGATTCATTGAATAGCAATGTCAGTGGTTTGGAGAGCTCATCCTTAGCTTCCTTTAGAACTCTAGGCGAGATTGTATCAGGTCCAGGCGTTTTACCTTGAGTTTATCTAAACAATTCAATAATTCTCTCTCTGTAACGGTGATATTGCTTAGAACATCTGAATTATCAATCTGAATCGGCGATGGTGTAGGGATATCACTGAGGTCTTCGGTTGTAAAAACTGATGCAAAGAAGGTATTGAGGGCATTACTCATTTGTACTTCGTCTTTGGTGTATTCTCCATTTTCATCGACTAACTGAGGTAGAAAAAAGTAGTTACTTCAACTGTTGGACCAACAGTTGAAGTAACTACTTTTTTCTTTCTGATATAACTATAGAATTCTTTCGGGTTTGTTTTACTTTGATTTGCAACATGTAACTCCAGGGTCTTTTTACTTTGCTTAATTAACTTTTTGGCTTTGCGTCGTAGCTCTACAAATTTCACCCGTTCTTCGTCATTTTGTGAGGATTTTAATCTATCATTAGCAAATTTTTTAGCAAGCAGACAGTCTGAAGTATCTTTATTCCACCATTTGGGCTTATCATTATGGCCTGGATGCCGTATTTTTGATGGTATGCAGTCTTGCACTGCCTTAACACCTTATGAGCGGCCTAGGCGGTAATTTATATGTACCGCCCAGCGGGGTGTTTTTACCCTAAATAGGGTTGTTTACGTGATCATTTTCATGCCTAAATAAGACCCAGAGCGTAAAACAAGTATCTATCCCTGAAAGGGCATAAACAGAGCTTTCCAATGACACCCAACCATCCTTGTACGACCACTGGTTCTCTTGCAACGATCGCGCAACACGAGTGCAAAAACCATGTAATTAGGTACTTTCCCTACATAATTCCCTGTGTAGCGAGTGCGAGAGGGTGGGGGAGGGTGGGATTCATGTCAGTAGGTCCGCCGCGGTGGTCTGGAGCAGTCATACGCTTGCTACGCTCCTCCCACCACTCATCTCTCTCTCAGCAACATTACGTGGTGAAAATGGCACACGACATAAGTTGTGAACCGCCACTTAGTCCATATTTATTTCACACGACATAAGTTGCGCGCCGCCAAAGAAGGGTTAAGGTAAGTGGTTGTGAAACACTCCCAAGATGTATTTATGTCGTTATTGTTAGTCAGAAAGCTCCAGTCAGTTTCTTTAAGCTTTGATTTAAGTTGTTGAAAATTTGCTTTCTTGAAATTAGGGACTTTCTCAATGCTGCTATTTGATTTGTTACTAGTAAACTTTAAAGTGAAAGTTATCGTACGATGGTCGCTGTTACTGAATTCATCACCAACATTCAAATTCTCTATTAATTCTTCTTTTGTTGCGAGTACAAGGTCAAGCACATTATTACCACGGGTCGGAGATTGTACAAATTGAAAAAGTGAACTCTCTTGCAAGTTAGCATAGAGGTCGTGTCCAGAGTGTGAAGTAAGAATATCGCCCCATTTAGTCACGGGTAAGTTGAAATCGCCAAGAATTACGGTATCTTGTATGTTAGTTATTTCTGCAATTTGTTCATAAATTTCACTGTCAGTTTGCACTGATTGAGCTGGGGGTCTGTATAATAAAGCTAGTTTTATTTTAGTTCCTCGTTTATTATTTAATAGTACGTAAGATATGTCTATTTATTAGTGGCCCCTCCATCATTGACGAACAAGCCTATTACATAAGGCATCCTCTTCAAACACTAATCCGCCGTAGTTTGAATCTACTGCGCAGAGCATTTAAAAAACTGAGGAGCCTTCATCATGAGCGCACGCGACCTCACTCATGGCTTCAGTCATTATGAATTGGGTTCTCACTACGAAAAAACTTCGTAAAAAATAAAAACAAAAAGAAAATAAGAATAACTATCCAATAAGCTTTCCATCATATCGTGGATGTACTTGTGTGGATCTTTGACCAGACGCTGATTCAGGCGTCATTCTTCCTTCTCTGCTCTGCGCTCAGCCTGCCCGGACGTGTCTCCCCACGCTCCGCTGGTTCCGCATTTGCTGCGTCCCTAGTGAGTTTTTTCTCATTTGTTTACTCCGGGATGTATCGAGTAAGGTTAGGATATGTGTAGCAGGAGTGTCCTGGGCTGGTTGCCCGCAGTGCAGTGTATTTTGGGTCGTGTGTTTGGGGCATCTATTTCGGATGTACCCTCGTGGTCCTGTTGTGGACATGTGATCTTTTCACAGTTGAGTTAGCTTGTGATGCAGGCGGCTTTCATTACGCGTTATTTATGCTGCCTTTTATCTTTCTGATGAGGTAAGCGTTGCTTCTGACGTTCCCAGCGTATTTTTCTTCACTTAGTGAAGTTTTTTTTGGGTCCCGAGTCAGTCTTCCCTTTGTCGGAAGTCTTTACTACAGTGGTGTGTTGGCGGTGGTTCCTGTTGTTATATTTCCAGTGTTTTTTGTTTATATTTCAACATTTCTTATGCCGTCTGCTTAGGCCTAGCCAGCCGCTCGTAGCTTTGCCACATGTACAAGTGTTATTGTTTATTTTATAAATATGTCCTACTGTGTCATGTGTATCCTGGTTTAGTTGTGTATTGGCTAATTCCACGGACTATGTATGTTTCCTGGATTAGTTGTGTATTGGCTAATTCCACGGATTATTGTGTGGGCCCTGGGCTAGTCGTGCTTGGCTTGCTCCCAGGTCCGTTGTGTGTTCAGTTGGTTTCTGAACGGGGTGGGTTACTTTCCGGCGGATTTTTCTCGGTTTCACCATGAAAAACCCGGCCGAGAGCCGTGTTGGGCCACGCGTGGTTTCAACACAGGCTTGTGTCCCCGGCGTGGAGGTGTCTGTGGCTCTCCAGGACTGCGTCTCTGTGTTGGTGCCTGTTTCAGGCTCCCTATGATCCCCGGCGGACTGGCTGTACCCATCTAACATTGTTCATGCGGACAGATGTTATGAAGTTTTTCTAACTGGTTTTACAAACCAAAGGAAAAACCTAGCTGTTGTTGAGGGCTTTCCTCCCCGGCGATCTTTTACAAAGAAGTGGGGACAGGAACTTATGGGGTTAACGTTGTTTACATCTCACCCGGCGGGTGCACCTTGGTAGGGTGGGATGAACGTCTTGGTCATTCAATTTAGTTAACCGATCCATTTTAGTGGTACTTTATGTATCGCCGCCTTCAGACTTACGGCGATCGAAGGCTCAATTAGGGTTAACATCTTTTTACAAATTTTTCACACCCGGCGGGTGCTCCTGGGAGGAGGAAATAAGGAATTTACAATTCCATATAGTTAACCAGTTAATTGAGAGATACGTTAATGTATCGCCGCCTTCAAACTTACGGCGATCCTTTGTGACAATTCGTTAGAAATCAGATCTCGTATCAGCCTGCCCTGTGTTATTCTGCTAAATAATTCTGGTGCCGGCGTCTTTGTGGGGGGTTGTTTTTCCAAAATTGAATCTTGAGACAGTCACCACCAGAAAGACTATGTTATAAACGCCATACTGGTCCTTTATATTATGTCAGAGGGTATTCTTAACTTTCTTAGGACATGTTTAGATATTCGGAAATCTTTATAGAATCCCGCCGCGTAGCGAGCTGTGATCGTTGGGACATTACGTCTCGTTACCCGGCGGGTTATTGACACGTGTGTGTGTGTGTATGCGATCATGTTGGGTTAACCTTATGAGCATTAATTCCTGGAAATTTTCTTTTTTTCCAGAGCTGGGCCCCGGCGGACCAATACAGACCCTGCAGTAGTTTCCCACCAGTCTCTGTCATGGCTAGCTTTGCCCCAGTTTTTGCTTTATGCATTACCCCTACCTGTGCCGGTATCCCTATTTTTGCGCACACTATTTGCATCAAGTGTGTTAAATGTCTAGACCGTTCAAAGGGTCTGTGGGTGATGCGCAAATGTTCCTTTTGCTCCCAATTAAGTGTCAAAGTCCTCCGCGATAATGATAAGACCGCAGCGGTCGCCTTACGAGAGGTTAGGCAACAGATGTCAGCGTATACTACGATTGTGGCTCATAAATCACTTCAATGTGACAACGTCCCTCTTTGGGATAGGCTTCTTGTTGAGCACCCTCCCCCTAAACGTCCCTCTCGAGTAACTAGTCGTAAGCCGGCGGAGACTGGTCAGGGTTCTGTGTCTTCTCCTACTGCTACGGCGAAACGTCAACGAGAGCCTACACCCCCGGCGGCAGCCTCCTCGTCTCGGGAGAGATCTCGGTCTAGGTCACCTCTCAGACACCAGCCATCTAGTCTTGCCTCTTCACCATCGAGTAAGAAGAGTAAGACAGAAAGTTCCACCAGTGGTCACGGCGATAAATCCTCTAAATCGAAGAGTAGTTCACGGTCACACCGCAGCCATAAATCTTCAAAGAAGGATTCCCATGATAGAAAGGCCTCCCGACATTCGCCAGTTTCTAGTGCTTCTCATCGTACCTCTACCCCAGACAGAGTTTGTGTTCGGTCTCAGGGGTCCAGTATAGTGCCTGTACCTAAAGATGATTTACCCATTAACATTTTAACCCTGGAATTGGAGAATTCAGGGGGCTCAGGGGTTAAGAGTGTTGCGGATTCCCAAGGGAGTGTAGGCCAAGGCCTAGGTGTTTGGCGATATTCTCAGCCAGGACCTGACCACCCACTTCCGGCTCAAACTATTCACACAGTGGCTGAAGTCCACCGGGACACGGCGATCCCATCCTCTATTCCTGACTTATCTTGGCAACAAGGTGATACCCCAGCTTCGGCGGGATCTTCTCAGGAGGAACAGGATCATAAAGACGAGGTTTCAATTATATCGGATATGGAAGGGCAAGAGTCAGGTTCAGGCTTAGACGCCGCACAAGATCTTAATGATTCACTAGTCAGTACATCATCAAGTCAATTTGTCACTGCACAGGAAATTGATGGGCTACTCAGTAATGCTTTATCTAAATTTTTTAGCCTACAGCAGGAAACTCCCACAGTGGACTTGGGAGCTCCCACGACAAGCTCTACGGTACGGCCTCTGATGACTTCTATTGCTTTAACTCAGATCCCTCACCCTCCCCCTCTGTCACCATCAGTGGTTACTAGGCCTGCTACGGCGGCATTGACCACTTCGAATGTAAGGGTTATAACGGATGTCAATCCGCCCCCTCTAGACAGAGCGCCTCTCAGAAAGGTAGCTATGCCCTTGCTTTACGGACCAGACGAGTCATGGGTCCTTTTGACCCCCACTAAACCAGAGATCGCCCAACCTACCTTGTCAGGGGAACTCCCAGTACCACGTGAGTGGGTCATCCAGGGCAATAAATCTAGGAAATTAAGGGCCTTGGATACTTTGGGCAATGTACTAGATGTCAACATAAAGGCTATACCTAGTTATTATCACCAGGATTATTTTGTTTATGCTGGCTAAGCCAGCTTTACCCTCTGCCTCAGCTTCAAAACTGTTTTCAGACTGGTCTAAGCATGATGGATTTAATGACATTAAGACTCTGTCAGCTCTCACTCCAGAACTCGATTTGCAAACCATCACAGACACAGCAGCTAATCCAGTCTTGAAGGTGGGGCAGTTGGGTCCAGGACCTTGGGTGGAATGGGAGGCAGAGGCTCAAAACTTTGCGACCACATTTACTTCCAAAACTTCCCACCAGATCCCTCAAGATACTCATTCTTGGTTCTCCATACCAGTGTGTTCTGCCGGCGGAGTCCCTTCAGCTTTGTTTGCTTTCTTAGCTGCCCCTAAAATTAATCTCTGTGAGCTAAAAGACCCTTTCACTACCCCTACCCCAACTCACCTAGAACGAGAATTTAGGCTAAGGGGGAATGCTTTTCGCCTGTTCTCTCAATACATAGTGTCTCAACAGGTAGCAAAGTCTTTGCTCTGGTCCACTCAGGCAATCGCAGACGCGGACGCCAGACGATTGGTTGAATTGTCCCGGCGACTGCTTCTTCAGTCGTCAATCCAATCTTTGGGTGACATCCGCACCGCCTTGCTTGAGGCGGTACGAGCGAGACAAGACCTCAGAATGTCCTTAGTCCGAAAACTGCCTGATCGCATTGCGAATCAGGTGGTCATGTCACCAGTGCTCACTCCCTCTTTAATGTCCCCTGACGTGTGGCGAACGGTGTTTAATATGGCTCAGGCCTTTAAACACAGTCCCACCCCTTCTAAGAAACCTGCCTTTAACTTCCCCAAACCCAGGCCAGTCGCTAAGGCTCAGCCGGGGGGATCTAAGCCCTTTCTTCCACCTAAGTCCTCCTCCCCTCAAGGTCAGTACAGGCATAGACAGAGTAGGTTTTCAGGTCAGAGAGGACGCGGCCATAATAAGCCAGGTAAGGGCCCGTCTTCGGCCAACGCCAGCCAGCCGGCGAAGCGTCCACCACCACCAACTCCACCACCATCAAAAAAAAGTCTCTCTCACTCCCGGTGCCAGTATTAAGGCCGGCGGATCCGAGGGTAGTACAGCCGGCGAACCCTTGTCTGCTAACTGGGTCGTTCCGAACGTGTCACCAAGCATGGCCGTTAAACACTTGGGCACGGATGGTGGCACGCAAAGGCATCACTTGGCAGTGGCTCCGGCGACCTCGCTTACGTCAGCCGACAACGGCGAATTTTGTTTCATTAGAGGTGGAGTCACTGGTCCAGGAAATGATTGCCAAGAATGTCATCATCCCGGTCCCCCAAAATTACCCTGTATTCACGTCCAAGCTATTTTTGGTTCCCAAAAGGGACAGTGTTCAGATGAGACCAGTCGTAGACCTGTCTTATCTGAACCTTCACATTCACAACGAGTCATTCCGAATGTTAACAGTACACCAAATCAGGCTAACACCTCCGCCGGGAGGTTGGATGTGTTCCCTAGACCTGACAGACGCTTATTGGCACGTATCGGTAAACAAAAGTTTTCAAAGGTTTCTGGCCTTATGGATCAGGCACCAAATTTTTTTTTTTTCAAAGGATGCCATTCAGTTTGAACCTGGCACCTCGATTATTCACGAAATTAGTCCGGCAAGCCCTGATGCCGTTATTAAAGCAAGGAATCAGAGTGTTGTGGTACCTAGACGACTGGCTGGTGGTGGCAGAGACAGAGCAATTATGCATCAAACATGTCAACATAATTTTAAATCATGTCAAAACTCTAGGGTTCATGGTAAATCTGGTAAAGTCAAACCTTGTTCCCTCACGAGTAATTCAGTGGATAGGGCTGGTCTGGGACACAGCTGCTCTCACTCTGAGTCAGAGTGTGGACAATCGCAACAGGTTTCGCAGGAAACTGTTCATGTTTCTTCACAGTCTGACTACGACACGAAGGGTCTGGGAGTCTCTGGTCGGCTCTCTCAACTGGATTCAACTAACTGTAATGTTGGGCCGGTTGAAAGTAAAACGTTTAATATTGGAAGGCAACAAATATTTCCCACTCTTACCGGCGGGAAAGTTATGGCCCATCCCAAAATTAATCCACACCTTACTAGCGGTCTGGGCGAAGAGGGAAACGTTGCACTCAATAATGTCATGGACCTCTCCTCCGCCAACAGTATGGGTATACACGGATGCGTCAGGCACAATAGGTTGGGGATTTCAGTCAAATCAGGGGCACCAGGGTCAGGGGCTTTGGTCCCACTTAGAAATCTCCCACATCAATGTCAAAGAATTACTAGTCCCCTTGTATTTCCTTCAGGCTCACGGCCCTGCTTTAAGGGGCAAGTCGGTGGCCTTCAGAATGGACAATCTTAACGCAGTTCACTGTATTCAGAAACAAGGGTCAACGAGGTCAAGGAAGTTGCTAAACGTGTCGGAAGAGATTTTTACTCTAGCAAAGACATTTACAAGACATTTATCTTCACGCATCTTATCTCCCAGGCGTAGCAAACGTCTGGGCAGACGCTCTGTCCCGGAGACAGAGCACGACAGTAGAATGGGAGCTCAAGCAACCCATTTTCAACCAAATGATTGCAGAGCTCTACCATCCACAAGTGGATCTGTTTGCGTCCGAGGAGACTCACAAGCTCCCTCTATACCTCACCCGCCGGACGAAGACGCCGGCAGGGGGGCCAGACGCCCTGGTGACAGACTGGAACAGATGGAGCTCCATCTATCTGTTTCCGCCGCCAGACGCGTCACTAATGTGCCACGTAGTGAACAAACTACGAGATTATCGAGGCTTAGTCTCGCTAGTCGCGCCCCTGTGGCCGGCGCAGTTGTGGTACCAGCAATTAAAGACGTGGTGCCCGCACCCGGTGTCGCTCCCGGTCGGGTATTTCCACTTAGACACGATTGGCAACCTAGCGACCTCGCTGACTTTTGCATTATGGACATTCAGGAGGCCAAGTGGCTAGCACCATATGGTAGAGAGGTGACCAATAAATTATTAAATCAATATACTCAGTCTACGAAACGACAGTATCAATCACATTGGCAAACCTTTACTTCTTGGATCATTAGAACAGAACAGACTGTGCCATCGGTAGCATTAGTTTTCAATTATTTAAATTATCTGTTTGAGCAGAAACGTTTATCTGTGGTAACGTTAAAAAATCACTTAACTGCGATTAGAGTGCCCTTTTTAGACCTTACAGGTCTCTCCATACTGGTAGCGGAGGAAACAGGTTTTATGAGGGCATGTTTTAAACTCCGCCCACCTCCCCGTCAGCTCATGCCTACTTGGTCTCTGGACAAGGCATTGTCTTTACTTCACTCTCGTCTGTACCAAAATACTGCAGATTTTGCATTACTCTTAAAAAAGGCTGTATTCCTTTTGGCTTTTGCCACCGGGAACAGAGTGTCTGAGCTGGCGGCGATGAGCAACACACCTAATTGCCTTAGGTTTGGTAGACTTAATGAATGTATTCACATTGCACCTTCCCCGGGATTTGTAGCCAAGAATGAGCACAGTGCACACGTGTTTTCTGAGTTCACGGTGCCGGCGTTAAAAAGGGGAAAGGTGCACCATAATCTATGTCCCGTGCAAGCTCTAACCATATATTTGAGAGTGGCTCCTCTCAACCCCCAAGGTGCTTTATGGGTAGCGAGTACGGGTAAACGCTTACTGAAACGGAGATTAGCTTCTCTTCTGGTCGAAGTCATTAACCTCTGAAGTGCGCATGGGGGTAATTGGAAACGTCCCCCTGTGCTGACGTATTTGAGGTGTTTCCGTCACTAAAATATTCATTGTGCCATTAATAGCATTAATATTTATCCATATGCGCCTATTATGGGTTGATTATAAAGGTATTAACCTGAAACAACAATAAAACGAGTGAAAACAGCGTTTGGATGGTCAAAATCGGAGATATAGCCCGCGAGTTGTATAATGTATGGGTGAGGCAATCTGCTTTCCCGCCAATTTCCCCCAAGGCCACTGAGACACAGTCGATCGATACTCTCTCTCTCTCTCTTGCACTCGCTTGCTATCAGTGATGACCACACCCTCCAATCGGATTTCTAATGTTAGCACGAAAATATACCTCAGAATAAGGGAATAACAGGGAAAATAGGTGATAACTGAAGGAGAGGAGGAAAGTGGGGAAGGAGGGGGAGGTAGAGGACTGAGATTTTGCATGGCCCAGGGGCCAAAAAAATAAAAAAAAATAAAAAAAAAAAAATATAAAAAAATATTTTTTTTTCGATGTCAAAAGTTGATTTTTATTTTCTCTGACTCTTAAGAGTCTTCCCGCAGTGCGCCGGGGGAACTCTTAAGAGTCTCCCCGCAGCTCCCGGGTTAAAGAGAGTAATCCCGGCGTTGTGGGTAGGGCCCACGATTTACGCAAATGGGCAGCCTCTTTACATTTCCTGAAGAATTTTTCAGTAGAAGATATTGCGTCCACACAGTTGTGGGCGTCTAATCATACGTTTTTGACTAGATACTTGTCAGTTTTTTTTTTTTTTTTTTTTTTGCTCTGGACAAACCTTCCTTACCATGTATAGCTTTAAGGTAGAGGGTCTAGGTGGCCCTACTGTCACTTTTGTTTACTTTCAAGGAAAAGGGGGGGGGGGGGTGCAGTCAGTTTAACATAGGACACCCTTGACCCCGCCGGAGTATAAGAGCTGTGATATAATTTAGGGTTAATGTGATATGAAAATTTCTCTGCGAGAAATTGTGCTAGTACAATGTTAGTACAAAACAATGGAGTTGTTATAGTAGTTTTAGCTGTGAAAGCAATTTAGTATTAAACAGTGGAGATTTTTTGCAAATTATTTTTCACGAATATTATGGGGTTTATTATGTGCACATGTAAACTTATAACTTGTTATTTTTTGTCACCACTCGTTGAGTGGGGTGCCTTGGTAACTACAGATCTGTTCACAGAATCTCCATAGTTACCCCTTTTTTGTCAAGCAGGCTTCTTTGAAGCACGCACCTGCTTGAACCCCCTTTTTTGTATTTATATGGTCTGCGCCGTAATTAAATATATTTTTCAAAGTAAGAATACTATGTGGTTGTTTGATTATCTGCTTTGCTAGAGTTATGATATGATTACGAATGTCCCCCTCCAGTCTTAGAAATCAGGCATGTTCGTCAATGATGGAGGGGCCACTAATAAATTATAGGTTTGACTCCTGTAAGGAGATAAAGAAAACCTAATATTTAGTAGTGGCCCCGTAATCATTGACGACTGGGGCCCTCCCGACCATCCCCTTCCCATTCGTTGATGTATTAAGGATTTTGGTTTACTTGATATGTCAGTGAAGGAAGAATGACGCCTGAATCAGCGTCTGGTCAAAGATCCACACAAGTACATCCACGATATGATGGAAAGCTTATTGGATAGTTATTCTTATTTTATTTTTATTTTTATTTTTTACGAAGTTTTTTCGTAGTGAGAACCCAATTCATAATGACTGAAGCCATGAGTGAGGTCGCGTGCGCTCATGATGAAGGCTCCTCAAATTTTAAATGCTCTGCGCGGTAGATTCAAACTACGGCGGATTAGTGTTTGAAGAGGATGCCTTATATAATAGGCTTGTTCGTCAATGATTACGGGGCCACTACTAAATATTAGGTTTTCTTTATCT
Source organism: Paralithodes platypus (assembly GCA_032716605.1). Classification (NCBI taxonomy): domain Eukaryota; kingdom Metazoa; phylum Arthropoda; class Malacostraca; order Decapoda; family Lithodidae; genus Paralithodes; species Paralithodes platypus. The sequence continues at coordinate 48,913,598 of CM064548.1, forward strand.
CCTTACAGGAGTCAAACCTATAATATTCGCAATTTGAGGTTTTGACATTAAGACAGGATTAAGACTTTCCTTTATAAAAAACAGAACTCCTCCTCCATTTCTATTGATCCGACTTTTCTCAAACATTGTATAACCAGGAAGCGTATATTCGGCTAAAAAGTCTCTGTCTTCCGTATTTAACCAAGATTCTGTAATGCCGATTATATCATAATGTTCTGTAAACACGATTTCCTCTAGATCTGAAAATGTATTGCGTATGCTACGAGCATTTACATAAAACACCTTAAGAGTATTAGAGTTGGATGTTACTGATTGTGCATTGTCTGAATTTTCAGTTCGTTGAAGTGGTGGGAGTGGTTGTGTATGGTGGAGGGTATGGTTGTGTATTGTGGAGGGTATGGTTGTGTATGGTGGAGGGGTGGTTGTGTATGGTGGAAAGGTGGTTGTCTATGGTGGTGGGAGTGGTTGTGTATGGTGGAGGGTATGGTTGTGTTTGGTGGAGGGTATGGTTGTGTATGGTGGAGGGTATGGTTGTGTATGGTGGAGGGTATGGTTGTGTATGGTGGAGGTGTGGTTGTGTATGGTGGAAGGGTGGTTGTCTATGGTGGTGGGAGTGGTTGTGTATGGTGGAGAGTTGGTTGTCTATGGTAGTGAAGTTGGTTGTATTCTTGTGAATACATATAATTTCATATTTGCTTATTAGTGAGGGTATTTTGTTTAATATGAGATGTTTTGTGGTGTGGTGAGGGCTAGTTGATGGGTAGTAAGCTTGTGTGCTGTGATGTGTCTGACTTTTTTTAGGTTTTGTCCTTGATTTAGTTGTTATGTGTTTGAGTTAGCTGTTTTGTGTGGTCATTAGTGTTGTTTATGCTGTCATTAGTATAGTTTTTGTGGTGATGAGTGTAGTTTTGTATTTGAATTAGTTGTTGTAGTAGTTCCCCAGACTTGCTGGTCGAAAAGTCCTGAGTCTGGTACACCAAAGCCGCTCCAGATGCTCGGGCCCCCTAATGGGCCGGGGTGAGATGAGATCTGTCTCTGAGAGGGCAGTAGGAGATGGGATGATCAGCCTACGGCCTTACATCCCTAGGCCAATGCCCGCACCGTCCGCAGCTCCCCTTGCAGTGCCACCCAATCGGATGATCTCGCCATCACCCAGAAGGAAAAGTAGTACAGGAAAAGAGACAGGCAGAAATGGCTAAGGTTGGGTAGAGGATGTCAAGCCTCACTACTGGATAGGACTAGCCCTCACCCATGATTGAATTAGATATTTTGTGTGGTGTGATGAATGTTTTATGGTAAGAATGTTGGAGGCGATTTATTCGTGTTCACCACACCCCCTTGGGGATTAGGGGGTGTGACAATAGGTATATAATATATAGATAGTTGTTTTGTGTGGTGAATGTATGTGTAGGTGTAGTGTTGAGTGTTGTATTGTGTAGAGGTGAGTGAGGTGGAGCATGGACGCAATTCATACGTGGCCACCTCCTCTGGGAATATGACGTCTGGCAATATTTAGTTGGTGTTGTTATGCGTGGTGGTGGATGTTTTGTGTGATGAGTGTTGTTTTTTGTGGTGGTATGTGTGCTTTCGTTTTATAGTTAAATATACATTTGGTGAAATGGTTGTAGATTTGTCAATGTAGGCTACTGTATATATTATAGGCAATTTATTTAGTGTGCTTTTATTTGAAATATAAAATGTTTTTATATCGGTACCGGTTTTTATTTGTTTAAGATACCTGTTTTATTGGGTAATTTGTTTTAAGGTGAATTTCAAATATATATATTTGTTTTCTTTCTGCTCGACTGATGAGACATTTTGTTATAAAGTGACGTATATATGGTTTGTATCGATGAAAAATGTAGTATAAGTGGTCTTTTGATGTTACGTTGGTAGTGACGTTGTTGGATGGTGTGTGCTGTAGTGGAAGTGATGTTACAGTAGTGGTGATGTTGCCAGGCTGGTTATGATGTACGGATGGTAGCATTGGTGGTAATGATGTGATGATGGCAGTGAGGTTATAACTCGAGGGATACAATGAAGTGTAAGTGTTGTGGTGGTTTCAGTGGTAGTGATGTTGCTAGGCCGGTTGTTGTTAGTGTAAGTGGTGTTATTGATGTGAATGTGTTGGTGATGTTATAGCTAGGGTACTTGTGATATAGTAGAAATTGTAATATTGATGTTGCTCCTAGGCTGTGTGTGATGTAGTACAAGTGGATGTAAAGAAATTATGGTGAAAGTGATGTTGCAGCATGGATAAATATGATATATCAGAGGTGGTAGGCCTACTATTGATGTGTTGATGATAGTGTAAGTGTAACTAGGCTTGATGTGGTGTAGCGAAGGTGGCAATATTGATGTTTTAGCAGTGTTGTAGTAGATAGGCTACAACTGATGGGATGGTGTTAATGATGTTCTTTGCTAGGCTGCATATTGTGTAGTGAAAGTGGTGATATTGTGATGCTATGGAGATGCCGCTTGTACTAAAGTTGTAGCGAAGGCAATTGTGATGTAGAAGTGGCATTCTTGATATACTGCTGGTTATGATTTAGTGAACATTTGAAACTGTTTTTTTTTTTTTTTTTTTTTTTTTTTTTTTCCTTCTATGTGATTGAGGGAGGCAAAAGGCATAACTGCCTATAGCGAGTGCCTCCCCCATAGTTGAAAGAGTGACAGGGCCAAAATCAAGGGACGTTCGAGCCAAAATGCCTGGACACAGAGTTTGAAGCAATTTAAGTCATAGGAAGAGGGAAAGACTGATTCTGGGAGAGAGTTCCAGAGCTCAGCTGTTGAGTAGAAGAAAGTTTGAGAGTAACGTTTCACTCTTGGGTTGGAGAGTTGCACAGAGTAGGGGTGGGATTGAGTTGCAAGACGGGTACCACGTGCCCTATGTAAAGGCGGTGGTATGCACTGGGATAGCTCTGAGGAACACTGATTATTATAGTAGCGATAGAATAGCGAGAGAGATGCAACATTGCGGCGGAGAGAGAGAGATTGCAGAGAGTTGGTGAGTGGACGGGAGTTAATGATACGAAAGGCCTTCCTTTCAACTTTGTCTAGGAGAGCGGTGTGAGAGGAACCTCCCCACACATGTGAACAATACTCAATACAAGGGCGCACTATGCCCCTGTACAGAGCAAGAAGCTGTGCAGGGGAAAAGAACCCCCTAAGGCGGTTGAGCACACCCAGCTTCTGGGAGGCTGCCTTAGCAAGACTGGTAATATGGTCCTTCCAAATGAGAGCAGAAGAAAAAGAGACACCAACAATATTGAGAGAAGATGAAGGGTTGATTTTTGTATTGTTGAAGAATAAGGGATAGTCCGCTGGGAGATCCTGACGGGTAGATAGATGGAGAAATTGGGTTTTGGAAGCATTAAAGTTAACAAGGTTTTCTCTGCCCCAATTGGAAATAGTATTTAGATCAGAATTTAAGAGTTCTATGGCTTCATTACGTTTGTCGTTGAGGGATTGCTGGCTGGGGCATTCTGAAAAACTAATGGAGTAGTGTAATGTTGAGTCGTCTGCGTATGAATGGATGGGAATTAAGGTACAGTTAAGGAGATCATTTATAAAAATTAGAAAGAGAATAGGAGATAGGACAGAGCCCTGAGGAACACCAGAGTGTATAGGGTGAGGAAGTGAACAATGGCCGTCCACAACCGCGGCTATGGAACGGCCGGAAAGGAAATTAGAGACAAAGGCACAGATGGAGGGATAGAAACCGAAGGAGGGTAGTTTAGAAATTAAAGATTTATGCCAGACTCTATCTCTACTAAGGTTATAGAGAGGATAATTGTGTTATCATGGAGGTGGTGTTATTGGTGTGTTGGTGGTAGTGAGGTGGTATTATTGTTGTGTTGCTGGTATTGACGTTATAGTGTTGTAGTGGAGGTGGTATTATTGTTGTGTTGTTGGTAGTGACGTTATAGTGTTGTAGTGGAGGTGGTATTATTGTTGTGTTGTTGGTAGTGACGTTATAGTGTTGTAGTGGAGGTGGTATTATTGTTGTGTTGTTGGTAGTGACGTTATAGTGTTGTAGTGGAGGTGGTATTATTGTTGTGTTGTTGGTAGTGACGTTATAGTGTTGTAGTGGAGGTGGTATTATTGTTGTGTTGTTGGTAGTGACGTTATAGTGTTGTAGTGGAGGTGGTATTATTGTTGTGTTGTTGGTAGTGACGTTATAGTGTTGTAGTGGAGGTGGTATTATTGTGTTGTTGGTAGTGACGTTATAGTGTTGTAGTGGAGGTGGTATTATTGTTGTGTTGTTGGTAGTGACGTTATAGTGTTGTAGTGGAGGTGGTATTATTGTTGTGTTGTTGGTAGTGACGTTATAGTGTTGTAGTGGAGGTGGTATTATTGTTGTGTTGTTGGTAGTGACGTTATAGTGTTGTAGTGGAGGTGGTATTATTGTTGTGTTGTTGGTAGTGACGTTATAGTGTTGTAGTGGAGGTGGTATTATTGTTGTGTTGTTGGTAGTGACGTTATAGTGTTGTAGTGGAGGTGGTATTATTGCTGTGTTGTTGGTAGTGACGTTATAGTGTTGTAGTGGAGGTGGTATTATTGTTGTGTTGTTGGTAGTGACGTTATAGTGTTGTAGTGGAGGTGGTATTATTGTTGTGTTGTTGGTAGTGACGTTATAGTGTTGTAGTGGAGGTGGTATTATTGTTGTGTTGTTGGTAGTGACGTTATAGTGTTACTAAGATAGATACTAAGATAAGATACTACATATACAGAATAGATGAGGCATAATGCCCATTTATAATTCTGGTCTAAATTTTATGGTCATCTTATACTTTCCTTACTGCTTCCTCATTACGAGGTAGCCTATCTTACAAGTTTACATAAGTACTGTATATGTAGATAACAAATACAATTTTTTAGGGGTTTTACTTTATTGGCCTATTATGGAAGCATATATCTTATCCTCTGCCAGTGCTTGTCCAGGTTGGTCTTGAAAATGTTGAGAGTGGGGCTGTCAACAACAGAAGCTGGTAGGGAATTCCAGTCATTGACTATACGCTGGCTGAATACATTTTGTCGGACACAAAGTCTTGAATTCTCCTTATAGATTTTCTGGCCGTTCCCTCGGGTGGGTGCATCTTGACTTATGGTGAAGAATTTCCCTGGATCAAGCCTGTCCATACCATTTAGTATCTTGTAAACCTGGAGCATGTCCCCTCTCTTCCTACGATACTCCAGCCATGGCAAGTTCAGGGTCTCGAGTCGTTTTTCATATGGTAGATCTCTTAACACCTTACGAGCGGCCTATGCGGTTTATTTATGTGTACCGCACAGCGGGGTGTTTTTAGCCAAAATAGGGCTGTTTACGTGATCATTTTCATGCCTAAATAAGACCCAGAACGTAAAACAAGTACCTATCCCTGAAAGGGCATAAACAGAGCTTTCGAATGACACCATAACGATCCTTGTATGATGGATAGTTTTCTTGCAATAACCGTGCAACGCGAGTGCAAAAAGCAGGTAATTCGGTACTTTCGGTACATAATTGAGTATGTAGCGAGTGAGAGAGGGAGGAGGGAGCTGAGATTTGTGTCAGTAGGTTCGCCGCGGTGGTCTGGAGCAGTCATACGCTCGCTAGTCTCCTGCCACCACTTGTCTCTCTCTCTCAGCCACATTACGTGCTGAAATTGCCACTCGAGTTATGTCGAGCGCCGCCACATAGTCCAGCTTAATTTAACTCGACTTATGTTGCTCGCCGCTAATTAAGGGTTAAACATGGGACCAGTTGGGTGGCTCTTCTTTGTACCTTTTCTATTTCTAGCTTGTCTCCTCTAAATCTTGGATGCCAGACGATGTTTCCATACTCCAAGTGTACCATGGTGGTGAACAGTTTGGGGATTGTAGATTGGTCTAGACAAGCAAAGGTGACCCTAACAAGTCCTAGCATCCTTGAGGCTTTGCTAACCGCTTGATTTATGTGATGATGAAATTTTAGCTCCTCATCAATGATGACTCCTAGGTCCTTTTCCTTCTTGGTATCTTCCAGTATTGTGGAGTTCATTTCATATGTCTGCCTTGTGTTTGAATGTCTATGTGGAGTATCTTACACTTTGCTGCATTGAAGCTCAGCTGCCACTTCTGAGACCATTCTGCCAAATGGTCTAAGTCCTCTTGCATCTGGACCCGGTCCTCAGGAGACTTAATTGCTTGGAATAGCTTTGTGTCATCAGCAAATATCTTTACAGAGCTCCTTAAAGCATCAGGCAGATCATTTATAAATATGACAAACAAAACAGGACCCAAAACACTTCCCTGGGGAATACCACTTAGGATTTCAGCCCAAGTAGACATCTTGCCGTTAACCACAACTCTCTGCCTTCGTCCAAACAGGAAGTTCCTGATCCAGCCAACTTGTTTTCTCGATACCCCATATGCTTCAAGTTTTTTCAGCAGCCTCTGATGTGGTACAGTGTCGAATGCCTTGCGAAAATCTAAGTAAACCACGTCGATGGGATCTCCGTTGTCCATCTGGTTTGACCACAGCTCCAGGGAGACCAACAACTGTGTCATACAAGATCTCCCTGGTACAAATCCGTGTTAGGCATCACAAAACAAATCATTTTGCATCATGTGGTGCACCAGGTTGCTTCTTATAATCGACTCCATTATTTTGCCTACGACAGATGTTAGGCTAACTGGTCTATAGTGCTCGGGATTTGATTTGGCTCCTTTCTTGTGGATGGGGGTAATGTGAGCATCCTTCCAATCACTTGACAGCTTGCCCTCATTATAAGATTTCTCAAAGAGAATGCTTAATGGCAACTTTATTGACTGAGAGAGCTCTTGAAGTATCCTGGGATGGAAACCATCAGGGCCAGCACATTTGTTTGTTCTAAGTCTCTTCAGCTCATTTTCCACAATGTCAGGATTGAATATAGCTTCTTTCCATTCTTGATTTACACATCTATTTGGCATGCCTGGGATAGTGTCCAAATCCTCTTGAGTGAAGATCCTTGCAAAGTAGTCATTTAAAAGTTCTGCTTTGAGTTGGTCATCACTTGTTGTGCTATTTGCAGTCTGTAAGTCTAGTATCCTTGATTTTTTCTTCAGCTTAGAGTTGCAATATCTCCAGAAGTCCTTAGGGTTTTTCTTTAGGTTCTTGGCAAGGTTTTGTTTGAAGTTCTTACATAGGCGTCTTGTCATGGCTGTGAATTCATTTTTCTCTGTGGTTGTACGAATGAAGTCGATATGATCTTGAGTTTGTTTGTATTTCTTCCATGCTTTCTGCTTCTTTTTGTGCTTAGTCATGGCCTCCCTCGTCATCCATATTTTATGTCGCTTGTTGTGCCTAGGTGTGCTTTTGGGGATATTCCGACTCATTTGCTTATTCAGGGTTGTTGAAAAGTAGCTCCAGGCATCTTCAATATCAAGTTCCCTTAGTTCTTCCTCCCAGTCAATTTCTGCTAAATTTTCATTCATGGTGTTTTAGTCACCCTTGTAATAGTTGTATCTGGGCTCATTCTTCTTATGGGGAAGTGTGTCCACTACCAGGTCACAACTAATAACTATATGGTCACTTAATCCAATCCCTGCATGATACTGTACGTTGTTTACTGTGTCTCCACTGTTTGTCAATAGGAGGTAAAGAGTACTTGGTGTTTGTCCATGTCTGTAACGGGTGGGTTCACAAACATGTTGGTGAACGTTCCGTTCATTTTCTACAGGAGTGTCTCCTGCAGACTCTCCATCCTTGATTGTATTGTTGTTGTTGTTTCTTGGTCCTTGTAGATGTGGCTTTTTGGTCACAATCTTGTTTCTCCTGATGATGAGATTGTCTTCTCCGGCCTGGCGCCTAGTTTTCAGTTCCTGCCGCATTTTCTTCTCTTTCTCTCTTTCGGTCAGACTCAGGTCAGAGGATATGTAGATATTGCTCCATTCTTCTATTTGTTTGAGCAATTTAGCAGCAGCAAGTATTGCTCTCCTTCTGTCTGGGCAATCCAATGGATTAGGCGAGGCCTATTTGCTTGGTATTGCCCACGGCCTCCTAGCCTAACTAGTTTGGTCACTTTCACACCCTGGACTGAAAGAACATCTTGAATCATGTCATTTACTCTCGTTGTGTCATCCTTGTTCTTATCTGTTTTGCTGTCCATGGTGCTTTCAGGAAGATTATGTATGATTAGGTTTGCCTTCCTTCTCTCCCTGTCGGTAAATTCATCCAATATCTTGACTGCCTGCCTCTCCATTGGTGTGACCTCACTCTGTGATTGAGTGCGGCTTTCTTGGTGAACTTGAACCTTATCATCCTTCAGTATCTGCACATAGGATTTCACAACTTGCTCATTCCTGGAAATCATATCCTCCATCGTTTTCTCCAGCTTAGCCATCCTACCTTCAAATGTAGAGTTGCTGAGATTGGGTTTGAGGGTCTGGTCATTGTCTTCATCCTTGGGGTCCTTGGGGGAGGTGGTAGTACAGAAATTATATACTTCCACTTCACAGCTATCACAGTACCAATGGAGGGTTTTCCGCTTACCCATCAGTTTGTAAACAGAGGAGGGAAGGTGGGAACACTCTGGGCATCCCCACTTATGGCACTTCTCACATTCAATTACTGATTTCTGTCCACTATTTTGACAAAATTCACACTCACATGATTCCTCATCTGAGTCCTCTCCAGACATGAATGCTGCCTTCTTCTTCTTTGTTGGTCTTCCTTGTCTTGTAGATCTTCTCATAATGACATCAGTAGATGATGCACTAACCTTGACTTTGTTTACTTCTGTGGCGGCGGCCTTATGGAGGTGGTATTATTGTTGTGTTGTTGGTAGTGACGTTATAGTGTTGTAGTGGAGGTGGTATTATTGTTGTGTTGTTGGTAGTGACGTTATAGTGTTGTAGTGGAGGTGGTATTATTGCTGTGTTGTTGGTAGTGACGTTATAGTGTTGTAGTGGAGGTGGTATTATTGTTGTGTTGTTGGTAGTGACGTTATAGTGTTGTAGTGGAGGTGGTATTATTGTTGTGTTGTTGGTAGTGACGTTATAGTGTTGTAGTGGAGGTGGTATTATTGTTGTGTTGTTGGTAGTGACGTTATAGTGTTGTAGTGGAGGTGGTATTATTGTTGTGTTGTTGGTAGTGACGTTATAGTGTTGTAGTGGAGGTGGTATTATTGCTGTGTTGTTGGTAGTGACGTTATAGTGTTGTAGTGGAGGTGGTATTATTGTTGTGTTGTTGGTAGTGATGTTATATTGTTGTAGTGTAGGAGGTATTATTGTTGTGTTGTTGGTAGTGACGTTATAGTGTTGTAGTGGAGGTGGTATTATTGTTGTGTTGTTGGTAGTGACGTTATAGTGTTGTAGTGGAGGTGGTGTTTTTGGTAGTGACTTTATAGTGTTGTAGTGGAGGTGGTGTTGTTGGTAGTGACGTTATAGTGTTGTATTAGAGGTGGTATAATTGTTGTGTTGTTGGTAGTGAGTGTTGTAGTGGACATTTCCTGGTAGTGGAATGACAAAGTTGAAAATGCAACAAATATAAACAGATGTTTCAATCAAGAAAGGAGGCACCAGGGGGGAATATCTGGCGGCTAAGCGAATTACCAAAAACGAGAGATACAAGGCAAAAAAAATCATACAGGGCTTGGTCATTGACCAAGTGTGTAACAAAGGAAATCTCAATGGGATCTTCAACCTAGCTAGGCGAGTTAAGGATGACAGTAGAGATGTTGTAGGAGAACCGTGTGTCAGGAATGATAATTGGGCAATTGTTTATGCTTACTAAATCAGATAAGCTTTGAAGGCACACTACGAAGGATTACGCAACATGGAGTTTGAGTGGAATATAGAACAAATTAGAAACGAAAATCAAATATCCCCCCCCCCCTTGATAGCGTTCCCGGTGTTATATATCGCCGTATTGTATTATAAGTGTGTTATACTGTGTATGTGTGTTACTCTTCTGCCCAGTTCAATAGAACCTACGGTACGACCAGTCCATAAACAATTCTGACGTAACAGAATCCAATAATCTTATTTGCTTTCATTACTACTTAACCTAACAAGTGCGCATGGGGGTAATTGGAAACGTCCCCCTGTGCTGACGTATTTGAGGTGTTTCCGTCACTAAAATATTCATTGTGCCATTAATAGCATTAATACTTATCCATATGCGCCTATTATGGGTTGATTATAAAGGTATTAACCTGAAACAACAATAAAACGAGTGAAAACAGCGTTTGGATGGTCAAAATCGGAGATATAGCCCGCGAGTTGTATAATGTATGGGTGAGGCAAGCTGCTTTCCCGCCAATTTCCCCCAAGGCCACTGAGACACAGTCGATCGATACTCTCTCTCTCTCTCTTGCACTCGCTTGCCATCAGTGATGACAACACCCTGCTTGCAACTCGCTAATGTTAGCACGAAAATATACCTCAGAATAAGGGAATAACAGGGAAAATAGGTGATAACTGAAGGAGAGGAGGAAAGTGGGGAAGGAGGGGAGGTAGAGGACTGAGATTTTGCATGGCCCAGGGGCCAAAAAAAAAAAAAAAAAAAAAAAAAAAAAAAAAAAATTATTCGATGTCAAAAGTTGATTTTTTTTTTCACTCACTCTTAAGAGTCTCCCCGCAGTCCGCCGGGGGAACTCTTAAGAGTCTCCCGGCAGTTCCCGGGTTAAGCACATTGTTGGCCGGGTTTTATATTATTTGTAATTATTACTCCAAAATCAGTTTGTAATGTTATTGCTGTGAGAATTAAATTATATTGTCGGAGGATTGGTGGATGTTTTGAAGTTGTGCTGATGTTGAGATATTGACAACAAAGACTCCCATCCTACGCTGTTTGTTGCTATATGTCGGGGGTCACGAGAGAGAGAGAGAGAGAGATAGATCCAGTATGGGTATGTGTGATTTTGTCTATAATATGGACTTGTGTGTGTGTGTGTGTGATAACGAGGAGTTGAAAATAGCTTGTTTTTTGTGAGTGTGTGTGCGTAACAGGTGAGGATTATCCCTAACGAATGGCTGGCGCTCAACAAGCTTGGTATCCAGCTGCCAGATGTGTAGAGTGTGTGACAGGTGTGTGTGTGTTTGTGGGAGAGAGACAGGTGTGAAGGATTTGTGTGTATTTGTGTATGACAGGTATATGTATAACTGATGGTGTGTGTCTGTGTATCAGGTGTAGTGGGTGTGTACAACAGGTGTGGTATAATTATGTGAAAGGTGTTGGGTGTGTAACAAGTGTGTGTGTATGTGACAGGTATAGTAGGAATGTGACAGGTATGGGATGAGTATAAGTGTTAAATAATCCTAGTGAGTAGTAAATATGGGATACTAGGAGCAGTTGTGGTACAGGTGGTATAAATACCTGTAGTAGGTGTTGGACAGGTGCAAGACACGGGTATACCGTTTGTATAACTGATACGCCAGTACTATTAACACTTATCACAATGGGCTACCGTAATTGAAATGCAAATGGTGCATGCTATGTAATATTTATTTACACAAAGATAACAAACATAGAAAACACAGTATACAGAGGATACACAATACACAATACACAATACACAGATATATTTAGATAACCTTCAAATTGGTAACTAGCCTTTTCTCTGGAGATTAGTTTCGCTTAGACCTATAGTCCTTTTATTTTATAAAGGCCAGTTGGGTGTGGTCCACCTGGGGCATCAGATAAAGGCAGAGTTGTCACGTCTAGGGTAAACAGACCGTTTATGAATGGGACACTATCTCGGGTACACTGGTACCCTAGGTCAGGTCAATCCATTTGGCAACATTGCAAAACCAATGTTACAATTTTTTTACAAATTATTTGCATTTATCTTAACCCGTACAGCCCCAGCGACGCGCCTGACGCGTCGGCGATGTATGTAACGCACAGCCCCAGAGACGCGCCTGGCGCGTCACCCTAATTGCGCCGACCGTAACCTCAGGTGTAGCCACTCAAGAGGGCTCAGATTTGTATGGGAACTGTGTACGTATCCCACGCAACCGTGCCGATGGTTGAAAACTCTCAAAGTCCACGTGCGTGCGCGCGAGCGCGCAATAACCTGTTTTTTTGGGATAATTGCCTTCAATTTTTTACTCTTGTAAAATCCATTTTCGGGGGCTCTGTAGGACCATTTTTTAAGCTTTTTGAGCTGTTTTTCGTGGTTTTTCCTTCATTCCTAACCCATTCGCTATTGTTTCTGGAATAAAACCATTTTTTGAAAACCGGCCGGGTTCTGGTGCGCAAACATTACAAAACTAGCCGGGGCTCCACGGGTTAAATACTTTCTTATAACCATACATTTTTCTTTTTTTTTATTAAATTTATTCAGCGTAGCCTATTTATAACTCATTAGATTACCATTTGGTAATCCAATGGTCCTGGGTTCGAATCCCGATCATTGGAAGATATTATTGGAATGGAATTTGTGCTATACCTAGTATCAGTGCATTACCATAAAGCCCACCGAAACACCAAAAAAATACCCTCATTGTTCCCTGATTAAATATTCCCATGGTGTTCTGAGAGTGAAGGTCCGAGTCTAGAGGGTGAGACAGTGAAGCACGAAGGTGAGGCAGCTCCAGAGATGGAGCTGCTTTGAGCCATGAGTGGGCAACTAAGCGCCATGCAGCTTGCGAAGGTAAGATGGCAAAGGCTGTGTGCAGCTCTAACTCTCACTCCCTAGACTGGAACGAGAGGCCACGAGTTTCACCGTTGAATACAGTGGTTGAATGTACAGGCTCTCAACCTATGCCCGAGAGGGAGTAAGTTTGAATATAGAAAAAAAAAAAAAAATAGACTCGTCATTATGAATGAACTGTAAGACACCTTTGTTTTCTTATTCCTCTTCCATGCCATTTTGTCTTTGGTCTCCAGTTTCCTTTTTTCTTTGTCTCCCTCTTTAATTTTAGATGTGTTCGTATGTGTGTGTGTGTGTATGGGGGGGGGGGGTTTATAGATTACCAAGGTAATCTCAAATGACACTGAAGTATATTTCAACCTCCTAGATTACTTTATATACAAAGTTTTACGCCATTCCCTGCGTCATTTATGAAGATGAACCATAATTTATTTTATCCCACAGCGTGCTCGAGGTGGCAGAATATTTTTTTTATAGTTTTGGTCCCTGCTCAGGTATTACCATAATCCTCTCTGGGATCGAACCTCGGACCTGTATATACTAGGTACAAACTATCGTACACATTTCTCAGCAGGGACCCTTTCTGATTTACATTTTCTTACCTCGAGTATGCTAGATGAAATTAAACTGGTTTCCTTTTCCAAATGGCGGAGGGAATGGTACAAAATCTCGTAGATACAGTCCCGCGAACTTTGTTAAATACTTTCAGAAATTAAAGATTAAGACATTCTGAGTAAAGGATATTCTATGCACATAGGCTATTGGGGGCATTTTTTTTTTTTTTTTTTTTTTTTTTTTTTTTGTAGTTATTGTCTATTTGACATGTTTGCGTTTTTCGTAATTTTTAAAGCAGCTTTCCTTCATATGAAATGGTATAGAGACGAAAATAAGTAGTGTATGATAATGTATTGTAATAGTTCTTCATAGAGACACCAGCACATACAGTACTTAGTAGATTTCTTCATTTTCCCGTGACGATGAGTTGAATTATAACGCAAAATCGTATATTCAACGCATCACCATTGACAAATGACGAACGTTACAGAGGAGTAACTCTATCGTTTACTACTCAGTGTTTTATTAGTTTCTTTCATATAGAGGACACAAGGGATAAACATGGCAAAACATGTAAAACTGCCATGCGAATAGGTGGGAATTTGTATGTTGTTGTTGGCGCACTCTGCTATCCAGGAGTTCGTTCTTTGAACGATGACTGTTTCCTTATTGTTATTAGTATTTGTTAAAACTTTTCATATTACTTATATATTTCTTTTCTCAAAATAATTATATTCTCCCTCCTTTTTAAAACTTCTTATAGTCTCTGCTACCCTTTTCAAGTAATTTTGTTCAAATATTTCCTTCAAATTGCCCCTGCCTGTCAGATCTTTGTATAGGTCTTCGTAGGATTCGCAGTTGAACAGGTGCATTTGATCTTAATTTTAATTTTGACAAATATCACACAATAGGTTAGGTAAATATTTGTTTTTGAAGTTTTCTTTTACTTCTATCATTCTTGTCCTTGTCATAAAAATAGGTCTAGCATTTTCAAAGCTTAACTCATCAATAGGCCTATAGTTACCCGATATATCTTGTTCAACTGCTTCTCTAGTTTTACTTCCACTTCTCATAATTATCTTCTATTATCTCTTCCCTATTTTTTATTTGCACTTTATCTTTAACCAATTGTTTCGCTTCAATTTCACTCATTCTTTCAATATTTTCAGTTATACTGTATTTTTCTTTAAGATTACAAACTTCTTTTTTGTATTTTCTTTCATTGTCTTCACTGTATGTTTTACGTTTAACCTCTATTGCTTCATTGTCTCAATTGCTCAAATTAATGTAATATTCCATCTTTCTTTGGTTTATTTTATGTTCAGTTTTATTCCCTTAATTTCATGGAGGAGAGCACATTTTGGGGTCGTTCTGGGGACTTTAAACAGTTTAGTTAAATACTGTGTTTGGATTTTATTTATTTAATTTTTCTCTTTTTCTTTTAGTTTTTCTCAAACTTCTGCCCCAAACCTTACCTTACCTTATGATACCTTATGATGTGTTCGCCACTCTTCTAGCGGCACCAAGGAGTGCGACGCCCCTCGTTTTGGGTGGTGATTTGGTGCAGTAGACTGTTTGAAGCGACAGCTCGATCCCTTGCGAGGATGGGCTCGTCTGGCACCTTTTGCAGTTCGACATCCAGGGCTCTCTTGAAGCTGTCTAACGAGACGTCCCTCATGTCTCTTACTCGCCGTGGGAGTTTGTTGAAGAGACGTGGGCCTCTGTGTGATAACCAGCCCTCTCGCAGAGAGCCCATAGCACCCCTGTTATTCATCCGGGGGATTTCGCATTCCCAGCCTCTCCTATCACTGAATTTCATGACTATCGGAGTATGTAGGTTTGGTACTAAACCCTCTGCGATTTTCCACGTGTATATTATTAGGTAACGTTCTCTTCTACGTTCCAGTGAGTACAGATTCAGTGCTCTTAAACGCTCCCAATAGTGTAGCTGTTTTATCGAACTTATATGCGAAGTGAAATTTCTTTGTACAATCTCTACGTCATTTATTTCACCTGCTTTGTATGGGGATGTTAATACGCTACAATATTCAAGCCGCGGTAGCACTAGAGATTTGAAGAGCGTTATCATAGGTACTTCACCGCGTGTTTTAAAAGTACGCAGAATCCAACCCGTTAGACGTTTCGCAGCCGCCACTTTGACCTGGTTATGTACTTTGAAACCCATATTTTCAGACATTAATACCCCAAGGTCTTTCACACTGTCTTTCCATTCTATTATGTGGTTAGATTCTGTTAAGTAATTTGTAATTTCTTTAACACCATTATTATCTCCGTACCGTATTAATTGGAATTTTTCCTCATTGAATTGCATGTTGTTTTCCCTGGTCCACTGGAACACTACATTCATGTCTTCCTGCAGTCGGCCCGTGTCTTCTTGTGTGTTTACTATCTTGCTTAATTTTGTGTCATCAGCAAAAGACGACACCGTACTGTGTCTGGTGTTGGTATCTATGTCGCAAATTAGTATGAGGAACAGAAGGGGCGCTAGCACTGTTCCTTGGGGCACTGAGCTTTTGACATCCGAAGGCTCAGATGTGACTTGGTTTACTGCTACTGATTGTTTTCGGTTTACGAGGAAATTGTATATCCACCGTCCGATTTTCCCAGTTATACCTTTTGCTTTCAGTTTGTGGGCTATTATACCATGGTCACATTTATCAAATGCCTTAGCAAAATCGGTGTAAATGACATCCACGTTTTTCTTTTCTTCTAGCGCTTTAAGAATTTTGTCATAGTGTTCCAAAAGTTGTGAGAGACATGATCTTCCCGCTCTGAACCCATGTTGACCGGTGTTGTGCAGTTCATTTGTCTCCATGAATGTTGAAATTTTTCTTCGCAGGACTCGTTCGAAAACTTTAATGATGTGAGAGGTTAGAGCTACCGGGCGGTAGTTTATTGGTAGTGCTTTACTCCCTCCTTTATGCAGTGGGGCAATTATTGCGTTTTTCAAGCTATCTGGTATGTCACCAGTGTCTAGACTCCTTCTCCACATTATAGCCAGGGGTTTTGAGAGGTTTTCCTTACATTTCTTCATTAGGATCGAATTCCATGAGTCCGGGCCTGGTGCCGAGTGGGATGGCATGTTGGAAATGGCCTCTTCTATGTCTCTTGGACCGAAATCAATATCCAGCATCTGAGGGGTTTCCGTGGGGGAGGTTTCCATGAAAAATATATTTTGGTCTCTGATGACTTTTGTTTCATCAAGCTCACTGAATGCCATTTCATACTGCCTGCTTAAGAGTTCGCTCATTTCCTTTTTGTCCCCCCTGTGAAAGAGCCGTCCCCTTTGCTCAGTGGGCCGATGTTTGATGTTGTTTTAGCCTTTTGTTTGGCGTATGAAAAGAAGTATTTGGAATTTTCCTTTATACCTGCAATAGCTTTCCTCTCCTCTTCCATATGTTGTAGTTCATATGATATTCTTAGCCTTTGTTCAATTTCCACAATTTCTCTATCTATTTCGGCCTTTTGCCTATCCTGTAGATTTTGATGTGTGCGTCTTTGTGCGAGTAATTTTCTTCTTCTGTACAGCCTCCTCCTTTCCCGATCTTGTTTGCTTCTTCGTTTTGTTTGTCTTGCAGGTATATGGTGGCTACAGATTTGGGTCATGGTTTCTGTTATTAAGACTAGACATTCTACTGGTGTCAGGTTATTCATTAAATCTTCCCAGTCTATTTCCTCCATTTCTTGATTTACCTCTGCCCACCTAATGTTTTTGTTATTGAAGTTAAATTTACTGAAGGGGCCGGTTTTTGTTCTCGATTCTGAGGTTGTCTGTACACTTTCTAAGGTTGTTTTGATCTCAATTAATTTATGATCTGAGTATGTTGTGTCCGATATGTTAATGCTGTGTACTAGAGAGTCGTTGTTAGTGAAGACCAGGTCTAAGATATTGTTTTCCCGTGTGGGTTCAGCAATATGTTGGGTAAGACTAAAAAAATCGCAAAGTTCAAAAAGCTCTCTCGTATTTGCTTCTCTGATGTTGTTTGCCACTAACTGGTTTTCTAGTTGTCTCCATTTAATGTTTGGTAGGTTAAAGTCTCCTAGCCATATAATATTTGGTGTTGGGTTCCCCAGGGTTTCCACTTCTGATTTTATTTTGTTGAGCTGGGTTTTGAATTCTTCTCGGGATGAGTCTGGAGGCCTGTATGTAACAATAACTGCTAAATTTAGGGATTCTATTTTAACTCCAAGTATTTCCACCACTTCATTACTGTTATTTAGGAATTCAGTACATATCAGTGAGTCATGGATGTACAAGGCTACACCTCCATGTGATCTATGCGTTCTGTCCGCCCTATGTAGGTTGTAACCAGGAATCCATACCTCACTATCTTCCTGATCTTTAATGTGAGTTTCTGTGAGAGCCGTAAATATAGCGTTTCCTTCTTCTAGCAGGCCCCTAATAAATGGTACTTTGTTCGTGGTTCTATTTTTTAGGCCTTGGATATTTGCAAACAAGATTGGAGAGAGATTGTTTGGAGTACTATGTGTACCTAATAGTCTTCGGGATGTATTTGCCACTCTTGGGAGGCCAGGAGGTGCTCAAGGTGTTCTATGTGCTCTTCCAAACAGTGTCAAAGTTGTTACACAAGTGTCATATAGCTTAAGTCCCACTTGTTTTCTAGTTTTCTTCATTTCTCTTTTACTCAATATATTTATACACTCATTTGCTGCTACTTTTGTCTTGTTTATTCTGTTTTCAATATCATCTTTTTGTTTTCCATTTTCCTGAATGATTTTCCCTAAGTATTTATGTGATGAGTTTTCTTGGATATCTTTACCGTTGATTTTAAGTTTCATGCCTTTTCCTACAAGTGCGGTTTGTTTAGTTTTCTGTTCATTCATTTTTAGCCTTTTAAGTTTTTGGAATTTTTCAATGGTATTGATTGTACTTTGAATATTATTATTATTCTCAATAGCCATTATGTCATCTTGAAATATTAAGGGGCTTATGTGTATTCCTCCTATTTTCCAGTCATTTCCCTTAGCTTTTATCATTCTACTTAACGAGTCTAGAGTGTTATGGAGCTTATCTTTGCTCCTAATACTGACCCTTGCTTAATAATTTCTTCCACTCTCACTTCTTTGCATTCCCCTAATTATGTTACTGGTATCAACACATTTTCTGAGTTTATTTTATATATTAGTCTCCAGTTCCTTCCTGTTATTCCTTTTATCCAGAGTTCCTTCATAACTTCCTTTAGAACCATTTTGTCAAAGCATTTAGAAATATCAAAGTATACAGCAGTCAATTATGTTTTCATCACCTGTGCGCTCTCTTTATATTCTATTATTTGTTCAAGCATTTTAAGTAAATGGGTGTTTAGTATGATTCCTCTATAGTTATTCAAGTCTTTTTTATGACCCCTACCCTTGTATATGTTTTTAATATATGCATTGTGCCACTCACTAGGTATATACTCACTTTCATAAATTATGATCATCATTCTTATTATTGATTTTGTTAAACTCTTCCCACTTCTTTTTATCATGTCATTACTTATTTTATCAGAACCTGTTGCTTTACCTCCCTTCAACCCAGCTATTACAAATTTCACTCCATCATCACTTAATTTTTCATCTGCTTCACTCCTATATTTCCAGCATTAATTTATAAGGCTTTCTAACACTTTATTATATTCCTCATATCCATCTGACACTTGGTTATTTTTGTATATTTCATCATAGTATTCTGTCATCCTTTCTTTATTTTTTCTGGATCTCTTGTGTCTTTTCCCTCCTTGTCTTTTATTATGTACTGGCATACTGGTTTCTTTTGAATTTTTCTTCTCAACTTCCATAATATGTCACTATTATTTATTTTATTATTTAGTTTTTCGGCAATGTCTTCCAATTTCTTTTCCTCATTTACTTCAATGTTTTGGGTTATCATTTGTCCTAGTTCTTTCCTTCTCTTCATAAGTTCACTCTTTTTCTGTATGTTGTCTTCCTTATTAATTTGTTTTCTTATACTTCTCTTATTTTGTATTAACCTCTTGACAACGTTATCAATACCAGGTTTTGTTTTGTTTGAAATTCTTATTTTCCCAAAGGCTTTATTTAATACACTGTACAATTTTGATTTCCATTTCCTCCACTCACTTTCAATGCTCAAATTGTCACTTATATTTTGTTCCTGCCAGAGATCATCAAATTCATTATTGTTTGTAGCATTTTTATATATATCCCATCCTTCCACTTTATTAAAGTTCCACTTATACTTCCTCACTTTTTTACTTGATTCAGATTATCATCCATATCGACAATTATTGTGTTATGGTCAGATTCTTTTATATAATTTGTCTTGTATTTAGTTAGCTTGTACAGTCCTTGTCCGTCTATAGTCATAGTTTTGATATCATCATACACATTTTTATTAGTTATCACATAGTCCAACACAACTTTTTCTTCATGATTTTTGGTGTTAACTCGGGTCCACTTTCCTGTACACTTTGGCGTCGTATTTATTATTTTAGCTTTCACATTTTTCACCATGTCAAGTAGTGCTTATAATGCTACATTCTTCTCTTCTGTTTTAGCATTCAGATCTCCCAGAAGTATGTAGTCCTCTTCCATGTTTTCAATGTTTTTTATATGTTCTAGGTATCTGAACTGACCTTTTATGATTTTATTTGGTACTCTACCTTGAGTTTTAGTTGGTCAGTTTTAACCCATTTTCCATGTAAATGGAATATATATCGAAAACGTTATATGTTGTATGATGGTGCATGCTATCAATGCTTCATATAAAAACCAACAAGTCCTCTGTAGCTCTTGTTTTATTTCCGTAATGGTGAGGTTAAAATTCGATTATAGGGTTTCTTGTAGTATTCAACTCAATGCCAAGGGAATATGATAAAAAGATATAGTGAAGTTTATGGAATCAGTTTGAAGTGTTAATTCCATGCTTCATAAAACAATTCTTAGTTGTTTTCCCTATCCGCATCTTACTGAAGACAAACGGGGTGTTGAAAATTTTAAAATATGCCAAAAAGTCGGCTTTAAAGGCCCAAAACAGCGTAACAATGCCCCCATTGTTTACTTATAATTACTTAATCTTTCATCTTTGGAAGTATCTAACAAAAACGTGTGGGACAACCTGTATAGAGTGACTAAATTGAAAAATAATTTAGCGTTTCTTGAGGATATCTAGCAGTCTATAAATAACACTGGTTTCTTGTTTTCATTCTTTTTGTATGATGGTGGAGGAGTGACTAGAGCTTTGAACTTGCATATGCAGGTCTGAAGTTCGATTCCAGATAGGATTATTGTTATACACATATAATATACAATATATGTATAAAGTATATATACAGGTATATATATATATACAGTATATATATATATATATATATATATATATATATATATATATATATATACAGTATATATGATCGAGTGGAGAGCGTCTTAACCCGTACTCTACCGTAGGATACAGTAATAAAAGTCCCCTGCAGTCCCAAGTACTGTGGCCAAAATGGCAGGAGAGAACACCTTTCCACCTCAAGAGATGAGAGAAGACTGGCTATCTCACCCTTCAGTGGGTCTTATATAAGCTGAGCAGTGTTGCCATAACGAGAGCAGTGCTCAAACGGTCGTGGTACCTTGTACAGGCAGTTACAAGGAAAGTACATTACTGACGGCGATTCACTGTCGCTGGGACTGGGGAGTTGATTATCTACTGACGGCGATTCGCCGTCGCTGGTATTGGAGGGGTTAAGTTATTATCCAGGAGATCCAGCGTTCGCACCGCGCTCGGGCGTGAAGGTTTTTTCCACGAACACCTAGTTGGTTACTGTTTCCCTTCTTCTTCGTCTTAATCCAGTTGGTTACTGTTTCCCTTGAGCACGGGGATGGGGAAATGGTCTCTGTTGGCTATTACAGTGCTATTGAATTTCGAAGGAGAGAAATTGCGCTAGATAAAATAACTTAATATTTTTATTTTTATTATCATTAGTATTATATATATATATATATATATACAGTATATATATATATATATATATATATATATATATATATATATATAAATGAGCAGTTTGGTCACATGTATAAGCATTCCTGGTAGTCATAAGTACCTATTGAATAAACATTATGGTTCATGGATTTTCTTTATTAATGACCATTAATGAGAGGGGTGGAAATGAGTTACCTGAGAAGTGTGTGAGGAGTTACATGGAGGGATAGACAGACGAATGAGGAAGTACGAGAGAGGTGTGGTGTGGATGTAGATGTGCTGGAAAGTGTGAAAAGGAACACCTTGAAATGGTTCGGCCATGTGGAACGTATGGGAAGCGAAAGAATGACTAAGAGAGTGTACGAGAGTGAGCTGGAAGGACAGAGAGGGAGAGGTAAACCGAATGAGAGGTAAAAGGATGGACTGAAGAAGTATATGAGTGAAGGCGGTGCTGGATGGAAGGAGGGGCGTCGACTGACTGGGGACAGAGGTGCATGGGGCCGTTTCGTTCGTGGCCACCCCTTCGGGGATCACCGTGTCCGGCAATAGACAGTAAGATCAAACTAATTCCCCGTTTTAGTTTATTTAATGCCTAATCCACGTTCTTCGTAAATTTTCTATACATTCAATTCAGTTCATTTCACATGGTGACTTGCAAAGGGCTGCTGTTGAGCAACTTTATTAATGAGGATTTGAGAAAAAGTATTACTGTACTATTTTTCCGATTTGTGGTTTATATTAAATCGACATGCCACGAGCGATGCTTTTGTATTGTCGATATCAAATGAGAAAAAAAAATCTGTGAATTATCGAAAATTATAGAAGGAAATTGTAATAAATCTGGATAAAAGATAAATGACGTTATTGAGGCACCCAATATCAGCCGCATTTATCCATTTTATTGATGGCACTGTAACTGTACATGTAAATACACATCATAAATATTCCAGAATAAGAATTTGTACAATGGAAAATGACTGCTGGAATATGAACATTAAATATACACTTTGTAGGATGTGAACTCGCTGCAAAATAATAAAAAGACACTCTAGGAAACTAAAAACACTCCCTAGAAACATTAAAACAAAAATGGCATATAGGAAACTGTTAGTTGTGGAATGATAACAGGATTTTTGTTTTATAATTCAATGCACATGTTCATACATATTGCATCATGGATATTCTCTAAAAGCATTCCACTAGTATAATTTCAGAATTAGTTTTGTTACGCGGTATATGGTGTATTCCTATATTGACGTTCTCGATATACTTCATTCAGTGGATAAATCCAATGTGCAACCTGCGTGATGGTTGGAGAGAGGACCATAGATGAGGCATCCCTATAGACAGGATATTAATGACTTATCGGTCTTGTTAGAGGAGTGTTGGCTTCCAGTGTAAAGGTCTGTAGTGACTGGTGAGTGAGATGCAGCCTGACGCAGTCAGGTAGACACAGGCCGGCCGCCAGCAGGCACTCTAATAGTAAGTGGCCGGCCACACACTAAATTGTTATATGTAATCGGGATAACGATTATTAAGTGAAAAGCTGCATCTGAAAGTAGACAGACACAATAGAAATATTATCATGAACAACAACAACGGACGAGTGTGCCTGGCTCGCGGGAGTCTATATGGGACCTATGAGGACTGTGATGATGAAGATGAACCGTGCCAGCCAAACATCAACCATCAGAACGGCCAGCCTGTGTCTTTGACCCCTTGGCCACGTCAGGACGGTTCGAGGCTGGCACTAGGTCGCCTCAAAACTAAACTGTTCGAGACCAGGCTAGCCGCCCACGTCCGTCGTGCTCAAATGGCTCTCACAGACTCATTGAAGCATGCTGGCTGGGCAGTGGAAC
Organism: Paralithodes platypus; assembly: GCA_032716605.1. Classification (NCBI taxonomy): domain Eukaryota; kingdom Metazoa; phylum Arthropoda; class Malacostraca; order Decapoda; family Lithodidae; genus Paralithodes; species Paralithodes platypus. The sequence goes on from CM064548.1 coordinate 48,936,592, forward strand.
ACAAGGTGAGCAATATTTTTTGTTACTGAAGATTTAACAATAAACGAGAGAATCGTCATAATTGATCTTATCACGGTAGTGTCTAGTTAAAGACAGTTGCAGTAATATATTTAAACTATTATGGTAAGGGAATTAGGATTTGACAGGTCAACTGTAGTAGACCTTCTGTTGAGGGTTAGGTCAAGGGAGGATTAAGTTTCTGGTATATCTGTTAGGGTGAGTTAACCCGGCAAGTGCTGGAAGACTCTTAAGAGTTTCCCCGGGCGACTGCGGAAAGACTTAAGATCCTGGGCCTAAAAAAATCCATTTAAAACACCCCAATTTTTTTGTTTTGCCCCTAGGCCATGCCAAATATCACTCCTCCACATCCCCTCCTTCCCCACTTTCCTCCCCTCCTTCAGTTATGACCTATTTTCCCTGTTATTCCCTTATTCTGTGGTCTATTTTCGTGCTAACATTAGCGAGTTGGTAGCAGGGCGTTATCATCACTGTTACCAAGCGTGGGAAAGAGCGAGAGAGAGACTATTGCGTAACAGTGTCTCTCCAGACAAGGGGAGGGGAGGGAGGTTGCCTCAGCCATACATTATGTAACTCCCGGCCTGTATCGCCGATTTTGACCATCCAAACGCTGTTTCCATTTATTTTATTGCTGTAACAGGTTAATACCTTTATAATCAACCTAAAATAGGTGCATATGGATAAGTATTAATGCTCTTTATGGTAAAATAACGATGTTAGTGATGGGAACAGCTCAAATACGTGCGCACAGGCGTGTGGTGTCTCATACCCCCCATGCGCATGTCTTAGGTTAAGGGAGGACAGGATGAATCGGGGGAGGACAAGATGAGTCAGGAGAGGACAGAATGAGTCAGGAGAGGTCAGGGTGAGTTAGGAGAGGACAGGATGAGTTAGGAGAGGACAGCATGAGTCAGGAGAGGTCAGGGTGAGATAGAAGAGGACAGGATGAGTCTGGAGAGGACAGGATGAGTCTGGAGAGGACAGGATGAGTCAGGGGAGGACAGGATGAGTCAGGGAAGGACAGGATGAGTCTGGAGAGGACAGGATGAGTCTGGAGAGGACAGGATGAGTCAGGGGAGGACAGGATGAGTCAGGGGAGGACAGGATGAGTCAGGGGAGGACAGGATGAGTCAGGAGAGGACAGGATGAGTCAGGAGAGGACAGGATGAGTCAGGTGAGGACAGGATGAGTCAGGAGGACAGGATGAGTCAGGGGAGGACAGGATGAGTCAGGAGAGGTCAGGATGAGTCAGGGGAGGACAGGATGAGTCAGGGTGAGATAGAAGAGGACAGGATGAGTCAGGAGAGGACAGGATGAGTCAGGAGAGGACAGGATGAGTCAGGAGAGGACAGGATGAGTCAGGGGAGGACAGGATGAGTCAGGGGAGGACAGGATGAGTCAGGAGAGGACAGGATGAGTCAGGAGAGGACAGGATGAGTCAGGGGAGGACAGGATGAGTCAGGGGAGGACAGGATGAGTCAGGGGAGGACAGGATAAGTCAGAGGTGGACAGGATGAGTCAGGAGAGGACATGATGAGTCAGGGGAGGACAGGATGAGTCAGGAGAGGACAGGATGAGTCAGGAGGGGGACAGGATGAGTCAGGAGAGGACAGGATGAGTCAGGGGAGGACAGGATGAGTCAGGAGAGGACAGGATGAGTCAGGGGAGGACAGGATGAGTCAGGAGAGGACAGGATGAGTCAGGGGAGGACAGGATGAGTCAGGAGAGGACAGGATGAGTCAGGAGAGGACAGAATGAGTCAGGGTGAGATAGAAGAGGAGAGGATGAGTCAGGGGAGGACAGGATGAGTCAGGGGAGGACAGGATGAGTCAGGAGAGGACAGGATGAGTCAGGAGAGGACAGGATGAGTCAGGAGAGGACAGGATGAGTCAGGGGAGGACAGGATGAGTCAGGGGAGGACAGGATGAGTCAGGAGAGGACAGGATGAGTCAGGGGAAGACAGGATGAGTCAGGGGAGGACAGGATGAGTCAGGGGAGGACAGGATGAGTCAGAGGTGGACAGGATGAGTCAGGGGAGGACAGAATGAGTCAGGAGAGGACAGGATGAGTCAGGGGAGGACAGGATGAGTCAGGGGGGGACAAGATGAGTCAGGGGAGGACAAGATGAGTCAGGGGAGGACAGGATGAGTCAGGAGAGGACAGGATCGATGAGTCAGGAGAGGACAGGATTAGTCAGGGGAGGACAGGATGAGTCGGGAGAGGCCCGGGTGGCGCAGGGGAGGGCCAAGTGACTAGGCTAAAGGGATAACAAGGTTAGTCAAAGATGATAGGGTTGGTCAGAGAACAGATAGCCTAATGTGGCTAGTCGAATGACAAGGAAGAGAACAAGAGAGGTCAAAGTATACAATAGGCCAGAGAAGAAGATTGTTTTGGGACAAGGTCAGTAGTAGATTAGTTGTCAGTTTTTCCGGATTTCCACCCCCCCCCCCCTAAGAAAGGGGGGGGGGGGGGGTAAAGGGGTCGGCATCCTAGAAAGAGAAAAGTTAGAAGGGATTGACCAAATTAAAAAATAAATAAATAGGGGATATTGTTTAGGAAATTAATCTGGGGATAGAAAGGGTGAAATTGCTGGTGAAGTATAGAACATTGGTGTTATTGTGGTCAGGTAGCAGTGTCATTGGTACGATACTGCCACTACTCAAAGTAGCTGATAGTAGTGGACCACCGATGGCATGGGAGCAGTGGGGGATATGATGAAGACAAATTCCCATGTATTGGAAGGAAGCAAAGCATCAAAAATTATAATGATGGCGATGAGGAAGTGGTGTTAAAGAACAGTAACTATGGTTATGGAGCAGTGAGGCAGAAAGGAGGTTCAGTCTCAGGTCATGGAACAGGGTTATTCAGCTAAGAAGAGAGCGGATAACATGGGTTGGTGGTCAGGTGGAGGGGGCACAGATGGAGAGTGGGGAGGGGCAGAGATCAGGGAGTGAGGCAAAAATCAGGGAGGGAGGCAGAGAGCGAGGATGGGGTAAAGATTGGGGAGGAAAGAGGACATAGATTGAGGAAGGAGGGGGTTGAGGTCGAGGAGGGAAGATGGGCTTGGCATCGGCCATTGGGGAGGGAGTGGGTTATGATCGAGGAGAGTGGGCAGAGTTCACGTGAAGATGAAAAAATTGGGGTATTTAAACAAAACTTTAAAATATTTGCGATATATCATTGAACGAATATAATAACTTTATGACCACTCCTGATTGTCTTGCTTCTTGTGTTATTCTCATTTCATTGTTCAGTATGATTCACATGTACATTGTAGGTATCGTGCATTGTATACATTGTATACCGATAGTAGCTATTGGCCCAGATCCTTATATGTTAGGCTAATCATTATGACATAATCATCAAACTCAGTTTAATTATATTATAAACATGCATAATTTAGTTATATTTCCATTTCTACTTTACTTTAAGTGAACTTTAGTGTGTGCATTATACACTAATTACAGAATTTTATTGAATGACAGTTGGTCAATAATACAAAATATATGCACCAGTACAAATGAATGTGTTGGTGTAAATAGAGACAGCATTAATACAAATAATATTTTGCGAAGGTAGCTACAACTATTACCAGTAGCTTTTTCGTTTATTGACGAAAATGTAAATATTTCAGTAAATAAGCATTTTTTAGAACAAAATGTTTGATATTGTAGTTGCGAAAGATAATGATGCAATTTAAATTATTTATTTAATTGAGTGGTGTAATGTACAAATATTGTTTTATTTGGTGTATATATTAATGACTGCAGGTAGCTTTTATAGAGTTCGTAAACAAAAATGTTTGTGTTTTTTCTTAATCCATATGAAGTGGAGGAAAGTAGCGTGTATTGTGCCGGTGTTAGTAATATTATGTAGTTGAGTAATGTGTACCCAGCATAAGCTACCAGTCTACACCACTTTCACCTCAAACATCCATCTCACCTCTCCTTGACCAGTCACACTATACCTTTCTCCCCTCATGACACTGCATTATAAGCACTCTATATTGATCTGCCACTAAATGTGTACCACTTGACTATGATTATGAATTAACTTTATTGCTTGGCTCTGCTGTGTGGTGTTGTCAGAAGATATAGTGAAAAACTTATATTATGTTCAAAAGAAACAAAAATATAAACTACAAACAAATTCCAAGCAGGTTCAGCCGTGAGAAGGATGGGAAGAGATGACAAATTATTTTGATCCGACTATAGTTTCTTGGTTGTTTTAAGTGTGTCCTACACTATAGCCATCACAGTACGATGACATCTGTTTTCATTTTGTTGTGGCAAACATTAGATTGCTTTTATTCAGCTTAAGGACAGCTATTAGTAAAATGGTTATTAAATTATCCCAGTTACCCTCTTCAAACTGATTATGTGTTTTTTTGTTCTTTTTGTTAAATTCATCAACTACCAGACTATTATATGCAACTAAATACATAACTCGTAATAAAAGGTTAAGTATTCCGTTGTTCTTGTCTTGAGCTGAATAAACTGTTCTGACCGTAACTACCGTAGAATCTGAAATAACATTTAAAGTATGCCATACACTGAGTGTGGTAAATCGCAAGAGTACAACTAAATAATTCCCAATATTAAGAAAGAAAAGCTAATTCATAATCATATTGAAATCAAAAGGAATGTGGCTACATTCACATGCCATAATAAGTACACAGCCAATTTACAGTATAAAAAACAAATGGTATAATGCATTGCTATACAATATACCAATTGTTTTAGAGTATGACCCTGATGGTTCAAAATTTCAAATAGGTGTATAAATATTATGGCTTGTAAAATTAGATTTACAAAATGTATGCTTGTGAAAAGTAGACACACCTGTATTGAATGCATGACTAGCATATTCTACCTGGATTGGTTATACTCTGTGCATAAATACCCGAATAATACTGTACTGTATTATTTGATCCGGTATGACTTAGTGTTACAGAGTACTAGATGTAACCAGCAAATATTTATTTTTATTTTTGTATTTTGGTCAGACCTCTGTTTCTAGTATACTTGGTGATGCATGCGACGTAACCGTATGTAAATACAGTAGGACAGGGCTGTTAACCTGTTCAGTACCAGTGCTGTCCTTTTAACTTTATTTTGGCTATTATTAGACTATCGTATTTAGTTTAAAAAGGTTAAAGGGCCTCCAGCAATAAACAGGCTTCGACCTACCTCATTTAACCCTTTTTACTAAAGCAGACTCTTCTTAAACTGCACAATATAAAATACAGCTAGAATAAAATTAGAAAGACGTCGCGGTACAGAAGAGGTTATAATGGAAGATTTACAAACATTGAACCACAAGATGCTGAACCCCCAACGCCTCGCGTGTGGTACGATTGGTGTTTCCTTATATCTTGTATTATGAGTCCACAAGTCTAAACTCCATTACATTATAGAACGTTACCTGTCTGGAGGATGTTACCCCCACCCCACAACCTCACCTACTCCATATATATCCCCCAAGGTTCCCAGTAGGTGAAGGTAAGGTTGTGGGGTTCGGATGTTGTCCTACAGAAATGGTCACAGTATAAGGTAATAGTCATTAAATTGGGGATACAATGGCAGAAGAACTGGGAATAAAATCCCCGAACCTTTTAGCATAGTAAAACAGGTAGGCCTAACATCTGTGGATTTTGAAAGTTTTGAAAGAAACCTCATTGTCATTACATATATGCTATTGTTATATAATTTACGTTATTAGATTGCTTGTAATTTTTCATAATTTTCCTGTACTGCTATTTTCTGATACTATACGTTTATTATGTACAGTATAAGCTATATATTTTAAATATCTACTGCATTTAACATACATCATGTCGGTATAGGATGTTGGTAACGTACAGTTGCCCACATAAGTTTTGTTCCTCGTTGTGATCTTATGTATGGAAGTAAAATAGTATGAATGAATTGTGAGTGTGGTTTATTTTTATTATCAGTTGACTAATCAAATGAGTTAACCACTGCACAAGAAACGACACTCGTAATTCAATCCTGGGCATTATATTTGTATGTATAAGATCACAGAGGAACAGAATTTATGTGGGCAACTGTACCCACTGACTGGGAGTTAATGTTGTATTTAATGCAGGGTCTCGTCTGTTTCTCCCTCGAGATACACCTAGGAATTGATTTTCTACTGTTTACACACATCCCTCTAATAGTGATAACTGATTCAAGTTTCAGGTAGCTACTCACTTATAAACTGCATGTCCTTTTTTAGTTGTATTATTTAAAATTTTCAGAGTTTGGAGACATTAATATTTTCAATCAGATGATGCCAATTTGATTTAATTCCAGATACCCCCAGACGATTTTTATTAACTTTAGTATGAGAGAAATGGTTAATTTATATAGCTTTAGCACTGTGGATATTTTAGATTGATCCTAACCTGAATACAATTGTCTGGTGGTAGTCAAGATAAGACTATCTGATTGATACTTCGCTCCTTTACATAACAAGAACACATTCAACCGTACGTTGTGGAAGATAGTACACTGAAAAACAGATAGTAAAAGGCACTTTGTATTAAATATTTCAGTAGTATGATACTGCAATCTAACACTACAGTATTTCAGCAACTATGTATCTTGTATGGAAATATCACATACCTTAGTAATCTTCACAAGTTCTTAATGCATATATAAAGATTCACCATCATCATCATCTCCAACACTGTTCTACACCAAGGATTCCCTTTTGAAGGATGACCATGGCGATACCATTCTACAAAGCCTATTATTATTAATTTAATACAGTATTACCATTTACCACACCTCGTGTGGACCATTCAGTCTTTAAGATTATGTCTGTTTTATGCATGTATAATCCCAGGTTAACAAAATATATCTGCAATGCGTAGCATGAACTGCAATGTTTATTGTTACTACTATTACTGTGTTATTATTATTATTATTATTATTATTATTAGGGGTTCGACCCCTACGGGGAACCCCTATTGTAATCATTAAACCCGGTTTTTCATCCAAATTCTTCTTACGTGCCGGTTTCGACGCAATAACTCCAGAACCGCTTTTTGGATCGGGATCAAACTTTCACAAGAGGTGCTTTTTTGTATTGGGCAACTTTTAATATGCTAAACATGCGGCCAAACAGGTCCGTGGCAGCTGATTTCCCGAAATACTTGACGCCTAAATACCGTCTCTTCCACTCATAGGAAACGACTGGGCTTTGGCATATGGACTCCCCTACTAATGCTCCACAAATGTTATAGAGAAGGTTTTGCTTTTGCATGTGGGATATTTTCCGGCAATCTTGAAAAAACCTCGAATTCCACTTAAAATTCCACATCTTGAAAACTACGCCGATGATCAAAGCCATGCTTGCGTAGTTGGGTGAGGCTCGCGATTCTGAACGTTTTGATACCAAAAGAATATAAATGGGTGGAATAGTTTGGCCGCAGCATTGAAAACTGTCTATTCTTAAATTACTTTAAAACCGCATTCGCTACCTACACAAAGTTTACTGTCTACAGTCTATAGGCTTCCACGCATCCCACAGTTTTACTTAATAACATAGTCTCTTTATTATTCAGATCTATTATTTTTTTCATTTAACTCTCTCAAAACAGTTAAGAGTCCCTACGAATTCCAGCAATTATTTAGCCAACCTACCTATACATACCTACCCTACCAAATAATAATGATAATTCAAATTTATTTTTGGTGAATGACAGAGTATTGGCTAAGGTTTTTAACAATTCCTCCCTTTGCCAAATGCTTTGTTTAATAACAATGATATGGACCTTTAAAGTTTTGGCAATTGCCTGTGTGACTTACACTGCCCTTCCTTCCTACCTCCCTCCTCCCTCATATCTAGCAAATGTATCAACAACCACTCTAGTGAACTTTCGGTATTTAGTTTATTCAGCTTAATACTATTTATCCACATAAAATAGAAACCTATCACAATTTTTGTCTAATACAACCATAGACAGTGCTATTACATATTATTTGAACATGATGTTGAATTTAGCAGTTGCTATTTACCTTGAACAGTAATGACAGAACCGAAAGCTTCTCTTGCCGTGTAGTACTCAAAGAAAGCAGGGTTACTTAAGCTGGCCCATACCGAACTGTTACCAAGTCAGAGATTCAGAGGTAACTTTCACAATGCATTATAACCCTATACAGACACCAATATACCACTAAATCATACAAATATCACTACAAAAAAGATAGGAAAATATTATATTAATGTCCTAGGTATTTGAAATTATGCAAATGAGTAAAATCCATTATGATATAATGATAATGGGATTGATTAGTATCTGGCAACAGTGTTGCACTATAATTTTTTGAATATGCTAACTTCGGAAAATTGATCCCATTAATATACACATCTATCACTATTTAAATTTAATACAACCATACACAGTGCTATTACATATTATTTGAACATAATATAGGATGGTCTTTCCTTTAAACCATTTTCTATATCTATTCACGAAAAATATAGGCCTAGCCTAGGCAGCGCTACCGGTAGGTACGAATTTATCAGTTCGAATTTTGATTGAGAGTGGGATTAGGCCTAGGCCTACCCTAGGGCTTAACATGGGATACTGTTTGGGGGTTGGGAATAGGCTCAGGCTGCTTTAGGCCTAATTAGGTAAAAATAGTCAAATCGAGACAATTGCACAGCCAACATAGCCTAGGCCTATTAACCCGGGAACTGCGGGGAGACTCTTAAGAGTTCCCCGGTGGACTGCGGGAAGACTCTTAAGAGTAAGGGAAAAAAAAAATCCATTTAAAACCGAAAAAAAAAAAAATATATTTTATTTTTTTATTTTTATTTTTTGTTTTGCCCCTGGGCCAAGTCAAATATCACTCCTCCACCTCCCCTCCTTCAGTTATCACCTATTTTCCCTGTTATTCCCTTATTCTGTGGTCTATTTTCGTGCTAACATTAGCGAGTTAGTAGCAGGGCGTTGTCATCACTGTTACCAAGTGTGGGAAACAGCGAGAGAGAGACTATTGCGTAACAGTGTCTCTCCAGACAAGGGGAGGGGAGGAGGGCAGGGAGGTTGCCTTAGCCATACATTATGTAACTCCCGGCCTGTATCGCCGATTTTGACCATCCAAACACTGTTTCCACTTGTTTTATTGTTGTAACAGGTTAATACCTTTATAATCAACCTATAATAGGCGCATATGGATAAGTATTAATGCTATTTATGGTAAAATAACGATGTTAGTGATGGGAACAGCTCAAATACATGCGCACAGGAGTGTGGTGTCTCATACCCCCCATGCGCACGTCTTAGGTTAAGCAAATATTTTACCAATCTACAATAGACCTAGTCTATTCGCTGTAAGTAGGCAAGAAATCATGACCTATAACTTCTGTAACTAAAAAACAACTAGAGTGATCAAGCTAATATGTCTACCATTTGGGAAGAGTCAGCCTAGATGTGGAAATTTGCAGCCAATTTGCTCTAGCCCTTTTTGAGATACAGAGGTTAGAGGTCATTGTTGACAATGACCGATGACATATTGTCATCATCTTATATATTGCCAGCAGGGGGCAAATAACCGAAAAAAATTGCCGTCAAAATAGACGCGAACTTAACCACGGCGATCGACACATGTAAACATGGCGGTGGCGGGGGAGGTGTCGGACGTTTGCAATAAAGTTCCCGTCTATTTTGAATGCCATTGAATACAATAATATATTGAGGGGGGCTTTGCGCCCCCCCCCCCCCATGACATATTGTCACCATCATATATATTGCCAGCAGGGGGCAAATAACCGAAAAAGTCGCCGTCAAAATAGACACCTTTATGAATAGGTTAGTCTTTAGGCTAGGCCTATCGGCAAGAGTTGCGTTATCTGGTGTATCACCTGACCGGGTATAGGCTATCCTAGTGTTTACTAATTTATAGGCTACCCCTTTGAAAGGACATTAGCCGGGTAGGATGTAGTTACCGGGTGTATCGCCAGCCTTGTTTACGGCGTCGGACGTTTTTTTTTTTTTTTTTTTTTTTTTCTATATTCCAACTTACTTTCTCTCAGGCATAGGCTGAGAGCCTTAACATTCACCGCTTTACAATGAACAGTGAAGCCCGTGAGGTCTTGTTCCAGTCTATGGAGTGAGACATGTGAAGCACGTAGAGTACAAGGAGCACCTGCCATCTTGCCTTCACATGAGGCACAGTGCTCACTCATGGCCCGAAACGACCCCATCTCTGAAGCCACCTCGTTCCCGTGCTTCACTGTCTCATCCCCTACACTCGGATTCTCACACTTACACACACACAACGCCACCTGTTGAGCAGATAACTCACCAGGCATTGCACCCCTATAGCATATTTTGAATATGGGAATATTCATTCAGTGCTATTTAATCAGGAAACAATGAGGGTATTTTATTGACGTTTCGGTGGGCTTGTGGTAATGCACTGATACTAGGTACAGCACAAATTCCATCCCAATAATATCTTCCCATTGATACATCGGGATTTGAACCCGGGACCTTTGGATTACCAAGCCAGTGGCAAGACCACTCCACCACACCTCCCGCTTGCCATCCTTTTCCTGTCTATTTAGACTGCCTTTGGATACAATAATATTTTGAGGTTGGGCTTTGCCCCCCTTCACCCATGACATATTGTCATCATCATATATATTTCCAGAAGGGGGCAAATAACCAAAATAAATCGCCGTCAAAATAGACGCGAACTTAACAACGGCGATCGACAAATGTAAACATGACGGAGGCGGCGGACGTTTGCAATCATGTTCCCGTCTATTTTGAATGCCAATGGATACAATAATATGTTGAGGGGTGGCTTTGCCACCCCTCACCCCCCCATGTCATGTCATCGTCATATTGCCAGCAGGGGGCAAATAACCAAAAAAATCACCGTCAAAATAGACGCGAAGTTAACCGCGGCGATCGCCCTATGTAAACATGACGACCGTACACCCGGAAACTACATCCATCCCCATTAGCCTAACCTAACAACCTTACCTAACCTATCCTAGTATTATGGGTGGGGGCTGCCGCCCCCTAGACCCAGTACGTTGGATACAAAACTAACCCTTACCTAACACCTAGTATATGTCCCTAGTACCCAGTACGTGGGATACCAAGCTAACCCTCACGTAACACCTAGTATATGTCCCTAGTACCTAGTATTTGGGATACAATACTAACCCTTACATAACACCTAGTATATGTCCCTAGTACCCAGTATGTGAGATAAAAAACTAACCTTCACCTAGCATATGTCCCTCACTCAGTACACCTTTCACCCTCACTACCGTTCGTGAGTCCTCATACATCTTCATTATCACACGCACCAGCCACTCCTCTACGCCAAATTTTCTCCTAGCCTACTGCACAACTTCTTACTTTCAGTAGATATCTTTCCTGCAGCTGCCTGACTATGAAGTTGTCGATTGTGTCACGTCCTGGCATGAAACCAAACTGCATATCGTCGATAGAATGCTTTCCCTTATCATACCTTCAAAGACTCTCTCACACTCACAGACCTTCATGACTTGGCCAAGCATTTTCAGGCCTCTTATAGCAGTTGCAAGGGGAGCCTAACTCTGAAATCACTAGATAGTGCCTCCAGAACCATAAAAAAGAGGAGAGGGCTTAATTAACACACTTCCCTGTTGGACTCCGACGCGAACTGAAAACTCATCACTCAGTACCCTCATGTAACACCTAGTATATGTCCCTAGTACCCAGTACCCAGTACTTTGGATACAAAACTAACGTGGGATACAAAACTAACCTCCACCTAACACCTAGTATATGTCCCTAGTAACCAGTACGTGGGATATAAAGCTAACACTCACCAAATATCTAGTATATGTCCCTCACTCAGCTGTACACCTTTCACCCTCACTACCGTTCGTGAGTCCTCGTACATCTTCATCATCACATGCACCAGCCACTCCTCAACGCCAAGTTTTCTCCTAGCCTACTGCACAACTTCTCTGGCCACCTTATCAAAGGCCTTCTCCCGGTCTGCAAGCACAACATCAGATCCCTATCTTTTAAGTACATACAGTATCTTTCCCTTATCATACCTTCTAAGACTCTCTCACAGACCTTCATGACTTAGTCAAGCATTTTCAGGACCCTTATAGCAGTTCCCAGGGGAGCCCAACTCTGAAATCACCAGATAGTGCCTCCAGAACCATAAAAAGAAAAGAGGAAAGGGCTTCATTAACACAGAGCCCTTGTGGACTCCGACGCGAACTGAAAACTCATCACTCAGTACTGGTACATCTTTCACCCTCACTGCCATTTGTGAGTCCTCATACATCTTCATTATCACACAAATACCTTCATGACTTGGATTGTGCCGTGTCCTAGCATGAAACCAAACTGCATATCGTCAATATCATACCTTCAAAGACTTTCTCACAGACCTTCATGATTTGATCAAGTATTTTCAGGCCCCTATAATTTTCCCTATCCAATGAGTCCCCTTTGCTCTTATACAGTATATAATGTACTTTTATGCCATTCATCAGAGATTACTTCCTCTCTGATGATGAAGTTAACACCTTACGAGCGGGCTAGGCGGTATATTTGACCGTGCCGCACAGCGTTTTTTTTTTACCATAAATGGGGTTGTTTCCGTGCTCTTTTTCATGCATAAACAAGACCCAGAGCGTAATACAAGTATGTATCCCTGAAAGGGCGTAAATTGAGCTTTCCAATGACACCCGAACCATCCTTCTACGATCACTGGTTGTCTTGCAACGATCGTGCAACCGAAGGGCAAAATCGCTAAAATACGGTAATTTCTTTATATAATTACGTATGTAGCGAGGGAGTGAGGGTGGATGTAAGTGGAGTAAATCTCAGTAGGTCCACGGCGGCTGTGGCGAGCGGTCATGAGGTAACCCATGCTCCTCCAGTCACTCGTCTCTCTCTCAGAGCCAATATTGTGCCAAAATTGCACTCGGTCTTAAGGCGGGCCCCGCCACATAGTCCAAATTTTTCGATTCGGACTTAAGTCGGGCCCCGATCTTTAAGGGTTAATTAACTCATTGAACACACCTACTCCTTTCTCACCTGAGGCGTTAATCATCTCAGCTAGAATGCCAGAGCATCCTGCAGCTTTGCTGTCCTTCATTAACCCGTTGAGCCCCGGCTAGTTATAATATTTTGTTCACCCCAGTCCCAAGCCATTTTCACTTATTTTTTTTTGTTTGCTAAAATGGAAGACAAGGATGAGAAATGAAAAAAAAACAAAAAAAATCACCTCTGACATTTTTTTTTTGGGGGGGGGGCCGGTGGGGGGTTGGGGGGGGGGAGCTTCAAAAAAATTTGTTGAGCCAAAATGGAAGAGAATGGTAAGAAATGAACACACAAATAAAAAAAAACTCATTTCGGTCATTTGGGGGGTGGGGGGGGGGGTTTCAATAGTTCGTGTCCCCCGCATGACCACCCGCCCGGGAGCACTAGGGTAAAAACTGAGTATGGCATTGTACGGCATACATCCTAAGGAGTATCTCACATAAATCTCAAGCCTCTAGCTCCCATACGACCGGAGTAATGAAGGTTCAAAGTGGCGGTAAACTAGGGGTGTAAACTATCCCCACTAAGCCCACCACCACCAGCCGCGCGGCTGTCTCGGCCCGCTCACACCTACTGGCCCGGCTCCCCCACACACTACGGTACCGCCCCCTCCTATTCTCCCGCCATTTCCTACCTTACGAGCCACGTAAGTGTTTTTTATATGTCGGACGCACGTGATGCGTCGCTGGGAGTTGGTGATCAAAGACTGCCGACGCAACACGTGCGACGCTGGGTCTCAACGGGTTAAGTTATTGCACTGCTTACAAAAGCTGGCACAATCACAGGGAGGGGGGAGTATTGGCTTTTCGTTGCTAAGCTGCTCTATTCCATTCAAATTCCATGTTGAATAATCTTTCGTAGTGTACGGTATCTACCAAGAATCTATAATTTCTTTGTCAGCGGAAACAATTGTTCAAGTACAGTACATATTTTCCCTGTGAAACCAATTTAACTTCATAATGACAATTATATATATAAAGAAAAAACAATATATTTTACATAATTTATTGCATATCTTACATTGTCCATAGTTAGTGTACTCAAACTAGTATGAACAGTCTCGATGTTACGTAATCTGAGTTGATGTAGCGTTACGTATTATTCCGTAGTCTTAAGTTGAACGCTTCCATAACCTTGGTCGAACGTTCCATGATTGGGTAGAATATATTATTCTATAGTTGTATATGGGAGAGTATTGTAGGATTATAATTCCCATATATATATATATTTGTATTATTTAAGATTGTTTATAAGTATCTCATTGTAAAGAAGATGGGATACATTTTCCATATGTTATGCGCGTGCGCGGTATGTCACGACAGAGACAAACATGACGCGCTCGCTCACTCTCCAACCAACCTCCGTCCCAGCTACACACGCTAAGCTTCTTTTCCTAGTTACTTCACCAGGTGTTTTCGCTTCACTTTTCATCTCATACTTCATATAGTCACTACATCATCATCTTTGTTAATTAGCACAACTTAACGTAAATATCTATCCTATCCTAGCCTATTGTAGCCTCTTTTCATACGCTGTTTAGCCTACCTTACTAACCACTTCAAGTCATCTAGCCTATTTTCCGCCATCCTTCAATCACCAGCTGAGTTCATCAAAGGGTAATATATTCTATATGGTTAATGTTCCTTTAATATCAATAATATACAGTCCACTTATCTAAATTAACCATATACATATTTAAAAAGATATTTATTAAAAATAGTTTAACCAGACCACTGAATTCCCCAAAAAAACTCTTATAGGGCTGGCCTGAAGGATTAGATCAAGATGGACAACCAATCAAGATATGATAGGTAGGGAAGGGCAAGAGGTGAACAAATCTAGGAAGGTGAAGATACGCAGACATTTCTCACCATTTCACCAATTCATCCGCACCACATGAGTTCCACAGCAGAACTCTTATAGGGTAGGGCCGAAGGGTGAGTCAAGAACTGCTACACTGCAGCACCAATTAAGAAGTGATCAAGGGCGAA
This sequence comes from Paralithodes platypus, assembly GCA_032716605.1. NCBI lineage: Eukaryota > Metazoa > Arthropoda > Malacostraca > Decapoda > Lithodidae > Paralithodes > Paralithodes platypus. The sequence goes on from CM064548.1 coordinate 48,951,685, forward strand.
GAATGAGAAATCAGGTCTAAGGAAGAAATAAATCACACCGAGATACACACATAATACACCACTGAGGGGAATCGAGTCAGCTTGACTGCACCAGCGACCATAGACACAAATAAAGTCAGGAGCCAATAAACTAGCCAGGCCAGGGTGGCATATGATATAGGCCATCCGGAGGACAACCAAATTAGACAGAATAAGAATAGAAGGGGAAAAACATACAAAAAGGGGCATTCAAATTTCAATGGAAATTCACTATGATAACTGTAATATGTGGGAATAACTTTCACCTTCATATTTCCTAATCTCTTAGCATAAACATGATCAATTAGTGTGCCATTTTCAGTTGTTGGTTGTGTTACATGTTGAGAGTATCCACGCTTTTCCATTAAATTTGCAATAGAAGAGTTAGTTTGGATGTTTTCACAATGCAACCAATTGGGTATTTGTCTAGTTCATTTAGCAAATTACTTAAATTTACTCTAAAATAATTAAGTCCATATGAAATAGGTCTGTATATAGGGACAGGTTTGTCCTATAGAAAAGTATAGCCAACACTGTTCTCTACCCTCTAAAAGCTGAACCAGTGGAAGGTATTACCCGTGTTTGCATACCTTCCCTCAATTTCAGTCAGGCTATATTTGGATGATAATTTGAACTCAATTTGACCTATCTCAGAATAGTAGTATGGGAATTTCATTCTTTTCCTTATTGTGAAGGCAATCATTATTCTATAAAAACACTTACCCTAATAATACATGTACAAGGTTATTCTCTATATTTTAAGATTATACTTTTTATATAAAAGGCTTGCATGGCTGCTTGATAAATGTTTTTCTTTGATTCACTCTTCTTGACTTTTTCTATATTGCAGGCCATGCTTTTGTTGTTGTTGTTGTTGTTCCTCAAGCTGCCTGGCCGAACAGCCCCAAGGCCCCGAATAAGGCCAAGGCCATAATCGAGCGCCCCCAAAGAACCCTCCCTGCCGACCACAATAAAGCCTGGGTGACCGAAGCCACTCCATGGCGGGGAGCTACTTAGGAGGGTGCGGAAACGGCCGGGAAACCAAAGCCCCACCCAGGGCCCTGTGCCCCTCAGCAATTATGAAGAGAAAGTTGAGGGGCAAAGGAAGAATGTGACGCTTTGGCTTCCAATCATGGTAGATTGGGAGGTCAATCCACGTTAGAGACGCCGTCACTTGAGATCTAGAAAATATATAAGTAAAAGGAACAGTCAGAGTAAGCTATGGGTATGGCAGAGATCGCTCAGTTCTCACTCTGATAGACCAGCCCATCACCACATGACTAGAACCCAATCCTCTCAGCATCAGCTAGGAAAGGCCCTAGAAAGCCACCTTAGGCGAGGGGATAGCTCCCCTATTTCAACCCCTTTCGGGGTTGGGCACCCGCCCATGCTTTTGTTCCTCCTAATTCCTTTTCTATTATTTCCACTCCTCAAGTGAGGTACTGTAGAGGTGATTCTCTTGGTCCCATCTGTAGAGGTATTGTAAATGGTGGCCAGACACGCCCGTGGCAGCCTTTCACACCCAACCCATCTTGTCCTATCTAATTTGATGTTGAACTCTATTGTTCTTGATCCCACTATAGGACTTGGTAGCCTATTCCACATATCTACAACTCTGTTACTAAACGAATAGAGGCAGATCCCTTACACACCCAGTTTCTCTCTGTCGCTCGTTTGCTTGCACATCGGTACAAATGAAGCAGATCCCTTACACATTAGGGAGGATATATTAATTATGGATACAGGAATAACTAGAGGCCACAGCTACAAAGTAAAAAGACCTACCTGCAAGAACGATATCAGGAAGTTTAGCTTCCCCTATAGATGTATTGACAAATGGAATGGGCTGGAGGAGGAGGTGGTAGGGGCAAGGAACATCCATATTTTCAAGAAAAAATTGGATAAAAAGTAGACTGAGAGACGGGACAACACGAGCTTAGCTCAACTCCTGTAAACTACAATTAGGTAAATACATGCAACTAAGATGAACATGGGAATCTGCAGACAAGTGGCCCACAAAAGGCAGATCCCTTTCACATCCAACCCATTTCGTCCATATGTCTACTTGATTTTATCTTGAAATTCTTTATTGTTCTTGATCCCACTATAGCACTAGGTAGCCTATTTCACATATCTACGACTCTGTTACGAGAGAGGCAGATCCCTTACACAGCCAATCTCTCTCTCTCTCTTATTTGCACACTGGTACAAATGAGGCAGATCCCTTACACATGCTACCAAGATGAAAATGGGAGTCTGCAGAGAGCCGATTGGCCCACACACGGCAGATCCCTTTCACACCCAACCCATCTCGTCCTATCAAATTTTATGTTGAAGCTCTATTGTTATTGATCCCCCTATAGCACTTGGTAGCCTATTCCACATATCTACAACTCTTTTACAAAGCAAATAGAGGCAGATCCTTTACACAGCCAATCTCTTTCTCTCTCGCTCTTGTTTGTTTTGCACACCGGTACAAATGAGGAGTCTGCAGAGAGCCAAGTGGCCCACATAAGGCAGATCCCTTTCACACCCAAACCATCTCATAAACGTTACCTATTATTTACACTATGTTATCATGTACCTGCAACCAAAACACAATTGTAAGAAATAGGAACATAGGAAAATGGGAGTCTGTAGAGAGCCAATTGGCCCACACAAGACAGATCCTTTTCACACCCAACCCCTCTCATAACAACTCTCTCTCATTTATCTCTGTCTTCCTTACATTTATGACATCCTAGTCTCTCTTTCTCACAAATGAGAACATAAGAAAACCGGAGTCTGCAGAGAGCCGATTGGCCCACACATGTCAGATCCCTTTCACACCCAACCCATCCCGCGCTCTCTCTCTCTCTCTCATATTTATCGCTATCTTCCTTACGTTTATGACATCCTATTCTCTCTTGCCATACTCTCTCTCACAAATGAGAACATAAACAAAATAAGAAAACGGGAGTCTGCAGAGAGCCGATTGACCTACACATGGCAGATCCCTTTCACACCCAACCCATCTCATTCTATCTAATTTCAAGTTGAAGCTCTATTGTTCTTGATCCCATTATAGCACTCGGTAGCCTATTCCACATATCTACAACTCTGTTACTAAACGAATAGAGGCAGATTCCTTATACAGGCAATCTCTCCCTCTCTCGCTCTTGTTTGTTTGCACAATCTGTTCCTTCTGTAGTTTCTCCATGCCCGATAAGTTAAATGATAATTTTATATCAGATTCTGTGACACAACTTTTGTATCCAACACAATACCCTGCTTGCAAAACCCCTCGAACCCCGGACAACGTTGCTTGCAACTTTAATTATTATTATTATTATTATTAATATTATTATTATTATTATACTTTATTACCATGCATAATACAAGGTGTTTCAAAAAATGTGTTCATCTATTCTATTCTATATCTATCTATTGCCCGACACCGTGCATGGGGGTGGTTCATTCGTGGCCACCCCTTCTATTCTATATGCTCATGCCCAATCCCCACTTTTCCTATTTTTTTTTTCTATTTTATTTTTTTTTTGTATTTTTTATTTTCTTGGGGGTGGCCGACTCAAGACAGAGCAAGAACAGGAAAACACAAAACACAAGACAAAACAGCGAACAAACACAAACAAAACACAAAATTCACACACATCTAGGTCACCCAGGACGTTACGAGCGGGGTTCGAACCCATAACATAAAGAAACATTCCACTAAACACCACAAAACGAGGACTTATTATTTAGCCTCACAAAATGCGGAAAATATGACTATCAGTTTCAGTCAAGAATAAGTGGTATGTTAAACTTCCACAAAACTAGCAACTCTCTTTGTAGTCACTAAAACCTTGGTAGGTGAAAAGATGTGGCAAGTTCATAAAATATCAGTTGATATCACATGGCTGTTTTAGCCTAAAAACCCCAAAGTTATTCCTTTCTTATCACTCGTTCAGAATTAGTTATCTTTAGTTACTTTGACTTAGATTTATCCCAACAATCAAAAGAATAATATATTAGCATATAAAGGTAAAATGTAAAGAGTATGTAAAATATAATTATAATTTATTTAAATGATTAATTATACACAAAAGTTACTTCTAGTGAAAATATCAAATTTGAGAAACATTGATGTGAAATAATATAGAAACTCTTAAGAAAAATAATACATAGTTATATCAATACTAGTTATATAAATAATAGTTATATAAATACCCTCCAAGAGAGTAAGTGAAAGCAATCAATAAACATAGAAAAAAATCCTAGGCGATACTTATTCAACTCATGGTGATTCTTTTACAAACGAACTCGGGGCAGAGCAGCTTATGATGGTGGTGGATAATACACTACCTGTGGTTACGGTACTAGCGGTTTATATAACCTTAGCGCACCTGGCTCTGATACCAACTTCTCTAACTGTAATAATCTCAACTCATTATATACTTGCTGAATTAAAGTATTACTTTTACCAAGAACTCTATGATATATCTTTTAAACATTAATTATGATTAGAAAAGCCAAATACATTATTACCTAGTTATAATCAATATCATTCGTACGTCAGGCAACGAAGAAGAGCAAGGGGGTTGGAAGAAAGGGGGGAGAATGAATAGGGTTACGAGTGTAGGACGATAGGGGGTAGAATGGAATGTGAATGAAAGGGGGGGTAGTCTGCACCAAGCCTCCCTCACCTCACCTCACTCGTTCCTGTACACACTTGAACAAAAATATCTTCCTATATGAAACTAAGCTGTCTACAGGTTAAATTAATTATACCGGGCTCATAACATTGCATACGATGTTCAATCATAAATAATTAAAGATCGTACCCACCATAACAAGCACAATACCTCAATTACAACCAGTGACACTTTAATGAAATAGAAATCCCTAACAATACCCAGAGACCAGGGTCACCTGACAATAATATTAGCCAGACAATAATAAAACCATGTTACTCTATAACTCTCGGGGTGAGTCTTCGTTATATCAAAGTTATTACAGATTTATACGTTATCGATAGGTATAAAAGAAGTCTACGGATTGAAAAACAAAAATTTCCAAACCTACATAATAAATTTAATTTACAGATATAATGGAAACTAGTTTGGTAATTTACATTAAGACGTTTGTTTCTTGTAATATTTAGATGGTAGTGCTGGCTATTGTGATTATTAGGACAGTTCCAGCATTATTGCACTTAAGATCTGCCGTGAAGAGAAATATGTGTTCTGCCGGTTTATTATTCAGGTTCATAGTTTGATGCAGCATCTCGATACTACCACATGAGACAAGGGCCCTCATCATGCCAAGTAAAATACAGAGAAGAATTATCTATTCAGAATCTATTTATTTATACATGAAGAATATTAAACTGAACCTTGAGATTATATAAATCTTTAAGAAACCTTGTATTTAACTTGATTAAATGTTTTACATGTATGCTGCAGGCTGTTTTGAATATGTATTCATAAAAAACCTTTACCATACATTTTTGTATATATTCATCGAGTTAAATACAAGGTGCCTTTAACCCGGGAACTGCGGGGAGACTCTTAAGAGTTCCCCCGGCGGACTGCGGGGAGACTCTTAAGAGTCAGAGAAAAAAAAAAAAAAAAAAATATATATATATATATATATATTTTGTTTTGGCCCCTGGGCCATGCAAAATCTCAGTCCTCTACCTCCCCTCCTTCCCCACTTTCCTCCTCTCCTTCAGTTATCACCTATTTTCCCTGTTATTCCCTTATTCTGAGGTATATTTTCGTGCTAACATTAGAAAGCCGGTTGCAGGGTGTGGTCATCACTGATAGCAAGCGAATGCAAGAGAGAGAGAGAGAGTATCGATCGACTGTGTCTCAGTGGCCTTGGGGGAAATTGGCGGGAAAGCAGCTTGCCTCACCCATACATTATACAACTCGCGGGCTATATCTCCGATTTTGACCATCCAAACGCTGTTTTCACTCGTTTTATTGTTGTTTCAGGTTAATACCTTTATAATCAACCCATAATAGGTGCATATGGATAAGTATTAATGCTGTTAATGGTACAATGAATATTTTAGTGACGGAAACACCTCAAATACATGCGCACAGGGAGAGGTGTCTAATTACCCCCATGCGCACTTGTTAGGTTAATAGTTAATAATTTCAAAAGGTTCAGCCTATGCTCTGCATTTATAAAATATCAACAAATGGTTGGCTATAGTTACGGCTAATTATTATTATTATTATTATTATCTTCCACAATCCTTTTCTTTTGTCTATCGATAATAAATAAATGCGTAATAACTCGGAGAAAAAAAAAACTAAAATTCACCTCGAGGTTCTTAGAGTAACATGGTCTTATTATTCTCTGGCGAATACGTCCTTAAAAGTATGAACACTATTTATAAAAAAAAATATATATATATATATAAATAGAGTGTGCCTGCAGAGAACCACTGTCCAAATCACCTAAGGGTTAACAAGGTGGCACTGGACCCTGGTCGGGGTTTCCAAATAACTGCTGTGTTGTAGTTAAGGGTGGTCACCATTTTTTTTTATCTTTCTCTCCGTTTCTCTCTTTCCGTGGCTTTTATCCATTCGGCCCCATTCAGCCAACTGTTTTAAGATGTTTATCCCCATCCAGGTGTCGATTTCTACCTGGCAAACGTTAGCAAGCTAGCATTGTATGGAGAAATCTGGCTTCGCCGGAGAAATTTTTCTATCGAAAAATGTACAAATTTAGCTTGCTGTCAAAACAAATATATATATATATGCTGGCTCGCTGCCGCTCGACAGGAAAATATTGACACCTGGATGGGGGTAAACCTCTTAAAACATTAGGCTGAATGGGGCCGAATGGATACAAACCAAAGAGAGAGGGAGAGAAAGATAAAAAAAATGAGGTGGGCTCTTAACTCTCTTACTCCACTACCAGAGTGAGCAATGTTCACTTGTGCCTCCATGTCTGTCATGCAGGATTGTGTCTAGTCATTTATTCCAGCAAATCATCTGACGTGTTCTTTGCCTGCTTATCTTTAGAGGTAGTCTTTTACCTTGGAAATTAATTATGCATGGATTAGTTTTATGACTGTGATTGCACTAAGATTAACTCTTAAGTAAAGAAATAAAAAAAAAAAAAAATGTATTAATGTTGATATTATTAAATATTTGTAATATTATTATTATTATTATTATTATTATTATCATCATAAATACAGTATAGTAATTATTATATTTATTGTTTTGTTGCAGGTGAGCGAGGTGTCGCGGCGAGGATGGGGTGAGGCGACCCGAGCGTGGGGCAGTGGTGGTGGTTCAGGAGGTGGTACTCTGGCTCTCACCGGGGGATCAGGGGGGCCACACGAACGATCCTCCCTCCTACTTGGACCCGGAGACGGATACCAGCGACTCAACAACAGGTCAGAAATGGTGCTTCACATTGGAACATATTTATTGATTGGTTATTTGAAGAAAACAAAATTGAGAACTACTTGTCCTATGGGTGTGGTGATTAGAAAGAATGGATAGTTTGGTTAAGTTAAAATTTCATTGCCAGTTGATTAACACCAAGTATGCAGTTCTGCACTATCTGTATTTCTTTGTTGTCCCATTTTATTTTAATGAAGCCATCATATTGTTCAGTATTCTTGTTTTGTTTTGTTGTTACATCTAATACATTGGCATGTAACTCCTTTTAGAAACAGTATCATTATGATGAATATCATTTTTTAGTGAACTAATGATGTGCAGTATCTGCACTTGCTTTAAAACTATAAAATACAGCTCTCCTTATATAATATCTTAACCCGTACAATCCCAGCGACGGCAGAGAGCCATCATTAGATGAATCACTCCCCAGTCCCAGCGATGGCTGCAAGCCGTCAGTAATATATGATCCTTGTATCAGGCAGTGCCTGGTACCACAACGTTTGAGCACTGCTCTAAGACCTTGGCAACACTTCTCAGCTTATACCCAATCCCCCACAGGCTAGGAGAGGCAGTATTCCTCCATCTTTTGAGGTGGGAGGTTGGTATATCTTGCCTCTGAAGCCATTTTGGGCACATTGCTTGGGACTGGGGGGTACATTTATGGAAGTACCCAATGGTACAGTAGGGGTAAAGGGACCATTGACATACCTAGTTTGTAACCTACTAAGCAATATGTGCTTCCATTACTGACTGACTAATATGGGTGCTGGTTTGCTTTTACCTTGCATGATGACTGTCTCTGTGCATGACCACTCTCCCAAACACCTACCTGTACCTGTCCCCTGGTATCCTGCTACACAACCGTCAGCTCCAACCCAGAGCTCCAGAACGACATGGTTCAGGATCCACACTCACTGGACACAGCTGCAGCTGGCTTACAAGGGAAACCAGACCAAAGTTGGGAGAAGGTGGAGGAGGACAATTGTGACCTAGAGTAAGCAGAAGGGACTAGGGCATAGCTATTATTATTATTATTGTAGTACTTAAACTTAAATTCACTGCTCTACTAGGGTAGGAATAATTCAACAGTTGTTAGGAAGTTGGCATCTTTATTTAACAAACTCTCATGGTAACCGTAATCCCCATAGCAATTGATTCTCTATTCGAGTCAAGATAAGTTCAAACTATTAGTTGAATACTTACGACGGCCCAGTATAAATTGCACTTTGGATTTTTTACATTCCCATCACTACCTACCTGGACAATCGCTATTCAGAGGCTTGACTCACTTCGACTTCAAGCCAAAGGCACATTACTATATTCACAATGTGGTTGACCAAACTTTACTATAACTTTCTCTCAATATGTCCTTTAATCACTTTAACAATATTTATTCCATCATTTGTCTAATCTGTTTCTCTTTTGCTGTTCTATAAGAACACATAGATTTTATTGTTGGAACAAACTGGCTCAGTCTAGCATTTAACTTTTTGGTAAGTCTATTCGGGCCTTTAAGGGTCCTTTAAAAATATTCCGGAAGCTCTCTTGTTTTTGCTTCACCACTTCAAAGCAGGCCAATACACCATCTCCATCTTCTCAGTACCTTCTACCACCAGTTACATACATACATACATACATAACATTTTAAGACCGAGTGTTCCACACATAAGTGCAGTTTCAGTCTCTTGTCCTAATGGCGGCGTTCCAGGCAACCCTGTTAAGGGCTGCTTCACTTGTCAAGTTCTTGGATTTGAGATCGGCGCGTATAGTCCGATCCCAGGTCTTCCTCGGTCCACCCCTTGGTGCAGCTCCCTCCACAATCACAGACCTGGATTTTTTCACCCAATTTTCATCCATTCTCTCCACATGTCCATACCATCCCAGTCTACTTGTACGCATCACCTCGCTAATACTCTTTATACCTAAACGTCTCCTCCGCTCAACATCTGTTATTCTATTTCTGTAGCCTGGCCCCACACATCCATCTCACCATTCTCATCTCATTACGCTCCATTCTGTTGACATCCTCTACTTTAACGGCCCATGTTTCTGAGGTATACGTCATTGCACTTCTAACACATGAGGTATACACCTTTCCCTTCAGGGGGAGAGGCATTCTTTTCATGGTTAAGATTGGCATCAATTCTCTGAACTTCCCCCAGCCACACCTAATTCTAGCAACAGTGGCAGCCTCGGCCCCACCACCGGCAGAGATGGTATCTCCTAGGTAACAAAACTTGTTCACCAGCTCCAAAGACTCATTTCCAAAATTCACAGCCACAGGATCATCACTTAACCCGGGAGCTGCGGGGAGACTCTTAAGAGTTCCCCCGGCGCAAACACAAGCTCGCCTTTGCACACTATGCACTCAAATTTCTCTATTTCTGACTTATCCTTCGGCAGGGGCCCCTTTATTCTACTACAGCGCTTACTCCCATGGTGTACCCAACATCGACAGATGCTACATTGAATTGAGTTAACGCCCACTCCCTTTCCACACACTGCACATGGGTATGCACCGCTCTTTTCCACATTGCCTCGTCTCAATCTACAATGCATAACCTTGGTTTTGTAAATATTGACTCTTAAACCCTTGTTCGCCATGCCCTCTCTCCACTCTCTGAATTTGGCCTCAGCATCTTGCATACTGTCAGCTATTAGGACTAAATCGTCTGCATAAAACAGTTCCAACGGGAGTCTGCCTCTAAAAACTCTAGACAGTGCCTCCAAGACCATAATAAAGAGGAGGGGGCTTAACACTGAACCCTGATGGACTCCAACACGGACTACGAACTCATCACTCAGTACACCCTTCACCCTCACCGCACTTCGCGAATCCTCATACATCTTCATTATCACACGCACCAGCCACTCTTCCACACCAAGTTTCCTCATAGCCCACTGCACAACATCTCTAGGCACCCTATCAAAGGCCTTCTCCAGGTCTACAAACACAAAGTAAAGATCCCTGCTTTTTAGTAAGTATCTTTCCTGTATCTGCCTGACTATGAAGATAGCATCGGTTGTACCCCTTCCTGGCAAAAAAACAAACTGCATATCATCAATAGAGATGCTTTGCCTGATCAAACCCTCAAGGACTCTCTCACAGACCTTCATGATTTGGTCAAGCATTTTCAGGCCCCTATAATTTCCTCTATCTAGCGCATACCCTTTTCCTTTGTATATATTTACTATTACACTTTTGAGCCAATCCTCTGGGATTTTCTCATCTTTAATAATGGTGTTTATCAACTCAGTGACTAAGTTTACACCAATCTCCCCTGAGGCTTTTATCATCTCAGCGACAATGTCGGAGCAACCTGGAGCTTTACCGTCCTTCATTTTATTGATTGCGTCGCTCACTACAGCTGGTGCTATCAAAGGAGGGGGCCCAGATATTGTTTTTTCGATACTAAGCTGTTCCTTATCCCATTCAAACTCTACATTTAGCAATCGTTCATAGTGTACCTTCCATGCTTCTCTGATTTAATTTTCTTCATACACAATCTTCCCATTATCATTTCTAACACACTGTTCACCTATAATATCCCTACTGTCATTTTTAACTCGCCTAGCTAGGTTGAAGATCCCATTGGGATTGTCAGTGTTACACACTTGTTCGAGGACCAGGTCCTTGATGCGATTTTTAGCATTGTAAATAACTCTTTTGGCAGTTCGTTTAGCTACTTGGTATTCCTCCTTGCTGCCTCCTTTCTTCCATGCTTTGAAGCATCTCCTTTTCTCTTTCACAGCATGTTCTACCTCATCGTTCCACCACCAGGAGGTCTTATTCCTGGGGTGACCCTTTGTTGTCCATCTTGTATCGCTTCACTTATTGTGTGAAGGCTAGCGATGTGTCGGCAGGCATCAGGATATTGGAGGTGTATCTGTGCCAAGGGTGGACGATGTACTAGGTCCCGGCTCGTCTTGCGTTCAGTAGCGCTCGGTTACTGGAGGACAGGAACAGGCTTATTTATCTCCTCATGGGTGCCAAGATGAGCAAGGGGGGTGTGTTTTTTTTTTTTTTTTTTTTTTTTTTTTAAAAGAGACAATGAACGGAGGAAGGAAAAACAGATAAAACAAAAAGGTCCATGTGCCTAAAGGCATCCTCCATTCATAAATTTTTTGTAACAACTGGATTTAAACTTTTGTAGATTGTAAGTTTGTGGAAAGCAACTCGAGGGAAGTGAATTCCAAAGAGTAGTAGTTCTAGGGATAAATGAATTTTGATAAGCAGAAATTCTGCATTGTGGAGGAGAAAGTGTAAATTCATGGGCGCTCTCAGCTGCCCTAGTTCTACGTGGAAAGATGTGGAGAGGCGGCACAATTGAAGCAAGTTCCTCGGAACAATTGCTGTGAAAATATCTGTAGAATAATGCAAGGGATGCAACGTTTCTTCGTATGGATAATGTAGGAAGGTCCTGTGTGATTGCAGGGTTATTGATTAATCTAATAGCTTTATTTTGAATTTTGTCCAACTGCCTCAATGCAACCACTCCACTTCCACTCCACAGAGGTGAACAGTAATCCATCTGAGAATGCACATGACTTTTATATATTACGGCCAACTGCTCATCAGTAAAGAATTCTCGAACTCTGCACAGGAGTCCCAGTTTTTTAGAGGCATTCTTAGCAATGCTTCTAACATAATGTGTCCAGCTCAAGTTAGTAGTTAATGTTTCACCGAGAATGTCAATACTAGGGGAAGTGGGAATATTTACATCATTAAAAAATATATGGGAGTCAGTGAGATTCTGTCGGTTAGAAAATTGAATGTACAGTAAAAGTCCTTTAATCCGACGACCGATGATTCGAATCTCCCAATAGTCCGAATTTTTCAATTTGAGGCCAAATCCGAATTCACCCGATGGTCCGAATTTCAAGAAGTCCCAAAGTCCCCTTTTTGAGGCATTAGTCCACTCAAATGACACATAATGGAGCACACACATATCATATGTTCATGAATTCACTTTAAAAGTTTACCATTGTCATTGTAGCCTATTACCTACTTCAAAACATTCAGATTAATGGTCAAAGGAAGCTACTGATATAAACGTAAACAGCACATCGTCTGCTAGAGCGTTTGTTTGGCTCTTGAACGCATTCTTGGGACGCTCCGATGCGCTACTGGCTTGCACCGCATTTTCTGCAAGCGCATTCAGTCTTGAGCTTGAAAACGCACCTTTGGACGTTCCGATATGCTACTATTTATAGTTCAGTGATCGGAGCGTCCCAAGGGTGCTTTCAAGACAACAAGACAAGGGTGCTTTCAATACAATATAATATAACAGAGCACGTCACAAAAGGAAAATCACAAAAGGAAAATTACAAGAACCTCTCAGGGAAGTGCCGTTGTTAAGGCATTACTTCCCGAACCACATCTGATCTGATCTTCAAGAGCAAGACAAACTCGCTAGTAGACGATGCGGACATATGGTGTTTAGAAGAAGAAGAAGAAGACGACTTTTATATCAGCAGATTCCTTTGACCATTAATCTGAATGTTTTGAAGTAGGTAATAGGCTACAATGACAATGGTAAACTTTTGAAGTGATTTCATGAACATATGATATGTGTGTGTGTCATTTGGGTGGCCTAATGCCTCAATGTTTTCGTCAGGCCATTAATACACAGGTTCATAGGGGTAAAGTCCGATAATCCGAAAAATCCACTAATCCGAACGAGGGCCGGTCCGCTGCCCTTCGGATTAACGGAAGTTTACTGTACATGAAGTTTTCTGTGCATGAAAGGAAACTAGATTCTTTTGACCCCATTCATTAATTCTAGAAAGGACCTGGTTCAGAGAAATTGCAGTGTTTATTTTTGAATTTATAAGATCGGGTTGGGTGAAAGAATTGGTAAATGTGAAGGAACTGTGGAGTGTTGAGTCATCTGCGTATGAATGTATTGGATTATGAGTGGTAGATATGAGATCATTGATATGAATGAGGAACAGAGTTGGGGCCAAAACTGATCCCTGGGGAACACCAGCATTTATTGAGTGAAATTGAGAATAAAGGCCATCTACCATTACACATATTTTTCTGTTATGAAGATAAGAAGACATTAGTGGAACTAATGATGCAAGGCCGTAGTGTGACATCTTCGACAACAAGGATTGATGCCAGACTCTATCAAATGCCTTTGATATATCCAGCGCTATTGTATGTGTTTCACCATGTTGGTCTGTAGCTTGGTTGATTTGATGCGTAAGAAGGCAAAGAATGTCTGCAGTTGATCGACATCGTCTAAAACCATATTGCCTATCACTGATTAATTTATTATTCTCAAGATGCTTAATTATGTGATTATTTAATATAATTTCAAAGGCTTTACCAAGAGTGGAAGTTATAGCTATTGGTCTGTAGTTTGATGGATCTGAAGAGGCACCTTTTTTAGGAACTGGATGGATGTTTGCTTCGTTCCAGGGTACTGGGAAGCATGAGGTATGAGTACACAGACGAACATTTTTTGCCAATACAGGAGCGAGCACCAAGGAGCAATTCTTAAGTACTATTGGAGGAATTTCATCTGGACCAGGAGCCTTATCTACTGAGAGATTCTGCAAAATAGTTTTGACATGTCTGGTGTGGATCTTAAGTGAGGGAATTTCAGGCGAATTAAAATTAAGTACAGGGACATCTTGATTTATTTCATCTAAGGTTGAGTTGGTGGAGAAAATATCCACAAGAAGGTTAGCTTTACCTCGTGGGTCACTTACAAGATTGCCAGTCGGAGATTTTAATGGTGGAATGGATGAAGCAGTAGTGAAGTTGGATTTGAATGAGTTAAGAGTAGACCAAAATATTTTGTTATCATTTGGATTATTTAGAAGTTTATTTGCCTGCTTGTGGAGAAAGTTTGATTTAGTTAGGTTTAATACAGTTTTGGCATGATTTCTGATATTTCTAAAGTAATTAAAGGCTTCATGTGTTTTTTATCTTGTGTATGCATTGTAGGCTATTGCTTTTTGTTCAGTTACTCTAGCACAATTATGGTCAAACCATTTAGGTGAATTAGATCTTTTACTGTACTTTTGATGAGGAATAAAAGTTTCCATTCCAATCTTTACAAAATCTTGTATGTGGCTCAAGGTGGTGTGTGCATCATTAGAAAAGAAAGAGGTCCAGGGAATATCAATAAAGAAACCTTGAAGACCCTCCCAGTCTGCCCTATCGTAATGCCATTTAGTCACCAAAACAGGTTCAGAGTGGGAAGGTGTGGTAGGTGATAGACAGGTGGCCTGTATCAGACAGTGATCAGAAGATCCAAGCGGGGACCTCACTGTAACATCATAATTTTCTGAATTGGTTGTTAAAAATAAGTCCAGTAGGTGGGAATTATGATTAGGATTATCTGGTACACGGGTGGGTTGGTTGACTAGTTGAGTGAGATTAATATAGGTTTGACTCCTGTAAGGAGATAAAGAAAACCTAATATTTAGTAGTGGCCCCGTAATCATTGACGAACATGCCTATTACATAAGGCATCCTCTTCAAACACTAATCCGCCGTAGTTTGAATCTACCGCGCAGAGCATTTAAAAACTGAGGAGCCTTCATCATGAGCGCACGCGACCTCACTCATGGCTTCAGTCATTATGAATTGGGTTCTCACTACGAAAAAACTTCGTAAAAAATAAAAACAAAAAGAAAATAAGAATAACTATCCAATAAGCTTTCCATCATATCGTGGATGTACTTGTGTGGATTTCTGACCAGACGCTGAATCAGGCGTCATTCCTCCTTCACTGACATATCAAGTAAACCAAAATCCTTAATACATCAACGAATGGGAAGGGGACGGTCGGGAGGGCCCCAGTCGTCAATGATTACGGGGCCACTACTAAATATTAGGTTTTCTTTATCTCCTTACAGGAGTCAAACCTATAATTTATTAGTGGCCCCTCCATCATTGACGAACATGCCTGATATCTAAGACTGGAGGGGGACATTCGTAATCATATCATAACTCTAGAAAAGCAGATAATAAAAACAACCACATAGTATTCTTACTTTTGAAAAATGTATTTAATACGGCGTAGGCCGGAAATATACAAGAAAAAGGGGTTCAGGCAGGTGCGTGCTTCAAAGAAGCCTGCCCGACAAAAATGGGTAACCCTGAAGATTCTGAACACAGATCTGTAGTTACAAAAGGCACCCCACTCAACGAGTGGTGACAAAAATAATAAGTTATAAGTTTATATGTGCACATCATAAACCCCAAAATACATGTGGAGATCAATTGCTAATGAACTCCATTGAACTAATATTACATTGCTTTCGCAGCTAAAACTACTATAACAACACCGTTGTTTTGTACTAAACTTTGTACTAGCACAAATTCTCGCAGAGAAATTTTCATATCACATTTTAACCTTAAATTGTATCACAGCTCTCATACTCCGGCGGGGTCTAGGGTGTCCTATGTCAACTGACTGCACCCCCCCCCCCCTTCCGTGAAAATAAACATAAGAGACTGCAGGGCCACCTAGACCCTCTGCCTTAAAGCTATACATGGTAAGGAAGGTTTGTCTAGAGCAACTGACAAGTATCTAGAGAGAAACGTATGATTAGACGCCCACAACTGTGTGGACGCAATATCTTCAACTGAAAAGTTTTTCAGGAAACGTAAAGAGGCCGCCCACTTGCGTAAATCGTGGGCCCTACCCACAACGCCGGGATTACTCTCTTTAATGACTTCTACCAGAAGAGAGGCTAATCGCCGTTTAAGTAAGCGTTTACCCGTACTCGCTACCCATAAAGCACCTTGGGGGCTATGAGGAGCTATTCTCAAATATTTGGTTAGAGCTTGCACTGGACATAAATTATGATGCACCTTTCCCCTTTTTAACGCCGGCACCGTGAACTCAGAAAACACGTGTGCACTATGCTCATTCTTGGCTACAAACGCCGGGGAGGGTGCAATGGAAATTGAATCATTAAGTCTACCAAACCTAAGACAATTAGGTGTGTTGCTCATCGCCGCCAGCTCAGACACTCTGTTTCCGGTGGCCAAAGCCAAAAGGAAAACTGCCTTCTTTAAGATTAAAGCAAAGTCTGCAGTATTTTGATACAGACGAGAATGAAGTAAAGACAAAGCTTTGTCCAGAGACCAAGTAGGCATGAGCTGACGGGGAGGTGGGCGGAGTTTAAAACACGCTCTCATAAATCCTGTTTCCTCCGCCACCGGTATGGATAGACCTGTAAGGTCGAAAAAGGGCACTCTAATCGCAGTTAAGTGATTCTTCAAAGTAACCACAGATAAACGTTTCTGCTCAAACAGATAGTTCAAGTAATTAAAAACCAATGCCACTGAGGGTACAGTTTGTTCCGTTCTAACAATCCAAGAAGTAAAAGCTTTCCAATGAGATTGATATTGTCGCCTAGTAGACTGAGTATATTGATTGAGCAATTTATTGGTCACATCCCTACCGTATGGTGCTAGCCACTTGGCCTCCTGAATGTCCATAATGCAAAAGTCAGCGAGGTCTCTAGGTTGCCAATCGTGTCTAAGTGGAAGTACCCGACCGGGAGCGATACCGGGTCCGGGCACCACATTATTAATTGCTGGTACCACACCTGCGCCGGCCACAGGGGCGCGATTAGCGAGACTAAGCCTCGATAAACTCGTAGTTTGTTCACTACGTGGCACATTAGTGACGCATCTGGCGGCGGAAACAGATAGATGGAGCTCCATCTGTTCCAGTCTGTCACTAGGGCGTCTGGCCCCCCTGCCGGCGTTATCGCCCGGCGGGTGAGGTATAGAGGGAGCTTGTGAGTCTCCTCGGACGCAAAAAGATCCACTTGTGGATGGGAGAGCTCCGCAAACATTAGGTCGAAAATGGGTTGCTTGAGCTCCCATTCTACTGTCGTGCTCTGTCTCCGGGACAGAGCGTCTGCCCAGACGTTCGCTACGCCTGGGAGATAAGATGCGTGAAGATAAATATCTAGACTGGTGGCTAGAACAAAAATCTCTTCCGACACGAGTAGCAACTTCCTTGACCTCGTTGACCCTTGTTTCTGAATACAGTGAACTGCATTCAGATTGTCCATTCTGAAGGCCACCGACTTGCCCCGTAACGCCGGGCCGTGAGCCTGAAGGAAATACAAGGGGACTAGTAACTCTTTGACATTTATGTGAGAGATTTCTAAGTGGGACCAAAGTCCCTGACCCTGGTGCCCCTGATTTGACTGAAATCCCCACCCTATGGTGCCTGACGCATCCGTGTCTACCCATACCGTTGGAGGAGGAGAGGTCCATGACATGATTGAGTGCAATGTTTCCCTCTTCGCCCAGACCGCTAGTAAGGTGTGGATTAATTTTGGTATGGGCCATAATTTTCCCGCCGGTAAGAGTGGGAAATATTTGTTGCCTTCCAATATTAATCGTTTTACTTTCAACCGGCCCAACTTGACAGTTAGCTGAATCCAGTTGAGAGAGCCGACCAGAGACTCCCAGACTCTTCGTGTCGTAGTCAGACTGTGAAGAAACCTGAACAGTTTCCTGCGAAACCTGTTGCGATTGTCCACACTCTGACTCAGAGTGAGAGCGGCGGTGTCCCAGACCAGCCCTATCCACTGAATTACTCTTGAGGGAACAAGGTTTGACTTTACCAGATTTACCTTGAAGCCTAGAGTTTTGACATGATTTAAAATGATATTGACATGTTTTATGCATAATTGTTGTGTCTCTGCCACCACCAGCCAGTCGTCTAGATACCACAACACTCTGATTCCCTGTTTTAACAACGGCATCAGGGCTTGCCGGACTAGTTTCGTGAATAATCGAGGTGCTAGGTTCAAACCGAACGGCATCCTCTGAAAAACAAAATTTTGGTGCCTGATCCTCAAGGCCAGAAACCTTTGAAATCTTTTGTTGACCGACACGTGCCAATAGGCGTCTGTCAGGTCTAGGGAACACATCCAGCCTCCCGGCGGAAGTGTTAGCCTGATTTGATGAACTGTTAACATTCTGAAAGACTCGTTGTAAATGTGAAGATTCAGATAAGACAGGTCTACGACCGGCCTCATCTGAACACTGTCCCGTTTGGGAACCAAAAACAGTTTTGACGTGAATACAGGGTAATCTGGAGGGACCGGGATGATGACATTCTTGGCAATCATCTCCTGGACCAGCGACTCCACCTCTAATGAAACACAATTTGCCGTTGTCGGCTGACGTAAGCGAGGTCGCCGGAGCCACTGCCAAGTGATGCCTTTGCGTGCCACCATCCGTGCCCAGGTTTTTAACGGCCATGCTTGGTGACACGTTCGGAACGACCCAGTTAGCAGACAAGGGTTCGCCGGCTGTACTTCCCTCGGTTCCTCCGGCTCTAAGACAGGCACTGGGAGTGAGAAAGACTTTAGTTTTTTGATGGTGGGTTTGGTGGTGTTGGACGGTTCGCCGGCTGGCTGGTGTGGGCCGAAGACTGGCCCTGCCCCGGCTTATACTGGCCGCGTCCCCTCTGTCCTGAAAACCCTCTCTGTCTATGCCTGAACTGACCCAGGGGGGATTGGGAGGACTTAGGCGGAAGAAACGGCTTAGAACCCCCTGGCTGAGCTTTAGTAGGAGGCTTAGGTTTGGGGAAGTTAAATGCAGGTTTCTTAGCCTGTGCGGGACTGTGCTTCACGGCCTGTGCCATGTTAAACACTGTTCGCCATACATCAGGGGACATTAAAGAAGGAGTAAGTACTGGGGACATTACCACCTGGTTAGCAATGCGATCAGGCAGCTTGCGAACTAATGACATCCTAAGATCCTGTCGTGCTCGCACCGCCTCAAGTAAGGCTGTGCGTATGTCACCTAAGGATTGAATCGACGACTGAAGAATCAGACGCCGGGATAACTCAACTGATCTTCGAGCATCCGCGTCTGCGATTGCCTGAGTAGACCTGAGTAAAGACTTAGCCACCTGTTGAGAAACTATGTACTGTGAAAACAGGCGGAAAGCTTTTCCCCTTAGCCTAAATTCTCTGTCTAGGTGAGAAGGGGTAGGGGTAGTGAATGGTTCCTTTAGTTCACAAAGATTAATCTTAGGGGCAGCTAGAAAAGAAAATAAAGCTGACGGAACTCCGCCGGCAGAACCTACCGGCATGGAGAACCATGAATGTGTATCCTGAGGGATCTGGTGGGAAGATTTAGAAGTGAAAGTGGTTGCAAAGTTTTGAGCCTCTACCTCCCAATCCACCCAAGGTCCTGGTCCCAACTGTCCCACCTTCAACACTGGATTAGCTGTCTCGTCTGTGACGGTCTGTAAATCTAGTTCAGGAGTAAGAGCCGACAGAGCCTTAATATCATTAAACCCATCCAGCTTAGACCAGTCTGAAAAAAGTTTTGAAGCTGAGGCAGGGGGTAAAGCAGGCTTAGATGCATAAACAAAATAATCCTGATGATAATAACTAGGTATAGCCTTGATATTTACGTCCAAAACATTACCCAAGGCATCCAATGCCCTAAATTTCTTTGACTTATTTCCCTGGATAAACCACTCACGTGGTACCGGGAGTTCCCCTGACAAGGTAGGCTGGGCAAGCTCTGGCTTAGAGGGGTTCAAAGGAACCCATGACTCGTCTGGCCCATAAAGCAGGGGCATAGCTACCTTTCTAAGAGGCGCTTTGTCTAGAGGGGGTGGATTAACATCCGTAATGACCCTGACATTTGACGTAGTGAATGCCGCCGTAGCTGGCTTAGAGCTCCCTGTCGGTGACAGAGTAGGAGGGTTAGGAATCTTAGATAAATCGATTGACGTTATCAGAGGCCGTACCGCAGAACTTGTCAAGGGAGCCCCCAAGTCCATTGTGGGGTTTTCTCGTTGTTGATTAAAGAATTTAGATAGAGCATGAGTAAGTAACCCATCAATTTCTTGTGCTGTAACAAACTGGTTAGATGCAGAACTTTCAGGTGAATCAGTATTATCATGGGCGGCGTCCAGGCCTGAGCCTGACCCTTGTCCATCCCTATCTGAAATTATTGACACTTCATCTTGTTCCTCCCGATCCTCCTGAGAAGACCCCGCCGAGGCAGGGGCACCTTGTTTCCAAGATAAGTCAGGGATAGAGGATGGGGTCGCCGCGTCCCTGTGGACATCGGCTACTGTGTGACTCGTATGAGTCGGACGTGGATGGTCAGACCCTGGCTGAGCAAACCGCCAAACACCGAGGCTCTGGCCTACGCTCTCTTGAGAGTCTGAAACATTCTCAATTATTGAATTTCCTGAACTTTCCGTTTCTAGGGTTAAAATATCAATAGGTAAAACTTGTTTAGGGACAGGCGCTTCACTATACTCTGAGGCTGTAACAGAAACATTTTCAGGTGTAGAGGTACGATGAGATGCACTAGACTTAGGA
Source organism: Paralithodes platypus (assembly GCA_032716605.1). Taxonomy (NCBI): domain Eukaryota; kingdom Metazoa; phylum Arthropoda; class Malacostraca; order Decapoda; family Lithodidae; genus Paralithodes; species Paralithodes platypus. Next base: position 48,972,459 of record CM064548.1, read on the forward strand.
GAATGTCGAGAGGACTTCCTATGGGAATCCTTTTTGGAGGATTTGTGGCTACGGTGTGACCGCGAACTAGACCTAGGTTTGGAAGAATCACCACCATGACCACTGGGGGAAGCTTCAGTCTTACACTTCTTACTAGCCGGGGAAGAGGCCCGACTTGAAGACTGCTGTCTGAGAGGTGACCTTGACCTCGATCTCGCCTGCGACGAGGAGGTGGCTGCCGGGGGAGTAGGCTCTCTCGGGCGTTTAGACGTATCCACAGACGATACAGAACCCTGGCTAGTCTCTGTCGGCTTAAAACCCGTTACTCTAGAGGTACGTTTAGGGGGAGGGTGCTCTGACAGCAACTTATCCCAAAGTGGGACGTTGTCACATTGAAGTGACTTATGTGCGACAATGGTAGTGTAGGCCGACATTTGTTGTCTGACCTCTCTCAACGCTACCGCCGCGGTCTTGTCATTGTCACACAGGACTTTATTGGCTAATTGGGAGCAAAAGGAACAATTAAGTGTAACCCAGAGACCCCTTGAACGGTCTAGACATCTAACACACCTTATGCAAAGGGTATGCGCAAAAATTGGGATACCCGCGCAAGTAGGGGTAATGCACAGGGCAAAAACTGGGGCCACAGTAGCCATGACAGAGACTGGTGTGAGGAAACTACCGCCGGGTCTGTATTGGTCCGCCGGAGCTCAGCTCTGGAAAAATAAAGAAAAATTTCCAGGAATTAATGCTCATAAGGTTAACCCACGTGTTCGCATACAAGTGTTAATAACCCGCCGGGTAACGGGATGCAAAGACACAGCTAACACATCTCGCTACGCGGCTGGGTGTAAAGAGGCTAAACAAATCTTCTTAGCTAAAGAACAAGAAGAATACCCTCTGATATAATGGTCCAGTATGGCACTTATAGTCTGTAGGAGGTGGTGACTGTCTCAAGATTCAATTTTGTAACAAAGCCCCCCTCATAAAGACGCCGGCCCTTGAAATATTTTAGTAGAATAGCCCAGGGCAGGAATATACGAGATCTGATTTTTTAACGAATTGTCCCAAACGATCGTCGTAAAAATAGAAGGCGGCGATACTGAAAGTATCACCCAATTAAGGTTAATCGAAATTGAATTTGTTTATAAATTCCTTAGTTCCTCCACTTAGGGTCACCCGCCGGGTGTGGGAATCGATTTGGTTAAACCTCACTGAACCTTCAATTGCCGTAAGAGTAAAGGCAGCGATACACAGAGTATCACTCAAATGGATTGGTTAACTATATGAGACCTAAGTCGTTTATCCCACCCTGCTCAGGTGCACCCGCCGGGTGAGAAGTCTAAAAGTTAACCCCACAAGTTCCTGACCCCACTTCTTTGTAAAAGATCGCCGGGGAGGAACGCCTAAACAACAGCTAGGTTTTCCATGTGGTTGTCGTAAACCAGGTAGAAAAACCTATAAAAACGAGTGTTCTCAAGAACGTCGTTTCTTTATATATCTAAATATATATGTAAGGATGGGTACAGCCATCCCGCCGGGAATTTAAAGGAGGCCTGAAACCAGGCACCCACAGAGACGCAGTCCTGGAGAGCCACAGACACCTCCCCAAGCCGGGGAACCAGCCAGAGTTAAAAACCACGTGTGGCCCAACACTGCTCATCGGTCAGGATTTTTCATGGTGAAACCGAGAAAAAACCCGCCGGAAGGCAAACCCCACCCTGAACAGACACCATCTGAACAATACGACACGAGGAGAGACACGCACGACTAACCAAGGTCACACATAATCCGTGGAATTAGCCAATACACAACTAAACCAGGAAACAATTATAGTCCGAGGAATTAGCCAATACACAACTAAAACCCGGATACACATGACACAGTAGGGCATATTTATAAAATAAATAATAACACTAGACATGTGGCAAAGCTACGAGCGGCTGGCTAGGCCTAGGTAGACGGCATGAAAATAGTTGAAATATAAACACACACTGGAATATCACAACAGGAACCACCGCCAACACACCACCGAAGCGATAACTTCCCACCCCGGGAAGCCTGACACGGACCCAGAAAAAACTTCACTAAGTGAAGAAAAATACGCTGGGAACGTCAGCAAACACACAGCTTACCTCATCAGAAGGATAAAAGGCAGCAATAATTAACGCGTAATGAAAGCCGCCTGCATCACCAACTAACACAACTGTGAAAAGTTCACGTGTCCACAACAGGACCACGAGGGTACATCCGAAATAGATGCCCCATACACACGACCCAAAATACACTGCACTGCGGGCAACCAGCCCAGGACACTCCTGCTACGCCTATCCTAACCTTACTCGATACATCCTAGAGTAAACAAATGAGAAAAAACTCACTAGGGACGCAACGAATGCGGAACCAGCGGAGCCTGAAAGGTACGTCCGGGCAGGCTGAGCGCAGAGCAAAGAAGGAGGAATGACGCCTGATTCAGCGTCTGGTCAGAAATCCACACAAGTACATCCACGATATGATGGAAAGCTTATTGGATAGTTATTCTTATTTTCTTTTTGTTTTTATTTTTTTACGAAGTTTTTTCGTAGTGAGAACCCAATTCATAATGACTGAAGCCATGAGTGAGGTCGCGTGCGCTCATGATGAAGGCTCCTCAGTTTTTAAATGCTCTGCGCGGTAGATTCAAACTACGGCGGATTAGTGTTTGAAGAGGATGCCTTATGTAATAGGCATGTTCGTCAATGATGGAGGGGCCACTAATAAATATGAGTCTGTTAAGAGCTCGCCAGTATGATCCAGGCAGGTGCCCGTGGCTGAGTGAGTGCTGTGGCTCCGCACACCTCCCTTTATACCCCTCCCTCATGGAACGGGGCCCTGTGATTGGCAGAGCCGCGCTCTCGAGAGGAGCTACACCAGCCCGCTCGCTTCGAATTTCAATCTTCTCCTCCTGCTTTACTTCTTTGTAATATTTTCCTGGAAGCTTATTATAGATGTTCTGTAGTGGCTGACGGGAGTATGAGGGTGGCACCATTGTAATAGAACGTTTGCGACCAGGATAAAATATACGGGTGTGAACTGAGAGCGAGTTATGAGGTGAGCGTTTAAAGGGAAATGAGGTGATCTTTGTGCTGCGTCATAGAAGGTGGTGATTGGTCGAGTGCGGGGGAGTGTCAGGGTGTTCCCCGTGACAAGATTTAACCCTCCAGCCCCGGCTATGTATTCCATATATATTCCCCGAAACCCGGGGGTTTCTCGAAAAACGTCTACGCCTAGGCTACCGCATCTTTGTTATTTTGCTTGCTTCCGCATTCCCGCGCATCCCCAAGCGTAGATGTGTTTCGTACCTGTAGAATGGCGTTAAGTAAAACTCTCTAAGTCAACTGGTTCAGTTGTGATGATGATTTCATTGGAGATAACTTTATGGCAAAAACAGACACTTTACACTACTTTTCGATACTTAACAATAACATACAGGCACACACGAACAAGCGACGCACTCCTTCTTGTGATCGGAGATGCGGGGCGTCGGTCCAGTCGGCTGTTGTTTACATGCGTCGGATGGACGCCTCGCACACCAAGCTTACAGGCATTGAGCTCATGAGAGCCTCGGAGCCCTTACGGGTAGCTCGGGTGTGTTTTTTATGGGTGCCTCAGAGCCCTTCCGGGTCTGATGGGTTAAAGGGTAAACCTTGCTTATCCACCTGAGCTAATCCCGTCTCCTGATTGGCGGACGGGATTACTCCTTCACCATCTCCTTCTTGAATATGGCGAGCACCTGATCGCCTTAATATCGTTCCTTTAAAGTTCTCGTCTGTTTGCCATTCTGCCATTCCACTGTGTTCTACAATACACTTGTGGAGTTGGATAGCTGGGTTTTGGTTGCCCACAGCTGTCTTCGCAAGTATAATTTGCCCCAGCTGTCTGAGAAGTTGTTTCAGGGTTCGTAAGGTTTGCACTCTCTGACCCTTTCCGTCTACTATTGCTATGAGGCGACGGAGCTTGTACTGGTGGTCACTTGGGAGAGGCATGGTACCTTTAGACTGACTCTTGACACACCTCAGACGTTCTATTTATAACCAGGTCCGGATACCTGATTGGTGGACAGCTAACCATACCACTACACGTAACTGTTTCAGCAGGGCCAGTCGGTTTAAACTTTCTAGTTTTCTCTTGCTCTGTGGATCGGTTCCCCAGTCTTCATGTGACTTAATTACTTCAGTCGAAGGAGATCCATATATAATTCTAGGTTCGTTAAACGTCTCGTTTTCTGGTATTATATCTCTTAGTTCTTCCTCCTCACTACTTTGGATATCATTAAAATCTCCATCAGTATTTGAAACTCCGCTCTCTTGGTCTGTGGATTTATCGATGTTAACCGACTCTCTGGTTTTTCTCTCCCAGTCTGTCACAATTTTCTCGGTTTATTCCGACTCTTCAAGTTCTGATTCCGAGTTTAACTCGTCCTTTCTCCTACTACAGGACTGCCAGAACAGGGAAGTCCCAGTATGACCATCTCTCAGTAACGAATCTTCCGTACCAGGAGGAGTCGAATAGTCATTCTTATTCTCTGCCCAACATTCTGGGTTTCCCTCACGTTCTTCTTCACTACTCCATTCACTCATATCTGGCGGTAAAATTCCCTCGTACCGTTTAGTATGGTGGATATGCGTGGCAGAAACAATATCCCCATTATGTAAATACCAGACCTGGTATGGTCCATTGATCTCAACAACTCGGGCGGGTGCCCGACCCCGAAAGGGGTTGAAATAGGGGAGCTATCCCCCCGCCAAAGGCGGCTTTCTAGGGCCTTTCCTAGCTGATGCTGAGAGGATTGGGTTCTAGTCATGTGGTGATGGGCTGGTCTATCAGAGTGAGAACTGAGCGATCTCTGCCATACCCATAGCTTACTCTGACTGTTCCTTTAACTTATATATTTTCTAGATCTCAAGTGACGGCGTCTTTTCCGTGGATTGACCTCCCAATCTACCAAGATTGGAAGCCAAAGCGTCACATTTTTCCCTTGCCCCTCAACTTTCTCTTCATAATTGCTGAGGGGCACAGGGCCCTGGGTGGGGCTTTGGTTTCCCGGGCGTTTCCGCACCCTCCTCAGCTCCCCGCCATGGAGTGGCTTCGGTCACCCAGGCTTTATTGTGGTCGGCAGGAAGGGTTCTGTGGGGGCGCTCGGTTATGGCCTTGGAATTGCTCAGGGCCTTGGGGCTGTTCGGCCAAGCAGCTTGGGGAACAACAACAACAACAACAACTCGGAAAGAACCCTCGTACTTCTCTTCTAATTTACCTGCCCGAGTGAGTCAGTGGGGTCATGTCTCTTGACCAGAATATACTCCCCTCGGTAATATGGATTTGTTAGAGTAGGTTTCTTGGGTTGCCGTTGCGTTATCTGGGTATGAACTCGCTGTCATCTTTCCCCTTGACCTTTGAGGTACTGGTCTGGTTGAGAATAGGTAGTGTGGTTGGTAGCGTAAGGTAGGAGTCGTTCTTGGGGTAGTCTAGGTGTAATACCGAATATTATCTCATAAGGGGAATATCCGGTAGCCCTGCAAACTAGTATTTAATTCCCCAAATTATTTCTGGTAATAGTTCTGGCCATTCTCTGGTTATCTCTTCCCCTTGTGAACTCAGACTAGCTCTTACACAATTCGCAAGTAACCTATGGTTTCTCTCGCATACAGCGTTCCCTTGTGGCCAGTACGGGGAGGTATGCCGAATCTGGTATCCCAAGGTATCCTCCAAATGTTGCCAGATCTCGTTATTGAATTCCCTACCCCTATCACTCATAATGCACTCGGGGATGGCATACACGAAAATTACTTTCTTGAGTATATTATTTGCCACGGTCTCAGCGCTTTTGTCCGGGATGGCACAAGCAACCGTATATTTTGAGAAGACATCAACACCTTTTGTTCTTCTTTTTTGGGCAGGGGCCCCACAATATACACAGACAACTTTTCCCAGGGCTTCCCAGCAAGAATGAGCTTCTGGCTCAAAAATCCCTAATGTCATCCCGTGGTGTCTGGGAATTTCTATCATTCTCCAAGTTTTAGGGGGTATAGACATTTTTCCTGCGGTAGCTACTAACTGGGGTCGTAGTGTGGTCGTAGTCTGCTTTGGGTCACACTGTATATTCACCCCCAACTGACTCGTCAGGTCTATTCCTAAATACCCATCTACCCCACTGTTAGATTTCCCCGATAGAACACAGAAATCAGTGGTATTCTTAATTCCCTTCTGCTGTACCAACAGGGTGTCAGTTCTCCCTAAAATAGTCAGTGGTTGTCCTCCTGCTCCTACTAACTGAATATTAGTTTGATTTAGGGGTCCTAGTTCCCTCTGGTTGTTCTTCACAAAATTCTCCAAAAGACAACTTCTACTGTATTTGCTCCTGTGTCTACTAACATGTTCGCTGCTCTCCCATTTATTACTATTGTATCACAGGGCGTTTGTCTCTCTAGTAAATTAACCTCGCCATAACACCCTTTTATGAGAGGTTTAGAGAAAAAAAATCTCAATCTTCTGGCATTGTGATTTTTGGTTGAGTCTCTGCCTCCCTGTACTCCACTGGAATCATTCCCCCCGATTTGGGGCTGTCACCTTTGGGAGAGGTCGGTCATTAGTAGGTAGTGGTCTCGGGTTAAATCTATGTGTCTGAGTTTTGGTTTGGTTCGGGCAGTTCCTAGCTAAATGTCCGGTTTGTCTGCATACAAAACATTGAATCATTGTTCTCTGGTGCCCTTTATTTATGTTCTCCTCTTCCCCTTTCTTCTTCTCCTCCTTTAACTCCCTGGCTTTCATTACTTTCTTTATTACTTCCATAAGTTCCTTTGTGGTGGTCACTTCATGTACAGTATAATACAGTGTTTTCTTACTTCCACGGGACAGGCCTGAACCATTATTTCCCTTATCTCTGTCTCCTGACTCTCCTAGTTCATGTGGGGGTAAGCAACTTTGAAATTTTTCGTGATTTCTCTCCTCAGGGCTCTCACATTCTGTCCGTCCAACTTCATACTTTTTAGTTTATCCCTGGCCTTCCTTGTGGAGGTTTCTCGGCCAAACTCTTCTACTTACGCCTTTCTTAACTCCACCCAAGGTGTACCCTTACGTCGTTCAGGGCCTTGCCCAAGTGCGCCTTCCCATAAGCTACTTTCTTCTCGTCTTCCCCTACATCAAGTAAGGTGAATTGGCATTCCAGTTGTTCAATCCACAGTTTGATCTCCTCCTTCCCTTCTTTCCATAACCTAAATGGTAGTAATGTCATCATTGTGTATGGTCTGTTAGACAAAAACACTCAATCCAAACAATTTGTCGAATTCCACCGCTTGCCACCAAATGTAGTACTTAAACTTAAATTCACTGCTCTACTAGGGTAGGAATAATTTGACAGTTGTTTGGAAGTTCGCGCCTTTATTTAACAAACTCCCATGGTAACTGTAATCCCCATAGCAATTGATTCTCTGTTCGAGAAACGATGAGTTCGAACTATTAGTTAAATACCTACGACGGCCCAGTATAGATTGCACTTTGGAATTTTCCCATCACTCCCAATGAAGATTTGGAGACTGAAAAGAGAGGTACTTGGAGAAAAAGAGTAGTGAAGGAAAGTAAGAGAAGAGTAGATGAGGAATTTTGGAAGGAATCTAAGTGTAAAATGGAGGGAGTGTAAGAAACTGTTCTGGAAAGAGGTCAAGAAAGTTGTTGTTGTTGCTGTTGTTCCCTAAGCTGCCTGGCCGAACAGCCCCTAGTCCCTAAGGAAGGCCATGGCCACGGTCGGGCTTTCCCACAGAGCTCTCATGGAGTGTAGATTGTGTTGTTGGCGTAAGTGGTTGTGTGAAATGCAGTCTTCTATGATGTGTTTAATAGTATGGGGTGCTGTGTTACAACCTGGGCAGGAGTCGACGACGGAGTCATCCAGTCTCTTCTGATAGATCAGAAGGGCTGGATGGTGTCCGCATCTCAGCCTGGCCAGGTGGACTCTGTCCTCGTGAGGAAGGGAGGATTCAGAAGGATGGATTTCGGGAGGTCGTGCCTGCAGCTGCGTGTTGTTTATGAGTGAGTGGATGGAACGGCGAGAGATATGAGTATGGATGTGCTTCTGGAAGCTGGTTTGGTGTGGGCAGGGAGGGAGAAAAGATAGTATTTGTGTGTGATATCGTGTGCTGGGTGTTGTTTAAACATTTCTTGGTGTCTGTGGATGTGTTGCCATGTAGTGTAGTGGGTGGTGTTGGTTCGTGGACGCTGCTGCCATGAATTGAGTGCCTCTCGTGTCCAGAAAGTTAGGGAGGGTAGCAAGGGAAGTAGTAAGGGTGTGAAAGATAAGAATGGGCAAATGTTAGCCGAGAACCAAGAGAGAGTCAAGAGATGGAGGGAGTTCTTCAATGAATTGTTGAACGTAAGGAATGAAATGCCAGCAAACATAGTTGATGGGGTATGGGAAGGAGAAGAAGAGAAGTAGTGGAGGAGGAGGTGGGGATCAGGAGGTCAGAAGTGTGTGAAGCCATGAAAAGAGTGAAGATGGGGAAAGCATCAGGAATAGATGGAGTGTGTGTGGAAATTCTGAGGAATGGTGGTGAGATAGTAAATCGAATGGGTATGGAAAATGTGTAAACTAGCATGGGAGAAGGGAAGTGCGCCTGATGACTGGATGACAGGCATAATAGTCCATAATGTATAAGGGTAAAGGGGAAAGAGGAGTGTGTGGTAATCACCGGGGGATATGTCTTCTAAGCGTAGTAGGGAAAATGTACAGTAGGGTAGTGATCGAGAGAGTGAGAGCGAGAACAGAGAAATGGGTAGGAGACGTGCAGGGCGGGTTAAGGAAGGGAAGAGGATGTGTAGACCAGATTTTTGCCCTGAAACATGTGGAGAAATATCTGGAGAAGGGACAAAAGTTGTATGCTGCCATTATGGACTAGGAGAAGGCCTATGACTGAGTTGATAAAGAAGGTCTGTGGAAAGTACTGAGAATATAAGGAATTGGAGAAGGCCTATGACTGAGTTGATAAAGAAGGTCTGTGGGAAAGTACTGAGAATATAAGGAATAGATGACAAGTTACTGAAAGCAGTGAAGAGCATGTATGAGGGTGCAAAGGCGTCAGTATGTGTGGAGAATGAACAGAGCGAGTTCTTTGATCGGAATGTTGGGTTAAAGCAAGAGTGTGTGATGTCACCATGGTTGTTCAATATATATATGGATGGAGTCATGAAAGAAATTCAAGGAAGAGCAGTGGATGTTGGTGCACCGCTGATAAGGGAAGGAAACGAGTGGAAGTTGCCTGTACTGCTGTTTGCCGACGATGCAGTTCTGATGAGCGATAGTGAATGGGAGTTGCAGGGTCTGGTAAATATGTTTGGAACAGTGTGTGAAAAACGGAATCTGAAGGTAAATGTGGGGAAGAGTAAGGTTATGGTCTTTGAAAGGAGTGCAGCCACAGAGTGTGTGGTTAGGTTGAATGGTAAGGCTATGGAGAACGTCAGCTCATTTAAATATTTGGGCAGTGTGTTAACCTCTGAAGTGCGCATGGGGGTAATTGGAAACGTCCCCCTGTGCTGACGTATTTGAGGTGTTTACGTCACTAAAATATTCATTGTGCCATTAATAGCATTAATACTTATCCATATGCGCCTATTATGGGTTGATTATAAAGGTATTAACCTGAAACAACAATAAAACGAGTGAAAACAGCGTTTGGATGGTCAAAATCGGAGATATAGCCCGCGAGTTGTATAATGTATGGGTGAGGCAATCTGCTTTCCCGCCAATTTCCCCCAAGGCCACTGAGACACAGTCGATCGATACTCTCTCTCTCTCTCTTGCACTCGCTTGCTATCAGTGATGACCACACCCTCCAATCGGATTTCTAATGTTAGCACGAAAATATACCTCAGAATAAGGGAATAACAGGGAAAATAGGTGATAACTGAAGGAGAGGAGGAAAGTGGGGAAGGAGGGGAGGTAGAGGACTGAGATTTTGCATGGCCCAGGGGCCAAAACATGGCCCAGGGGCCAAAAAAAAAAAAATAAAGAAATTTTTTTTTTTTTTTTTTTTTTTTTTTCGATGTCAAAAGTTGATTTTTTTTTTCTCTGACTCTTAAGAGTCTCCCCGCAGTGCGCCGGGGGAACTCTTAAGAGTCTCCCCGCAGCTCCCGGGTTAAGTAGAGGTGGGAGTATGGATGAAGAAGTGCGGGAGAGTGTGCAACAGCGGAAGAGGGTTGTAGGAACGCTGAAAGCAGTAACACAAAATAGGGTGGTCAGCATGGAAGTGAAGAAGTCCTTGCATGACAGTGTGGTAATCCCGACATTGATTTACGGGAGCGAAGCATGAACGTTGTTGGAGAGACACAAACCAAGGGTGAGAGAGGTGGAAATTAGTTACTTGAGAAGTGCATGCGGAGTTACATGGAGGGATAGACAGACAAATGTGGAGGTACGAGAGCGGTGTGGTGTGGATGTAGATGTTCTGAAAAGTGTGAAAAGGAACACCTTGAGATGATTCGCCATGTTGAACATAATTATGGGAAGCGAAAGAATTACTAAGAGAGTGTACCAGAGCGAGATGGAAGGACAGAGAGGGAGAGGTAAACAGAGAGAGAGATGGAAGGATGGAGTTAAGAAGTATATGCATGCAAGCGGTGCTGGATGGGAGGAGGAGCATCGACTGACTAGGGACAGAGGTGCATGGGGGCGTTTCGTTCGTGGCCACTCCTTCGGGGATCACAGCGTCCGGCAATAGATAGATAGATAGATTTTATCATCTGAATTAGAATTTTTACTTTTAGAACTTTTGAATCATTAACTCTTGACTTAAGATTCCTCCCTATTTTAGAACTTTCATCTTTCAAAGTCTAAAAATAAAAAAAAGGTCTGATAAACTTTGGTGTTTTTGCACTTCTTAAAACGTACTTCTGGACAGGGTCTCCCCAGATTATTCCAAAAGAAAGAGGTCAGACTTTATGTATACCTAGTACAATATGCTCAGTATGGCACCTTGTGCTCTATTTCTATATGTTTCAAACTCGCTTGTGAAGAAGGGCCTTCATAAGCATCTAAACCTGTTTATTTATGAGTGGCCCCTCCATCATTGACGAACATGCCTATTACATAAGGCATCCTCTTCAAACACTAATCCGCCGTAGTTTGAATCTACCGCGCAGAGCATTTAAAATTTGAGGAGCCTTCATCATGAGCGCATGCGACCTCACTCATGACTTCAGTCATTATGAATTGGGTTCTCACTACGAAAAAACTTCGTAAAAAATAAAAACAAAAACAAAATAAGAATAACTATCCAATAAGCTTTCCATCGTATCGTGGATGTACTTGTGTGGATCTTTGACCAGACGCTGATTCAGGCGTCATTCTTCCTTCTCTGCTCTGCGCTCAACCTGCCCGGACGTATCTCCCCACGCTCCGCTGGTTCCGCATTTGCTGCGTCCCTAGTGAGTTTTTTCTCATTTGTTTACTCCGGGATGTATCGAGTAAGGTTAGGATATGTGTAGCAGGAGTGTCCTGGGCTGGTTGCCCGCAGTGCAGTGTATTTTGGGTCGTGTGTTTGGGGCATCTATTTCGGATGTACCCTCGTGGTCCTGTTGTGGACATGTGATCTTTTCACAGTTGAGTTAGCTTGTGATGCAGGCGGCTTTCATTACGCGTTATTTTATGCTGCCTTTTATCTTTCTGATGAGGTAAGCGTTGCTTCTGACGTTCCCAGCGTATTTTTCTTCACTTAGTGAAGTTTTTTCTGGGTCCCGAGTCAGTCTTCCCTTTGTCGGAAGTCTTTACTACAGTGGTGTGTTGGCGGTGGTTCCTGTTGTTATATTTCCAGTGTTTTTGTTTATATTTCAACATTTCTTATGCCGTCTGCTTAGGCCTAGCCAGCCGCTCGTAGCTTTGCCACATGTACAAGTGTTATTGTTTATTTTATAAATATGTCCTACTGTGTCATGTGTATCCTGGTTTAGTTGTGTATTGGCTAATTCCACGGACTATGTATGTTTCCTGGATTAGTTGTGTATTGGCTAATTCCACGGATTATTGTGTGGGCCCTGGGCTAGTCGTGCTTGGCTTGCTGCCAGGTCCGTTGTGCGTTCAGTTGGTTTCTGAACGGGGTGGGTTACTTTCCGGCGGGTTTTTCTCGGTTTCACCATGAAAAACCCGGCCGAGAGCCGTGTTGGGCCACGCGTGGTTTCAACACAGGCTTGTGTCCCCGGCGTGGAGGTGTCTGTGGCTCTCCAGGACTGCGTCTCTGTGCTGGTGCCTGTTTCAGGCTCCCTATGATCCCCGGCGGTCTGGCAACTCTGGCTGTACCCATCTAACATTGTTCATGCGGACAGATGTTATGAAGTTTTTCTACCCGGTTTTACAAACCAAAAAGAAAAAACCTAGCTGTTGTTGAGGGCTTTCCTCCCCGGCAATCTTTTACAAAGAAGTGGGGACAGGAACTTATGGGGTTAATGTTGTTTACATCTCACCCGGCGGGTGCACCTTGGTAGGGTGGGATGAACGTCTTGGTCATTCAATTTAGTTAACCGATCCATTTTAGTGGTACTTTATGTATCGCCGCCTTCAGACTTACGGCGATCGAAGGCTCAATTAGGGTTAACATCTTTTCACAAATTTTTCACACCCGGCGGGTGCTCCTGGGAGGAGGAAATAAGGAATTTACAATTCCATATAGTTAACCAGTTAATTGAGAGATACGTTAATGTATCGCCGCCTTCAAACTTACGGCGATCCTTTGTGACAATTCGTTAGAAATCAGATCTCGTATCAGCCTGCCCTGTGTTATTCTGCTAAATAATTCTGGTGCCGGCGTCTTTGTGGGGGGTTGTTTTTTCCAAAATTGAATCTTGAGACAGTCACCACCAGAAAGACTATGTTATAAACGCCATACTGGTCCTTTATATTATGTCAGAGGGTATTCTTAACTTTCTTAGGACATGTTTAGATATTCGGAAATCTTTATAGAATCCTGCCGCGTAGCGAGCTGTGATCGTTGTGACATTACGTCTCGTTACCCGGCGGGTTATTGACACGTGTGTGTTTATGTATGCGATCATGTTGGGTTAACCTTATGAGCATTAATTCCTGGAAAAAAAAAAAATCCCAGAGCTGGGCCCCGGCGGACCAATACAGACCCTGCAGTAGTTTCCCACCAGTCTCTGTCATGGCTACCTTTGCCCCAGTTTTTGCTTTATGCATTACCCCTACCTGTGCCGGTATCCCTATATTTGCGCACACTCTTTGCATCAAGTGTGTTAAATGTCTAGACCGTTCAAGGGGTCTGTGGGTGATGCGCAAATGTTCCTTTTGCTCCCAATTAAGTGTCAAAGTCCTCCGCGATAATGATAAGACCGCAGCGGTCGCCTTACGAGAGGTTAGGCAACAGATGTCAGCGTATACTACGATTGTGGCTCATAAATCACTTCAATGTGACAACATCCCTCTTTGGGATAGGCTTCTTGTTGAGCACCCTCCCCCTAAACGTCCCTCTCGAGTAACTAGTCGTAAGCCGGCAGAGACTGGTCAGGGTTCTGTGTCTTCTCCTACTGCTACTGCGAAACGTCAACGAGAGCCTACACCCCCGGCGGCAGCCTCCTCGTCCCGGGAGAGATCTCGGTCTAGGTCACCTCTCAGACACCAGCCATCTAGTCTTGCCTCTTCACCATCGAGTAAGAAGAGTAAGACAGAAAGTTCCACCAGTGGTCACGGCGATAAATCCTCTAAATCGAAGAGTTGTTTACGGTCACACCGCAGCCATAAATCTTCAAAGAAGGATTCCCATGATAGAAAGGCCTCACGACATTCACCAGTTTCTAGTGCTTCTCATCGTACCTCTACCCCAGACAGAGTTTGTGTTCGGGCTCAGGGGTCCAGTATAGTGCCTGTACCTAAAGATGATTTACCCATTAACATTTTAACCCTGGAATTGGAGAATTCAGGGGGCTCAGGGGTTGAGAGTGTTGCGGACTCCCAAGGGAGTGTAGGCCAAGGCCTAGGTATTTGGCGATATTCTCAGCCAGGACCTGACCACCCACTTCCGGCTCAAACTATTCACACAGTGGCTGAAGTCCACCGGGACGCGGCGATCCCATCCTCTATTCCTGACTTATCTTGGCAACAAGGTGATACCCCAGCTTCGGCGGGATCTTCTCAGGAGGAACAGGATAAAAAAGACGAGGTTTCAATTATCTCAGATATGGAAGGACAAGAGTCAGGTTCAGGCTTAGACGCCGCACAAGATCTTAATGATTCACTAGTTAGTACATCATCAAGTCAATTTGTCACTGCACAGGAAATTGATGGGCTACTCAGTAATGCTTTATCTAAAAAAAAATAGCCAACAGCAGGAAACTCCCACAGTGGACTTGGGAGCTCCCACGACAAGCTCTACGGTACGGCCTCTGATGACTTCTATTGCTTTAACTCAGATCCCTCACCCTCCCCCTCTGTCACCATCAGTGGTTACTAGGCCTGCTACGGCGGCATTGACCACTTCGAATGTAAGGGTTATAACGGATGTCAATCTGCCCCCTCTAGACAGAGCGCCTCTCAGAAAGGTAGCTATGCCCTTGCTTTACGGACCAGACGAGTCATGGGTCCTTTTGACCCCCACTAAACCAGAGATCGCCCAACCTACCTTGTCAGGGGAACTCCCAGTACCGCGTGAGTAGGTCATCCAGGGCAATAAATCTAGGAAATTAAGGGCCTTGGATACTTTGGGCAATGTACTAGATGTCAACATAAAGGCTATACCTAGTTATTATCACCAAGATTATTTTGTTTATGCTGCTAAGCCGGCTTTACCCTCTGCCTCAGCTTCAAAACTTTTTTCAGACTGGTCTAAGCATGATGGATTTAATGACATTAAGACTCTGTCAGCTCTCACTCCAGAACTCGATTTGCAAACCGTCACAGACACAGCAGCTAATCCAGTCTTGAAGGTGGGGCAGTTGGGTCCAGGACCTTGGGTGGAATGGGAGGCAGAGGCTCAAAACTTTGCGACCACATTTACTAACAAATACTCATTCTTGGTTCTCCATGCCAGTGTGTTCTGCCGGCGGAGTCCCTTCAGCTTTGTTTGCTTTCTTAGCTGCCCCTAAAATTAATCTCTGTGAGCTAAAAGACCCTTTCACTACCCCTACCCCAACTCACCTAGAACGAGAATTTAAGCTAAGGGGGAAAGCTTTTCGCCTGTTCTCTCAATACATAGTGTCTCAACAGATAGCAAAGTCTTTGCTCCGGTCCACTCAGGCAATCGCAGATGCGGACGCCAGACGATCGGTTGAATTGTCCCGGCGACTGCTTCTTCAGTCGTCAATCCAATCTTTGGGTGACATCCGCACCGCCTTGCTTGAGGCGGTACGAGCGAGACAAGACCTCAGAATGTCCTTAGTCCGAAAACTGCCTGATCGCATTGCGAATCAGGTGGTCATGTCACCAGTGCTCACTCCCTCTTTAACCCTTAATTAGCGGCTCACCACATAAGTCGAGTTAAATAAAGCTGGACTATGTGGTGGCGCTCGACATAACTCGAGTGGCAATTTCAGCACGTAATGTTGCTGAGAGAGAGCGACAAGTGGTGGCAGGAGAGTAGCGAGCGTATGACTGCTCCAGACCACCGCGGCGAACATACTGACACGAATCCCAGCTCCCTCCTCCCTCTCTCACTCGCTATATAAGGAATTGTATCGGGAAAGTGGCTAATTACATGCTTTTTGCACTCGCGTTGCACGGTTATTGCAAGAAAACTAGCCATCATAAAAGGATCGTTATGGTGTCATTCGAAAGCTCTGTTTATGCCCTTTCAGGGATAGGTACTTGTTTTACATTCTGGGTCTTATTTAGGCATGAAAATGATCACGTAAACAGCCCTATTTTGGCTAAAAACACCCCGCTGGGCGGTACATATAAATAAACCGCATAGGCCGCTAGTAAGGTGTTAATGTCCCCTGACGTGTGGCAAACGGTGTTTAATATGGCTCAGGCCTTTAAACACAGTCCCACCCCTTCTAAGAAACCTGCCTTTAACTTCCCCAAACCCAGGCCAGTCGCTAAGGCTCAGCCAGGGGGATCTAAGCCCTTTCTTCCACCTAAGTCCTCCTCCTCCCCCCAAGGTCAGTACAGGCATAGACAGAGTAGGTTTTCAGGTCAGAGTGGACGCGGCCATAATAAACCAGGTCAGGGCCCGTCTTCGGCCAATGCCAGCCAGCCGGCGAAGCGTCCACCACCACCAACTCCACCACCATCAAAAAACTAAAGTCTCTCTCACTCCCGGTGCCAGTATTAAGGCCAGCGGATCCGAGGGTAGTACAGCCGGCGAACCCTTGTCTGCTAACTGGGTCGTTCCGAACGTGTCACCAAGCATGGCCGTTAAACACTTGGGCACGGATGGTGGCACGCAAAGGCATCACTTGGCAGTGGCTCCGGCGACCTCGCTTACGTCAGCCGACAACGACGAATTTTGTTTCATTAGAGGTGGAGTCACTGGTCCAGGAAATGATTGCCAAGAATGTCATCATCCCGGTCCCCCCAAATTACCCTGTATTCACGTCCAAGCTATTTTTGGTTCCCAAAAGGGACAGTGTTCAGATGAGACCAGTCGTAGACCTGTCTTATCTGAACCTTCACATTCACAACGAGTCATTCCGAATGTTAACAGTACACCAAATCAGGCTAACACTTCCGCCGGGAGGTTGGATGTGTTCCCTAGACCTGACAGACGCTTATTGGCACGTATCGGTAAACAAAAGTTTTCAAAGGTTTCTGGCCTTACGGATCAGGCACCAAAATTTTGTTTTTCAAAGGATGCCATTCGGTTTGAACCTGGCACCTCGATTATTCACGAAATTAGTCCGGCAAGCCCTGATGCCGTTATTAAAGCAAGGAATCAGAGTGTTGTGGTACCTAGACGACTGGCTGGTAGTGGCAGAGACAGAGCAATTATGCATCAAACATGTCAACATAATTTTAAATCATGTCAAAACTCTAGGGTTCAAGGTAAATCTGGTAAAGTCAAACCTTGTTCCCTCACGAGTAATTCAGTGGATAGGGCTGGTCTGGGACACAGCTGCTCTCACTCTGAGTCAGAGTGTGGACAATCGTAACAGGTTTCGCAGGAAACTGTTCATGTTTCTTCACAGTCTGACTACGACACGAAGGGTCTGGGAGTCTCTGGTCGGCTCTCTCAACTGGATTCAACTAACTGTAATGTTGGGCCGGTTGAAAGTAAAACGTTTAATATTGGAAGATTGGAAGGCAACAAATATTTCCCACTCTAACCGGCGGGAAAGTTATGGCCCATCCCAAAATTAATCTACACCTTACTAGCGGTCTGGGCGAAGAGGGAAACGTTGCACTCAATAATGTCATGGACCTCTCCTCCACCAACAGTATGGGTAGACACGGATGCGTCAGGCACAATAGGTTGGGGATTTCAGTCAAATCAGGGGCACCAGGGTCAGGGGCTTTGGTCCCACTTAGAAATCTCCCACATCAATGTCAAAGAATTACTAGTCCCCTTGTATTTCCTTCAGGCTCACGGCCCTGCTTTAAGGGGCAAGTCGGTGGCCTTCAGAATGGACAATCTGAACGCAGTTCACTGTATTCAGAAACAAGGGTCAACGAGGTCAAGGAAGTTGCTAAACGTGTCGGAAGAGATTTTTACTCTAGCAAAGACATTTACAAGACATTTATCTTCACGCATCTTATCTCCCAGGCGTAGCAAACGTCTGGGCAGACGCTCTGTCCCGGAGACAGAGCACGACAGTAGAATGGGAGCTCAAGCAACCCATTTTCAACCAAATGATTGCAGAGCTCTACCATCCACAAGTGGATCTGTTTGCGTCCGAGGAGACTCACAAGCTCCCTCTATACCTCACCCGCCGGACGAAGACGCCGGCAGGGGGGCCAGACGCCCTGGTGACAGACTGGAACAGATGGAGCTCCATCTATCTGTTTCCGCCGCCAGACGCGTCACTAATGTGCCACGTAGTGAACAAGCTACGAAATTATCGAGGCTTAGTCTCGCTAGTCGCACCCCTGTGGCCGGCGCAGTTGTGGTACCAGCAATTGAAGACGTGGTGCCCGCACCCGGTGTCGCTCCCGGTCGGGTATTTCCACTTAGACACGATTGGCAACCTAGCGACCTCGCTGACTTTTGCATTATGGACATTCAGGAGGCCAAGTGGCTAGCACCATACGGTAGAGAGGTGACCAATAAATTATTAAATCAATATACTCAGTCTACGAAACGACAGTATCAATCACATTGGCAAACCTTTACTTCTTGGATCATTAGAACAGAACAGACTGTGCCATCGGTAGCTTTAGTTTTCAATTATTTAAATTATCTGTTTGAGCAGAAACGTTTATCTGTGGTAACGTTAAAAAATCACTTGACTGCGATTAGAGTGCCCTTTTTAGACCTTACAGGTCTCTCCATACCGGTAGCGGAGGAAACAGGTTTTATGAGGGCATGTTTTAAACTCCGCCCACCTCCCCGTCAGCTCATGCCTACTTGGTCTCTGGACAAGGCATTGTCTTTACTTCACTCTCGTCTGTACCAAAATACTGCAGATTTTGCATTACTCTTAAAAAAGGCTGTATTCCTTTTGGCTTTGGCCACCGGGAACAGAGTGTCTGAGCTGGCGGCGATGAGCAACACACCTAATTGCCTTAGGTTTGGTAGACTTAATGAATGTATTCACATTGCACCTTCCCCGGGATTTGTAGCCAAGAATGAGCACAGTGCACACGTGTTTTCTGAGTTCACGGTGCCGGCGTTAAAAAAGGGAAAGGTGCACCATAATCTATGTCCAGTGCAGGCTCTAACCAAATATTTGAGAGTGGCTCCTCTCAACCCCCAAGGTGCTTTATGGGTAGCGAGTACGGGTAAACGCTTACTGAAACGGAGATTAGCTTCTCTTCTGGTCGAAGTCATTAAAGAGAGTAATCCCGGCGTTGTGGGTAGGGCCCACGATTTACGCAAATGGGCAGCCTCTTTACGTTTCCTGAAGAATTTTTCAGTAGAAGATATTGCGTCCACACAGTTGTGGGCGTCTAATCATACGTTTTTGACTAGATACTTGTCAGTTGCTCTGGACAAACCTTCCTTACCATGTATAGCTTTAAGGCAGAGGGTCTAGGTGGCCCTACTGTCACTTTTGTTTACTTTCAAGGAAAAGGGTGGGGGGGGGGGTGCAGTCAGTGTAACATAGGACACCCTAGACCCCGTTACCCCCTTTTTTGTCAAGCAGGCTTCTTTGAAGCACGCACCTGCTTTAACCCCCTTTTTTGTATTTATATGGTCTGCGCCGTAATTAAATATATTTTTTCAAAGTAAGAATACTATGTGGTTGTTTGATTATCTGCTTTGCTAGAGTTATGATATGATTACGAATGTCCCCCTCCAGTCTTAGAAATCAGGCATGTTCGTCAATGATGGAGGGGCCACTAATAAATTATATGTTTGACTCCTGTAAGGAGATAAAGAAAACCTAATATTTAGTAGTGGCCCCGTAATCATTGACGACTGGGGCCCTCCCGACCATCCCCTTCCCATTCGTTGATGTATTAAGGATTTTGGTTTACTTGATATGTCAGTGAAGGAAGAATGACGCCTGAATCAGCGTCTGGTCAAAGATCCACACAAGTACATCCACGATATGATGGAAAGCTTATTGGATAGTTATTCTTATTTTCTTTTTGTTTTTATTTTTTACGAAGTTTTTCGTAGTGAGAACCCAATTCATAATGACTGAAGCCATGAGTGAGGTCATGTGCGCTCATGATGAAGGCTCCTCAAATTTTAAATGCTCTGCGCGGTAGATTCAAACTACGGCGGATTAGTGTTTGAAGAGGATGCCTTATGTAATAGGCATGTTCGTCAATGATTACGGGGCCACTACTAAATATTAGGTTTTCTTTATCTCCTTACAGGAGTCAAACCTATAATATATACCTAAAGAGGAAGATCATTAGCTACAGAGGCTTCTTCACTAAATTGATGCTTTTCCTCAGTAGGTGAATGATAAATTTGAAGTTAATATTTACTCCTAATGATTGCTGTTTACCGTATATACTGTTTCTGAATGACAGTACAGGTAATTATAATTGAAGTACTGTAAGTCTGCTGCATAATATACCTGTACATTGGTATAGGTTGATATGAAATATATTGTATAATTGGAATCCATAATAAAAACTGTGTGTGTGTGTTAGGTCTGGTGATGGTTGGGGCGAGGACGGATGGGCTGGTGACTGGGGTGGCAGCCAGGCAGCATCACCCACACTTAACTCACCCACAACATCTCCTTCACCACTATCTAAGAAGAATGCAAGCAATGGCAACAAGAAGAGTAAAGGTTCCAAAAAGGTGAAGGAAAATCTTGACATTCCTGAGTATAGTATAGCCTCATTAACTAGTATGCATGCACATATTATGAACTCTAACACCTACTGTGTCAGGTAAAATAGGAAGCTGTGATTTCACAAGCATCGGGCAATTTTTATCTGATTTTTCACAGAAATAGAATATACATTTTATATAATTTCTATGTGTATGAAAGAGATAAAAGGGAATGCTGTCTGTAACAAGTATCCACCCCAAAGATGAAAGAGTGATAAAGAGTGATAAGTGATAAGGTACGTTAAGAGTCAATATGTCTGGACAATTTGTTAGATACACTCATTTCCACCACCCATGTAGTAGGAAGAGGGACGTCACCAACACCAGACGACACTGCCATGGACTGCTGAAGGGCCGTGACTGTGGACCATGTAGTGTCGGGGTCGTATAACAGAGGCATCTTAGGTTTAGGCAGAAGTACATTTTTATCAAGAGGGGAAGGTGATGTTTGTGAAAGGAACCCCTGGCTCTGTGCCATCAAGGGTACTTGAGGGATAGATACAGATGGAATATTAGTGGACTCTTTAACTAAGACTGGAGCCGTGGCCAGTGGCTGTGGTGTGTGTAAACAGCAAGCGGTGTGGAAGGTGTCTTCTTTTTCCTCTCCCTTAAATGTTCCTGCACTGCCCTTGCCACTTGAACACTAAATTTCCACTGTGATTGAGGTGATGGCGATTCCCCTGATATGGCCATCGATGACGATGTAGGGGTAGTGGGGCATGGTGACTCCTCCGGCCTAAGTGAGCCACGTCGGGTGAAGTGTGAATGACACAAGGAGCTTCGTCATCAGAGTTATCAGGAGAGGTACAGATGTTTTCGCCCTCCGATACACTCCTGTGGGCGTTGTACTTTTGCACCGCATCATCTTCGTCTAAAATCAGGAGCCGGGGCAATAAAGATAGAATCCAGAGCCAGCGTAAATTGGAAACAGTTAGGGGATTGGGACATAGCAGCTAAGTCTGGTACCCGGTCACCCGTTACTAGAGCCATAAGGAATAGACTCTTCTTTAATCTAAACTCGACAGTTTGTCGTCTGGTGTAGTGTGGCTATTTGAGAAGTTCTAACACCCTATTAATGGACCACTGAGGAATGAGTTGGCAACGAGGTGGACATAATTTAACCCTCTCACCACGGAAGGGCTCTTGAACGCCCAGTGGTTGAAAGCCTGTGAGCTTCTTGTGCGAGGCGTCGGTGCGACGCATGTAAACAACAGCCGGCTGGACCGACGCCCCGCATCTCCGGCCACAAGAAGGAGAGCGTCGCTTGTTCGTGTGTGCCTGTATGTTGTTGTTAAGTATCGAAAAGTAGTGTAAAGTGGCTGTTTTTGCCATAAAGTTATCTCCAATGAAATCATCATCACAAATCAACCAGTTGACTTAGAGAGCTCTACTTAACGCCATTCTACAGGTAAATAACACAGCTACGCTTGGGGATGCGTGGGAATGCGGGAAGCAGTCAGATTAACAAATATACGGCAGCCTAGCCTAGACGTTTTTCGGCCAAAACACCCGGGTTTCGGGGAATATATATATAATACATAGCCGGGGCTGGAGGGTTAAAGCAACATTTGATAAAACCAGGTAGAAAAAGGCTGGTCAGGTCATAAAAAGGTTCCTTGATTGTTGTGAGGTGATTGCGAATCGAGTTAAGTGGATAGTGTATATTTTTGAACACATGGTCTAATTATTTGAAAATCAATCAATTATCCATGTAGTGAAGTTCTTCGAATGAGATTCATACTGTTTCATTGTAGAGTCCCTATTTTATTTTTCTACGTTTATAAAAATATATGAAAGGGAGTATGGATGGCATATCTAGCCTATGTCCAGGTAAGCCTTTTCAAACGTTGCGCCAGGCATGATGTATCATAGCAGGTGTCAATTCATTCCATGCTGCCACCATCGCATCCCCCCCCCCCCCTGTTTGATGTTAAATATTTTCCAAAAGGTTATGACACATATTATTTCTAGATTAAGTTGCTCTGGGGTAGGATCTGGGCTGCACTCGGTCCAAGGGTAGGCTCAGGTGCGGCGACAGCTGGTCTTGGCGGTTCAGGTGAGTCTGGCTGTACAGATGAGAATATTCAGCCAGATGCAGACTGACACACAGATAAAATGGATAGTAGCAACGTTACTGGCTGGGGGAAGGCGGGAAGCCATGCGGACCCGAGTGAGACGTCACTGAGCCGAGCGTGACGTCACAGTTCGGATTCTTGCCAGGGAGGTCGACGGTATTACAGCTAATTAAGGTGGTAGATGATTGGATGCAAATTCTGGAGGATGGGGATGTTATAAACGTGGTATATTGCGATTTTATGAAGGCCTTCGATAAGGTCCCACATAAAAGGTTAATAGAGAAAATTAGAAGCTATAGTATAGGAGAGAAATGTGTGAAATGGTTAGATGCCTTCCTGAAAGATCAGAGACAGAGGGTACTGGTGAATGGAATAGGCTCGGGGTGAAGGGAAGTTACAAGTAGGGTACCTCAGGGATCTGTGTTGGGACCACTACTGATCGTTATGTTTATCAACGACTTGCCTGAAGTTATAACTAATGGAAGTGAGATATACTTTTATGCGGATGACACCAAGCTGTATAGAAGAGTGAGGAGTAAGGAAGATGTGGATTTGCTTCAAGGAGATGTGGAGGGAATAAAGGGATGGTCTGAACATTGGTTAATGCCTTTTCATCCAAATAAATGCAAGTACATGCGGATTGGGACAAGCAAGACAGACAAGGTGTGATACAATATGTATGAAGCGATGGAGGAAGTGAATGCAGAAAAGGATATAGGAGTAGTGATAGACAATAAGTTAAATTTCTCAGAACATTTAGCGGAAAAGATAAATAAAGCCAATAGAATTGTAGGGCTGATAAGGAGGACATTTGTGTCAATGGATGAAGAAATCTTCAGGAATCTCTATACAGCGCTGGTTAGGCCGCACCTGGAATATGTGAACCAGGTGTGGGCTCCATATATGGTAAAGGATATAGAAGCAGTGGAGAAAGTGCAGAGGAGAGCTAGCAAGCTGGTACCAACGTTGAAGAACACGGACTATGAGCAGAGGTTGAGGACACTGGGACTTCCGACACTGGCATATAGGAGAAAGAGAGGGGATATGATAGAGACTTTTAAAATAGTGTCAGGAAAGTATGATGAGGATGTGTGTGAAGGTATCTTCTTGATGCGGGAGGGAACAAGAACGAGAGGACACTCTAAGAAAATTTACAAGGAAAGAAATAGGCTTGAAAAGGCAAAGAACTCATTTTGTGATAGAGTGGTAAATGAGTAAAACGCACTGCCCCAGTATGTAGTCAATTCCGAATCAGTATGGAAGTTTGAAAGTAATCTTGATAAAGCATGGGGAAGACAAGATTTGAAGTTTGATTACAAAGCAAAAATACAGAATAATAAAAAAATTGCGTCTGCTACCGCCGCCGCCAACACCGTGAACGACTGCAGCAGTGCAAGTACTGGCACTGAGCTGGATACACAGGCCTAGTTTGCCTTTTTCCAGAGGATCTACTGTAAGAAACTGTAAGAAACTGTCACTCGGGCATCTCCCGAGCCGAGCTAAGTTCTGCGTTAGATTAGAGCATGTCCGTGTAAGACCAGAGCTTCCGCATTTAGTGTGTCCACATAAGAACAGAAAGGGGTTACTCAAAGCCACATTACCGAGAGCAAGACTGTACTGTATTATAAATGTTTCTATGTAGTTGCTTTTTCTCCAATGGCTAGGCCAATGCATCGATGATGTGCTTTTGGACATATTTAGTGTCACCTAAGGGCTTTCTTGACTAGCAATAAGCAAGATTAACCCTGTCCTAAGGGGCACGGGGGCCATATAATATATATTAGGCTATACAGTACATCATTGACTCCGTAACCTCTTATATACACACATACATCTATCTATCTATCTATTTTTTTTTTCTATGTGAATGAGGTAGACAAAAGGCATAACTGCCTGCAGCGAGTGTCTGCCCCAGATTTCAAAGAGTGACAGGGCCGAAATCAAGGGACGTTTGAGCTAAAATGCCTGGACACACCGAGTTTGAAGCAATTTAAGTCATAGGAAGAGGGAAAGACTGATTCTGGGAGGGAGTTCCAGAGCTCAGCAGTTGAATAAAAGAAAGTCTGAGAATAGCGTTTCACTCTTGGGTTGGACAGTTGCACAGAGTAGGGGTGGGATTGTGTTGCAAGGCGGGTACTATGTACCTTACGTAGAGGAGGTGGTATACACTGGGAAAGCTCAGAGGAACACTGATTATTGTAGTAGCGATAGAATAGCGAGAGAGATGCAACATTGCGGCGAAGAGAGAGAGATTGCAGAGAGTTAGTGAGTGGACGGGAGTTAATGATACGAAAGGCTTTCCTTACTACTTTGTCCAGGAGTGCGGTGTGAGAGGATCCTTCCCACACATGTGAACAATACTCAATACAAGGACGCACTGTGCCCCTGTACAGAGCAAGAAGCTGTGCAGGGGTAAAGAACCCCTTGAGGCGGTTGAACACACCCAGCTTCTGGGAGGCTGCCTTAGCGAGACTGGTAATATGGTCTTTCCAAGTGAGAGCAGAAGAAAAAGAGACACCGAGAACATTGAGAGAAGATGAAGGGTTGATTTTTGTATTGCTAAAGACTAAGGGATAGTCCTCTGGAGGTTCCTGACGGGTAGTAAGATGGATAAATTGAGTTTTGGAAGCATTAAATGCAACAAGGTTTTCTCTACCCTAATTGGAAATAGTAGCTAGATCAGAAGATAAGCCTTTTATGGCTTCATTACGTTTGTTTTTGAGGGACTGCTGGCTGGGGCGTTCTGGAAAACTAATTGAGTGGTGTAAGGTAGAGTCGTCTGCATATGAATGGATGGGACTGGATGTACAGTTGAGAAGATCATTTATGAAAATTAGAAAGAGAATAGGAGATAGGACAGAACCCTGAGGAACACCGGAGTTGATAAGATGAGGAAATGAGCGATGGCCGTCCACAACCGCAGCTATGGAACGGCCGGAAAGGAAATTAGAGACAAAGGCACAGATGGAGGGACAGAAACCGAAGGAGGGCAGTTTGGAAATTTCAAGATTTGTGCCAGACTCTATTGAAGGCCTTCGATATGTCTAGTGCAACAGAAAAAGTCTCACCGAAGTCCCGAAAGTTGGATGACCAAGAGTTAGTAAGATATGAAAGAAGATCACCAGTAGAGCGACCCTTAAGGAAGCCATACTGGCGATCTGAGAGCAGATTATAAGAAGAGAAATGCTTAAGAAATTTGGAAGCAAGAATAGTTTCAAAAACTTTAGAGATACAAGAGATGAGAGCGATTGGACGATAGTTGGAGGGTTGAGAGCGGTCAACCTTCTTTTGGGACAAGTTGAATGAGAGCAAATTTCCAGCAAGAAGGAAAGACGGTAGAGGAGAGACAGAGACGAAAGAGTTTGCCTAGGCAGGGGGTCAGCACGGAAGCACAGTTTTTAAGTAAAACAGGAGGAACACCGTCCGGACCGTACGCCTTCTTAGTATTAAGCCCAGAGAGGGTAGAAAGTACATCTTTAGAAGAGATTAGGATATTAGGCATAAGTAGGAGAGAGGGGGATGGAGAGGGAGGAATAGCACCGGAATTATCCAAGGTAGAGTTTCTGGCAAAAGTTTGAGCGAAGAGTTCAGCTTTGTCAGAGGAAGAAGTGATGGTTGTGCCATCAGAGTGGAAAAGGGGAGGGAAAGACGAGGAAGAAAAGTTGTTGGAGAGGTTTTTGGCTAGATGCCAGAAAGCTTGGGAAGAACTAGAGTTGGATAGTTCAGTGCATTTATTATTGATGAAAGCGTGCTTGGCAAGTCGAAGAACAGATTTGGCTTGATTCCGGGCAGAAACATAGGAAGAATGAGATTCTTGAGTTTTAAGGCGTCGGTACCGTTTGAATGCTTCCTCCTTGTGGACAGCAGTAGAACAAGCGTGAGTAAACCAAGATTTTTTTGCCTGACGCCGTGATCCCCGAAGGGGTGGCCACGAACGAATCGCCCCCATGCACCTCTGAGCCCAGTCAGTCGACGCCCCTCCTCCCAACCAGCACCGCCTTCATTCATATACTTCACTCCATCCTTCTACCTCTCATTCGGTTAACCTGTCGCTCTCTGTCCTTCCACCTCTCTTTCATACACTCTCTTAGTCATTCTCTCGCTTCCCATACGTTCCATATGGCCGAACCATCTCAAGGTGTTCCTTTTCACACTTCCAGCACATCTACCTCCACACCACACCTCCCTCTTACTTCATCATTCATCTGTCTATCCCTCCATGTAACACACATACATACATACATAAATTTAAAGACCAAGTGCTCCACATGAAGCTCGGTTCAGGTCTCGCGTCCTAATGGCGGCGCTCCAGGCAGCCCTGTTCAAAGCTGCCTCGCTTGCTTGATTTTAAAATTCAAAATCAGACTGTAAGGTCTGGTTCCTTTCTACCCTACGGGTTATCAAAGCCGTAGTTTGTCTTCCACTACTTTTTGTCCCTTTTACAGTGTATGACTTCCATTCAGTAGCAATATCATTCTTAGTTTTCTTTGTATATAAATAGCGACACACGTTTGAATCAGCATCGAAATCAAACAAAAATATAAAATGCTTTATTATAGCCCAGATTCTTTAGAACTTGGCTTTAAAGATTATAAAATTTGAAGTGGTGGTACTTTATGTACACTCAGAACTGTACTTTCATTATCTGCTCATTTCTTTACCACAGCAAAGTATTATACTTTTCTTTATTCCTTCAACTACAATACCTGTATCTATCTATCTATCTATTGCCTGATGCCGTGATCCCCGAAGGGGTGGCCAGAAACGAACCGCCCCCATGCACCTCTGTCCCCAGTCAGTCGATGCCCCTCCCCCCAACCAGCACCGCCTTCGTTCATGTAGTTCCTCACTCCATCCTTCCACCTCATATTCGGTCTACCTCTCCCCCTCCACCTCGCTCTCGTACACCCTCTTAGTCATTCTCTCGCTTTCCATACGTTCCATATGGCCGAACCATCTCAAGTTGTTCCTTTTCACACTTTCCAGCACATCTACCTCCACACCACACCTCCTTCTTACTTCCTCATTAGTCTGTCTATCCCTGTAATGTTAATTTAATACCCAAGTCTCTTTCTTTTTCTAATTAACTTGCACACTTCCCGATTGCTTAAGTCATGCATCTTCCTTTCATCAGATGCCATTCTGAAATAGCTAATATCTCCAGATCTCAATTTAGAAGTCCTCATCACTTACTGACCAGGTCTCACTTCTATACAAAATAGTTGGGAGCAGCACACTTTTCCTTATTGACTTTTTTCCAGTCACCCTTCTCCCTTGCATTGTTCTCTCCTTTAAATCAATCTCCTGTGTTTACACAATGCAGCACACAAACAATTGAAACTTTCTTCTTTCCAGTTTCTTGCTTTGCAATATATTTTTTTAAATTTCTTAGGTGTCATCTTTACTTTAAATTTCTACTGTACTTAAATTCTATATTTTCATGTTTTTTCCTCTCATACAGCATTATCTTACTTTTTGCTTAATTGACCTCCATTCCTCCTTTTTTACACCCCGTCAAAATGACTTAGCACTCTGAAGTTCCTCTTAACTTTTTGTTAATAGGACAGCATCATTTACATATTCCCCTCCCTTCCCGTTTTCTCTCTCCTACCTAGCTCCTGTGCTCATTGAACCCACCCTCCGTTATCTGAATACTGCATCTATGTGCTGTATATATTATACAGCCTTGCTGACATGACATACCCCTGCCTCAAATTATTTTCTGCCAATACCAGTTTTCCTCCCTCACCGTATACTCTAAACACCCCCACACCCTCTCCCAATCCACATTGCCATAAGACTTTTCCAAGCCCATTAATATTGTATAGAGTTTTCTATTTTGTTAAAGATATTTCTCTGTGAACAATCTCACTAAGGCATGGATAAAGTTTAAGAACAGACCAGGAGAGGGATGTTGCTTCTTGTTTAGGCTATTATCTGCAGTTGTCCTCTCAATTAGATCTTGACTAGATCTCATGAACAGAACAAAATTATTTGGATGTTGATTAATCTTGATAATCCCCAGTGTATTTTTGTCATCATCATCATCATATCTGATACCTTGCTTCCCCTGCTAATGGATAAACTTAGCAGAAACATCTCCAGGCTACTTTGTCCTTACATGCTCCCTTTACCCATGGCACAGAATTGTTTCCACTATAGTACAGTACTTGGAATATTGTCTTCAATATATTTTTCAGTGTTCTATTCCCATATCACTATCAGGTGTTCTTCTCTCTTGGCTTCCATGTATCTTTCTTGGCTTTCTATTTTCATCCATTCTTTACACAGCCGAACTACCACCAAATATTCCTCTTTATCCACTTAATTAATTGCTCCCATATTCAGTACCTTGTACTTGCTCTTCTGTTCCAAAATAATAATAATAAAAACTATTTGTCATCAGCCTACTGTTCCATTCCAAACAACTCATACACTTCTTTATTATTTTTTTTTTCTTTTTGCTATACAGTATAATATTGTTATTATTAATACTGCAGGCTGAGCAGGAGCTTCTGGTGGACGTGGACAACAACAGTGGTGGTGGTAGCGGCGGTGGTGGTGGCGATGGCGGTGGCGGCAAGGGACACACCTGGGATAACTGGGATGATGATGACTGGGAGAAGCTGGACTCATAATAACACTCAACAACCCCTACAAGAGGGAAAATTTAGCTTCCACACTCAATGCGGTTTCTTGGATTGTGTTTAAATTTTCTTTGACTGAGCAGGTTTAGTTAAGAATTATATTTTGCCTTTAAAATGTCCTTCTACTCAGCAAGTTTTGTTAGGAATAATGAAATTTTGTCATACATGGTAAGTTGCTAACATACAGTTCCATGTTAAAGTCTTGACACATATCCTACAATGCAGCTTTAGTTTTGTCTTGAAATGGAAACAAATGTTCACATCAGCACACTTGATTTACAAATTAATATAAATTATTAATTTAGGTATGTTCAAGAGTAAACTTCTCTTATAAATAGTAAATGAGCTGTTGCTAAAACTGTGGGGTTGTAACATAACTTTAGCTTGCAAGTGTATATTCAGAAACTTGTAAGTTTGATCAGGAAGTATGAAGCATTATAACATATGCTGTCTATTTCTAATGCCTTCTGAGATTTTTTTTTATCAGCTCAAAGTAGAGTTATCTAAAGATAGGACTTAACTTGCTGACCTCAGTTAACTGTATCCAGCATTGTTAGAGTTATTGTTAAGTCAAAAAATGCTTCCTTTCTATGAAGTGAATTTCTGGTTAGTGCTTACACAATCACTTCATGGTTTAATTATAAGTTCAATGACTTGCAGATCCCAGTTTGAGATTAATGGAAAAGAAATTAAAAACAACGTAAATTTCATTAATCGATTTTAGGAGTATAGTTGGTTGTTGGAAGGAACATAATAATTGATGTCGACTTCCACATTGTCATCTCTTTAAATCAGAACAGAAATAAAAAAACAACCTTTTATTAATGTCAACTTCTACATTGTCTTCTATTTAAATCCTGCATGGAAATATTTGATCCACTTTTCAATAGTAGACCCTGCAGTGGACCAATCATAACTGCCGATATTATTCCAGATAAATCATTAAGAGCTGAGAAGAAAATTTTATATGTATCTAATGTAGGTTATTTAATTTATATTAAAGCAAGAGAGTGTTTAATTTAATGTACAGTAATGTTTTAATGTTTGAAAAACTGAAGAGTGAAGGGAAGTGTTGGTGTAGTATTGTATTCACTAGCATATTAGCATCTAGTAGAGATAACTTTTCTGGTGAAAGTTGGGTCTATATTTTGAGTATTCTATAAAATAATCCTAGGTTTTCTCTTGTTGTATTAATCATATTTATATGTGAGCTGCTTGATCAAATGTATTTATTCAGCTCTTAACATTTAGAAGAAAAAAAATAGTCTTAGTGTTCATTCCAGGAAAATATGAAGAAAAGGTTCAGATAAGTATAAGAAAGTTTGAGTAACCTTTTCAGTACAATGAAGCCTTTTTTTAAATTTTCTTCTGGCTCACAAGATATGATTTTATTTAGTTTAGGAAGTACCTGTGAAAGTTAAGTTGGTAGAGATAGTTTTAAACTTTTCATGTCTGGAGGCCTTTCCTAAACTGAGTACAGTAGAATAGACTAATGTCAGCCACAATATAATTATAATGATGCCCATGTATAGAAAGGGTTATGAGTCTATGGATGACAAGCTTATTAAAACGGAATGAAAAACAATAAGTCCAATCAAAGTTCGTATATCAGTTCTATTTACACAATCAACCATTGGAATTGGAGTTAAAGCTGAATGTTTTGGAAAGAAGAGATGAAAATGCTTACTATTTTTTATAGCAAATGGGTCAGATTGTCAGTGAGTGTGTGTATGTGTGAGACCTAGACAATTTACAGGAGACATAAGGTGGCATTGATGCCTTACCCTATGAATGGAACTAATGAATATGATTTGAAGTGCTTACAGCAAAAGTAAGATGAGTGGAAGTACATTATTTATGATTGTATGTAATTTTGATGGGATATACTGTATAGTGGAATGAAAAAGGTAAGAGGCATTATAAAGGAGAAAGGGAAACAGGAGTGGTGAATAAAGGGGGTATGAAACTAGAGATTTTATCGTCAGTTTAAGATGGTCAATATTTCTGGGATCTCTTGGTCTGGTATTTTGCAAGTTTTACATTATAATAACTAGACTGAATATAAATGAAAGTAGGTGACAGGATTATTGGAAACTATACCGGTACCTCATAAGTTGTCGGATCAGTGTTGAAGATAAAAGTTGAGGGAAAGAGAGCTTGTGTGATATCAGCTTAGTACTGTAGCTTGTTTTGTGAATTTGGACTAAAGAATCAAATGAGGATAAAAGGCTAAAAGTCATATTATAATCATGTAAGCTTGGAAGACCAGGAAACATGAAAGATCTGTGACAAGGTTGAAAATTAATTAACAGAACACAGAAGATGATGACTTGAATGAGTGAGTTGTTGAACAAGACAGAACACTCAGGATCACCTGGATATTGTCATCAGACAATAGTTAGATTAACTCCTTGAGGTTCATGATGCAATTTGACAGTATATTAGGGGTCTTTTTAGATAATTTTATTGGGATTAACAAGGGTATATGGAAGTCAGTGATGATGATGCAGTTTTTACCACCATGCACTCCCTGCTCCCTGCTGGGGGTGGGGGCTCTGGTTATTAGGGACTTCAGTGAATAGTTGCCACAGATTGCTAGACCACCAACAGCACTGGCGTCTGCCATACACACACTAGGTGGCCCGAGACTCGAACCGTCAACCTCAGGGTTTGCAGGCTAGTGCTCTACCAACCGCGCTACGGCCTGTCGGTTAATTGAGATTGACCTAGTCTTTACTCTTTTAATTCACACAGATTCTTCCTAAACTGTATAAAATTGTCTAATAAATTTTCAAACTGCTTCATGATCATCGGATATTGTTTGTTTTATATTATGCTTAGGTACAGTTATTTTTGATGAACTGAATATTAATATAATAATTTACTGTACACAATCTAATTACAGTATTTACAATGAAGCCCAGGTTGTACTGAAATCATCATTGTGTGCTACAGGTGCTAAATAAGCACAGATAATTTCTTTCCAAGCATATCTTTTCTTTTAGTAATTTCAAGCAATGTATTTTCCTGTAATTGGTACAGTAGGGTCTCACATAAAACGAGAAATTGGTCGATAAACGAGGGCGTTCTATGGGATTTCGTTTTATGTGAACACGGCATTTTGGTGGCCCAATATCGTCAATGTTCACTGGAAGCGTAAATTTCCGTCAGGAGCGTACGATATTTTGTACGTTTTGTATGATATTTCGGCGCTCTATATGAAAGCGTACGATATTTCGTACGTTTTGTACGATATTTCGGCGCTCTATATGAAAACTCCTCGGATTTGCCCCACTTTGGCGGCGGACTCATTTTATGTGATCACATTCGTTCTTATCGAAAATTAAATATTAATATTTTAGGTCGCTGGTTTTAATCGACTCGTTTTATCTGAACACGTTTTATGCGGGACCCTACTGTAGTTGTTATATTCATAATAAAGTTGACTATTCCCAGATATTCAATTTGAGGTGTTTGAGAGTGAACCTGTAATAAATAAATAAATACAATTTAAATTTGTTTTGTGGGACCTAACCAGAAAATATTATTTGAAAATACAGGTACAGTCAGGACCCCCAATTCGCGAGAATAGGGGTGACAGGAGGCATCGCGTATTGTGAATTCGGGTATTGTGGAACTAACTTTAAATGGGAATAATTAGATTGGGTGACATCTCTCAATTATGGCCTATTTTCGAAATTTTTGGCCCTATTTTCGACATTTTTGGCTCTACAGTACAGTCTATATCTTATATATAAGAAGAACAATGAATAAAAATATGAAACCTTACCTTAAAATTAGTAGTAGATAGGCTAGGACTAGGACTAGGACCGTAGGACTTCACGATTTTCTCCAACTTCTCCCTCCCTAACCAAATCGTACGAACAGTTTACTCTGACAAGCCTATTGCACAGTTTCCTTCTCCTCTTTTCTTGCGAAACAACAATTCCACCTTCATTTTGTGTGTTATCTTCTTATATTGGCGTGGCATGGCGAACAAAGTGGCAGGCACTACAAACGTTTGGTCACTCCGCACGGCTATGAGCGCTTGAGCGGGACTGTGGGAGGGAGGGAGGGTAAGCGGGAGGGAAGGCAGGCGTATGCCCGTCTTCTTCTTTTTTCAGAGCTACTCCTGGGCCTCGCGAAACGTAGACGTGCTCGCGTATCAAGCGGGAATAGCGGATTTGGCCCCTTCTTAGCTCTCGATTCGTGTATTGTGGTACCACCTCGCGTAATTAATGCTTAATTAATTAATGTTATTTTCGAGGGGTAACTCGTGTATTAGGGTTTTCGCGAATTGTGGAATCGTGTATTGGGGGTCCTGACTGTACATGGCCCCTGCAGAAAGACTTAGGTCAACAGTCTGGCTGACTAGGGATTGCAACCCCAGACTTTTCATTATACTTTATTCAAAGTAACTTGGCAGTAAATCCTCACCCAGTAAATATGAACATGAATACAAATATTTGAGCAGTGTTTTTTATAATATCTATAAGAGTAAAATATAATTAAACAAGGGTGGCATAAGCTGTAAAATAAATTTGACATCATGACCAGTGAAAGACTCGTAAACTGGCAGTTTTAACCATTTAAAAACATGATATATTTGAGAAAATATTTTTGAGGTAGGAGCTTTTAAATTGAATTATTTTCTTATTGCTTTATCTAGAGTTGTATAAAGTAATCATAATCTTGAATCATATTTTGGGTACATTATGTTAGAATATTTGTTGTGGGATGTGGAGTGTAAATGATCCTAGAACTGTTCTTGCTACAGTACAAGAAGGTTGTGAGGTTGCTGAGGAATGTATGTCATACAACAGAAGACTTATTATACTTATTGAAAGAAAGTTTGGTTGTTGAAAAAATCAGAATTTAGGGATAGGTTTCGCAGTGAATTGGAGGAAATGGATAGGAATAGGGGCACTAGGGCAAATGAAGTACAGTAAATAGCCACTGGAACTACCTTGAACGTAACCTTCTTGTTGCCACTCACAAAGTCTGTGGCAAAACTAAGGGTTCCCTCAGGCATAACATTTCCTGGTGGTTGAATGACGAGGTTGAAAATGCAATAAAGGAGAAAAGAAATACTTCAAAGCATGGAAGAAAGGAGGCATCAGGGAGGAATATCTGGCAGCAAAGCAAACTGCCTGAAAAGATATATGCAAGGCAAAGAAACTTATACAGGACATGGTCATAGAACAAGTGAGTAACACAAAATCCCAATGGGATCTTCAACCTAGCTAGGAAAGTTAAGGATGACAGTAGTAGAGATATTGTAGGAGAAGAGTGTATCAGGAATGATAATAGGGCAATTGTCTTTGCTGATGAAGAAATCAACGAAGCTTGGAAGGTACACTATGAATGATGACTCAATGTGGAGTTTAAGTGAAATAGAGAGTAGTTTAGTAACAAAAAGCTAATACTTGCCCCCCCCCCCTTTTGATAGCACCAGCTGTTTTAAGCAGCACAATAAATAATATGAAGGACGGAAAAACTGCAGGATGCTTTGGCATTGTCGCTGAGATGATAAATGCCTCGGGTGACATAGGAGTGAGATTGGTCGCTCAGTTAATAAACTCCATCGTTAGGTAGGAGTCATTACCGAATGTTTGTTGCCATAATAGTGTAATAGTAAACATATATAAGGGCAAGGGGGATTCGTCATATAGGGGCGTGGAAATGTAAAACAAATTGGTGTATACCCATATGCAGTATGCAGAAAAGGGGTGGGCAGGAACTTAATTAAGTGTAGTGTCTGTCTGTATATTATACATGGGAAGAAGCGCTGGACGTTTGCCGAGGAAGAAGTCCGAACTTGAGAAATTCATGGTATGCAAAGGTGAGCTTGTGTTATCATCTCTGCTGGTGATGGGGCTGAGGCCGCCACTATCACCAAAATTACAGTATATGTGGCTGGGGAAATTTCAGGGAACTACTGCCAATTCTAACCATGAGAAGGCTCCCTCTCCCCTTGAATGAAAAGAAAGGTGTATGTTTCATGTATTAGAAGTGCAATGACCTATACTTAAAAAATGTGTCCTGTCAAAAGAATGGAACATACAGTACTGTAACGAGATGGTAATGGTGAGATGGATATGTGGGGCCAACTGAAAGATAGGATATCTAACGAATAGCTGAGGAGATGGTTAGGTATCAATAATATCAATGATGAGATACGAACAAGCAGGCTTGGATGGTGTGGGCATGTAGAGAGGATGGATGAACTAAGTCGGGTGAAAAGATGCAAGTTCGTGAACATGGAGGCAGCTAAACCAAGGGGTAAACTAAAAAAAGACGTGAGACAGACCATACGGTCTGATCTTGAATTAAAAAACCTGACAAGTGAGGCAGCTCATTACGGGGCTGCCTAGAGCACTGCCATCAAGACGGGAAACTGGAACTGCACTTCGTGTAGAGCACTTGGTGCTTAGTGTGCGGAATTTTGGTGTGAGTATCCTAGGTTCGAGTCCTTGGAGTACCACATGTATTCATTACTTTCATTGATTTCACTAGTTAGGTTTATTTGTAAATTAATTGGTGAGTTTGTGAAAACAAATATGAAAATATGTATTGATATGTGACAGGGCACAGTTAGTGTTTACCATGTTTTTTTTTATATATATTAAGTTAATGTATCATTAGTTAGTGGCCAACTGTACACTATATTCTATACTTAATTTATTTTTTATTAATTTCACCACAACACCAAACACCTCCAATGAAATTAAGGAAAGCATATATGTGATCCACCAGGATTCGAACCCGGGTTATCACACACAGATTTTTAGACACCCTAACCATTATACCACCAAGACGGATAAAGGTTTATGCACACGCCTACGACTTATTATCCATTCTCGAATACTGGATATTAATCTAATCATGTTCATATTCCCACCGCACTATGGTAGCCTAATTTTTAAGTGAGAGGAAAGAATATTCATGGGCACAGATCATATAGAACGGCCTCTCTACGAAATATCCCTGAACCTACTGATAATCTATTTTTTATTAATTTCACAAGAAGTATATGAATAAAGGCGGTGCTGGTTGGGAGGAGGGGCGTCGACTGACTGGGGACAAATATGCATGCGGGCGTTTCGTTTGTGGCCACCCCTTCGAGGCTCACGGCGTCAGGCAATAGATAGATAGATAGATAGAAAAAAAATAAATAAAATATTGAACTTTTGTATCTCTCAGAGTCAAAAATTCTAAAAAACAAAACAAGGTTGAATGAACATTAAGCACAGCATTATTTGTGTTTGGAAATGATCACCTGAGGGGAGGGGTATGGAAGTGAAATTTACGGTGTAATGGATGTTAGCAATTTTGAAGTACTGTATAGTAAAGTATAGGGGTTATGATATATTTTATAGTTTATATTTATACCATATCTTTAGTAATTAGTTATATTTAAATAAGCTATATTTTAAGTTTACCTTTTCCTTTTTGCTATATGAAATATCCAAAGTTTTCCAATGTACAACATTTCATTGGATCTCTGTATGTATTTATTAATATCATTCAGTTACTGTAAAACATTTCATTGCCATCTTTTACAATAGTGACATGAGTCAAGGGACACTTTTCTAGTATAATTACTGCATTACAGTATTTTGCACAATACAGTCAGGTCTCGATATACGCGGTTAATTCGTACCGTGTATGTACCGTTTATATCAAAACCGTGTTTTAGAAATAACAGCCTTATGGGAATTAATTTAATTCGTTCCAGCCACTTTCCCAAAGTCCCCCTTTTGACCCTTTTTGCCTACCTTCAGCCGACTTATATTCCATTATACCACCAACATAATTTATGACAAAACATAGAATATATTAAGGATCAATAAGGACTGTTTTATACCTGTTACTGACCTATTTGTGTGGATAGATGTGTTGACGTTCGGAAGATATCCCCGCCGCTGTACTCCCTCGGACCCACCCCCTGCCCCGTCCCGGCCCCAACCCCGACCCCTTTACTGTGATGAAGTTGATAATCCTTGTGCTACAGCTA
This sequence comes from Paralithodes platypus, assembly GCA_032716605.1. Classification (NCBI taxonomy): domain Eukaryota; kingdom Metazoa; phylum Arthropoda; class Malacostraca; order Decapoda; family Lithodidae; genus Paralithodes; species Paralithodes platypus. The sequence goes on from CM064548.1 coordinate 49,009,594, forward strand.
GCACATCGGCCCCCTCCAGGTTCCCCGGCATGTTCATCGTCCTGATCGCAACCAGAGAACACAGAAATATTGTCCATCATATAATTTTCTTACAGTTTCTTACAGTAGATCCTCTGAAAAAAGGCAAACTAGGCCTGTGTATCCAGCTCAGTACCAGTAATTGCACTGCTGCGGTCGTTCACGGTGTTGGCGGCGGCGGTAGCAGACGCAACATTTTTACTATTCTGTATTTTTGTTTTATAATCAAACTTCAAATCTTGTCTTCCCCATGCTTTATCAAGATTACTTTCAAACTCCCTTATTGATTCGGAATCGACTACATACTGGGGCAGTGCGTTCCACTCATTTACCATTCTATCACAAAATGAGTTCTTTGCCTTCTCAAGCCTATTTCTTTCTTTGTAAATTTTCTTAGAGTGTCCTCTCATTCTTGTTCCCTCCCGCATCAGAAGATACCTTCACACACATCCTCATCATACTTTCCTGACACTATCTTAAAAGTCTCTATCATATCCCCTCTCTTTCTCCTATATCATTATCATCATCAGACTGGTTGTCACTGTCGGGGGCGCTCCCTCCCTGCCCCTCTCTTTATTATGGTTCAATAGACCAGAAAGTAGAGAAGAAGTTATGACCCTACTGATAATGCAAAACTATTGAACAAACTTAAAAGTGTATGTTATTTGGTCTCTATATAGTATAATCTGTGAATAATTTCCGATATGATAGAATTAAAGATTTTTTTTTTTTACCACCAACTCATAATCAGAAAAAATTACACAAATGTCAATTAAAAACATGTTACAATATTTCCCCATAATTTTCTGTAGACACTTTCAAGGCGAAAATATACCGTGGGAAAAAACAATAAATAAATAAAACGCAAATCTTCCGACGCTCGGAAGCTCGGCGCCTGTCTGTTGTTGACTGTTTCTTATTTCTTGTTTATCTATGTGCTTGAAGGATATTATATTTTTCAATTCCATCGCATTAGAAATGATTCCTAGATTACAAAAAGTCCAAATAAGACGTAGTTATGTTAATGTATAAGGGAGATAGATAGATGCATTAGATAGATAGATAGATAGATAGATAGATAGAGAGAGAGTTGCTAGGTCCAAGCGATCGATAAAATACGAACATATATGAGATGGATTTAAGTTTCTAAAAAGACAAAGGAGATATTTTTATTGACTCTTTTTCATTTTATTATGCGTGTGTTGGAAGGATAATATTTGTTTTCAATTTCATCGTACTGTATTAGAAATGATTCATAGATTAACCCTCTCACCACGGAAGGGCTCTTGAACGCCCATAAAAAAGCATATAACAGGTACCCGCAAGGGCTCTTGAACGCCCAGTGGTTGAAAGCCTGTGAGCTTCGTGTGCGAGGCGTCGGTCCGACGCATGTAAACAACAGCCGGCTGGACCGACGCCCCGCATCTCCGGCCACAAGAAGGATAGCGTCGCTTGTTCGTGTGTGCCTGTATGTTGTTGTTAAGTATCGAAAAGTAGTGTAAAGTGGCTGTTTTGGCCATAAAGTTATCTCCAATGAAATCATCATCACAACTCAACCAGTTGACTTAGAGCTCTACTTAATGCCATTCTACAGGTAAATAACACAGCTACGCTTGGGGATGCGCGGGAATGTGGGAAGCAGTCAGATTAACACATATACGGTAGCCTAGCCTAGACGTTTTTCGGCCAAAACACCCGGGTTTCGAGGAATATATATATAATACATAGCCGGGGCTGGAGGGTTAAATAAAGACCAAATAAGACATAGTTACATTTATGTATAAAGGAGATACTGTACAGTATATGCATTAGATAGATAGACAGACAGACATTTGATGCATAAATAACATTCTTAATAATTTATATATACCTACCGGTAGGCTTGGACCGCCACCCGTGTATGATTCCGATTTTCCCGTGTTGTGGCCGACTTTGGAACTTTTGGGGTTACCGTGTCCAAACGAGTCCGTGTATATAAAACGCGTGTATATCGAGACCTGACTGTAATCCGGTTATACTTATTTTATCTTTAATGTATAAGTATTTTCTGACATATGATTTGATTTTATAAGATAAATTTGGTTCGCTTAATCATGTATTTTAAGTTTCAGTGAACTGTATTAGTTTTGCTATGTAGTTGATTTATATACAGTATATATATAATATATATATACCGGTATACTGTATGTATATATATATATATATATATATATATATATATATATATATATATATATATATACATACACTCAACCCTCAGCTATCACTCCTAATTGGTGCAGCTTTAGCCGCGCGGTAGCCGAAACCGCGATAGCCATACTGAAGAACTAATGGGAATAATTCTAATTGGTGCCTGGGTGCCGAATTTGACAACTATTTTTCGTATTTTGCGATTTTTACCTAATAATTTCCACTGAACACTAACATAACATAATAATAATTATAAGAAACATTATAAAAGTAAATATAAGAACATATTACACCATCACATTTACCTTTTTAGGTGTGTTGAGGGAATTAGGTGGGTTGGGTTCCGAGGCTAGGGGTGGCGAATTATTGGCCACTCCTATGTTGCTCTATCTCGTTCAGTATCCCTTCAACATCAAATCCTTCAAATTCTGAAGTGTCTTCATCCACTGTATCCAATTCAAGTGCCGTAAGTAAAGGCTGTTCATCGATTTGTTGCCGTGGTCGAGGCTCACCGGAGGGGCCCGGTTGAGCCATTGTTCACAGGTATAAAAACACTTTTCACAGCTTTCACCAGACAACAATGGGGGTACAAGTAAGACTGAGAAATTGTAAGTATGGCGGGAGGGTAGGAGGATGGGTGGCGGCCAATCACAGCGCTTGCTTCCCATGACGTCACGCCCAATCAGGGAGCGAGTAACGTAAACGTATGCTTGCCGCCCGCCTGGGAATTCCCAAGCCCGGGAATTTCCAATTTTGTTGTATTTTTGGCCACATTTGGTGCATGATAGCCCAGTTCATAGGCGTGAAAGCCCTGGTCTGACAACTTTTGGGGAGCAGGCGATAGCTGTGGAACGCGATAGCTAAGTGCGTGAAAGCTGAGGGTTGAGTGTATATATATATTTTAATTTTTTCTTTGTGGATGAAGGAGGCAAAAGGCAAAACTGCCTGTGATGCATACCTCCCTCAGAGTTGAAAGAGTGACAGAGCCAAAATTAAGGAATGTGCAAGCCAAAATGCCTGCACACACAGAGTTAAAAGCAATATAAGTCATAGGATGTGGGAAACATGGATTCAGGGATAGAGTTCCAGAGCTCGTCTGTTGAATAGAAGAAAGATTCGGAATATCGATTCCCTCTTGGATTGGAAAGTTGCACAGAGTGGGGGTGGGATTGTGTTGCAAGACAGGTGCTACGTTCTCTGGTGGTGGTATATAAAGTACTGAGGGAGTACTGAGGAACACTGATTATTGTAGTAGCGGTAGAATAGTGAGAGATATGCAACATTGGGGCGAAGAGAGAGAGATTGCAGAGAATCAGTGCGTGGACTCAAGTTAATAAGACAAAAGGCTTTCTTTTCTACTTCGTCTAGAAGTGCGTGTGAGAGGATCCTCCTCACACATGCGAACAATGCTCAATACATGGACGCACTGTGCCCCTGTACAGAGCAAGAAGCTGTGTATGGGCAAAGAAACCCCGGAGTCGGTTGATTATTGAAAAATATAGAACCTACATTTGAATGGGTAATATTACATAGCGGTATATAAAGTTGTATTTATGGTCTGGTAACATATCTACCACAAGTTATCATTGTTCAACTTGTGACGTATTTGACCATACACCCATACAGTGGGCCTACTGCCAAAACCATATAATTATACAAACATCATTAATCTCATCATCATCTTCTTAAACTTCCTCTACATAGTCATTTAACAGGAAGTATCCAAGATATATAGAAGGGTAGATTTGAACTAAATTATTGGGATTTAATCTTGTGCCATAACTGAATGAAAATAACCCCAGGGGGTTAGGGGAGGCCTCTACCCATGTGGTAGAGGAAATTATAGGTTTGATTCCCGAAGGGAAGTAGAGAAAACCTAATATTTAGTAGGGCCCCGTAATCATTGACGACTTCGCCTATTAATAATAATAGTCACCATTCAACATCCTGCGCCAGCATTTTGAATAGCCCGCGCGGAAGTATCATGGAGTACTCGTCATAAGTGCACGCTTAATTCCCTCATGGGATCGTCATTTTGATCGGGTACCCTACAGAAAAAAACTCTGTAAAAAATAAAAATGACTTAATATCTGTTATCATATGACTTGCCATATACGTGGATTTCTCATGCTTTGCTTCCCCGACACCAGGCCCCCTAGCGGCCATCCTCGACCTTCACTGATATACCAAGAATAAACTATGGAAATCAACGAATGGGAAGTGGGATGGTTGGGAGGGCCCGAGTCGTCAATGATTACGGGGCCCTACTAAATATTAGGTTTTCTCTACTTCCCTTCGGGAATCAAACCTATAATTTAATAGGGCCCCTCCATCATTGACGACTTCGCCTGAATATCAAGACTGGAGGCGGGACATTCGTAAAATATCCTAAGCTTAGGGAAGAAGAATCCGGATAACATTTTCTTAAGTTTTATTGTATGCAATACAAAAATAGAAAAAGGTATAAAAGATTTGCTAGCAGTGCGTGGCATTAAGAAATTGCTTGCTCATGGTCGGATCGTTGCAATCGATCATATGCATGAAAAAGTTTGACACGCATGTGTCCTGTAGAACTATAACTCTGCAGTCGTTATTTGTTCTGTCCTTAAACTAATTGTACAGTAATATATTTTGTACATTTTAGTAAAACAGACATAGTTGCAACTATGTGATATATCTTCTTAGAATTTAAAAACAAATAAAACCAATACTGGACTGTAGAACCCGCCCTATCACAGCTCGTGATGCATCACAATCTTCAAGGATACAGAGGGGATATGGACTATTCCGCACCCCCCCCCCCCTTTTTAAAACAACACAACTTATAAAATAGCAATACCTACTGTACCCGTTGCCGTAAAGCTACACAGGTACGCTTTGGTTTATCTAGAGCAACAGACAGGTAGCGTGTAAGGAACGTATGATTGGAAGCCCAAAGTTGGGTCTTAGCAATATCATCAATAGAAACATTTTGCATAAATCTGAGGGATAATGCCCATTTCCTAATATCGTGAGCCCTGCCTATCACGCCGGGATTGCTTTCCCTGATAACGGCGACAAGCAAGGAAGCTAAGTTCCGTTTTGTAACACGCTTACCTGTCCGATTAACCCATAAAGCACCTGGTTGGCGAGGTTGCGCAGCCCTCATAAACTTTGTGAGTGCTTGCACAGGACATAAAAGGTGATGAATGAGGCCTCTCTTTAAGGCCGGGACGGAAAATTCAGAAAAAACATGGTCCGAATGTTCGTTCTTAGCAAGAAAGGAGGGAGACGGCGCGATTTGAACATGGTCGTGCAGTCTCCCAAACCTGAGACAGTTTGGTTCGTTGCTCATCGCCGCCAGCTCAGACACCCGGTTTCCGGTGGCAAGTGCCATGAGAAAGACAGCCTTTTTCAAGAGTGAGTCAAAATCCGGCGCGTTATTAGCCTATACTTGCGCGATTGAAGCAATTCTAAGGCTTTATCAAGGGACCAGGAGGGCATGAGCTGGCGGGGAGGTGGACGAAGCTTGAAACACGCCCTCATAAACCCTTTCTCCTCCGCCTGCGGTATGGAAAGGCCGGTGAGATCAAGGAAGGGGGTCCTAATGGCAGACAGATGATTTTTTAACGGTATGACCGAAAAATGCTTCTGCTCAAATAGATAGTCTAAGTACAGTACTTGAAAATTAAGACTCCCGAGGCAGTCGCTTGCCCTGACTCAACAATCCAGGTTGTAAAAGTTTTCCAATGTGATTGATATTGTCTCCTGGTAGACGGTGTGTACTGATTCATTAGCTTCTTAGTGACACTTGGCCCAAATTTATTTAACCATTTGGCATAGTAAATATCCATAAGGCAAAACTGAGCGAGGTCCGAAGGTTGCCAATCGTTTCCAAGTGGAAAACGGAGACCGGGAGGGACACTGGGGTCCTGCACCACTGTTGCAATTGGTGGTACCAAACCTGGGCCGGCCAAAGCGGCGCGATCAAAGCTACCCGGCCCCAGTAATCCCTCAGTTTGTGAATGACTTTGCACATTAACACAGAGTCTGGCGGCGGAAACAGATAGATTGAGGTCCACCTGTTCCAGTCCACCAGCAATGCATCGAGTCCCCTGCCGGGGTTACCCCGTGACGTGTAAGAAAGAGTGGGAGTCTGTGGTTCTCTACTGACGCAAACAAGTCCACCTGTGGACGGGCCGGCTTTGCAATCATCTTGTTGAAGATAGCCTGTTTGATTGTCCATTCTACTAGAGTGCTCCGCCGGCGAGAGAGAGCGTCTGCCCAGACGTTCGCCACGCTGGAGAGGTAGGTGGCATGCAGGGAAATGCCTAGCGAGTCGGCTAGGGTAAAAATTTGTTCTGAAACGTTCAACAACTCTCGTGACCTCACTGAGCCTTGTTTCTGAATGCAAAAAACTGCGGTTTGATTGTGCATTCTGAACGCTATTGATTTGTTCTTCAATGTCCTGCCGTGAGTTTGGAGAAAGAACAGGGGAACTAAAAGCTCTTGCTTGTTGATATGTGATTGGCTGTCTGTCACCCAGATGCCCTGACCCTGGTGGCCTAGGCTTGACTGATATCCCCAACCTAGGGTCCCCGAGGCGTCTGTGTCTACCCATACCGTAGGATGGGGAGAAACCCATGTTACGACCGAGTAGAGGACTTCGCGCTTGATCCAGGCCGATAGAAAGTTGTGGATTAATGGAGGAATTGGCCATAATTTCTTCTCCGAGCAAGAGAGGGAACACTTTGTTGCCTTCCAGGATTAATCGCTTGGCTTTCAATCGGCCCAACTTGACAGTTAATTGTACCCAGTTGAGAGAACCGATCAGGGAATCCCACGTTTTCCTGGTCGTATCCAGACTGTGTAGGAACCGGAACAGTTTCTTGCGGAGCCAGCTGCGGTTGTCCACACTCTGAGTAAGAGTCAGAGCGTAGGTGTCCCAGACCAGCCCTATCCACTGAATAGTCCTTGAGGGGACAAGGTGTGACTTTGCCAAGTTCACCTTGAACCCTAGGGTTTATACATGATCTAACACTTGGTTTACATGGTCTTGACATAATTTGAAAGAGTTCGCCACTACTAGCCAATCGTCCAGATACCAAAACACCTGTATGCCTCGAACTAACAGGGGTAAAAGAGCTTGCCGGACGAGTTTGGTAAATACTCTCGGTGCTAGGTTCAACCCGAACGGCATCCTTTGAAAGACAAGTCTCGTGCCGGACTCTCAGAGCGAGAAAATTTTGGAACCGCTTGTTTATAGGGACATGCCAATAGGCATCTTTGAGATCGATCGAGCACATCCATCCTTGCGGCGGAAGTGCGAGCCTGAGTTGCTGTACAGTCAACATCCTGAAGGGTGAATTTTCTATAAAGGTGTTCAGGTGCGAGAGATCTAGAACTGGTCGCATCTGCACACTGTCCCTTTTTGGCACTAAGAAGAGTCTTGACGTGAATACTGGCTGATAGGCATTGACCTGAATAAGGACCTGTTTGGCAATCATTTCCTGTAATAGGGCCTCCTCCTCCTGAGACACTGCGGTATAATCCTGCGGTCGACACAGTCGAGGCCGCCGGCGCTACCGCCAGGTGATTCCTTTGCATAAGAATTAAATGTGGCTTTAACCCTCCGGATCCGGGGGCCTTCATATGAGGCCTATCGCTGTGTCCGGGGCCATTTTCGTACAGTCAAGCTTCATTATTCAGTAGCTACTGATTGAGACCACCTAGAGCAGAATCTTTTTTGCAAATTGTAGAACAGTTTGTTGTCTGTAGACTGCCGTTCAGATGACATCGCTACGACACGTGGTTGCCGAGTTATGATGATTTTAGCGGCGATTTTTAGCCGCACATATTGCCTCATATGAGGCCTCCCGGATTCCTGCCAATATTTTTGTTTGCCTCATATGAGGCCTCCCGGATTCCGGGGGTTAATCTTGTGTAAGGCTGCTAAACATGATAAGTCTTTCTTCGCCAGCAAGGCGGTTTTCAATTCAGAGCAAATGGCGCATCTTTTTGACAACCACACATCTCTCGAGCGATCTAAACACTTTACGCACTTTATGCAAAGTTTGTGAGCAAAAATGGGTAAAAGGGAGCAAGTGGGCGTGACGCAAAGTTCAAACCTAGGCATGTTGCCGTAATGAGAGGGTCCCCCCCCTCCGCCGGGATCAGATGTCCAACTCCGCCGGAGAAGCAGTCTCTGGGGCCTGGAAAACAAATTTCCAGGAATCAATGCTCATAAGGATAACCTGCGAGGTATTAAACATCCTAATCCAAATCCGCCGGAAAATTAGCTATAGTGCACCACTACTCTAACCTTCCGCCGGATCTGTCTAGCTGACTTTCAATAACTTACCTGTGACAAGAGCCACAGGTCCCTTGACCCTTTTAGTGTCTGATCATATTGAACAAGTTTGCAAAACTAATCTTATCACTTCGTGTACACTCGACTCGTGGCGCCGCAGGCGATAAAGTCTTAACGTGTCACGGGGCCAGTCAGGGCGAGTTAACCCGGCGGGCCGAGTTTGTAGCCCTGCTAGGAATGCAATTCCGCCGGGAGAGTGTGGTTCAGCTAAACCACGCCGGGATCTTTTGAACGTTCCTACCCGTTAGAGACGGATAACTAGGATCCACCGCACAGGGCCGCCGGTACAGACAAAAACTACCGGCAAACGGGGTTGGCACAGCCCCTTTCCCGAAGTCCCACACATATATAGTATACATAATGACATATAGGGACGTCTCCCTTACCCCAATGAACAAGCCCACATGCATGAACCATAAAAGGGGGCATACATAGGCATAAAATAATGACAGAAAATTTAGAAACTTAAATTACCTGAAGCCTACGCCGGAGACCCCTAACTAGGCCGACCACATGGTCCGAAGAACATCCCGGCAGGCAATGCTCCGGCACCCAGCAGCAGCACATCGAAGAGGGAGGCCCACCAAAGGGGCCCAAGCAAAACACAAACCCTGGAAGGCGGAGAACCACGTGCAGACACCCTTAACCCCTACAACATGGAAGGGCTCTTGAACGCCCATAAAAAAGCATAAAACAGGTACCCGGAAGGGCTCTTGAACACCCAGTGGTTGAAAGCCTGTGAGCTTCGTGTGCGAGGCGTCGGTCCGACGCATGTAAACAACAGCCGGCTGGACCGACGCCCCGCATCTCCGGCCACAAGAAGGAGAGTGTCGCTTGTTCGTGTGTGCCTGTATGTTGTTGTTAAGTATCGAAAAGTAGTGTAAAGTGGCTGTTTTTGCCATAAAGTTATCTCCAATGAAATCATCATCACAAATCAACCACTTGACTTAGAGAGCTCTACTTAACGCCATTCTACAGGTAAATAACACAGCTACGCTTGGGGATGCGCGGGAATGCGGGAAGCAGTCAGATTAACAAATATACGGTAGCCTAGCCTAGACGTTTTTCGGCCAAAACACCCGGGTTTCGGGGAATATATATATAATACATAACCGGGGCTGGAGGGTTAAACCAGAGCTTTTGCTGATATCTGAAGACAATGGCATGTACTTTCCTCAATATTGATAGTCTGTATCATGCCTTGTAGAGTGGTCGCCTTCTAGCTAAGTAAACACAACAGCTAAAGGCGTATCACAACAACAAGACACGCGGTACGACAATCCGGGACTCGTAGACGCCTGTGACAATGGTACCCTAATTTAACACACGCTTCCTGCGGACCTACCAATCGGGCAGCCGTGCTAGCTAATCTAAACCCTGTTACTACAACACAGATGTATACAAATGAGTAAGGACTCGCTCGAACGTCGAATGAAGCGGACACGGCGCGAGCCCTGTTGATGGTAGGGACGCGGAAGTTGGAAGGACGAGGATGGCCGCTAGAGGGCCTGGTGTCGGGGAAGCAAAGCATGAGAAATCCACGTATATGGCAAGTCATATGATAACAGATATTAAGTTATTTTTCTTTTTTCTTTTTTACAGAGTTTTTTTTCTGTAGGGTACCCGATCAAAATGACGATCCCATGAGGGAATTAAGCGTGCACTTATGACAAGTACTCCATGATACTTCCGCGCGGGCTATTCAAAATGCTGGCGCAGGATGTTGAATGGAGACTATTATTATTAATAGGCGAAGTCGTCAATGATGGAGGGGCCCTATTAAATATAAGAATATGGCCCATGTGTCTATTGTAGCCTCATGATAGCTACTGGACACCAGAGCACCAAATATATTCTCGGGAATGGCTGCTCTTACCCTGAAGGGTTGCCTTGGGGCATTTGGGCTGATTCCATACTTGCATGGAACTGGCCACTCCTAAATAACTTCAACCCCTATCTATCGTGTCTCTCTCTCTCTCTCTCTCTCTCTCTCTCTCTCTCTCTCTCTCTCATGTACATTATATGTATGCATGTGTATGTATATAAATATATGTACTGTATTTGCATGTGTATGTATATTGGGGGAGTGAGGGATGTGGATGGTTATGATGGATATACTGTAAATGGGTAGATAGATAGTTACCATACTAAGAAACTAAACCCAGGGAAATAATAAATACAGCATAGGCCTACTGTACAGTATGTTATTATTTGTGTATGATTAGCAAATCATTTATTTTTCAGTTCTGTTATATTTTTCACAGTTGGTGAAGCTCACAAACATACACACAGTCAAATTGATGAACCGACTTTTATAGTCATTGAGCCCCTTGGAGTCACACATAGGCTGAGCCATATTATCATGGATTTACAGTGCTACAGTACCTAATTTATCACTACCAAAGGACTTTTGTAGGCCTTTATGCCAAACCAAACCAAACCTATGAAATAATTATGTATTTTTATTAATCTGAACTAATGAAAGTTACCTAGCAGTAGAATGAATAAAATATATATATCATCATCTTGTTGAATGGGTTAACCAGCTTCCCTTGACTCACACTTGTTTTTATTTTATATTTGTGTTTATTTAAGGCATATACATATAACAGATTTGAATGTGTGTGTGAGCCTTGGTCATCCAAAGATGATATTCTGCAACATTATAAATATTTTGGAACCCCCAGCTCCATCACCCCCTTATTACCTCTACTGTAGGTTACTTGGACAGTGTGGTTAACTTAGATCCTCTCTGTGGGGTCAATATTTAGGTAGTGTGTCCTTAAATCTTATATTGATACAACCCAGGTAATGGGTGGTAACGGCCACTGGCCATAGCGCGATTGGTAGAGCACTTGCCTGCAAACTGTGAGGTTGGCGGTTCGAGTCTCAGACCGGCCAGTGTGTGTTATTGGCAGACGCCAGTGCTGTTGGTGGATGGCGCGGTCTAGCAATCTGTTTCAACTATTCACTGAAGTCCCTGATCATCAGGGCACTCACCCTAGCCCAGCTCTTGAACAGTGAGTGAATGGTGGTAAAAAAAAACAAAAAACAAAAAAAAAAACGCATCACCCAGTGGTGTCAAACATTTACCAAGGTTAATACAGTACTGTAAACTGTTTCTGCTCGTCCCTTTATGTAGAGCTGCACTTATTTACTAGGTAAATCTTACTAGAAGTGTGCGGATGATAGGCACCACCCACCTATCTAACTTAATGAAGCTGATTATTTTGTCAGACCTTTGGTATTTGTGATGTGCATTATAATGTTTTTTTCCATGATTTGCTGCTCTGTTTTTGTTAAATATGGCATCCCTATGTTGATACTGTATGGTCTATGGTATTTGGCCTAATGTATTTGCAGATACATTATCATATACTTAAGATTTGTGAATTCTGGTAGCTTTTGATTTGTTAATACAGCATTCAATGGTTAATTTACAGTACTTATCAACAAATACACTCTGGCAAATTTCACAACACGTAACTGAGAAAGTACACAAAACCTGGCCAGCCAATGAATTTATGACAATGAAGGCTACTGTAAGAAAGATGCTACAGTAACAGAGTAAGTGATGATGTTGATAATAATACTCTATACTGTTATGTACAATAAACAAAAACGAATTAATTTTCTTTTTGATTTAGGGGCTAACGATCAAAAAGTTCCAAGCAGAATTAGCTGTAAGTAGCATGTGCAGGAATTCCAGTATTCAATCATTGATTTCCTTATGTTCTTTGCTGTGCATTTCCCCCCTGATACTACTCTCCTTGACGCGGTTGGGGGGCTTCGGGGCCGGCGACTGGAGCTTGATGAGGGGTGGTTGTGGTACTTACCCTTCCTATCTCCCCTCGAGCTTTCGTCCTCAGCTTTACTAATTTTGAGTAGTTTTTCATTCCTCATTCTATGATTTTCCCCTTCTATTCTTATTCTGTCCCATTTGGCTGTCCTCGGGCAGCCTATATCTCATGTCTCCCTGGCCTGGCTAGGTAGCAGACTCCTGGCCTGATTTGTCTCTTCGGTTGCTGATGTGGCCGGACTGACTTGATTCCCTTCGGTAATGCATTTTTTGCTTCTCGATGTGATTTTTTCTACCTTCGACCTGATCTTTCATTCTTCGCCCTGATCACTTCTTGGTTGGTGTTGCGGTGTAGCAGTTCTTGCCTCATCCTTCGGCCCTGCCCTATGAGAGCTCTGATGTGGAGCTCATGTGGTCCGGCTGAACTGGTGAAATGGCGAGAAATGTCTGCGTGTCTTCACCTTCCTCGATTTGTTCCCCTACTGCCCTTCCCTCTCTATCTTGACTCGTTTAGTAATATATCTTGATCGAATCCTTCGGGCCAGCCCTATGAGAGTTCTTTTGTAGAGCTCAGTTGTCTGGTTAAACTAATATTAAAAAAAAAAAAAAAAAAAATGCTGTGCATTTGCCTAGAATATTTCATGCTATGTAAATTTAACGTTAGAATATGCAGTAACTTTGTGAGTGAATACAATGCAATGGCAAGTAAAGGTTATACAGTAGGTGTAGATGGAATTTTTTCATGTCTCTGGGTCTTCTCCTTGCCGACCTAGATGTGTGAATTTATATATACAGTGGTCCCTCTCATTTAGCGAATTCATTAGTCTAGTCAAACCTTCGCCAAAAGTGAATTTCGCCAAACGCGAATAGTACTTTAAATAGAAAAATTATCCATTAGTCTTTGACGAGGCCCGAGTTCACCCTTATGGGCCTTGTCAAACCGCCCGCCATGCGCATCATCGATTGCCGACACACTCGGCGCCGTCTGCTTACTCTGTTTTTGCTAGAAGACATAGGCCTAGCCTATATATCTCCACAAAGAATTGACCTAACCTAGGTTAGATGTATATCAGGCAGCAGAATTCATTGTTATCTTGTGAATAGTCTTATTGATAAGGAATAACCACATAACCTTAGCAACAAGTTGCTAAGTCACTAGCTAGCCAGACCAAGAAATGGTCTAACCTAGCTTAGATATATATCAGGAGGCATAAATCACTTTTACCTTATGAATGGTGAAGACTAGAATTTTCTATACAAACTGCTTTTCGATTGAGCAAAATAATGAAATTGGTTTTGGATCCGTGGTCACTTCTTTGATTAATTATATTTATCGATTGGGCCCCTGAGTCAGCTGATGCGCGCGTGTGTGTTTGTGTGTCGCAGACTGTTCGGCACAATAAACAAAGCATAACACAAGAGATATGAGGTTCACAAATCGGTTTGGTCAAGATTACTCTGTTAATATACGTTTATGAAATATACCTGGGATATTCTCGCTATCCAAGCAGCTCAGTTAGGGTTTTGTGAGTAGGCCTAAGCCTATCTATAGCCTAGCCTCGGCCTAAGAGTAACTCTCAATACGGCGCTCTACTGTAGCCTACATGAAACATTAACAGCAATAAAAAAGACAATAGATAATAGATAACAGATTTTATTTACCATGAATTATTTAGAGTTAGGCCTGGTGAGACTAGCTTGCGGGCGGCGCATTCTGGGCCGACGCCATTCAGCGTCGGACGTCAGCATTCTCACCAAAAGTGTATTTGAAGCGCCAAATTCGGATTCTGGTACCATATCCAACCTATCGCCAATACTGTGTTTCGCCAAGCTGAAATCCGCTAACCGCAAGGGACCACTGTATATATATTTTTTTATGTTGTGTTGTGTTGTCCCTGTTTGGGCTCTGTCATGAGTCGGCTGCCCCCAGCTATGGGGTATGTGCCTGATACATACATACAGTACATACATACATACATCTTATCACTTCATTATAATAGAGGTACTGTGGAAATACAGGATCATATTATTTATGTACTATAGACTATATGGTTAATGTGACTGATGACCTATGTTAACCTGTGTGACTGACGCATGTTACTGTGTATTGAATGTCAGCTTTGTTACATCTGTGAAGAGTTTAAACAATGATGAGACCATTGCGCTTTACAAATTGTAATGCTATTGTTCCAATTATTATGTCATGAGGATGGAAGCTGACTGACAGACTGGCAGGGCTTTGGTCTTGCTTTAATGTGAATGATAATGAAATTTCATATGAATGATAATTAGTTTTAAAAAGTGGGATATGTGTGTTGTAAGTTGTTGTTTACTGATGGTGTGAAGGCTCCATTTGGTTCAAATGCTTGCCTTCCTCCCTCCTCTGAGAAGTTGACTCAGTGTGGTGTTTGTGCTGCCAGCCTCACACAACTGGCTTATCAACACTTGCCTTCCCTGCTGTGCCATCTTTAACCCATGCAGTCATGTAGCTGTACCACCATGAGAACAAGTTTAGTCAAGAGTCATAGATTATTCCCACCTTTGCATCATCATCATCTCTTTTAAACTTAATTCCTCTTTGGAAACCCCTGCCATGGCAGGCCGTAGCAGAATTACCTCCAAGCTACTTTGTCAAGACATTCTCCTTTTACCCTTCCCACAATGCTCCTTCCACTACATGGACATTTTTCTTCGACTCTTCCACTCTGTTCCTAAACCATTGGTGATCTACCACTACCAATTGTCCTTCTCACTTTACTTCCATGTATGTATCATAGCATTCTGTCCTTATCCATTCTCTGTATGTGGCCATATCAATTTTGGTCTAAGTGAAGTAATTGATAAGGCTATTGAAAGCTTGAATGCCTGAACAGCTATAACCTTCCTGTTCTTCATTCTGTCCCCACTACTTCCATGCAGTTGTTCAGGTGTTCAAATTCAGTGCAAAGTTGGTAAACAAATTTGGCTTTTGACTGTACATTATGGCCATCAACTGTTGTATACAGTTAATCCTCACTGTTTTCATGCTCACCATGTTTTATTATGTCCACAAGTTTGAATGTTATTTGTAATGACATTTCCGTAATGAAAATGTTTATAGCGATCAAAATGTAAGTGATCTTCACTGTTTTCATGTTCACCAGATGTCCCAGTGTATGTTAGTGACCTGGAAAAGTTATCTGCGAAACGTTGTCAATAATTTGCTCCTCCTCAAATGGTGTTTATATTAATTGTGTCAACTTTTCAAAGTTAATTTAACAGTGGTAATACGATCTTTCCAAGAAAGGCCAGAAGAAAAATATATACCATGAATATTGAGAGAAGATGAACGGTTGATTTGTGTATGTTGAAGAGTCTGGGATAGTTGTGTGGAAGATTGTGACCGGTAGATAGATGGAGAAATTTGTTTTTGGAAGCATTGAAAGCAACAAGGTTTTCTCTGCCCCAATCAGAAATAGTTGATAGATAGTTGAGGAAGTGAGTGATGGCTGTCCACAACCGCAGCAATGGAAAGGTTTGGAAATTGGAGATAAAGGCACAGATAGAGAGATAGAAACCAAAGGAGGGTAGTTAATACATTTTTTATTTGTGCCAGACTCTATCGATATGTCTAGCGCAATAGAAAAGGTCTCTGAAAGAAGGATGACCCAGAGTTGTAAGATAACAAAAGAAGGAGATCACCAGTAGAGCAGCCTTTAAGGAAATCATACTGGCCATCTGAAAGATTATGGGAAGAAAAATGCTTAAGACATTTTGAATTAAGAATAAATTCAAATACAGATGCAAGAAATGAGAGCAATTGGATGATAGTTGGAGGGTTGAGAGCGGTCATCCTTCTTAGGGACAGATTGAATGAGAGCAAACTTTCTGCAAGAAAGGAAGATGTTAGAGGAAAGACAGACAGACGAGTTAAGGGAATCCCCTCTCTTTATCCTCTACCAGGGGTGCGTTCAGAACACCCAAACACGCAAACGTGATAGCCTCTGATTCAATGAATCACATTTTTGACTGTTTACAATCAGATGGTGATCAGGCTATCACGCCGTGGAAGTGACTAGCAACGCAAACGTATGAAGAATAGCAACCCCAGATTCGGTCATTTTGTACTTTGCTGATCGTATCTAATTAACTTAAAGCCATTCATATCCTAAGCATCAATGGCGATCTTAATTTCTTTATGATAATAGCTTCCACCATATCAGATAGTTTGAAATTATCTGATATTGCCTTAAAGATGCTGTCACACATACGCTTCTTTGGTCAATTAATTGCTGAAAGATTTATTTCAAGCAAGGAGCAATTAATTTCAATCAAATTTTAGGGATATTGCTCCAAGAGATTGTGTTCGTCTTAATTGCTCCATTCTATCAATACTTTTGAGGAGTAAATCTTCCCTCATCATTATATCATCATAATTATAATGTAAAGCTTGCAAAATAAACAAACCAAAACTGGGACGACACCATATAAAGACAAAAGAACGTATCAAAATCGCTATGTGAAAATAACGCTTTAGCAAAATAAAATATTGTAACAAAAGAACACAAAACCACCACATAAGGTGTACATCACTACATGAGCAAGTGAATCTGTTTCCCAAGCAAATTAATCGCACATATAATATAGGTGGCACACCTATATTAATCAAAGTAATCATGACTATTTTGCTTTGTATAGCGGGTAAGACAACCCACTTTGAGTGCAGCTTTCACGGCTAATTTGCCTTACAGTGGCAGTCATATCCTAGCTGGTAACATTTTTGCTTTTAAATCAATAAGGTACCATGAGGCTGAAATGGACAAAATAGAATGAACGGTGGCCCAGACTCATGTCATCCTCCTTTTAGTCGCCTCTTACGACACGCAGTAGACACGTGGGGCCTATTCTTATAATTATATCCTCTACCACATAGACCCAGTTACTTCATCGTCTCTAGTTCAATTCCAATTTGACATTCTAAATAATACATTCGGTACCATTTTAGTTGGAGCCTCGCATACAGAAGGCCGCAAGTTTGTTTTCCGCTGTTTAAATTTTTTTGACACTCCTCTCTATTGCCTCCCAACCCTTCACTACAATGGTGTACATCTGATGTTTAGTAGACCAGTGTTGTGTTTACAATGTGAATGCTGAGTACATTGGTTGCATACAACACTTACAACCACTCCAACAGTACAGTAACATTCAAAATATACATTTTGAATGTTGCTGTACTGTACACTACACTTTTACACACCAAGTGATGTAGAGCTGGAATCACTGGCTGAATAAGCTTCTAGGTATCTTCTGTGAGTCAGTCTCAGATTTAACCATTTTGTTGCGGTGAGTTACATACCTAAAGAATGTGCTCTGGCAGGCATTTTCCCACTACAGTATTCCGCTCTATAAACGTCGTCCTAGCACCATATTCGTAGCACTGACCAAAATAAAATGAGTTCCAATGAAAAGATAGGATTGAATTCTCCCCATACAAGTCTTTAGACATTCATTCTGAACAACGTGGCCTTGAAAATATTTAGGGAAGCTTCCCTCCTCCTGGTCTCATTCGTGGCCACTCACCAAGCTTATAATTACCATTTATGCTTCTTCCATTTTTGTATTTTTCGCTCGCCACAACTCGATGAAATAATCTGTTATTTTATCAAGTTTTTTGTTTAACTCATTCACGCACAGGACACGATTTGAGCTTATTCTGGGATACTTTAAAGCCTTTGTGACCATCAGGGGTGTTTAGAAACTTTTAGTTTAGTTACTTCAACCTCTGCAGTTGTCTTTGAGCTAGTTGTGGGTAGAAAACTAATTTTGGAGAGGTAATTATAAGATTGAGAGAACTATTTCTGACTGTTAATCGGCAACCCCTGCGTCTACACGTGCGTGAAAGGGTTAAAAGACAGTATGAGTTATAGCCTGTAACATGAAATTAATCTCATGTTCGTACCTGGTATATAACTGTCACAAATAAATGTGGAATTAGTACTTTTTTGGTGTATTTCAGCTTCTAAAACATTTCTTGCATAGACATACACCCTCCCTCAATGAATGAATGGAACAGACTGATATTACTATGGGTGGCAAGCTTAGAACCTCATGGAAACGTCTGGCAACAAGCGGGGCAGGTTGGTTTAACCAACTTAGCTGGTACTACCACAATGTTTGGGTATGGCACCTGCAGTATAGGCCTTCTTTCAGGACAAACCAGTATGTTGGCCGCAGTGATTGATTTAAACAGGAAGAATGTCTGTATCTGTTATGTATGTATGTATGTATGTATGCATGCATGCATACATCGGTCTTCTTGGTAACAGAATACTCATCATATAGATGACCTAAAATACGTGTGCACAGTCTCATTTTTCATTCAATTTACAACCCAAACTTTGTTCATAAGAAACGCTGATTTTTTTTTATGAGGATTGATTTGAATAATACTGAAGATGTTAATAATGAATTTGTGTTGTAATAGCTTTTAATCTTTCTCAATATGTAAGTTCATCTAATGACTTATATATTAAATAAGGTTTATAAGTACAGTACTGTAGGATAAATCTAAAATTATACAGTGATTTCCAATAATTTCACATTCATGATGCAACAAAGATGAGCATGTCATATCAGAGGTATTAAGGTTGGAATTAGGTGTGACTATTTTATTACTGTACAGTATTCCCATTACTCTAGTGTAGAATTACATCTATAATCCATTCACTATAATTAGGACAGAATTCCTGACCACTAACACCTTCTAACTAAAAAGCAACTAGAACAAATGAACAGTAAATTTCCACGCCTCTCCCTTGGCTAACTCATCCCAAATGGTAGAAGGATGTGCTTGATTGTTCTAGTATATTGCATTATAAGAGGTTAGTGGTCAACATTTCTGGTCTAATTATAGTGAGTAGACATTATCTGTAGTATATTACTTTATTTTTCATATATCCTGCAGTATATATTGTTTTATAGTTTATGATGGTTACTTACTAAATACGGTGTTGCTTTTTTTGTTTCTTTCATTTTCCAGTACTTTTTGCTGGATAAATAGCCTATTAGCTATTGTTTTTAGTGTTCTCTTGGGTGATGGTATAATTGCATTAGCCACACATAAGCTTGGCACTACTTAGTGTATTTCTGTGATTGATCAAGATGTATAAATTCCATCTGAAGGTATTAATTTTAATTAGCTGTACTCATATTTTATATGAAAGTAATATAAACATTATCAACATAGTAAATATGTGTATTATTTCAGTGATGGCGTATCCTTTATAACACTAGCCCATCCAATATTTAGTGTGTGTAATAATAATATTAATAATAATAATAATAATTATTATTATTATTATTATAATAATAAGTTTATTTCGAGCAGGCAGCCAATGTGGCTGAAAATACACAATTCCTTAACTCCCTCCGACTCATATGACGCTATCGCGTCATATGGAACTTATGCCCAAAAACTCATATGACGCTAGAGCGTCATATGAACTTACCTTCATAGCTCTCTAATAAGTTATATGACGCTCTAGCGTCATATGGAGCTCAGTAAGTTAGGTAAGTTAGATGAAAATCTGTCGATTGGTGGCAACCCCAAGTTTCTCCGACTTCTAACGGTCCCGCAGTGTGGTTTTGACAGTTGTGGGGTACAGTGGCAATAATACCGTGTCTCCCGCCTCCTCGCCAGTAAGTTAACTATTTATGTCTGAAGGAGTTAACCTAACTTATCCTAAGTATTTAACATATTGACTTTGGCTGCCACAAGAGCACCTACATACCCCAGAAGGGGTAGGATGTGGACAGGGAATCAGGTGGAACCCAGAGGTGGCACGTCCACACCTAAACTCTACAAGCCAAGTATGTATGTGTGTGTGTGTGTGTGTGGGGGGGGGGGGGAGGGAGGGGGGATTATTGTGGTGATTATTGTAATTATTATTGATTTGTTTATAATGATTATAATTATCTTATCTCTACCCACTGAAAGCTTTAAAGAATGGCTCTCCAATCTCCCCCCCCCCCCCTTTTTTCAAGCTAAATTTGTGTAATTTTTGTTGTTGTTGTTGTTCCCCAAGCTGCCTGGCCGAACAGCCCCAAGGCCCCGAGCAATTCCAAGGCCATAACCGAGTGCCCCCACAGAACCCTCCCTGCCGACCACAATAAAGCCTGGGTGACCGAAGCCACTCCATGGCGGGGAGCTGAGGAGGGTGCGGAAATGCCCGGGAAATCAAAGCCCCACCCAGGGCCCTGTGCCCCTCAGCAATTATGAAGAGAAAGTTGAGGGGCAAGGGAAAAATGTGACGCTTTGGCTTCCAATCTTGGTAGATTGGGAGGTCAATCCACGGAAGAGACGCCGTCACTTGAGATCTAGAAAATATATAAGTTAAAGGAACAGTCAGAGTAAGCTATGGGTATGGCAGAGATTGCTCAGCTCTCACTCTGATAGACCAGCCCATCACCACATGACTAGAACCCAATCCTCTCAGCATCAGCTAGGAAAGGCCCTAGAAAGCCGCCTTTGGCGGGGGGATAGCTCCCCTATTTCAACCCCTTTCGGGGTTGGGCACCCGCCCAAAAAGCTTTCCCAGCAGAAGTCCGGTTTCTCCCAAATTGCAGGCTCACTACCACTTACCAGGAAATATTTGATACTCGAATAGGGGAATACTTTATATTATAAGTATGATTATGAATGAACATGACTGATTGGCAGTGATGTCTGGAGTGGCCCTTGAAGCAGAAATTAGAAGTTTTTGTTATGTCCAAAAGATAATAATCAAGAGCAACTGCGAGGAGAAAGGTGAAATAAGCTGCCAAGGTAATTTGAATAGACTACTGTCACCTTATAATTTAGGAGTATGGACTATAGGTTTGAGTCCCGAAGGGATGAATGAGAACCTTATAATTAGTATTGTCTCCGGAATTAATGACGCACTGCCAATAATTATATTTGGTGCCATTTGCTGCCAGCAAACTTGTTATGCCAGGTTTACTGGGGTTGATTGGTTTAATAATAATAATAATAATAATAATGCTTTATTTCAGACTCACACAGTACTGTACAGAGGGGACCATAGTGATGTCCATATATATCTTACAGTACGGTAACATAAATATACATACTGTAGGCCTACATAGGCTACATAAAATAAAAAGAAATTAAATAATACCCAGCTTGCTAGTATGTAGATCACAGCACTGCCTCAACCTAAAACAGTGGTCATCAAACTACTGTGTTACCAAAACCAGTCTTAATTGTGTACAGTACCATGCCTCACATCATTTAGCTACTGGTACAGTATATTGCCACAGTATAGGAATACCGGTACTGCACAATGAGGTTCAGTACCGGTATGCTAATTTTGTAGAGTAGCAGACCTGAATACATTACTTAAGGTTAAATATAGAACAACCTCCTCCAGTGTGCCTGAATCCTAGAGGTGTACACTATGCTGGGAGATTGTAACATTTTAAGTATACTGTTCTCAGAAGTGTTAAGGCGCTGAATGAATTTATATGTTAGCTTTCTAATGAGTGATTGTTAACAGTGTATGTTCATATACTGTAGGCACATAGCGTACTTGTACTCTCATATTTTGAGAACCCCAGAAACATTTTCATGATATTGTGATATGAGATACTTAGTCTATTTACTGTAATTTTCTTATAGTTCCACCATAGTTGTGCTGTGTACATTAGTGAGCAGTAGGAGTTGAACAATGTTATTTTTGTATCCCATTTGCACATATGAAATTTTCTTAATATTGAATTACCCTGCATGTAAAGTTGTCTTCGCTGACGACCCATATCCTCATCATCTGAGCGATCACTTGAAATATAGTGTCCTAGATACTTTACTTTACTTACTTCTTCTATAATTTGTTCATACAAATGGAATTTAGGTAGCTTTGATTTCAATAGAAGGTTAGATTTAAATACAGTATTATGATATTGCTCTTTAGAGGATTAAATTTGACTGAATGTTCGATTCCAAATTTTTCACATACTCTTAATAATTTATCCAGTCCTGCTCCAGAGGGCGCGATTAAGAAGTCATCAGCATACATGAGATGATTTACAATGGAGTTGCCAATGAAGCACCCAGTGCGACTCTTGTTCAGCTCCAGACTAAGATCATCCATGTAGACGTTGAAAAGATAAGGAGACAATATCCCCCCCCTGCCAGCACTATTGGTTACGGCGAAAAAGCCTGATAGGATATTGCCCCATCTTACACACATTTGTTGGTTAGCATACCAGAAAATAAGTATCCTAATAATATAGCTAAGCACTCCCCTGTTAACTAATTTTTCAAATAAGGTTTTGTGACACACCCTATCAAAAGCCTTACTTGCATCAAGAAAACAAGAGAAAATTGAGCTATTTAGCCTGTTGTATGTATCAATCACTTCTTTCATCACATATATGCATTGGTCTGTGCCATGATTTTTCTTAAAGCCAAACTGATTGCTGCTGGTGACAATATATGCAGACATTCTTTCTAGCAATATCATTTCAACTACCTTACTAACCACACTAGCAAGTGCTACTGGGCGGTAGTTGTCTTTAGCTGTAATTTTACCTGATTTATCTTTAATAACAGGAACAAGTATTATGGATATCATAGACTCCGGCAGGTCACCATACGTAAATAGACTGGTGATGCAAGAACTAAGTTTATCTATTAACAACTTGTCTGCATATTTAAGATGTTCTGCATATATACCATCCAGCCCACAAGCTTTGTTTAGGTTAAGTTTTCTTATGGCATTCTCAAAATCACTTTCAGTCACTTTAATGTCTTCATAATTACTATCTATCACATACTGAATTGCATCATTAGTAGACCTTTGGTTTACACAGTTAAGTAGTTCCTTAAAATGAGTATTCCATAAGTCAGCAATTGATGTTTTCTTCACCCGTAACCCCCTCAACACTGACAGGTAATGGTGTGTTACAATTTTGCATGGATCTGATGTCCTTCCAAAAACAGTTTGTATCATTTTCTGCCAGACTCTTTGCAAGGGCTTCCTTCCTTAATTGGTTTTCATTTTGCTTAATAAATCTAATGGCATATTTGGTCCTAGCCTTTGCTCTTTTGTGAAGTTCAAATATAGGACCTTGTCTGGGCTGACCTACCTCAAGCCAATGAGACCTAACATCTCTGGAGGCCTGATAAAGGTCAGCCACATAATCTTGCCAACCTGGCTTATTGAATGAGGACTTACATTTATGGCTATTAAAAAATACTTTCCCCCGCTTTTGATAAAGAATCTATTATACTATTGTAAAATTTAATAATGTCCTTTCTGTGTTGTGCATCACTACATTTTGGATCCCTGCATTGTGCTACACCATTACCATCATATTGCACCCTATTTAATAAGTCTTTGGTTTTATCACAGTACATTTGGCACTCTTCATTTGAGATTACATTCCATGGAACTTTTGCCTTGATGCTATTGCTAGTTTGTTATTTCCGGTGCCTTATTAATTTGGATTGTTAATTCAATAGGTATGTGGTCGTCATCCATAATGTCGTATCTTATGGCCATTTCTGAAATAGAGTCATGAAAGTCAGAGCCAGAGATTGCATATCAAGCCACAACCTGGTGTCCCATGCTTCACTAACACATGTATAGCTATTTTCTGGAAGCAGGTTTTTGGAGGGCAAAATTAAACCTTGCTCATCACAAAACCTTAACATATGTTTAGCAAACATGGAACCACCCAACTCGTGAGGGGTAGCATTCCAATCACCTACCACTGAGTAACACGTTATCTCTAATTCAGAAATTAGGCCACCAAGCTCCCCTAACTTTTCCAAATAATGTTCGTCATTTTCTGCACACTGATACGGTAAGTAAACACAAAATATTGCAAATTTTCTGTGTCCCACTTCCAGCTGTATTCCCTCACACCAGCTTAAATTTGTCTCAATGGTTTTAATTACACTATCTAGGCACGATTTCCACAATATTGCGGCTCCCCCTGGGGGGTGACCTGCCACAATACCATCACGTATGTCCGTAGTGGAGACCCCGTACCCATGGAAATCTTTATCTAATATGTTCAAATTACATTAGTCCTGTTTTGTGTACCAAGTTTCCTGAAGGCAGATTATGTCGCTGGTCCTTAATGTAGATCCAATGTCAGGTCGCAACAGGAGTTTTCTCTTTGTTTTGGGGAGTCCTCTGCAGTTGTATGAAGTTACTTTTATACTTGCTGGTGGTTTGATTAGGTAGGTTTCTACTTGACTGGAGTAGCCAAATTCGTTTCAACACATGCACAGAAGGTAATAGAGGATCATTATAACAAAACGTACATTCATATTATTATATTCACACACATAAATATTGTATTCAAATAATAGATAATGGTATATACATAGGTGAGACGCACAAGCGAGGCTCCACAATATAAATTCACTATTAAGACTAGGCTCAGATAATATAAATTAGTACTCCCTTTAATCGAGGTATTGCACTTGTAGTTATTAAACTCAAAATATCTTGGTACTTCCTTCAATCGAGGTACTGTATTACACATGTACTTAATAAAGGTAATATATACAGTACTGTATATAGTACTCCCTTCAATCGAGGTATTACACATGTACTTAATAAAGGTAATATATACAGTATATAGTACTCCCTTCAATCGAGGTATTACACTTGTACTATTTTGCTTCAATCTATCATAGTACTCCCTTCAATCGAGGTATTACACTTGTACTGTTTTCTTTCAAGATAGAATATGCCCTTTAATCGAGGTAAGGTGCATATAATTCTTTTCAAAGGTGAGACACAGGGATATGATTTAGTATTTATGTTTTCACTAATTAATGATTATAATATTTGATCTTTCACTTTGTATGAATATATAGAGCATTAATATAAGTACTTTTCTTGCGTTTCAAATTGCATAAATTAAGATATTATAGATTCACTCAAGTACAGTACTTCCTTTTATATAAGGCACGTCACTAGTACTGTACTATTATTCTTTTAATAAATTTATGTCTTTCTTATGTCAACACTAAGTACAGTACTTTTATCACGAATAGATTTTCACTAGTACTTCTTATGCGTTTTCAATAGCATACAAAGGGGATATCAAGGCTTAATGAAGTACTTCCTTTTATCAATAAGGTAGAGTACAATTACTTATGAGGGAGTTCACTGTAGATTATCTAGCAGCACTCTGTAGTCTTCTGGTGAACATCTGGGCCGTGGTGGTTGTCCTGACATGGCTGGTTGACAGTAATTGGAGACTCGAACTCTTTGTGGGGGGCCTTGAATAATACCTACAATATGCCAGTGCATCTGTAGAGTATAATCGAGCTAACGTAGGAGAGGACTCGCTAACTGTTCTGGCCGTTATAAGAGTTTTGATGCAGAACTTCCAGTACTCTTGGTGTTGGGTCTTAAAATATCGTGTGCAATATGCCAGTGCACCTGTAACACGTTATTGAACTAACATAAGAGAGTTGTTTGTGACGCAACGTCTCTTAACTGCTCTGACCGTTATTATAGGTTTGACTCCTGTAAGGAGATAAAGAAAACCTAATATTTAGTAGTGGCCCCGTAATCATTGACGAACATGCCTATTACATAAGGCATCCTCTTCAAACACTAATCCGCCGTAGTTTTGAATCTACCGCGCAGAGCATTTAAAAACTGAGGAGCCTTCATCATGAGCGCACGCGACCTCACTCATGGCTTCAGTCATTATGAATTGGGTTCTCACTACGAAAAAACTTCGTAAAAAATAAAAAGAAAAAGAAAATAAGAATAACTATCTAATAAGCTTTCCATCATATCGTGGATGTACTTGTGTGGATCTTTGACCAGACGCTGATTCAGGCGTCATTCTTCCTTCTCTGCTCTGCGCTCAGCCTGCCCGGACGTGTCTCCTCACGCTCCGCTGGTTCCGCATTTGCTGCGTCCCTAGTGAGTTTTTTCTCATTTGTTTACTCCGGGATGTATCGAGTAAGGTTAGGATATGCGTAGCAGGAGTGTCCTGGGCTGGTTGCCCGCAGTGCAGTGTATTTTGGGTCGTGTGTTTGGGGCATCTATTTCGGATGTACCCTCGTGGTCCTGTTGTGGACTTGTGATCTTTTCACAGTTGAGTTAGCTTGTGATGCAGGCGGCTTTCATTATGCGTTAATTATGCTGCCTTTTATCTTTCTGATGAGGTAAGCGTTGCTTACTGACGTTCCCAGCGTATTTTTCTTCACTTAGTGAAGTTTTTTCTGGGTCCCGAGTCAGTCTTTCCTTTGCCGGAAGTATTTGCTACAGTGGTGTGTTGGCGGTGGTTCCTGTTGTTATATTTCCAGTGTTTTGTTTATATTTCAACATTTCTTATGCCGTCTACTTAGGCCTAGCCAGCCGCTCGTAGCTTTGCCACATGTACAAGTGTTATTGTTTATTTTTATAAATATGCCCTACTGTGTCATGTGTATCCGGGTTTAGTTGTGTATTGGCTAATTCCACGGACTATGTTTGTTTCCTGGTTTAGTTGTGTATTGGCTAATTCCACGGATTATTGTGTGGACTTAGGCTAGTCGTGCTTGGCTTTCCTTCGTGTCCGTTGTACGTTCAGATGGTTTCTGAACGGGGTGGGTTACCTTCCGGCGGGTTTTTTCTCGGTTTCACCATAAAAAAAACCCGGCCGAGAGCCGTGTTGGGCCACACGTGGTTTCAACACAGGCTTGTGTCCCCGGCGATGAGGTGTCTGTGGCTCTCCAGGACTGCGTCTCTGTGTTGGTGCCTGTTTTCAGGCTCCCTTTGATTCCCGACGGAGTGGCTGTACCCCTCTAACATTGTTCATGCGGACATATGTTATGAAGTTTTTCTACCCGGTTTTACAAACCACAGAAAAAACCTAGCTGTTGTTAAGGGCTTTCCTCCCCGGCGATCTTTTACAAAGAAGTGGGGACAGGAACTTATGGGGTTAACGTTTTGACATCTCACCCGGCGGGTGTACCTTGGTAGGGTGGGATGAACAACTAAGTCATTCAGTTAGTTAACCGATCCATTTTAGT
Organism: Paralithodes platypus; assembly: GCA_032716605.1. Taxonomy (NCBI): domain Eukaryota; kingdom Metazoa; phylum Arthropoda; class Malacostraca; order Decapoda; family Lithodidae; genus Paralithodes; species Paralithodes platypus. Next base: position 49,036,981 of record CM064548.1, read on the forward strand.
AATACTATATGTATCGCCGCCTTTACACTTACGGCGATTGAAGGTTCAATTAGGGTTAACATCGTTTTTTACACCCGGCGGGTGCTCCTGGGTGGAGGAAATAAGGAATTTACAATTCAATTTCGATTAACCACTTAATTTAGTGATAGGTTTATGTATCGCCGCCTTCAAACTTACGGCGATCTTTTTGTGACAATTCGTTAGAAATCAGATCTCGTATCAGCCTGCCCTGTGTTATTCTACTTAAATAATTCAAGGGCCGGCGTCTTTGTGGGGGGTTGTTTTTTGTTCCAAAATTGAATCTTGAGACAGTCACCACCAGAAAGACTATAAACGCCATGCTGGTCCGTTATATTATGTCAGAGGGTATTCTTCACTTTCTTAAAAAGATATGTTTAGATATTCTGAGCCCCGCCGCGTAGCGAGCTGTGATCGTTGTGTCATTACATCTCGTTACCCGGTGGGTTATTAACACTTGTGTGCGAACATGTTGGGTTAACCTTATGAGCATTAATTCCTGGAAATTTTCTTTTTTTCCAGAGCTGGGCTCCGGCGGACCAATACAGACCCGGCAGTAGTTTTCCCCACCAGTCTCTGTCATGGCTACCTTGGCCCCAGTCTTTGCTTTATGCACTACCCCTACCTGTGCCGGTATCCCTATTTTTGCGCACACTCTTTGCATCAAGTGTGTTAAATGTCTAGACCGTTCAAGGGGTCTGTGGGTGATGCGCAACTGTTCCTTTTGCTCCCAATTAAGTGTCAAGGTCCTCCGCGACAATGATAAGACCGCAGCGGTCGCATTAAGAGAGGTTAGGCAACAGATGTCAGCATATACTACGATTGTAGCTCATAAGTCACTTCAATGTGACAACGTCCCTCTTTGGGATAGACTGCTTTTCGAACACCCTCCCCCTAAACGTTCCTCTCGAGTAACTAGTCATAAGCCGGCGGAGACTGGTCAGGGTTCTGTGTCTTCTGCTGCTACTCCGAAACGTCCAAGAGAGCCTACACCCCCGGCGACCGCCTCCTCGTCTCGGGAGAGATCTCGGTCTAGGTCACCTCTCAGACGCCAGCCAACTAGTCTTGCCTCTTCACCATCGAGTAAGAAGAGTAGGACGGAAAGTTCCACCAGTGGTCACGGCGATGAATCCTCCAAATCAAAGAGTAGTTCACGGTCACACCGTAGCCATAAATCTTCCAAAAAGGATTCCCATAAAAGAAAGACCTCCCTACATTCGCCAGCTTCTAGTGCTTCTCATCGTACCTCTACCCCAGACAGAGTTTGTGTTAGTTCTCAAGGGTCCAGTACGGTGCCGGTACCTAAAGAGGATTTACCCATTAACATTTTAACCCTGGAATTGGAGAGTTCAGGGGGATCAGTGATGGAGAGTGTTTCAGACTCCCAAGGGAGTGTAGGCCAGGGCCTCGGTGTTTGGCGATTTTCTCGGCCGGGGTCTGACCACCCACTTCCGACTCAAACTAGTCACACAGTAGCTGACGTCCACAGGGACGCGGCGATCCCATCCTCTATTCCTGACTTATCTTGGCAGCAAGGTACCCCAGCTTCGGCGGGATCTTCTCAGGAGGAACAGGAGGAGAAAGACGAGGTTTCAATAATTTCGGAGATGGAAGGGCAAGAGTCAGGTTCAGGCTTAGACGCCGCGCAGGATATTAATGATTCACCAGTAAGTACATCATCAACTCAATTTGTCACTGCGCAGGAAATTGATGGGCTACTTAGTCATGCTTTATCTAAATTTTTTGGCCAACAACAGGAAACTCCCACAGTGGACTTGGGGGCTCCCACGACAAGTTCTACGGTACGGCCTCTGATGACTTCTATTGCTTTATCTAAGATCCCTCACCCTCCCACTCTGTCACCATCAGTGGTTACTAGGCCTGCTACGGCGGCATTGACCACTTCGAATGTAAGGGTTATAACGGATGTCAATCCACCCCCTCTAGACAAGGCGCCTCTCAGAAAGGTAGCTATGCCCTTGCTTTACGGACCAGACGAGTCATGGGTCCTTTTGACCCCCACTAAACCAGAGCTCGCCCAACCTACCTTGTCAGGGGAACTCCCAGTACCGCGTGAGTGGGTCATCCAGGGCAATAAATCAAAGAAATTAAGGGCCTTGGATACTTTGGGAAATGTACTAGACGTTAATATAAAGGCTATACCTAGTTATTATCACCAAGACTATTTTGTGTATGCTACTAAGCCAGCTTTACCCCCTGCCTCAGCTTCAAAATTGTTTTCAGACTGGTCTAAGCTGGATGGGTTTAATGACATTAAGACTCTGTCAGCTCTCACTCCAGAACTTGATTTACAAACCGTCACAGACGAAGCAGCTAATCCAGTCTTGAAGGTGGGGCAGTTGGGTCCAGGACCTTGGGTGGATTGGGAGACAGAGGCTCAAAACTTTGCGACCACATTTACTTCCAAAACTTCCCACCAGATCCCTCAAGATACTCATTCGTGGTTCTCCATGCCAGTATGTTCTGCCGGCGGAGTCCCTTCAGCTTTGTTTTCTTTCTTAGCTGCCCCTAAAATTAATCTTTGTGAGTTAAAAGACCCTTTCACTACCCCTACCCCAACTCACCTAGACCGAGAATTTAGGCTAAGGGGGAAAGCTTTTCGCCTGTTCTCTCAATACATAGTGTCTCAACAGGTAGCAAAGTCTTTGCTTCGGTCCACTCAGGCAATCGCAGACGCGGATGCCAGACGATCGGTTGAATTGTCCCGGCGACTGCTTCTCCAGTCGTCAATCCAATCTCTGGGTGACATCCGCACCGCCTTGCTTGAGGCGGTACGAGCTTACTCCCTCTTTAATGTCCCCTGAAGTGTGGCGAACGGTGTTTAATATGGCGCAGGCCTTTAAACACAGTCCCACCCCTTCTAAGAAACCTGCCTTTAACTTCCCCAAACCCAGGCCAACCGCTAAAGCTCAGCCGGGGGGATCTAAGCCCTTTCTTCCACCTAAGTCCTCCCCCTCCCCTCAAGGTCAGTACAGGCATAGACAGAGTAGGTTTTCAGGTCAGAGAGGACGCGGCCATAATAAGCCAGGTCAGGGCCCGTCTTCGGCCAACACCAGCCAGCCGGCGAAGCGTCCAGCACCACCAACCCCACCATCAAACAACTAAAGTCTCTCTCACTCCCGGTGCCAACCTTAAGGCCGGCGGACCCGAGGGTAGTACAGCCGGCGAACCCTTGTCTGCTAACTGGGTCGTTCCGAACGTGTCACCAAGCATGGCCGTTAAACACTTGGGCACGGATGGTGGCACGCAAAGGCATCACTTGGCAGTAGCTCCGGCGATCTCGCTTACGTCAGCCGACAACGGCGAATTTTGTTTCTTTAGAGGTGGAGTCACTGGTCCAGGAAATGATTGCCAAGAATGTCATCATCCCGGTCCCCCCAAATTACCCTGTATTCACGTCCAAGCTATTTTTGGTTCCCAAAAGGGACAGTGTTCAGATGAGACAGGTCATAGACCTGTCTTATCTGAACCTTCACATTCACAACGAGTCTTTCCGAATGTTAACAGTACACCAAATCAGGCTAACACTTCCGCCAGGAGGTTAGATGTGTTCCCTAGACCTGACAGACGCCTATTGGCACGTATCGGTCAACAAAAGATTTCAAAGGTTTTTGGCCTTACGGATCAGGCACCAAAATTTTGTTTATCAACGGATGCCATTCGGTTTGAACCTGGCACCTCGATTATTCACGAAATTAGTCCGGCAAGCCCTGATGCCGTTGTTAAAACAAAGAATCAGAGTGTTGTGGTACCTAGACGACTGGCTGGTGGTGGCAGAGACACAACAATTATGCATCAAACATGTCAACATCATTTTAAATCATGTCAAAACTCTAGGGTTCAAGGTAAATCTGGTAAAGTCAAACCTTGTTCCCTCACGAGTAATTCAGTGGATAGGGCTGGTCTGGGACACGGCCGCTCTCACTCTGAGTCAGAGTGTGGACAATCGCAACAGGTTTCGCAGGAAACTGTTCATGTTTCTTCACAGTCTGACTACGACGCGGAGGGTCTGGGAGTCTCTGGTCGGCTCTCTCAACTGGATTCAACTAACTGTTATGTTGGGCCGGTTGAAAGTAAAACGTTTAATATTGGAAGGCAACAAATATTTCCCACTCTTACCGGCGGGAAAATTATGGCCCATCCCGAAATTAATCCACACCTTACTAGCGGTCTGGGCGAAGAGGGAAACGTTGCACTCAATAATGTCATGGACCTCTCCTCCACCAACGGTATGGGTAGACACGGATGCGTCAGGCACAATAGGGTGGGGATTTCAGTCAAATCAGGGGCACCAGGGTCAGGGGCTTTGGTCCCACTTAGAAATCTCTCACATCAATCTCAAAGAATTACTAGTCCCCTTGTATTTCCTTCAGGCTCACGGCCCTGCGTTACGGGGCAAGTCGGTGGCCTTCAGAATGGACAATCTAAACGCAGTTCACTGTATTCAGAAACAGGGGTCAACGAGGTCAAGGAGGTTGCTAAACGTGTCTGAAGAGATTTTTACTCTAGCCAACAGACTAGACATTTATCTTCACGCATCTTATCTCCCAGGCGTAGCGAACGTCTGGGCAGACGCTCTGTCCCGGAGACAGAGCACGACAGTAGAATGGGAGCTCAAGCAACCCATTTTCAACCTAATGATTGCAGAGCTCTCCCATCCACAAGTGGATCTGTTTGCGTCTGAGGAGACTCACAAACTCCCTCTATACCTCACCCGCCGGACGAAAACGCCGGCAGGGGGGCCAGACGCCCTAGTGACAGACTGGAACAGATGGAGCTCCATCTATCTGTTTCCGCCGCCAGATGCGTCACTAATGTGCCACGTAGTGAACAAACTACGAGATTATCGAGGCTTAGTCTCACTAATCGCGCCCCTGTGGCCGGCGCAGTTGTGGTACCAGCAATTGAAGACGTGGTGCCCGCACCCGGTGTCGCTCCCGGTCGGGTATTTCCACTTAGACACGATTGGCAACCTAGCGACCGTGCTGACTTTTGCATTATGGACATTCAGGAGGCCAAGTGGCTAGCACCATACGGTAGAGATGTGACCAATAAATTATTAAATCAATATACTCAGTCTACGAAACGACAGTATCACTCACATTGGCAAGCCTTTACTTCTTGGATCATTAGAACAGAACAGACTGTGCCATCAGTAGCTTTAGTTTTTAATTATTTAAATTATCTGTTTGAGCAGAAACATTTATCTGTGGTAACGTTAAAAAATCACTTAACTGCAATTAGAGTGTCCTTTTTAGACCTTACAGGTCTCTCCATACCGGTGGCGGAGGAAACAGGTTTTATGAGAGCTTGTTTTAAACTCCGCCCACCTCCCCGTCAGCTCATGCCTACTTGGTCTCTGGACAAAGCTTTGTCTTTACTTCACTCTCGTCTGTACCAAAATACTGCAGATTTTGCATTACTCTTAAAAAAGGCTGTATTCCTTTTGGCTTTGGCCACCGGGAACAGAGTGTCTGAGCTGGCGGCGATGAGCAACACACCTAATTGCCTTAGGTTTGGTAGACTTAATGAATGTATTTACATTGCACCTTCCCCGGGATTTGTAGCCAAGAATGAGCACAGTGCACACGTGTTTTCTGAGTTCACGGTGCCAGCGTTAAAAAGGGGAAAGGTGCATCATAATCTATGTCCAGTGCAAGCTCTAACCAAATATTTGAGAGTAGCTCCTCTAAACCCCCAAGGTGCTTTATGGGTAGCAAGTACGGGTAAACGCTTACTGAAACGGCGATTAGCTTCTCTTCTGGTCGAAGTCATTAAAGAGAGTAATCCCGGCGTTGTGGGTCGGGCCCACGATTTACGCAAATGGGCAGCCTCTTTACGTTTCCTGAAGAATTTTTCAGTAGAAGATATTGCGTCCACTCAGTTGTGGGCGTCTAATCATACGTTTTTGACTAGATACTTGTCAGTTGCTCTAGATAAACCTTCCTTACCATGTATAGCTTTAAGGCAGAGGGTCTAGGTGGCCCTGCAGTCACTTTTGTTTACTTTCAAGAAAAGGGGGGGGGGGGGGGGTGCAGTCAGTTGACATAGGACACCCTAGACCCCGCCGGAGTGTGAGAGCTGTGATACAATTTATGGTTAATGTGATATGAAAATTTCTCGGCGAGAAATTGTGCTAGTACAATGTGAGTACAAAACAACGGGGTTGTTATAGTAGTTTTAGCTGCGAAAGCAATTTAATATTAAAACAGTGAAGATCTTTTGCAATTTATCTCCACGATTATTTTGGGGTTTATTATGTGCACATGTAAACTGATAACTTGTTATTTTTGTCACCACTCGTTGAGTGGGGTGCCTTTGTAACTACAGATCTGTTCACAGAATCTTCAGAGTTACCCTTTTTTGTCAAGCAGGCTTCTTTGAAGCACGCACCTGCCTGAACCCCTTTCTTGTATATATACGGGCTACGCCTTATTAACCTCTCCGCGGCGCACAGGGGGTTTTCTACAGGGTAAGACTGTGCGCACCTATGATGATTTTGGGACCTATTGCCAATTTCGATAAAAAGTACATCATCGTGTAGGGAATGTTTGCGTGCATCGGCCCATATATATTTGACCCCCCAAAAAATGTCTGGGGGGGGTAGGGGAACGGTCCGTAGTTGAAAAATGTGGAGCGAATGGCACCGCGCGGCTAGATTGTCATCGAGCGGCGAGATTTCCCTGCCGAATATTTACGCGCGCAGGGGATAGAAGGAGAGGGAGGAGGGGGTGGGTTACCGCGTATTATCACGTATATCTCCTTTTTCGAGCCTTTTTAGGCTATTTAGAGTATGTATACGTGTGTAGGGCACCCATATAACAATGAATATGCCTCATAGTGACCAAAAATTGCAATATATAAGGGAATTATAAGAGAATATTTAGGCGGGAATGAAGATGTGTTGGAGGTTTGGCGGCAATTTATGAGCTGAGAGTGTGGTTTACGCCATACACATCACGTATATCTTGTACGTAGAGCACTGTCACGCTATAATACAGACTTGTACGTATGTATACGTGCCATATATCAAAATATATACCGCATATAAACCAATTCATGCGATATTTACGCACATTATCAATGAGTTTCTATGCGTGAACCAAGGTGTGAGTGAGTTGTGGTGGGAATGAAAGGGGGAGAGAGGGTGTGTTACGCCATAAATATCACGTCAATCTTGTATTTAGAGCACTCTCATGCTATAATAAAGACGTGTACATATGTAGGCGTCCCATATAACAAGGAATATACCGCATATAGCCCAATTGATGCGATATTTACGCAAATTGTGAATGTGTTTCTAGCAGACGGAAGCCTGAAAGGGGGGGTTGGGGGTGGGTGGGTGGGAGGGAGGCATGCAGGGGTGCAGTGAGTGAGTGAGTCGTGGAGAGATGGAAGTCAGGCAGATCTCTAGATAGATAACCAGCTTAGTGATAATTGTGGAGGCGCCCCAGGCGTATTGATGTTTGGTATTTTGACCCTTATGTCTACCAGATGGCTGGTGTTCGTTGCCATCAACAGGTCTACAATAACATGAGTCAGGAATGGAGAGAGAGAGAGAGAGAGAGAAACTGAGACATGCGTATGTCGTACATATAAATGGACTTCAGAATTGCATTTTTATGCAAGCAGACATTGCATTTTAGACACATGTGAAGTACCACAGAAACATGTAGGCCATTGACTGTAAATAAAGTACTATATTTATAGACCACCAGCGACGGTGCTGAGTCAACACAGGCAGATTGCCTGTTGTGATAGAGGGCTAAATATAGACTGGTGTCTCCTTACACCTGCGAAAGGGTAGATTGCCACCAGAGAAACGTTTACTTATTTATTTCGAAGTAATATGCAATCTAAATGTATATTCGAGACCTACTGCAATTATTTGTATGACAGTCATGACTATGTATAATCCAATATACGCGCGTAGGCGAGACATAAGAAAGCTGGTTGAGCAATTTTCGACACCCACACAGTTATTATTCATTTTTATTTACAATATTATACAATACAAATGTATTTGTGAAGAGTATTTTATCCATTATTGTATTTATACCAATTTTGTTCCCAGACAGAGCTGCTGTAGCTGGAGAATCAAGGAGCGGCAAGGGTCACCTCGTGACCGCCTGACCGTGTGAAAATGAGTGGAGTCACACTGAGAGGGGCAATTTTGCTGAGTGTTTACACTTACACTTACACTTAGTTACACTTAGTTGTATTCCGTCCGTTAGTGACACAGTTGAGCTGGGGCTCCACTGCGACCAGGCAGCTCCCTTTCTTCCACTCTCCATTCCAGAAGTCGGTTGGAGTTGGTGCTGGGGTATCCTGGTGTTGGTGGCCGGTCCGGTATTTTGGCCAGCCACATGTCCAAGTGTTTCTTGAAGGTGTCTGGAGACACCCCGGTTATGTTCCTGAGAGGGGCTGGTATACAGTTGAACAGTCTGGTTCCATTGTATGTAAAGCTGTGATGGATCAGGGATTTGATTTTTTGTGTTGATCCCGGCGTAGTCCTCACATAGCACAGCTTCCCTCGCCTTTGGTGCTGAGTCTCTTGGATGTTTGGGTTTGGTACCTTTTTTTCCAAAATCTTCCAGACGTAGATGATGATGTATCTCTCCCTACGTCTTTGAAGTGAGTACAGCTGCAGCTCCTTAAGTCTCTCCCAGTAGTTAAAGTGTTGAAACCCATGGATTTTACTGGTGAATGTCCTCTGGGTGGCTTCAATTTCTGTTATTTCTCCTACTTTTTGGGGAGACCAGAGCTGGGAGCAGTACTCCAGTCGTGGTAGGACCAGTGACTTCCACAATGTTAGCATACACCTCTCATTTCTTGTGTGGAAGGTTCTCAGGATCCAGCCTGCTATTTGTTTTGCTGTTGTTGTGGCTTTGGTAATATGCTGGGAAAAAGTGGCGTCACTGCTCATATTTACTCCCAAGTCCTTCACTGTGTCCTTGGCGGTAATTTCTTGCTGTCCGCTTTTGTAGTTGGTGTCGTTTTGTAGTGCTCTCTTGTTCCCGTACCTTAGAAGCTCGAACTTGTCTCCGTTTAGGGCCATGTTGTTTTCTTCTGCCCACTTCAGGATTTTGTCCAAGTCTTGTTGTAGTAGCTGAGCATCATGTTGTGAGGTGATTTTCTTCATGAGTCTGGTGTCGTCTGCAAACGATGTGGCTGTTGAGTGTTCCAGGTCCCTGTCGATGTCTCCTATCATGATGAGGAATAGGAGAGGTCCCAGTACTGATCCTTGTGGTACTCCGCTGATGACCCCACCTGCTTCTGATAGGCTTCCTTGAACCGTGACTCTTTGTTTTCTGTTGGTGATGAAGCTATGGAGCCATCTTCCAAGGTCTCCCCCTATTCCCAGTGATTTGAGTTTATGTAGAAGGATCCCATGGTCCACCTTGTCAAAAGCTTTGGCGAAATCTAGATATATGACGTCTACATTTTCTCCGTCTTGAATATCCTGTAGGATTTTGTCGTAGTGTGATAGTAGTTGTGAGAGGCAGGAGCGGCCTTTTCTAAAGCCATGTTGCCCCTCGTTGAACGCCTCATTATCTTCCAGGAAGCTGACCATCTTAGCTCTTATTGTTCTTTCTATGATTTTAATAAGGTGTGACGTCAGCACCACTGGTCTGTAATTTTTGGCTATGCCTTTACTACCCCCTTTGTGTATTGGTGTGACATTACCTTCTTTTAGGGATTGTGGTACATATCCAGTTTGGAGGGACTTGCTCCACAGCAGTTTTAGAGGCAGGGCTAGCTGATGTTTGCAGTTTTTTAGCAGTTGGGCATGAAAGCCGTCTGGTCCTGCTGCAGAGTTTGGTCCAATCTTGTCGATGGCTGCTATTATGTCCTCTGTTGATACTGTTACCGAGGAGAGTTGATGTGGTGTCTCTGGAGCGTTGCCAAAGAAAGTCGTTGCATTCTCGATTTTCTTGTCTTCATTTGGCGGGCTGAAGACACTTTCATACTGCTGTTTGAGTATCTTGGCCATTTCGGTTGGGTCACTCTCAAGTTCGCCCGTAGGTTTTGCAAGTGGTCCTATTGTTGTGGTGTTCCTGAGTATCCTTTTTGCATATGCATAGAAGAATTTGCTATTTACTCGTATGTTTGCAACTGCTTGTAGTTCTTCGCGTGTTCTTTGCTCTTGGTGTGACTGGATGAGTTTACGTTCCACTTCATCAAGCTCTTCTTGTAGTTTGGTGATATTGTGCGCATAGCTGGTCTTCCTTTGCTTGGCTCTCAAGTACGTCCTTTTCTTCATTAGTATTTTTCTATCTCTGGGAATCTGCTTGATCTGCTTCCTGCTTGATTTGGGTGGTATGGTGTTTTTACAGGTCTCCAGGCATTGTTGCTGGAGGATACTGAGAGTTTCGTCGACGTTTTTATCTTCGAATAGTGCCCTCCAATCAGTTCCTGCCAGTTCTGCTCTCAGTCTGTCCCAGTCTATATCTTTGCTGTAGAAGTTGAGATCTTTCAGAGAGGTGCAGGGTATTTGGCTTGATTCCTGTTGACATCTTCTTGGTGGTGTGGCGGTTGGTGTGGGGGTTCTAACTTTGATGAGGCTGTGGTCGGACATTATAGTTTTTACAGTTTCATACGAGTGTACCAGGTCGAAGTTGTTGCCAAATAGTAAGTCCAGTGTGTTGTTGCCTCTTGTAGGTTCCTCGATGTATTGCTTCATGTATGCAGTGTCCATGATAGTCATTAGCTCCTTGGCTTGCTGTTTTTCCTCCCTGGTTCCTCCATCTATTTTCATGGTTGCCCAATTGATGATGGGCAGGTTGAAGTCTCCTGTGATGATGACATCTGTAGCGGGAGTTGGAAGATTTTGTAGGAGTGATTGTATTTTCACTGTGACCTCCTTGAAAATTTCCCCTGTGGTGTTTGGAGGTCGATACAAAATTATGATGAGCATGTCGGTTTGTCTTATGTGTACTGCTAGTAGCTCTGTTGTGCCGTTTGAGAATGCAACTAAAGTTTCGGTATTTGCAGCCATATCCTCCCTTAGGTAGAGTGCTACTCCTCCGTGGCTTCTGTCCTCTCTGTCGGCTCTGAATAGAGTGAAATTATGGATGTTGATCTCTGCATCCAAAATGTTTTCGTTCAGGTGTGTTTCTGTGAGGGCTAGAAAAATTGAGTTGTCTTCCTCTGCAATTTCTCCCAACATAGGGACTTTACATTGATTGTTTCGTGGGTAAAGTCCTCTGATGTTGCCCACAACAAAACTAGTTAGTGGTAGTTGCACCTTCCTCTGTGGTTCGTGTCTGGCCCCTCGGTTTGGGCTAGGAATCTCTCCATAATCACTTGAGACCGTTTTTCCACTTCCAGAAGACGTCCCATTACTACCTCTAAAAAAGCACCTTGGTCGGGCATAGCCGTGTGTACCGCTGCTGGTCTGGCCTTGTGAGTTTGCTGGATGGTTGGCCAGCTTCTGAGGGCATTGCGTTGACTTTCTATTTTTTCCTCATATGTTGGTGTGTAAGCAAATTCCCTTTGAATGTGTCCTGTAGCGTGTTCCCTTGGTCTGTTGACGTTGTTTCTTGGCGTCAGTATTTTGGTTCCCTTGATGTGTGGAAGATTGCAGTCTCTCATAGTACATGCCCTTTTGTTGAGTGAGATTCTGCATACATATGGGTGGTAGTCGATGCATTTCCATCCACGCTTGCAACCTATTCTTTCATCCCGCCCGTGCTTCATGAATTTTGCACATATTTTTGGGTGGTCTTGTTTGCATCCCCTGCCCACTACTCCGTATCGGCATTCATTTCTTAGGTAGAAATTGCATACTTCTATTCTTTTCCTCCTAATATCGGTGCCCCTGTAATCAGCTCTGGGCCTAGGTCTCCATGAATTTGTATTTACAGCACTAACCTCCCCTGTTCTACTGTATGTAGGAGCATTTTGGCCGCATCCGTTGCATGTGGGGTGTGTGCTCGTTGGGGTCCCCGACCTCACCTGTCTTGCTGCATTTTGAGGGGGCTCTGCCGTGTCTGCTAGTGTTGCGGTGGGGGGGCTATGTGCATCTGGCATTGTGATGCTAATATTTCCTGGTGTGTTCCCCCAATTTGGGCAATTTTTGACAGAATAAAGTTATATAATTACTAATTCTTGACAGAGACAAACTATTATAAACCTTGGCATGATATAATTGATAATCCCATCAATTTACAAACGTAAATTGGTGGGATAATTCATTTTTTTTTGTATATTGTCATTTCGATTGTAGACACGAAGTTTTGAGTGATATTTGGTATGAGCTCCTGTGGCATGGTTGGTAAGGTCGCGGACTGGAAAACTCAAAGTGTCGTAGGGTAGTGGGATCGAATCCAGGAGGGGGTTATGGGGAAGGTTTTATATTGTCTAGAACATTTTTATAAATTTTTTTTTTTACAAGATCATGCCATTGTATTCAAACAATATGAAATATTCATAGAATATATCATATTGTAAGAATACAATGACATGACCTTGTTTTCTTTTTTTCTTTTTTTATTGTTTTATTTTATTATCATAGTAGGTTTGACATGATTTATTGAAACATATTTATTTTTGTACAATTCATTTGAGGTAAGAAAATAATTATACACATTACTTAGGCTAATAACAAACATATATATTGATATACTAAAAAAATAAGGCATATTACATGTAAATCTTTGAAACTTATAAACTAAATAATGAAACATACAATTATATAATGTAAAAGCTATATCACAGGGACATCTTTGGAACTTATACATTATATAATATATATGTTACATTATGAGGTAGCGTGATCAATTAGGTCAGGTCAGGTAAGGTAGGGCGCGAGTCCAGGGCAGGGCAGGGCAGGAGGCGAGTCCAGGGCAGGGCACGGGGCGAGTCCAGGGCAGGGCAGGGCAGGGGCCGACACTCAGTAGTTCTTGAAGGTGTGGTAGTCCCTGAAGCAGTCACCCAGGCAGAGTGCAACTTTGCACTCGGCGCACATTGAGGTGACTCTTTTGGTTACATGGGGTTTCCTCACACTGGAGCTGCAGACGGTGCACTGCACCTGCCTGTGACGAGTGCCAATCAGCTCGGTGTTGGTTGTGTAGTGTCTTTCGACACCCAGCTGGATGCGGTCAGGAACGTGATCCCCACGCCATGCCGTACGTCTGTGAGTGGTGGTGCCATACTTCTCCAGGAGTTGGTAGGAGACGTTGTACACGAACTCCCGGAATTTCAGCTTCTGGTTTGGGGCCATATCCTTCTTCACCAACCACAAGTTGTAGGCGTTCAGCATCGTTATGTCAACTAGGTGGAGGAAGAGCTTGTGATACCACTTCACAGTCTTCCTCAGACACTCAACGCCTGACAGCTGACAGTCAGACTTGTCCACCAGGCGCATATTTTTGGTGTAGTCCACTACCATGTCGGGCTTGTAGATTGTCTTCCTGGTTCGGTAGTGGATTTTGCCAGAATCCACCTGGGCACCTGTGTGGACGGTGGAAAGCAGGTGGACATCTCGCTTATCCTTCCACTTCAGGGCTATCAGTTTCCCACACTTCTCGAGCTGCTTGTATTTCTGCCCCTTTCGTCGCCTTCTTCGCACATGCCTCTCGCGGTGTTCCTGGGCCAGGTCGTCTTCTGAAGGTGTGTCACTGGAGGAGGCATCTGTGAGAGGAATGACATCACCTGTGAACTTTGGCATAAACTTTCTTGTCTTTCTGACAGTCCCACATGACCCCGTTTGGTTGTCATAAAGAAACTGGCAGAGAGCAGGAGAAGTATACCAGTTGTCAGTGTAGATGATGTGGCCTTTGCCCAGGTAAGGTGCCAACATTTTCCTGACGATGGCACCTGACATGCCCATGGGGTCATTGGCAGCGGCTTTCGGTACGTCAATGTCAGTTCCTGTATACACGATCATGTCAAGCACTATTCCAGTTTCACAGTCGCACAACACGAAGAGCTTGATTCCGAACCTATGCCTCTTCAAGGGGATATACTGCTTGAAAACAAGACGTCCTTTGAAGAGCACGAGCGACTCATCAATCACCAAATTGAGGAAGGGGTAAAAGTATTTCCTATACCTCTCCAACAACATGGTGAACACATCCCGAACTTTCCATATCCTGTCAATCCTGTTAGGATTTTCGTTGTCTGCAAAGTGCATAAATCTTAGCAGCAACAAAAATCTGTCACGAGTCATGAACTTATTGAAAGTTGGGGTGGCGATGAGAGGGTCGTGCTTCCAGTAGTGTTGCAACACATGCTTCTTGATCAGAGGCATGAGGAACAACAAGGCAAAGAACGTCAGAAATTCTGCCACAGTCGTATCCACCCCGCCTCGTATTCTCGCTTTTGGAGAAAGGACGTCCAATCTGCCAAACACCCACCTGTAGTAGGCGTTTGTTTGGGCAACGATGTACGTCATTACCTCCATGTCGAAAAAAGCGAGGAAGAAGTCGCTTTCGTTCGCTTGATCATCACAGGGCCAGTCGTCAGTTGTTCCTGACGTCCCAGGATTGAACTGGGGCACGTCAGGTACAAAATTGACCCCGTCAGACCAATCGAACGAAGGCATGCCAGGGATCGGAATGTCGTCTGCGTCTGCTTCTGCGTCTGAAATATCGCTTCCATGGTCGCGATACAGCACTTCATCATCATTACCCTCCTCTTCACTTGACAGACGATGCCCTTCCTCGTTTTCGTCACCGACGTCGGACTCACTCCCACTGTCCACTCCCAAATCCCCCCACCCTTGGTCCCGTGCTAGGGCTTCGTCGTCGAAACCCGGGCTGCCAATGTCCTGCGAATCACCATCAAACAGCAGGGCGGCATACTTAGATGGTGTAAGAGTTTTCCGGGTCACTTTGGCACGTGCGGGAGTCTTATGGACAGGGACAGCAGAGGTGGTGGCAGGGGCGGCGGCAGGGAAGGCGGCGGCAGGGGCGGCGGCGGCAGGGGCAGCAGTGGTGCGTGGCCTTGATGGCAAGATGATGGTGGTGCCTGTCGCCCTTCTCTCTGTTCCTTGGGCAGGGGCGGCATGGGCGGCAGGGGCAACAGGGGCAGCAGGGCCGGCAGGGACACCAGGGCCAGCAGTCGCTTTCCCAGTCGCTTTCCCTCTCCCTTTCCCCTTCCCCTTCCCTGTTCCTTGGGCAGGGGCGGCAGGGGCGGCAGGGGCGGCAGGCAGGGGCGGCAGGGGCGGCAGGGGCAGCAGGGCCGGCAGGGACACCAGGGCCAGCAGTCGCTTTCCCAGTCGCTTTCCCTCTCCCTTTCCCCTTCCCCTTCCCTGTTCCTTGGGCAGGGGCGGCAGGGGCGGCAGGGGCAGCAGGGGCGGCAGGGGCGGCAGGGGCAGCAGGGGCGGCAGGGGCAGCCGGGCCAGGGGCGACTGGTGGTGTTGGTGGTGGTAGGGGCACTGTGGCTGGCGTACGGGTTCTTTTCCCTACGCCCGTGCCTTTCATTTTTCCTGCCCCCGCAGGTAGTGCAGCCCTAGGGCGGCCTCCTGCGTCGCTGGTACCGGTGGCAGGGGTGGCAGGGGTGGCAGTGGTGGCAGTGGTGGTGGTAGTGGTTGTTGCAGTGGCCTGGGTCGTGGTGGCAGTGTCCCGAAAGACCAATGACCTCTGTGCCATTGCCCTGCTTGCACGTGTTTTACGTGCTTTTGGTGCTGGTGATTCGTCCTCTGAGCTGTAGGGCGTGTCGTACTGGTAGCTAGGGTTTTTGGCAGCCACCCTCTGCCTTCCACGGCGGCTAACACCACCAGAAGGAGGGCTGGTTGTGTCATCAGGGAGCGAGCGTGAGGGACGTGTAGGCTCCATGACTAGTGCGTGGTTACTGGCGCGGTGGTGCTTGCACGAGTGCGGGGCGAGCGTTTGGCGGGGTGGTATCGAGAGTTGACATGTAGTACTATACCCACACCAATTTTCAGCCGCCTGGCTATAAACGCGCGGTTTTGGTACGTGTTCAAAGTCTCTGCTCTTAAGAGTCTCCCCGCAGTGCGCCGGGGGAACTCTTAAGAGTCTCCCCGCAGCTCCCGGGTTAAATATATTTTCAAAGTAAGAATACTATGTGGTTGTTTTTATTATCTGCTTTTCTAGAGTTATGATATGATTACGAATGTCCCCCTCCAGTCTTAGAAATCAGGCATGTTCGTCAATGATGGAGGGGCCACTAATAAATTATAGGTTTGACTCCTGTAAAGAGATAAAGAAAACCTAATATTTAGTAGTGGCCCCGTAATCATTGACGACTGGGGCCCTCCCGACCATCCCCTTCCCATTCGTTGATGTATTAAGGATTTTGGTTTACTTGATATGTCAGTGAAGGAAGAATGACGCCTGAATCAGCGTCTCGTCAAAGATCCACACAAGTACATCCACGATATGATGGAAAGCTTATTAGATAGTTATTCTTATTTTCTTTTTGTTTTTATTTTTTACGAAGTTTTTTCGTAGTGAGAACCCAATTCATAATGACTGAAGCCATGAGTGAGGTCGCGTGCGCTCATGATGAAGGCTCCTCAGTTTTTAAATGCTCTGCGCGGTAGATTCAAACTACGGCGGATTAGTGTTTGAAGAGGATGCCTTATGTAATAGGCATGTTCGTCAATGATTATGGGGCCACTACTAAATATTAGGTTTTCTTTATCTCCTTACAGGAGTCAAACCTATAATGTGCCTATATGAACTTACACTGTTACCAATCACTCATTAGAAAGCTAACATATAAATTCATTCAGCGCCTTAACACTTCTGAGAACAGTATCATTAAAATGCTACAAACTCCAAGCATAGTGTACACCTCTAGGATCCAGGCACACTGGAGGAAGTTGCTCTATATTTAACCTTAAGTAATGATTTCAGGTCTGTTACTCTACAGAATTAGCATACCGGTACTGAACCTCATAGTGCAGTACCAGTACTGGTATTCCTATACTGTACTGTAGCGACATACTGTACCGGAAGCTAAATGATGTGAGGCATGGTACTGTACACAATTAGGACAGTGGTTTTGGTAACACAGTAGTTTGATGACCACTGTTTTTGGTTGAGGCAGTGCTGTGAACTACATGATAGCAAGCTGGGTATTATTTCATTTCTTTTTATTTTATGTAGCCTATGTACAGTAGCTTATATATATTTATGTTACTGTAAGGTATATATGGACCCCAGTATGGTCTCCTCTGTACTGTGTGAGTCTGAAATAAAGTATTATTATTATTATTATTATTACTAAATACGACATAAGAGATAGGCAAAACAAACTGAAATGATTACTGAAATATTTTGACCAGTCCAACTATAGAATGTAAGGTATCTTAATATAACCCCCTAGAAATACTTTCTCTAAAGTAGGCCTATCTACTTTTTGTTATCCTTCCCTTTTTCCCCAGCTAACCTAATCCCAAAAGGAACCCAATGGAAATACGCCTAACGGCCTTATTGGGCTATCCTTAGTTGGAATTATGCAAAGCTGGTACATGTCATATTTGTAACATATTATGTGGTACCAACATTGTAAAATGCTAACTGAATAAATATTATTATTATTATTATTATTATTATTATTAGTAGCACACAGACCAACTAGACCCGTTGGCGCAAGGCCACACAGGTAAATTTTGGTTTATCCAAAGCCACAGATAGGTATCGCACCATGAAAGTATGATTGGAAGCCCACAACTTAGAGTTAGCTATGTCATCAATTGAATAATTGTGCAAGAAGCGTAGGGAGACTGCCCATTTCCTGATGTCGTGGGCCTTTCCCACTACACCAGGATTACTTTCACAAATTACATCTACGAGTAAAGAAGCCAATTTTCTTTTCGTGACGCGAGTACCTGTACTATTGACCCATAAGGCTCCCTGCTGTTGGGGCTGTGACACCCTCAGAAACTATATTATAGGTTTGACTCCTGTAAGGAGATAAAGAAAACCTAATATTTAGTAGTGGCCCCGTAATCATTGACGAACATGCCTATTACATAAGGCATCCTCTTCAAACACTAATCCGCCGTAGTTTGAATCTACCGCGCAGAGCATTTAAAATCTGAGGAGCCTTCATCATGAGCGCACGTGACCTCACTCATGGCTTCAGTCATTATGAATTGGGTTCTCACTACGAAAAAAACTTCGTAAAAAATAAAAAACAAAAACAAAATAAGAATAACTATCCAATAAGCTTTCCATCATATCGTAGATGTACTTGTGTGGATCTTTGACCAGACGCTGATTCAGGCGTCATTCTTCCTTCACTGACATACCAAGTAAACCAAAATCCTTAATACATCAACGAATGGGATGGGGATGGTCGGGAGGGCCCCAGTCGTCAATGATTACGGGGCCACTACTAAATATTAGGTTTTCTTTATCTCCTTACAGGAGTCAAACCTATAATTTATTAGTGGCCCCTCCATCATTGACTAACATGCCTGATTTCTAAGACTGGAGGGGGACATTCGTAATCATATCATAACTCTAGAAAAGCAGATAATCAAACAACCACATAGTATTCTTACTTTTGTAAAAAAAGAGATATTCGGGTGTATAAACTTTATACAGCCTAAATCTTCAAAAAGGGGTACAAGCAGGAGCGTGCTTCAAAGAAGCCTGCTTGAAAAAGGGTTAACTCTGAGACTCTGTGCACAGATCTGCTAGTTAAGAAGGCACCCCACTTAAAGTAAGTGGTGAAAACTAAAAACTTATAAGTTTACATGTGCACATATAAACCCCATGAACTAGTGGATATATTCCTAAAAATATAACCAAACATAAATGAATTCTTGTACATTCGTAGAAGTACAGAACTCGTGTACTTATGCAGAAGTAATTACTGCAAAAGTAAAAGTCGTAGTTGCCACTACCGAGATTTCTCAAAAATCTATTGCTTCACAGCCAAAGCTACTTACAACAAGAATTGTCGTAACACTACTATTGGCTTTTAGCACAATTTCCTGCAATGAATACTACAGAGAAATTTTATAATACAATGCCTACAACCAGTATCACAGCTCGAATGTTCCGAACACATACTCCGGAGGGGTCTAGGGTGTCCTATGTCACACTGACTGCACCCTCCCCCCCCCCCCCCTTTTCCTTGAAATTAAACAAAACGTGACTAAAAGGGCCACCTAGACCCTCTGCCGTAAAGCTATACATGGCAAGGAAGGGTTGTCCAGAGCTACTGAAAGGTATCGAGGCAAAAACTCCTGATTAGAGGCCCACAACTGTGTGGACGTAATAACTTTCACCGAAAGATTATTAAGGAAACGTAAAGAGGCTGTCCCCTTGCGTAAATCGTGGGTCTTACCCACAACGCCGGGATGCTTCTCTTTAAAGTCCTCGACCAAGAGAGAAGCCAGTGTACGCTCCATCAAGCGTTCACCCGGACTTGCGACCCATAAAGCACCCTGGTGATTTAGAGGTGCCACTCTTAAATATTTGGTTAGAGCTTGCACTGGGCAAAAAAGATGGTGCACCTTTCCCCTGTTTAACGCCGGCACCGTGAACTCTGAAAACATGTGTTCACTGTGCTCAATCTCGGCTATGAATCCTGGGGAAGGTGCAATGTGAATACACTCATGAAGCCTATCAAACCTGAGGCAATTAGGTGCGTTGCTCATCGCCGCCAGCTCAGATACTCTGTTCCCGGTAGCCAAAGCCATAAGGAATACTGCCCTTTTGTAAAATCTGCAGTCTTTGGTACATACGGGAACGAGAATAACGACGATGCTTTGTCCAGAGACCATGTAGGCCTGAGCTGACGGGGAGGTGGGCGGAGTTTAAAACCTGCCCACATAAATCACTTTCAGATAAATGTTTCTGCATGAACAGATAAATTAAATAATAAACAACCAACGCCACCGAGGGCACAGTTTGTTGTGTTCTAAGAATCCGAGACGTAAAAGCTTTCCAATGCGATTGAAAAGACTGGGTATATTGATTCGTGAATATCTTGGTCACGTCGCTACCATAAGGTGCTAGCCACTTGGCCTCCTGAATGTCCAAAATGAACAAGTCCGCGAGGTTTCTAAATTGCCAATTGTGTTCTAAGTGGAACAACCCGACCAGGAGGGACACTGGGTGCGGGCACCACGTGTTCAAAAGCTGGTACCACACTGCGCCGGCCACAGGGGCGCGATTAGCGAGACTACGCCTCGCTAATCCTGTAGTTTGTTGGCTACGTGGCACATTAGAGACGCGTCTGGCGGCGGAAAAGAGATAAATGGAACTCAACCTGTTCTCGTCCGTCATCAGAGCGTCAGGTCCGCCCGCCGGCGTTATCGTCCGGCGGGTGAGGTACGACTGTGAGTATCGCCATACACCTTGGCTGTGGCTGTCCCTCGCTTGCGAGCTCGGTATACTCCCTGAATGGGAGCCCTCGTCCAAGTCCCGTAAAGGTTTATGATAATTAAAAGCTCCCATAGCTCATTAACACATTGAAAGCAGAGCTGGTGAGCAAAATCATAAAGTATACTAATTAATTTAATTTATATTTAATTGTATTAAAATAAATTACTATAAATAAACACAATATTATCATAATATAATCATAGAAAATATATGTTTATTATGATTCAGCTATTAAATTATTTCATTAACAAATAAAAATAAGATAGGGCTACCTGAGCTTAACGGCGTTGAACATACAGCAATGAGAGGTTCAAGTGCCGACACGACAGAGACTGGGGGAAAACTACCCCGCCCCCGGGAACTACCTGGTCACCTGGTGCAACACCGGTAATCCGCCCTGGAAAGAGAATTTTCCGGGGATTAAAGCTCATAGGGTTACACCCAAAAACGGTACAAAATATGTGCCTCAAAACTGCCGGTCAACGAACCGTAGCACTCCACCAATCATATTAAAGATTTCAGCATATCTTTACCTGTCCAGAAGATTTAAGCATATCTTCCGAATCCTCATAAAGGTGAAGCATATCTTTATTAAAGATGAAGTCTTTCAAGTATCCCTTTACACTTGAAACACTAGTAAGATTCCGGCATCTTTTTATCCCATAAAAAGTCTAAGCCTATCTTAATCTCTAATCTGGCGTCACCCAGAAGCCCCCATAGATCGCCGTCTTGAAGGCCGTGATACCCTATTGTATCAATCAATTGTTTGGCAAATTATCGCGAATTGCAAATCAGTTAATATAACCACCCAAAGGTACAACCGCCGGGTTTTATATGCAATGTCAAACCAATTGTACCTGCCCCAGACCTCTTTGTAAAAAGGTCGCCGGGAGGGAAAGACTAAACAAACAAACGGCATTGTTTCAATGGCTTATTAAAGATTCCAGCATATCTTTTATCTGTCCAAAAGAATTAAGTATAACTTCTTAATCCTCATAAAGATGAAGCATATCTTTATTAAAGATGAAGTCTTTCAAGTATCCCTTTACACTTGAAACACTAGTAAGATTCAGGCATCTTTTTATCCCATAAAAAGTCTAAGCCTATCTTAATCTCTAATCCGGCTTCTCCCAAAAGCCCTCATAGATCGCCGTCTTGAAGGCCGTGATACCCTATTGTATCAATCAATTGTTTGGCAAATTATCTCGAATCGCAAATCCGTTAATATAACCACCCGAAGGTACAACCGCTGGGTTTTATATACAAGGACCCCAATGGAAATACGCCTAACGGCCTTATTGGGCTATCCTTAGTTGGAATTATGCAAGGCTGGTACATGTCATATTTATAACATACTATGTGGTACCAACTCTGTAAATTGCTAACTGAATAAATATTATTATTATTATTATTATTATTATTATTATCAAACCAATTATACCTGCCCCAGACCTCTTTGTAACAAGGTCGCCGGGAGGTAAAGACCAAACAAACAGACAGCATTGTTTCAATGGCTTCGAAAAGCAAAGAAAACCAAGGCCAACAGGTGTCAGCCTGATCACCTAGAAAACTGAGTGGAGCCCCCCTCGACGGGAATAAACCAGTAAGCCTGATCCCAGGCTCGACCATAGAAAATGCAGTTTCTGATGAGCCCTCAAGCGACCAAACTCGTCGGGGTAACTT
The DNA here is from genome assembly GCA_032716605.1 of Paralithodes platypus. Taxonomy (NCBI): domain Eukaryota; kingdom Metazoa; phylum Arthropoda; class Malacostraca; order Decapoda; family Lithodidae; genus Paralithodes; species Paralithodes platypus. The sequence goes on from CM064548.1 coordinate 49,059,018, forward strand.
ACCTATTTTAGCCATCCTGACTAAAACTCGGTAAACAAAAACGGTGTTCTCGGAGCAACGAGAAAAACGCCGGAAAGGAAACCCACACTTAACTATACATTACAGGAGGGCGTAATGCATAAAGCAATGAATAACACAGGAAGCCTGCTCCCAGGCTCGACCACAGAAAACGCAGTTTCTTATGAGCCCTCAAGCGACCAAACTCGTCGGGGTAACTTACCTATTTTGAGCCATCCTGACTAAAACTCGGTAAACAAAAACGGTGTTCTCGGAGCAACGAGCAAAAACGCCGGAAAGGTAACCTACACCAAACGAGACATTTTAACACATTTCATACAAAGGGTGTGCGCAAAAATAGGGATACCTGAACAGGAGGGCGTAATGCATAAAGCAAAAACCGGGGCAAAGGTAGCCATGACAGAGACTGGTGGGATAATTACTCCAGGTTCTGCATAGACCCGCCGGGACCCAGCTCTGGAAAAAAAGAAAATTTCCAGGAATTAATGCTCATAAGGTTAACCCAAACATGTTTGCACACACGTGTTAAATAACCCGCCGGGTAACGAGACGTAATACTCAACGACAACAGCTCGCTATGCGGTGGGGTTTCCTAAGTAAAAGATTTCAGAATATCTTAATTTGTCCAAAAGATTTATGAATACCCTCTGACATAATATATAAAGACCAGCATGGCGTTTATAACTGATGAAGTCTTTCCGGTGGTGTTTGTTTCAAGATTCAATTTTGGAAAAAAAAAAACTAAAAAAGACGCCGGCCCCCGAATTATCTCGTAGATAAAAAACTGGGAAGCCTGACAAATATACGAGATCTAACTTCTCCCGAAGTATCTTTTTAGATCACCGTATGTTGAAGGCGGCGATACAAAACGTATCCCTCAATTGTCTGGTTAACTAACTGAATCGTAAATTCGTTATTCCCATCCCTCCAAGGAGCACCCGCCGGGTGTGAATATTAGTTTTAAAAAAACCGTTAACCCCAATTGTGCCCTAAAGCGCCGTATGTTGAAGGAGGCGATACACAATGCATCCCTCAATTGTCTGGTCAACTAAACTGAATTTTGCAAATTCGGGCATCCCACCCTTCCAGATTGCACCCGCCGGGTGATTTAAAGTTTTAAAAGTTAACCCCAAATGTTCCTAACCCCACTTCTTTGTAAAAGATCGCCGGGGAGGAAATACAAAGATCGCGGATTGCAAATCAGTCAATAGAACCACCCAAAGGTACAACCGCCGGGTTTTATATGCAATGTCAAACCAATTGTACCTGCCCCAGACCTCTTTGTAAAAAGGTCGCCGGGAGGGAAAGACTAAACAAACAAACGGCATTGTTTCAATGGCTTATTAAAGATTTCAGCATATCTTTCACCTGTCCAAAAGAATTAAGAATAACTTCTTAAGCCTCATAAAGATGAAGCATATCTTTATTAAAGATGAAGTCTTTCAAGTATCCCTTTACACTTGAGACACTAGTAAGATTCAGGCATCTTTTTATCCCATAAAAAGTCTAAGCCTATCTTAATCTCTAATCCGGCTTCTCCCAGAAGCCCTCATAGATCGCTGTCTTGAAGGCCGTGATACCCTATTGTATCAATCAATTGTTTGGCAAATTAACTCAAATCGCAAATCCGTTAATATAACCACCCGAAGGTACAACCGCCGGGTTTTATATGCAATGTCAAACCAATTATACCTGCCCCAGACCTCTTTGTAAAAAGGTCGCCGGGAGGTAAAGACCAAACAAACAGACAGCATTGTTTCAATGGCTTTGAAAAGCAGAGAAAACCAAGTCCAACAGGTGTCAGCCTGATCACCTAGAAAACTGTGTGGAGCCCCCCTCGACGGGAATAAACCAGGAAGCCTGATCCCAGGCTCGACCCTAGAAAATGCAGTTTCTGATGAGCCCTCAAGCGACCAAACTCGTCGGGGTAACTTACCTATTTTAGTCATCCTGACTAAAACTCGGTAAACAAAAACGGTGTTCTCGGAGCAACGAGAAAAACGCCGGAGAGGTAACCCACACTAAACTATACATTACAGGAGGGCGTAATGCATAAAGCAATGAATAACACAGGAAGCCTGATCCCAGGCTCGACCACAGAAAACGCAGTTTCTTATGAGCCCTCAAGCGACCAAACTCGTCGGGGTAACTTACCTATTTTGAGCCATCCTGACTAAAACTCGGTAAACAAAAACGGTGTTCTCGGAGCAACGAGAAAAAACGCTGGAAAGGTAACCCACACCAAACGAGACAGTTTAACACATTTTATACAAAGGGTGTGCGCAAAAATAGGGATGCCTGAACAGGAGGGCGTAATGCATAAAGCAAAAACCGGGGCAAAGGTAGCCAAGACAGAGACTGGTGGGATACTTACTCCAGGTTCTGCATAGACCCGTCGGGACCCAGCTCTGGAAAAAAAGAAAATTTCCAGGAATTAATGCTCATAAGGTTAACCCAAACATGTTCGCACACAAGTGTTAAATAACCCGCCGGGTAACGAGACGTAATACTCAACGACTACAGCTCGCTACGCGGTGGGGTTTCCTAAGTAAAAGATTTCCGAATATCTTAATTTGTCCAAAAGATTTATGAATACCCTCTGACATAATATATAAAGACCAGCCTGGCGTTTATAACTGATTAAGTGTTTCCTGTGGTGTTTGTTTCAAGATTCAATTTTGGAAAAAAAAAAACTAAAAAAGACGCCGGCCCCCGAATTATCTCGTAGATCAAAAACTGGGAAGCCTGACAAATATACGAGATCTAACTTCTCCCGAAGTATCTTTTTAGATCGCCGTATGTTGAAGGCGGCGATACAAAACGTATCCCTCAATTGTCTGGTTAACTAACTGAATTGTAAATTCGTTATTCCCACCCTTCCAGGGAGCACCCGCCGGGTGTGAATATTAGTTTAAAAAACGTTAACCCCAATTGTGCCTTAAATTGCCGTATGTTGAAGGAGGCGATACACAATGCATCCCTCAATTGTCTGGTCAACTAAACTGAATTTTGCAAATTCGGTCATCCCACCCTACCAGGTTGCACCCGCCGGGTGATTTAAAGTTTAAAAGTTAACCCCAATTGTTCCGAACCCCACATCTTTGTAAAAGATCGCCGGGGAGGAAATACAACAACAGCATAGTTTTATATTGGCTTTGCAAACCGAAAAAACTACAAACAACACGTGTCCGTATGAACACTGTTAGATGGGTACAGCCAACCCGCCGGGAATCAGAAGGAGCCTGTAACAGGCACCCCAGAGACGCTGTCCTGGGGAGCCACAGACACCCACTCGCCGGGGAAACAAGCCTGTTTTTAAACCATGCGTGACCAAAACTCGGCAACCAGCCGGGTTTTTTCATGGTGTAACCGAGAAAAACCCGCCGGAAATAACCAGATACCATCTGAACACAACACAGGACCGAGGCGTAGCCAAAACACAACTAACGCCGGGCCCAACATAGTCCGTGGAATTAGCCAATACACAACTAACCCAGGACATAAATAGTCCGTGGAATTAGCCAATACACAACTAAACCAGGACACACATCACACAGTAGTACATATTTAGAAAATAAATCAATAACACTTGTATATGTGGTAAAGCTATGAGAGGCTCGCTAGGCCTAGGCAGACGGATAACATTAACATGTCGGAATATAAACAAAAAGCACTGAATTATATCACAACAGGAACCACCGCCAACACACCACTGTAGCAAATACTTCCGGCAAAGGGAAGAACTGACTCGGGACCCAGAAAAAACTTCACTAAGTGAAGAAAAATACGCTGGGAACGTCAGCAAAAATACGCTACCTCATCAGAAAGATAAAAGGAAGCAATAACGCGTAATGAAAGCCGCCTGCATCACAAAGCTAGTTAACTGTGAAAAAGTTCACCTGTCCACAACCGGACCACGAGGGTACATCCGAAATAGATGCCCCAAACACACGACCCAAAATACACTGCACTGCGGGCAACCAGCCCAGGACACTCCTGCTACGCATATCCTAACCTTACTCGATACATCCCGGAGTAAACAAATGAGAAAAAACTCACTAGGGACGCAGCAAATGCGGAACCAGCGGAGTGTGGAGAGACACGTCCGGGCCGGCTGACCGCAGAGCAGAGAAGGAAGAATGACGCCTGAATCAGCGTCTGGTCAAAGATCCACACAAGTACATCTACGATATGATGGAAAGCTTATTGGATAGTTATTCTTATTTTCTTTTTGTTTTTTATTTTTTACGAAGTTTTTTTCGTAGTGAGAACCCAATTCATAATGACTGAAGCCATGAGTGAGGTCGCGTGCGCTCATGATGAAGGCTCCTCAGATTTTAAATGCTCTGCACGGTAGATTCAAACTACGGCGGATTAGTGTTGAAGAGGATGCCTTATGTAATAGGCATGTTCGTCAATGATGGAGGGGCCACTAATAAATTAAAGCCTGAACAGGGCATAAGACATGGTGTGTAGTCCCGCGTTTAAGCGCCGGGACTGGAAACTCAGAAAAAACATGATCACTATGTTCGTTCTTAGCAACAAAAGTGGGAAATGGAGCAATTTGTACATTATCATTAACCCCTTCAGACTCATATGATGCAGAGGTTGCCAGATTAGCAATAAGAAATAGAGTTATCTCACTCTTATAATTACCTCTCCAAAATTAGTTTTCTGCCCACAGCTAACTCAAAGACAACTGCAGAGGTTGAAGTAACTAAACTAAAGGTTTCTAAATACCCCTGATGGTAACAAAGGCTTTAAAGTATCCCTAATAGGCTCAAAATTGCGTCATATGTCGGAGAGGGTTAAGTCTCCTGAGGCAATTAGGTTCGTTGCTCATCGCCGCCAGCTCAGACACCCTGTTACCTGTGGCCAAATCCATAAGGAACACAGCCTTCTTTAACAGTGAGTCAAAATCCGGCGCATGATTATACTTGCGCGATGAAGCAAAGACAAAGCTTTGTCAAGTGACCAGGTAGGCATGAGCTGACGGGGTGGTGGGCAAAGCTTGAAACATGCCCTCATGAAACCTTTCTCCTCTGCCTGCGGTATAGATAGCCCTGTTAGATAAAAAAAGGAAGTTCTAATAGCAGACAAATGATTCTTCAGTGTAACTACAGAAAGTCGTTTTTGTTCAAACAAATAGTCCAAATACTTGAAAACCAAAGCTACTGATGCGTCAGTTTGCGCCGTTTCTACTATCCAGGTTGTGAAAGACTTCCAATGAGATTGATATTGTCTCCTAGTAGACATAGTATACTGATTAAGGAATTTATTAGTGATGCTCTCTCCATACGGAGTTAACCATTTGGCATTTTGAATGTCCAAAAGGCAAAAGTCAGCGAGGTCTTTAGGTTGCCAATTGTCTCCAAGTGGAAGTACGAGATCGGGAGTGACACCGGGTTCTCGCACCACATTTTCAACTGGTGGTACCACACCTGAGCCGGCCATAGAGGCGCGATCATCGAGACTAAGCCCAGGTAACCCCGTAGTTTGTGAACTACCTGACACATGAGTGAAGCGTCTGGAGGCGGAAAAAGATAGATGGAATTCCACCTGTTCCAGTCCTCAAACAATGCGTCTGGACCCACCGCCGAAGTCATTTCCCGGCGGGTTAGGTAGAAAAGAAGCCTGTGGTTTTCCTTGGACGCGAATAGATCCACTTGTGGACGGTATGGCTCTGCAATCATCTGGTTGAAGATGTTTTGCTTGATTGCCCATTCTACTTTGGTGCTCTGTCGCCGGGACAGAGCGTCTGCCCAGACGTTCGCTACGCCTGGGAGGTATGATGCATGGAGATGAATGTTCAGCTCTTCGGCCAGAACAAAAATCTCTTCTGACAACTCTAGCAACTTCCGAGACCTCATTGACCCTTGCTTTTGAATGCAGGATACCGCATTCAAATTGTCCATTCGAAACGCTATTGATTTCTCCCGCAAGGAGGAGCCGTGAGTTTGAGGGAAAAATAAAGGGACTAAGAGCTCTTGCTCGTTGATATGAAAATCCTCGGTTTGGGACCAAAGACCCTGACCCTGATGGCCTAGGCTAGACTGATAACCCCAGCCTATTGTCCCTGAAGCATCTGTGTCTACCCATATATACCGTAGCTGGGGGAGAAACCCACGTCATTATTGAGTGCAACATTTCTCTCCTCGCCCAGACCGACAGTAAGTCGTGAATTAATGGAGGAATTTTTCACAACTTTCCCGCCAGCAATAGCAGGAAATATTTGTTTCCTTCAAAGATTAATCTCTTTACTTTCAATCGGCCCAAGTTTACAGTTAGTTGAATCCAATTGAGAGAGCCGACCAGGGATTCCCATGTCCTTCTCGTGGTGTTCAGACTGGAGAAACAAAAACAATCTCTTTCGAAATCTGTTGCGGTTGTCCACACTCTGACTAAGAGTAAGATTGGCTGTGTCCCAGACCAGCCCTATCCACTGAATTACCCATGTGGGAACAAGATGCGACTTTGCCAAATTGACCTTGAACCCTAGGGATTGTACATGGTTTATAATGTGATTGAAATGGATACTGCATAGACTCTCTGACTCCGCCACTAGCAGCCAGTCGTCTAGGTACCACAACACCTTGATTACCTGATTTAACATCGGCATGAGGGCCTGCCGGACTAATTTTGTAAATATTCTCGGTGCAAGGTTCAACCCGAATGGCATTCTCTGAAAGACATAAGTCTCTTGCCTGATCCTCAATGCGAGGAATTTCTGAAACCTTTTTTTATTTACCGGGACATGCCAATAGGCGTCTGTCAGGTCTAACGAGCACATCCAACCTTGTGGGGGAAGTGTTAGCCTGATGTGATTCACAGTGAGCATCCTGAATGATGTGTTGCGAGTGTGTCGATTCAGACAAGACAGGTCTACGACTGGTCTCATCTGAATGCTGTCCCTCTTTGGTACGAGAAAAAGTCTGGACGTGAAAACAGGGCAAGTTGGATTGACCGGGACAATGATATGCTTGGTGATCATTTCCTGGACTAGTGACTCCACCTCTAAAGAAACATGATTGACTTCTAGAGTTTGACGTAAACGAGGTCGCCGGAGCCACCGCCAGGTGATGCCCTTGCGTACCACTGTCCTTGCCCAAGTTCGCCGGGGCCAGGCCCGGTGACATGCCCGAAATGACCCAGTTACTTGACTGGGTCTGTCCGGTGGAACTACCCTCGGATCCAACTCGCCCTCGATAGGCCCCGGGAGAGAGAGAGTTTGAATTGTGACTAGTTTTATTATGGTGGAGGGGTAGGGTTAGACGGCTGACTGATTTTGGCAGATGTCGATCCCTGACCTGATTTGTGTTGTGACTTATTCTTATACCACTTCCCTTGTTGTTTTCCCTGTTTCGGCTTGAGCTGAGTACTTCCTTGCGCCGGGGGAGACATGGGACCCTGAAAGGGCTTAGACCCACTAGGCTGGGATTTAGCACTGCTCTTAGGCTTGGAGTACAGTTTCTTAAAATGCTCCTTCCTAGCCTGGGAAGTACTCGGCTTGATGCTGTCAACCATATTGTAAACTGCCTTCCAAGTTTCAGGGTTAAGCAAAGATGAAGTTAACACCGGTGAAAGAGTTACCCGGCGGCCAATGTCGTCCGGTAACTTTTTCACCATATATACTCTCAGGTCTTGACGTACACGAACAGCCTCCAACAAGGCTATCCATATGTCACCCAAAGACTGGATAGAATTTTGTAACAGAAGCCACCGGGATAAGTCCGTGACCTTCTTAACATCATGATCAGAAATAGCGGCTATAGTCCTCGTGAGGGACTGGGCTATTTGGCGACTTAGCAAGAATTGTGAAAAGAGTCTGTAAGCTTTATTTCTCAATTTGAAGTCTCTATCCAGATGTACAAAGGAGTACAAAGGAGTACAAAGGAAATCAAGCAACAACAGATCTAGTGACCCTTCTAGGTTGCTTGTCCTCCAAAACACTGAGGATCAAGTGTTACGATCCAGGTTCTCAAAGACACAGGGCTCTTCAACATTGGACTAGATAATGGCAAAAATGCAACAACGGTAACACTAGATCCAACCCCTGCCTTAAACACTGGAAAACAAAACACCATTACCGCCCTGAGTCGTGCCTGGACAACGAGGTATCCTATGACTCGGTAACTGGTGCACACACACTAGGCTGACGCTCGATGAAACAGCCTATTCTCAAACAGTAAAAGATTACTCGTTTAGGTTACACAAAGAAAAGATAAGTAACGTGATTATTTAACGTTACGGTAGATACTCAAATAACTGGCACTCCTGTATTAAAGAAAGTGCAATGCTAGTCCTGCAACATCAACTGGAAACTTCTGAAATAAGTCTGATGCTGGGAAGATGTTCGAAAAGAATCTTGAACAATTATAATGCAGAATACAGGTCACAATAAATACTAGGACATATAGTAATAATAGGCAGGCGAATAATAAAGACTGCGCAAAGGTAGTAATGCTCGACAACTAAAGAAATGCTTCGTGACACAACGCAACAGCCTACTAGGGTTGTGTAACTCAACAACAACCTCGGCTCAAAAGTGCAGTGAATAATAATGTGGCATACATATAATAATGGGGGCTTATCTCTAACCAGTGTCTGCTCGGTTAATAAAGTCTAGCTGGGGTATCAAGGCAGGGCAACAATGGGCGAGCATGCGGCTCGTAGCCTAACGTTGTCCGAAGGTGGTATAATGAAGATTACGTTATATGACGGGGATGCTCTCTTGATAAATCTAGGTCTCTAGTACCTAGTTCTATCCTGGCGATCCCTCAGAAGTCAACACAAAGAGGCAGCACTATGTTGTGAGGGATAGGCTATGGCCCTCTCACACCAGAGTGCTGTGCTCGCAAAGTAAACCCACCCGAAGACAACCTAGGCTCCCACAGTACCTGTCGATGTCGTGCAGGGCTTAGCTAACACTGCACACATCGGAGACAACGACACAGTAACCTTACCCCTAGTCTAGCTTTAAATAACTAAGCAGAATCACTCAACACCCTGCCAGGGAGACATATACTGGTCTACAACCTTCCCGAGAGAGGACACACACGGAAAAGTCCGTCTCTCCAAACCTCATTAAAGCCTAATACATAGAAATATCTGAGAGCTTCGCGTACAATACGACTGGCCGACGGTGAACGTCTATGCTGAAACCAGAAGGGATGTTGAGTTTAATAAAGATTAGAGAATGAGAAAGGAGAAGTCGAGAGAGAGAAATAGTATGCAAAGTGGCGAGTATGGGGGACAGAATTGCAAAGGATGTAGACGATACGCGTGTCAGGCCAGCTCTGAGCTTGGTAAAAAACCATGAGGCCGCGACGGGAAGGGACCAGTTGACCACCCGGCCGCCAACGCCGTCAGCGCTCAAGCGAGCCGCGTCACAGCCCACCCCCCGCTGCCAGGTGTACTCCCTCACCCGCTCTCGCTCGCCTCCCACACAAGCAACATTTATATTATAGCGAATATAAAATATAAGGCGCGGTCACAGACCAAAACAAAGATCACTTCTAGACTGTCTGTGGCAACACGACACTAACGAAATAAAGCAGATCATTCTAGGACAACTGTAGCCCATCCCCCCATCCTGGCGAGCGCTAGCGAGCTGCAATGCCCCACGCAACCATTCTGCTAGCGCCGGGAGGCGTCACACCCCCCCCAAGATATGGGACACTCAACCATGAGCCCATATCTGAACAGGCAGAATGTCGCTAGAATCTGCCACTCCTAGCCACTCTGCCACTCATGGAATGCAAGCTCAGTCTCCTCAAAAAAAAAATACAACAACATTTTATATATAAAAAAAATCTTATCACCCTTCCCAAACATAATACATTAATTCATAACATTGTGCTCCCAGAGCGAGCTTTAAGAAGCACAGCCTACTGAGAGAAAATCATCTGCACTCAGTACTCAGCTACAATATTATCTTAAAATTAATTATTAAAAAGAAAGAGTTTTTATTTAATTTTTCATATTTTATTTTAATGTTGTTTTTGGCGGCTACTATAGATGTAGCCTAATTTTCTTCTAATCAAAGCCAACAACTCCTGCCCTGCGACCCTACGCTGATGCTACACACGCGAGCCAACAAGCACCAGCGCAAAAATACACCGCGAGCCAAGACAGGAGGCTATACCAACATACTGTGGTAGCCTACCCCGGATCCTCCACCCACGACAGACCCTGACTGAACAGCGAGGGTTCTCCTGCAAACAAAGCCAAAAAATTATCAGCGCCCCCAGCATGCCACACATCCAACCTGTGTTCCGGCAGCACAACAACCCCTGACACTGACAAACTGCCCAGTCCATCGCAAGACTGGCACTTCTCTTCGCTCTTTCCGGCAACGGGGCCTGCCAATAACCCTTCACTAGTTCTACCTTCGTGATGAGCGAGGCAGCCCCGAAGCGGTCTATGGTGTCGTCAACTCTGGGTAATGGATAGGCGTCTGTCAGGGATAATGCTTCCACACTCTTGCAATCAACACACACACGGACTCTGCCACCAAACTCAGGTTGCAAAGCCACTGGCAACGACCACTCACGACATTCCTCATCCCTCAGACCCCCTCTCCACACGCCGTCCAGCTCCGCCTTCACAACAGGCTGTCGAGCAGGATTCACACGGCAGGGAACCAACTCGAGCCTTGCACTGTCTCCAGCCTCCATGTCGGATTCTACCCCGTACATCAGGCCTGGAGAAGCAACAAACATGCGGACGGACTGCCACAGCCTAGCAAACAACTTCTCCCGTCGCTCAGGAACAAGAGGCTGCAACCCATCTCGCAGAACAACATGCCCAGTGCCCTCCCACATCTCCTTCACCATGTGGAGAGGAGCCCTCACCTGATGCCCGAAAACAAGCTCATTCGGACTGAAACCGAGACTCTCTCCAGGTACTTCTCTTGCCGCGAACAAAACATACGGCAGACCAAGGTCCCAATCCTTTCCGTTCTCTGCGCAATAACGTCGAAGCATGCTTTTCAGCGTGGCGTGCCACCTCTCCAACACCCCTTGACTCTCCGGGTGATACGCAGAAGAGACGACAGTGCTGATGCCATGCTGAATCATAGTTTGTTTGAACAGATTAGATGTAACACTAGAACCTTGGTCCGATTGCACCTCTTGCGGGTAACCATACTGCGAGCAATACAAGAGCAGGTTCCGGACAACAGTTTTCGCCGTGCCATTTCTCATTGGATATGCATCAGGATAACGAGTGGCCACATCCATGATAGTTACTAGAAATTTATTACCGGCACTAGTAGGGGGTAGGGGTCCGACCATATCAATGATGACCTTACTGAAGGGCGGTCCACTGACAGGAATGGGGTGCAACGGGACTCTCGGAATTGTTTGGTTAGGTTTTCCAACCCTCTGGCACGTATGACACCTTGCTATCCAGGTTACCACCTGCCCCTTCAACCCCGGCCACCAAAACAATTTTTCTAAAGCCGCCACCGTTTTTCTCACCCCTAGATGTCCTGCCAGTAGTATGTCATGCGCCAACCTCAGTAGGTTATCCCTGCACTCCCGTGGCACCACCAACTGGTCCACTACATGGGACCCCTCTTGCCAACTACGTTTAGGGTCTTGAAAACGCCTATAGAGGATGCCTTCTAAATAAAAAAAATCTCCTGGCTGTGCATCACCGTCCTCGTCGAGCTCTACAGCTCCATTAGCACACGTTTGGAGCTCAGGGTCCTCTAGTTGCAACCGACGTATATCTGAGGGTGCCAAGCGATCTAACTGCTCCCGGAGCAATGCATGACCTTCCCCGATACTGGGCTGCTCCCTCTGTCTCTCTCGATGTACATAACGTTGCTGTCGTGGAGACTCGTCATGCCCAGCCTCGTCACTCTCGATGACAGGCCCAGGGGCTACTCCAGAATTAAGTAATGGTGCTAATACTGAATCACCCAGGAGAGCCGCCGAGTCAAAACTCTTAAAACCAACTCCAGCTTTAGCCTCCTCCTGTTGATCGTTCCTCCGCTGGTCTGAAGACGGAGGACTAGGCTGTGACACTTTAGCTGCCCGAGCTCGGGTGACAACACACGCCATGGGTTGTGTCTGGCACCGCTCGACCCACTCTTGCTCTTCCCTACTCACGTCGGCCGGCCTCTCGGCAACGACTAAGGGTAGAACCTCAGAAGCGGGCATTGCAAAGTCGTTGCCGAGAAGAAGGTCGACGCCCTCCACTGGCAGTTTCTCCACAATCCCGACATCCAATTCACGTGCCACACCATCCACCTCCAACTCCAACCGCACCAGCGGGTATGACCGAGTTGCATTAATACCCTGCACCACCACCACCCGAGCCGCGTTTATAGGGTAGCCAGTCAAGTTTTTCATCAGAGTCTGGGAAGCATCTGTATCACGCAAGACCTCTACTCCATGCTTGCGCCCCGCCCACATCACGCAACCCCGCCCTCTATGGTCGCAAAAAACATCCTGAGCAGGGTTCGAGCCTCCCAGGTGCTTCTGCATTGGCTGTGCCTCAGCCTCTGACGAACTGCCCCGGGCAAACTCAGATGACTTCGGAGACACACCAATGTTGCAGGCCAAAGACACAGCTGCTGTAGGTGGTTTGCTAGGACAGACTCTTGCAAAGTGCCCCTTTTCATGACAATGATAACACTCCAACTCCCCTTTGGGCTTCCCTTGGTACTGGGAAGGGCCCGGCCCCTTCTTAAATGGGACGGTGCTAGTCTTGTGGTCAGTCTTGGTATCATGGCTCTTGTACTTGTTTGCATAAGGTATATCACTAACTCAGGGGGGTGGGGCGTAACGCCCCTTGTTACCTGCCTCACTACGCTGGGCAAACCCGCACCCACGAATTAGTGATAGCCGGAGGTCAGCCATCTCAGCTGCCTCCTGTAGAGTTTTTGGTTGCTTTTCTTTAAGGTTTAACGTCAGGTCGCCGCCCGTGCATTTGAAAAACTGCTCTAAAAGCACCAACTGTTTAATGTCGTCAAACGTAGTAGCTTTCTCCGACCTCAGCCAATTCCCAAAAGCATCGGACAGCTCCCGGGCATGCTCCAAAAAGGTGCTCTCCCGACCCTTGGTAACACCCCGGAACTTCAACCTGTACGTCTCTGGTTGTAGTTCGTATGCTCTCAGGACAGCCTCCTTGAGTTCCTCATAGATAATACAAGACTCTATAGGCAACGCATCGTAGGCTTTAAGACCCTTGCCTATTAATCTAGAGGATACAAGTGCTGCCCATTTATTCTCTGGCCACTGGTGTTCCTGGCACTTCTTCTCAAAGCGTGCAAAAAATTCTGTAACACCACTCTCATCAAACACCGGAACCAGTTTCAATAAGTGCGAGAGAGACTGCTCATGAACACGGTTACCAGCCCCAAGTCGCTGTCCCGTTGTCTCTACTCGCGACTTCTCTACGTCCATGTCGGCACAGTACCTAGTCGACTCAGCTTGAATTTTTGCTAGCTCTATGTGCTCATGACTGATAGTTTTTCTCTCTTCTATCTTGGCTAATTCTATTTGCTGCTGGAGCTCACATGCCCTTTGTTGCTGCTGAAGCTTAGCTAATTCGAGCTGAAGCAATAATTCTGGAGTTAACCCTTGAGGAGGTGAAGGTGCTACAATGTTTGAAATTACCGGTGGTCCCCCCAGGGGCAACCCACCCTGCCAGTCACCACCCAACTGCGGAAGCGTACCCGGGGTCGGCAAACTACTGGGATGGCTGGGAGTTGAGTGTAGGGGAAGCATGGCCGAAGGGCTCTGAGCACTCAACCCATCTCGCTCACCAGTCACCCTGCCCAGTACACACGTTATCAAGTTATCCTTGGTCATGCTGCTAGTAACCGCATGACCGATAGCTGTGGCCAGGCATTGAAGACCGTACCGATCCATACCCTCCAACCGCTCGGCAGTAACAGGCCATTGCAAAAATATCCTAGCATCCTCCTCACAGTTCACCCGATTAACCCTTTCATCATGCTGCTGTTCCTCCGTTTCGACATGACGTACTGTGTCTCCATTCTCCTCTGATCCGGTATAAGACATGATGCTCACAAAAATTTCTCACCACAATATTCGGAAAAGAAGTACCCCAAACTCTTATGTAGCACTATTCACTTGCCAAAACTGTCTGAAGACTCTCAAGTGCTATACTACTTTGCCAAAAAAAAAAATGAACGTGCCCACTATATTCCTCAATAAAACAAATGACCACAACAATCCTGCAATTATCTCTTAGTTCACAAGATCCTGAGCTAGGTCGCCATTTGTTACGATCCAGGTTCTCAAAGACACAGGGCTCTTCAACATTGGACTAGATAATGGCAAAAATGCAACAACGGTAACACTAGATCCAACCCCTGCCTTAAACACTGGAAAACAAAACACCATTACCGCCCTGAGTCGTGCCTGGACAACGAGGTATCCTATGACTCGGTAACTGGTGCACACACACTAGGCTGACACTCGATGAAACAGCCTATTCTCAAACAGTAAAAGATTACTCGTTTAGGTTACACAAAGAAAAGATAAGTAACGTGATTATTTAACGTTACGGTAGATACTCAAATAACTGGCACTCCTGTATTAAAGAAAGTGCAATGCTAGTCCTGCAACATCAACTGGAAACTTCTGAAATAAGTCTGATGCTGGGAAGATGTTCGTAAAGAATCTTGAACAATTATAATGCAGAATACGGGTCACAATAAATACTAGGACATATAGTAATAATAGGCAGGCGAATAATAAAGACTGCGCAAAGGTAGTAATGCTCGACAACTAAAGAAATGCTTCGTGACACAACGCAACAGCCTACTAGGGTTGTGTAACTCAACAACAACCTCGGCTCAAAAGTGCAGTGAATAATAATGTGGCATACATATAATAATGGGGGCTTATCTCTAACCAGTGTCTGCTCGGTTAATAAAGTCTAGCTGGGGTATCAAGGCAGGGCAACAATGGGCGAGCATGCGGCTCGTAGCCTAACGTTGTCCGAAGGTGGTATAATGAAGATTACGTTATATGACGGGGATGCTCTCTTGATAAATCTAGGTCTCTAGTACCTAGTTCTATCCTGGCGATCCCTCAGAAGTCAACACAAAGAGGCAGCACTATGTTGTGAGGGATAGGCTATGGCCCTCTCACACCAGAGTGCTGTGCTCGCAAAGTAAACCCACCCGAAGACAACCTAGGCTCCCACAGTACCTGTCGATGTCGTGCAGGGCTTAGCTAACACTGCACACATCGGAGACAACGACACAGTAACCTTACCCCTAGTCTAGCTTTAAATAACTAAGCAGAATCACTCAACACCCTGCCAGGGAGACATATACCGGTCTACAACCTTCCCGAGAGAGGACACACACGGAAAAGTCCGTCTCTCCAAACCTCATTAAAGCCTAATACATAGAAATATCTGAGAGCTTCGCGTACAATACGACTGGCCGACGGTGAACGTCTATGCTGAAACCAGAAGGGATGTTGAGTTTAATAAAGATTAGAGAATGAGAAAGGAGAAGTCGAGAGAGAGAAATAGTATGCAAAGTGGCGAGTATGGGGGACAGAATTGCAAAGGATGTAGACGATACGCGTGTCAGGCCAGCTCTGAGCTTGGTAAAAAATCATGAGGCCGTGACGGGAAGGGACTAGTTGACCACCCGGCCGCCAACGCCGTCAGCGCTCAAGCGAGCCGCGTCACAGCCCACCCCCCGCTGCCAGGTGTACTCCCTCACCCGCTCTCGCTCGCCTCCCACACAAGCAACATTTATATTATAGCGAATATAAAATATAAGGCACGGTCACAGACCAAAACAAAGATCACTTCTAGACTGTCTGTGGCAACACGACACTAACGAAATAAAGCAGATCATTCTAGGACAACTGTAGCCCATCCCCCCATCCTGGCGAGCGCTAGCGAGCTGCAATGCCCCACGCAACCATTCTGCTAGCGCCGGGAGGCGTCACACAAGTGTCCAAACAGTGGTTTAGAGTGGGTAAGGGAACATTGGAAAGGGAATTACTGCCCTGGAACTAATGTCCGTGGCAGGATTAGGAAGTTAGTAGAGGACAGATGGTTAGTAACTGAGGGGGGGATAAAATAAAGTGATTCATTTACAAACGCAGTCAGTCACGGGGTTGATGAGAGATATTTGTCTAGGCGGAGTTTAAATGAATCAACGGTGATGCAGTCTATAACGTTTCGGGGAAGCCCATTCCACAAGTTGACAACTCGATTGAAGAAGAAATTCTTAGATTCGTGCGAGTTAAAAGATTTACCAATAATTTTGCAACCGTTTCCCCGCGTGTAATTAGATTGGTCGATAGTGAAGTACTTACTACAGTTCATATTGTCGATGCCTTTGATGATTTTGAACACTTGAATTAAGTCACCTCTTAATCTGCGCTGGGTTAAAGGAAATAGATTTAATTCTCTAAGACGCTCTTCGTATGGTTTGTTCTTTAGGCTAGGTATCATTTTGGTAACTCTACATTGAACTCGTTCTAGCTTGTTTATATCTTTTTGGTAATAAGGGCACCAGGATTGAACACAGTATTCCAGAAGAGGGCGGACTAAGGAATTGTAAAGGGTTAGGATAACTTCTTTGGATTTATGCTCAAATGACCTGCCTATAAAGCCAATTATTTTTTTGCCTTCTTAACAACTTCTGAACATTGTTGACTCGGTTTTAGGTTACTCGATATTGTTACTCCCAGATCGGTTTCTCTGTTTACATTCTTAAGCTGAGTGCCATTCATCGAATAGTTTGCTTTCTCATTTAGGTATCCGACATGTAGTACTTTACATTTATCCGCATCGAAACTCATTTGCCAAATTTGGGCCCAACATGACAATTTATCTAGATTGTGTTGCATATCGTCAACTTGTTCTTTTGAGAGTACGCGATTTGCAATTTTTGTATCGTCAGCAAATTTTGAGATTGTACAGGTGAGACCCTCATCTATGTCGTTGATGTAAATTAGAAAGAGAATTGGTCCTAGTACCGATCCCTGGGGTACCCCGCTACTTACATTGGTCCATTTAGATGCCTTACCGTTTATGACTACCCTTTGCTTTCTGTTGCTGAGCCAATTTTCTATCCATTTCAACACACCGTCTTGTATTCCATGCGCTTTTAGTTTTAGCAGTAAACGTTTGTGGGGAACTTTGTCAAAGGCCTTTTGAAAATCAAGGTATATAATATCTACAGCTTTACTCTCATCGTAGAGGTTGAGGATATCGTGGAAGAAGTAAACAGGAACGTTTTTTACGAAAGCCGTGTTGAGTATCTTTAAGTATGTTATTTTCCTCTAAGTGATTTACGAGTCTGTCTCGTATGACCGTTTCTAGCATTTTACATACAACTGAGGTTAAGCTAATTGGACGATAGTTACTGGGTAGGGATTTGCTGCCTATTTTTAATATCGGTGTTACGTTGGCTAGCTTCCACTGATCAGGCATAGTTCCAGACTGCAAGGATTTATTGAATAGTAATGTCAGTGGTTTGGAGAGCTCATCCTTAGCTTCCTTTAGAACTCTAGGCGAGATTGTATCAGGTCCTGGCGTTTTATTTACCTTGAGTTTATCTAAACAATTCAATACTTCTCTCTCTGTAACGGTGATATTGCTTAGAACATCTGAATTATCAATCTGAATCGGCGATGGTGTAGGGATATCACTGAGGTCTTCTGTTGTAAAAACTGATGCAAAGAAGGTATTGAGGGCATTACTCATTTGTACTTCGTCTTTGGTGTATTCTCCATTTTCATCGACTAATGGTCCAACAGTTGAAGTAACTACTTTTTTCTTTCTGATATAACTATAGAATTCTTTCGGGTTTGTTTTACTTTGATTCGCAATATGTAACTCTAAGGTCTTTTTACTTTGCTTAATTAACTTTTTGGCTTTGCGTCGTAGCTCTACAAATTTCACCCGTTCTTCGTCATTTTGTGAGGATTTTAATCTATCATTAGCAAAAAATTTTACCAAGCAGGCAGTTTGAAATATCTTTATTCCACCATTTGGGCTTATTATTATGGCCTGGACGCCGTATTTTCGATGGTATGCAGTCTTGCACTGCTTTTAGGTAAGTGGTTTCGAATAACTTCCAAGATGTATTTATGTCGTTATTGTTAATTAAAAAGCTCCAGTCAGTTTCTTCAAACATAGCTATAAGTTTATGGAAGTTTGCTTTCTTGAAATTAGGGACTTTTTCGATGCTACTATTTGGTTCGTTACTAGTAAACTTTAAAGTGAAAGTTATCGTACGATGGTCGCTGTTACTGAATTCATCACCAACATTCAAATTCTCTATCAATTCTTCTTTTGTTGCAAGTACAATGTCAAGAACGTTATTACCACGGGTCGGCGTTCGAACAAATTGATAAAGCGAACTCTCTTGCAAGTTCGTATACAAGTCATGTCCGGAGTGTGAAGTAAAAGTATCGCCCCACTTGGTCACAGGTAAATTAAAGTCGCCAAAAATTACGGTATCTTGTGAGTTACTTACATCTGCAATTTGTTCGTAAATTTCTCGGTCAGTTTGCACTGATTGAGCTGGAGGTCTGTATATTAACGCAAGTATTATTTTTGTGCCTTTATTATTCTTTATTAGCACAAAAGATGTGTCGACGTTCACAATTTGAGATTTTGACACGAGGGTCGGGTTAAGACTTTCTTTGATATAAAATAAAACGCCACCTCCATTTTTATTTATTCGGCTGTTCTCAAACATTACATAACCGGGAAGTGAATACTCTGCTAAAAAGTCTCTATCTTCTGTATTGAGCCAAGATTCTGTTATGCCAATCACATCATAATTTTCTGTAAACACTAGTTCCTCTAAATCTGAAAATGTATTGCGTATGCTACGAACGTTTGCATAGAAAACCTTTAAAGTTGCGGTTTTAGAACTCACAGAACGTTCTTTCATCGAATTTTTGGTTCTGGTCGGATCTACATTTACATTCATGGCTGTCCTCGGTCCTCGGTCGTTATCCCTGGCGGTTTTTAATTTGGGTCGTGTTGGTGGAGCTTTATCCAAATTCGCGGTTCTTGACGGATTAGTATTTAATTCCTTTGTAGGTTGCTGTCCTCGCTGTCTTCGGTCCTCCTTCCTGGTTGTCCTGTGCTGAGTCGATTTCTTCTCCGAAAATCCTTCACCGCATCGTTGAGAAGACGCCCAAAACGTGCTGCTCCCACCTGGTTCAGATGAACTCCATCGTCCGAAAACAAATAGTCATCGTAGTAGAAATTGTCCCAGGTGTCGATGAATCCCACGTTCTCCTTCCTGCAGAGGTTTGCTAGACAACGATTTGTGCTGGTGGCTATGTTGTAAAATCGGCTCTCTGCACCGAGCCGGGGGACGATTCCTGAGACGATGATCCTTGATGACTTCTCCTTAAACGACTTGATCAGCTGCTGGTACTTTAAAATCAAATCTTCCGACCGGGTTCGCTGTACATCGTTGGATCCAACGTGGATGACGTACATTGTATTAGCAGGGGCCAGCTTTGATACTTCGTCAACTGCTGCAACTATGTCGTCCACACCACCACCAGGGATACAAAAACGCTTCCTGGTCTTAGGTGCCCTGGCGCAAAACTCTGTGAGCTGACCACGTATCATCGAGTCTCCCACGAGCCGGACTTCTTCTATTTCCTCTTCGTCATCTGAGTCTGTGAGTATCTGGAAACGGTTTTGACACTCGGTAATCGGTATGTGTTTCCTGGTCTTGGGGCAAACGTTGTTCCTCACGACACGGAAGTTGTCTTGAGGGGGAAGAGAGTCACTATTTGTACCTTGAGTATCGGAAACATCAGCTGAAGTGGCTACTGTAGGCGTTGAATTGTTGGCAGTTGACATTGGGGCGTTGGTGGCTGCTGGAGTTGCGGTGACAATTGAAGTTTGTGGTACTCCAACGTTGAGTGTTACAAACTCTTGGAGTGATTCCAGCTTCATGGTGAGGATGTTGATCTTGTTGTAGGCTTCATCTAATTTCACTGTAAAATTCTCTCGTTGCTGGCAGAGCCGGCAGACTTGAAGATCGACAGTAGCAAACATGGACTCACCAAACCTACCGGCGCAGTTCACACAAGCGCGAGGCATGGTGACAGTCACTTTCTTCAGATCACTGCACTCACTTTAAAAACACTTCACTCACTTTAAAACACTTCACTCACTTTAAAAACACTTCAATCACTTCAACCGAAAACAAATATGCTGAAATACGCAGAAATAGGTTATCAGGGGTGATAGATTTTGAGATACGCAGAATTAGGCTTCCAGGGGCGATAGCCTAACCAAAAGTTTTTTTAAAAATTGAAATACGCAATAATAGGCTACCAGCGTTGAATAGCCTAACCGAAAATAATAAAATTGAAATTCGCAGAAATAGGCTACCAGGTGTGATAACCTAACCTTAGACAAATATATGTATAACAGAATATGTAACTAAATATACAATTCACCAAATAGAGATTATATAAAAATAAAGTGTGACTGCACACAAGGGGTTAATATACTGTATCAACAGATGGCCCTGGTGTCACTGTAGCCTAGTAAAGCAGTAGCCTACTCTTTTTAGATAAAAAAGTGTATCAGTCAAAGGTTATTACAAGATCGTGCAAGCAACAACTAAAATTACAGATATATACTGTATAGCTACAGTAGGATACTAAATACAATATCTACAAGAGTTAATAATAAAACAGATTGGCTGGCTATAGGCTAGGCTAGGTTTGGGTTAGGTTAAAAGCTTGGCAGGTTGGGTTAGGCTAGGTTAGTTTGTACAAATACCACCCTTAGCTTAAAGTAAAATCAGTCTGAGGAGAAAAAGTCAAGAATATATCTAGGGGGAAAAGATAAATGAATGCACTTAAATTTGGTAAAAAATTTGCTGGAATTGAATATGTATAATCCCCAAAAAGAGTTTGTTTACAAAATGGCGTTGGCGTTAGTCCCTGTATACATATAGGCAGGTTAGTTAGTAAACAATATTGTTTATTAGCAAATTAATATGCAAAGCTTTACTTACATACAAGGCAGTTAAATAGATACTTACTACAGTAGGTAATGGGTAAAATTAGGGGCTACGATTTTATATAAAATAGTAATAAGAGAGGGTTTGTTTACAAAGCAAAACAAAACAATAGATGGCGCTAGTGGCGCCCTGTCCGAGCAGGAGTCTTGTGATAAACACAAAGTTTATCAGTTAATACACAGCGAAATATCGTGCAGTGTTACTTACTAAGCTACAGGATGGTTAACCCTTATTTAGCGGGGTCGGACTTAAGTCCGATACGAGAAAATTGGACTAAATGGCGGGGTCGGACTTAAGTCCGTGGGCGTATTCCCGCCCTAATTTTGGTGGAAAGCGAAACTTGGTGGTCAGGCGGTGTACTACAAGGGCCCACCCACACATCCCCACTGCGTGACCGTGACTAAGTGACCCTCAAGCAGCCATAATGGAAGGTCAAGATTTGCCCGTGTTCGATTCGGTGGCCGCCAATCCCTAGTGCGTCGCGCCACCCTACTAACCACGCCCGGCTCACCACCCAGAAACTAGATATCATGCTGAACTCTTCAGAACTTTCTAATAAGCTGTTGGATGAAACCGTCGAAGGTCTGGGTGAGAGTTTTGGTAGTGTGGATGACTCGGAAGACGAAAATAACCCGATCATAGGCTTTCACCCCAAGCATAATTTGCGTGGGGTGGATGTTGTGGTTGATATTGGACAGACCCTTGAGCAAATTGGAGACGTTCCTGACGAAGAACATACTGGTGTGGGTGTTGGTAAGTACAATTTATATTTTATAATTGCTTGAAAATGTGATTGCAAGCATTTTATCACCTTACGAGCGGCTGGTGGAGTATATTTCACTGTGCTGCCCAGCGGGTTTTTTTTTTAACCCTAAATGGGGTTGTTCCGTGCTCTTTTTCATGCATAAACAAGACCCAGAGCGTAATACAAGTATGTATCCTGAAAGTGCGTAAATTGAGCTTTCCAATGACACCCGAACCATCCTTTTACGATCACTGGTTGTCTTTCAACGATCGTAAAACACGAGTGAAAAAACCCTAAAATACGGTAATTTCCTTATAGAATTCCCTGTGTGGCGAGCGGTCTTGAGGTAATTTATGCTCCTAATCACCGCTCCGCTCTCTCTCAGAGCACATTACGTCCTCAAAATTGCACTCTACAAGAAATTTCCTTTGCATTTATAGCGTATTATTTGCAGGCGTTCGGTAAATTTCTTACGGTAATACAAACAACCAAAGATTGAATATTTGTGCTTGGCATTATATGATTGTGGAGAACAGATGTAGGCCTACCGTATATATTATGTTTTCATATATTATATGATACATGTGTAACATTTTTATATTATCACTACTCTCTCTCTCTCTCTCTCTCTCTCTGTTTGTACTCCTTTGTACTCTCTTTGTCTGATGTAGGCCAGGGCACGCCCCTCACTAATCTCTTCCCTCCCAGGGGAAATCACACCTAGCAGATGTTTTTGACCTCCCCTCTCTCTCTGTCTTTCTTCCTCTCTGGGTCTACCTATACTGCATGTGACATTGAAATTGCTTGAGAGTTTGATTGCAAGCATTTTATAGCGTATTATTTGCAGGCGTTCGGTAAATTTCTCACGATAACCAGGGTGTATGGTACATTTCTCACGATAATACAAGCAACAACGAAGCTTGGCGAAGATTGTGGTCTACAATATACCTTTTTATAATTGCATGTGACCTTGTAATTGCTTGAAAGTTTGATTGCAAGCATTTTATAGCGTATTATTTTCAGGCATTCAATAAATTTGATAAATATATCAAAATAAGTCCTGTGGGACTATGAAATAGCTATTATTGGACAAGGACAATATTTTGTTCATCCCTCCACTGGAACATCAACAACAATGTCAACAACGTATCGCCGTCGGCAATCGTAAGATTCAGAGTCGTAAAGATTCCAGGACGAGCTCAATAGAAAATGAATGAATGAAATGAATGAGTGTGCAGTACTGCCAATACGTATAGCGACTTCCGCTAGATCTAGAGACCTTTACTTCGATCTAGCAGCAATGACTTACACTAGCGGTTTTGTTTTGAAATTTCAGAACAATTTCGAAGTGATATTATATGGATTTTGCCAATTCATATTTCTAGTGGTATTTATCATGTCTTACATCTAACAATATATGCTAGCGGATTTAATTTCAATTGATAACCCTCCCGCTCTAGTCGGCTCCAAGAAAATCGATAATGGTGGCACTTTAGTAAACAGGTGATAAACATAACCGCATGCGTATCGGTTTGGTGTATCGGTATTATGGTAAGTTGGCTACCTACTATTGTTTATACGATATAGTAAGTAATGATAAGTAAATTATTATATATTATATATAAAACAAAAACAAAATTCATGCAAAGCAAGCGAAACAGAGAGAGAGAGAGAGAGAGAGAATGCAGAAACTGAACTGAAGAAAGAGTGAAAAAGATATAATCATACAGAAATATTACAAGCAAATAAATGAAATAGAGGGATTAGTTAGAGAAAATAATAATGAGAAATACATAATACGGATGAGGAAGAGGGAAAGCGAGCGAGCCAGAGAGAGAGAGAGAGAGAGAGAGAGACAGGAAGAGTGAGAGAGATTAGAGAAAATAGAGAGATTGCAAGCATTTTATAGCGTATTATTTGCAGGCGTTCAGTAAATTTCTTACGGTAATACAAACAATGAAAAATTGAATATTTGTGCTTGGCATTATATGATTGTGGGGAACAGATGTAGGCCTACTGTATATATTATTTTTTCATATATATATGATACATATGTAACATTGTTATATTATCACGACACTCTCTCTCTCTCTTGTCTCTTCCTCTCTGGGTCGGTTACCTATAGCCTACATTTATAATTGCATGTGACCTTGAAATTGCTTGAGAGTTTGATTGCAAGCATTTTATAGCGTATTATTTGCAGGCGTTCAGTAAATTTCTTACGGTAATACAAACATAACCACGAAAGATTGAATATTTGTGCTGCACATCCCTCATACGAAATACCATTCCCACCGTATAGAGAGAATACAGAAACTGAACTGAAGACAGAGTGAAAAAGATATAATAATACAGAAATATTACAAGCAAATAAATGAAATAGAGGGATTAGTTAGAGAAAATAATAATGAGAAATACATAATACGGATGAGGAAGAGAGAAAGGGAGCACAAGAGAGGGAAAGCGAGCGAGCCAGAGAGACAGACAGACAGACAGGAGGAGTGAGAGAGATTAGAGAAAATAATAATGAGAATTACATATACGGATGAGGAAGAGAGAGAGAGGGAAAGCGAGCAAGCCAGAGAGAGAGAGAAAGAGAAACAGACAGACAGACAGGAGAGAGAGAGAGAGAGAGAGAGAGAGAGAGAGAATACAGAAATAAGGAGAAATAAGAGAAAAATAAGACCGATTACCGAAGGAATACTAGACGCGCGAGAGGCCGAAGTCAGGCCAAAGCGAACGCAACCGAACGCGCCTGGGAAATAGACCAAAAAGTACCTCCTCTTCCTCACCTCTTCCCACCCTCCACACTCATTCATAACACCCATTCATAGACTTATATGGGGAGACGAAGAGTTGCTCTTTCCAAAAATGATAATTTCGTTCGCATTGGAGCCATAGTAACGGCGCTAGGGCGAGTGAAATTGAGCGAATATTTCGGGATTATGCCCGCTGAGCGGTACAGTGTAAAATACCTGACCACCCGCTAAATAAGGGTTAAACGTGCTCTTAACCCGGGAACTGCGGGGAGACTCTTAAGAGTTCCCCCGGCGGACTGCGGGGAGACTCTTAAGAGTCAGAGAAAAAAAAAATCAACTTTTGACATCGAAAAAAAAAAAAAAAAAAAAAAAAAAAAAAATTGGCCCCTGGGCCATGCAAAATCTCAGTCCTCTACCTCCCCTCCTTCCCCACTTTCCTCCTCTCCTTCAGTTATCACCTATTTTCCCTGTTATTCCCTTATTCTGAGGTATATTTTCGTGCTAACATTAGAAATCCGGTTGCAGGGTGTGGTCATCACTGATAGCAAGCGAATGCAAGAGAGAGAGAGAGAGTATCGATCGACTGTGTCTCAGTGGCCTTGGGGGAAATTGGCGGGAAAGCAGCTTGCCTCACCCATACATTATACAACTCGCGGGCTATATCTCCGATTTTGACCATCCAAACGCTGTTTTCACTCGTTTTATTGTTGTTTCAGGTTAATACCTTTATAATCAACCCATAATAGGCACATATGGATAAGTATTAATGCTATTAATGGTACAATGAATATTTTAGTGACGGAAACACCTCAAATACATGCACACAGGAAGAGGTGTCTAATTACCCCCATGCGCACTTGTTAGGTTAACCACCTTTCATGCACAAGAATGAAGAGGATGAGTAGTTAATACTCAAATTATGATCGATATCGTGAGAGCGTTGACAGAGTGTCTGCAGCGTCTGGCGGTAGCACGGGGAGGAGGGGTAGAGAAGGGCTCCTGCAGGTCCCATAGTAACAACTTAGGGGCAGAAAGGAATTCAAAAATTGCAAGCGGAACCCCTCCGGCTTGATTTATTGGCATTGAAAACCAAAGATGGTTGTCTTGAGGAATTTGATGGGAGGATTTTGACGTTATTGTTGCTGCGAAGTGTTGCGCCTCAATCTCCCAATCTACCCACGGACCTAGACCTACCTACCCCACCTGCAGGACTGGGTTACTTGACTGATCCAACACTGGGGTTGTATCCAACTCCGGCGTTAGCGTTTTGAGGAACTTTATATCGTTCACGCCATCAGTCTTAGTCCAATCCGCAAAACGTCGTGCAGATGAGGAAGGAGGTAATGCCGGGGTAGGTGAATACACAAAAAATCATGATAGTAAACATTGGGAATAGCCTTGATTGTCACATCTGTCCATACATTTATTTCCATAAGGATTGGACAGTCTAAATTTAAGTGTAATCTTAAGTAATAAGTAATAAGTTTGTAGGAATAAGAATCATAATAATATGATTTAGTATTAATGGGAAACATATTGAATTATGTCCTGTATTAGATATTAAGTAATATATCATTCCTATAACTTGGATAATAATCTCTGGGAAGGAAAATAAGTTCCGACCTCTTTGCGCATGTGCGGAATAAGCAAGGCTCCCGCATTTTCAGACAGGGAGCTCACTTGCTCTTCAACTACCACCGCCGACAGTACTATTTCTCTTGTAATCATTCCATTCCATTAACCCATTAGAACTAACCTCAGAGTGAGTGAGAGTGAGAACAGAGAAATGGATAGGCGACGAGCAGGGAGGTTTTAGGAAGGGAAGAGGATGTGTAGATCAGATTTTTACCCTGAATTGTGTTGTGGAGAAATATCTGGAGAAGCAACAAAAGGCGTATGTTGCCTTTATGGACTTGGAGAAGGCCTATGACAGAGTGGATAGAGAAGGTTTGTGGAAAGTACTTAGAATATACGGAGTAGATGGCAAGTTGCTGAAAGCAGTGAAGAGCATGTATGAGGGTACAAAGGCGGCAGTACGTGTGGAGAGTGAGCAGAGCGAGTTCTTTGACCTGAATGTTGGGTTGAACAGGGGTGTGTGATGTCCCCGTGGTTGTTTACTGTATATATGGATGGAGTAATGAAAGAAATACTATCAAGAGCAGTGGATGTTGGTGTATCGCTGAAAAGGGAGGGAATTGAGTGGAAGCTACCTATACTGCTGTTTGCGGATAATACAGTTCTGATGAGTGATAATAAATGGGAGTTGCAGGGTCTGGTAAATGAGTTTGGAACAGTGTGCGAAAAACGGAATTTGAAGGTAAATGCGGGGAAGAGCAAGGTTATGGTCTTCGAAAGGGGTGAAGTCACAGAGTGTGAGGTGAAGCTGAACGGTCAGGCTATGGAGATAGTCAACTCTTTTAAGTATCTGGAAATAGGGTGGTCAGTATGGAAGTGAAGAAGTCCTTGCATGACAGTGTGGTAATCCCGATACTGACTTACAGAAGCGAAGCATGGACGTTGGTTGAGAGACTCAGACCAAAAGTGAGAGCAGTGGAAATGAATTATTTAAGAAGTGCGTGCAGAGTTACATGGAGGGATAGACAGACTAATGAGGAAGTAAGAAGGAGGTGTGGTGTGGAGGTAGATGTGCTGGAAAGTGTGAAAAGGAACAACTTGAGATGGTTCGGCCATATGGAATGTATGGAAAGCGAGAGAATGACTAAGAGGGTGTACGAGAGCGAGGTGGAGGGACAGAGAGGGAGAGGTAGACCGAATGAGAGGTGGAAGAATGGAGTGAGGAAGTACATGAACGAAGGCGGTGCTGGTTGGGGGGAGGAGCGTCGACTGACTGGGGACAGAGGTGCATGGGGGCGGTTCGTTCGTGGCCACCCCTTCGGGGATCGCGGCATCAGGCAATAGATAGATAAAACTAACTAACCTCAGCGTAGATTCGCATCAATTCACCTATCATCTATTATCCTCCTAATTATAATTTAAGTATTGTGGCCCCCTTCTGTTATTCACTTCCTACTAAACTTCTTTAACACCTTACGAGCGGCCTATGCGGTTTATTTATATGTACCGCCCAGCGGGGTGTTTTTAGCCAAAATAGGGCTGTTTACGTGATCATTTTCATGCCTAAATAAGACCCAGAACGTAAAACAAGTACCTATCCCTGAAAGGGCATAAACAGAGCTTTCGAATGACACCATAACGATCCTTTTATGATGGCTAGTTTTCTTGCAATAACCGTGCAACGCGAGTGCAAAAAGCATGTAATTAGCCACTTTCCCGATACAATTCCTTATATAGCGAGTGAGAGAGGGAGGAGGGAGCTGGGATTCGTGTCAGTATGTTCGCCGCGGTGGTCTGGAGCAGTCATACGCTCGCTACTCTCCTGCCACCACTTGTCTCTCTCTCTCAGCAACATTACGTGCTGAAATTGCCACTCGACCTATGTCGAGCGCCGCCACATAGTCCAGCTTTATTTAACTCGACTTATGTGGTGAGCCGCTAATTAAGGGTTAATCATCCCTTGTTTTCAATCAACCTGTCAACCATACCGCCATACTTGTAACAACTTGTTGCCCAGTTCCACTCCACATTAACCCTACCCGTCGTCTACGATCCAGCAACCAGGTAATATATATACTATTGTGTGGTATCATCTAATTCTACAGTTCATTTCCTCCAATAATAACCACATAATAAATGGTCCTTCGAACCTCTTAAATTTTCTTCTACTCGTCTCGGTAGCTTGGTGTCGTAGCGCGACGGTTTGTTGTGGCTGGAGCGGCGCGGCGGTTATTTCGTTCCCCTGTTTTCTGATTTTTTTTGTGTGGGTGTTGGCCGCGAGGGTCGCCTCATGGCCCAAGGGTTCTACAGGCATGGCGCCGCAGGGGGGGGGGGGATAGGAAAGGACTTTGTACCTGAGAGGGCTGGGTATCCTGGGGCCATTAACCTCTGAAGTGCGCATGGGGGTAATTGGAAACGTCCCCCTGTGCTGACGTATTTGAGGTGTTTCCGTCACTAAAATATTCATTGTGCCATTAATAGCATTAATACTTATCCATATGCGCCTATTATGGGTTGATTATAAAGGTATTAACCTGAAACAACAATAAAACGAGTGAAAACAGCGTTTGGATGGTCAAAATCGGAGATATAGCCCGCGAGTTGTATAATGTATGGGTGAGGCAATCTGCTTTCCCGCCAATTTCCCCCAAGGCCACTGAGACACAGTCGATCGATACTCTCTCTCTCTCTCTTGCACTCGCTTGCCATCAGTGATGACAACACCCTGCTTGCAACTCGCTAATGTTAGCACGAAACTATACCTCAGAATAAGGGAATAACAGGGAAAATAGGTGATAACTGAAGGAGAGGAGGAAAGTGGGGAAGGAGGGGAGGTAGAGGACTGAGATTTTGCATGGCCCAGGGGCCAAAAAAAAAAAAATAAATAAAAAAAAAAAAAAATTTGTTTTTGTTTTTTTCGATGTCAAAAGTTGATTTTTTTTTTCTCTGACTCTTAAGAGTCTCCCCGCAGTGCGCCGGGGGAACTCTTAAGAGTCTCCCCGCAGCTCCCGGGTTAAGAAAGTGACCATCATATGACACTCGTTTGTCAGGGATTTGTATGTTGACAAACTGATATACCATCCCTACTTCACTGTTAACCCATTGAGACCCAGTGTCGCACGTGATGCGTCGGCAGTTTGTTATCACCAACTCCCAGCGACGCATCACGTGCGTCCGGCATATTAAAATCATTTACGTGGCTCGTAAGGTAGGAAATGGCGGGAGAATAGGAGGGGGAGGTACCGTAGTGTGTGTGGGAGCCGGGCCGGTAGGTGTGAGCGGGCCAAGACAGCCGCGCGGCCGGTGGTGGTGGGCTTAGTGGGGATACTTTACACCCTTAGTTCACCGCCACTTTGAACCTTCATTACTCCGGTCGTATGGGAGGTAGAGGCTTGAGATTTATGTGAGACACTCCTTAGGATGTATGCCATACAATGCCATACTCAGTTTTCACCCTAGTGCTCCCGGGCGGGTGGTCATGCGGGGGAGACAAACTTTCGACCCACCCCCCCCCAAATGACCGAGGTGAGTTTTTTTAGTTTTTTCTTCATTTCTCACCATTCTCTTCCATTTTGGCTCAACACATTTTTTTGAGCCCCCCCCAAAAAAAAATATCCGAGGTTATTTTATTTTTTATTTTTTTCGTTTCTCATCCTTGTCTTCCATTTTAGCAAACAAAAAAAAAGAAGTGAAAATGGCTTGGGACTGGGGTGAACAAAATATTATAACTAGCCGGGGCTCAACGGGTTAAGCCTCTCGCAGCCCCTGGCACCACAGTAACCTCTCTACGAGGAACCGAGGCCTGGACCCAATTGGTCAGTTGGAGACCCCACCTTACATTTCTCGTGATTGGGGGGAATGATGTGACACGCGGGGTTGTGCCAAAAGAGCTGGCTAACAAAATTCAGGTATTGGCGAGGGAGGTAGACAGCGAGACAGGGGGGTATTGTAGGATCATCGGGATCGAGAAACGGCAGAACCCTAGGGGCCTGGGGGTTAATGAGTTCAATAAAATCAGGAACTCGGTCAACCAGTGGCTCAAAAGGAATCTGCCGTACATCCGGAGCAGTTACTCATCGATGAACACGTCAGCCAACGATTTTGCGGCTGACGGGGTCCACCTAAATTACCCCGCATCAGACCGGCTGTTCAAGGAGTTGGTGGAGTCGGCTCGGGTGTT
This sequence comes from Paralithodes platypus, assembly GCA_032716605.1. Taxonomy (NCBI): domain Eukaryota; kingdom Metazoa; phylum Arthropoda; class Malacostraca; order Decapoda; family Lithodidae; genus Paralithodes; species Paralithodes platypus. The sequence continues at coordinate 49,089,323 of CM064548.1, forward strand.
TTTCGGTGCCGATGGGGAAGTCCTGTTGGACAGAAGATTTTTCGAACTTAATATGCATATGCATTAAGTTGGCTCAATACCATATAGGCTAATTAGATTAACTTTACCCTAAAATTAAAAAAATCTTCAAGTTAGCCTATTATTTTAAATTTAGCTTCATGTTGGCCTAACCTAATATTTAAATTTTCTGCAAGTTAGTCTATTATTCTAAATTTAGCTTCATGTTAGCCTAACCTAAAATTTAATTTCTCTACAAGTTAGCTTAATTTTCTAAATTTAGTAGCCTATCATGTTAACCTCTTTAATTAAAATATAACAGCCTATCAAAATTAGATAAATTATTTCAACATGGGTGTTCCTTTGATCCTTGATATAGTAATGTAATAAGTTTCCATTAATGATTACCGCCGCTCGTGTTTAAGTGTTAATTCCGAACCGAGTTTGATCGGCAGAAGAAATTTTTTCTTTCGGCTGAAACGTTAGTAAAAGTTTTGTATTTCGCAATTTCCATCCGCTTTTGACTGAAGGTGACAATGGACGATCTAGCCCAAGGCAAACGCCGTAGGGCAGGCATTAAAGGGTCATTAACCGTCCTGTTAAGGGATTTAGAGGAGGTCTCGGAAACCGCAACTCGGGTAGAAGTCGAGGCAAAATTACATTGCGTGCAGACACAGGTGGCCAAGTTTGAAGCCAATCAAGAAGTCTTGTTGCCGCTATATACCTCTGACACCGAGTATTTTAAGGAAATCCAAGAGGATACCATCTACTTATTTGATATGTATGGGATAATCGCTACTCTGAAGGAGAAACTGGGTCCACCAGAAAGGCAAACCCAGTCTGAAGTAAAGAAAGTATCGGGTGTTAAATTGCCGCACCTGACTTTGCCCACCTTCGCTGGCGACCCCACATTATGGACGGGATTCTGGGATATGTTTAGATGTGTGGTGCATGACAGGACTGATTTGAGTGCGATTCAAAATAACTTACTTATGCCCCTTTCCCACTGGTGAGACAAGTCACGATTTTCGTCGCCGACACCAATAAATTGGCACATTCGTGACATGTCTCAACACCTCTCATGAACATTCGTTTGACTCTCAAGGCATCTCAAGGCCTCGCAAGGGCCTTCGCAAATGTTCGCACAGTTCAAAATTTTGGACGAGGACTCACAAGGATTGGTTACCTTCGCAAGCATCGTCGAGCATCGCCGAAGGGATCTGCGAGGGTATCTGCGATCATCTCCGACATCGGCGAGACATCGCGGAGGGTTTCGCATAAAAAACCCTTTGCAACGCTGCATGGATGCTCACCGATGCTCTGCTCGCCGATGCTCTCAGATGTTCCGAGAACATTGACGATGCCAAAGAGCACCTTCGACGAGGTGGGAGAGAAAGACAAAAAAATATGAGGAGGGAGAGAAAGAGAAAACAGCGAGGTGGGCTCAATGTTTACGTTACGGCTTAGCCTAATTGAGCCCACCTCGCTGTTTTCTCTTTCTCTCTTCTCTCCCTCCTCGTTTTTTTTTTCTTTCTCTCCCTCTCTCTTTGCTTATAATCCGTTCGGCCCTGTTCAGCTTACTGTTTTAAGACGTTTACTCCCATCCAGGTTTCAATATTTTCTTGGTGAGCGGTAGCGAGCCAACATATATATATTTTTGTTTTTGGGTCGTTTTTCTGGTCCCCTTTCTTCCTCATGGTTAACCCCATTAGTTTTCATATTTGGGGGATGGTGGGGGGAAGGTAGAAGGGTAATTGACTCACGTGTTACAAATATGAAGCCGATTGGTGAGGTAGTTTCGCCACCACGGATTTTCCTTTTTTTCCTTTTCTTCGTACGGATACGCTGGAAGTAGGTGGTGGGAGGGAGGTGGGGGTGTGGTGGGGGGACGACAGAAGGGTAGGGGACTTGTCACACAAATATGGAACCGATTGGTTCAGTCGTTTCGCCGCCACATATTTTCCTTTTTTTTCTTTGTGAGGCGACCGATAGTCAGCGAGTGGGTGGGGGGAGGGGCTTGTGTTGGTGGTGGCAAGAAGCCAGAAGGGTAATGGTACATGTGGTAGAAATATGAAAGCCATAGGTGCAGTCGTTTCGCTGCTACAATTTTTTTTCGGCGAGTCCGTATATATACGGACCTGGCACTGGGCGTGACAAGACCCTAGTCCGTATATATACGGACCTGGCACTCTGGGGCTTTTAAGACTTTTACCCCCATCCAGGTTTCAATATGCCGAACCATCGCTTGAATCGCCGAAGACGTCGCAGAACATACGGCGAGTTTTCTTTCATCCTCGCATGAATTCGCAAGATATTTTTGAAAATGTGACATGCCTCGCAGAGGTCATCGGTGAAACATCGCTCACTTCGCCGATAACGTCGCAGAAGGTCGGCGATTGCGTCGCCGACATCGGCGACATCTTCGCTGAGTATAATTTGTCATCTGTTTGTAACGGTCAAAATCGTGAACGTCGCACGTATTCTTGCGAATTTGACAAAACTAAGTCATCGGCGACGAAAATCGTGACTTGTCTCACCAGTGGGAAAGGGGCATTAAGGGGTCAGCTACAGGGAGACGCCTATAAACTAGTAGAAGGCTTTACGGTTGAGGGTGCAAGTTATGGCCCTGCCGTGGACTTGCTTCAGGAGACCTTCGGGCATCCCGACAGAGTAAAAGCAGCACACATCATGAACTTTCATGACCTTGTCTCACCTAAATGTCAAACAGCACAACTAAAGGCTTTTTACGCCAATATGGAAAGTGCGATGCGATCTATGACTAGTCAAAGGGTAAGTTTAGAGGAATTCTGCGTGGTGACACTCTTGAATAAATTGCCATCACCAGTTAAGGAAACCGTTAGGAGGGAGATGGGTGATCAGAGTCTAGATTATAAGACTTTTACACAGTGTTTTCAAGCGGAACTCTACAACATGGTGGCTCAAGATACCCCTGTGAAGGAATTTCCTATGGCTACAGCTACATTCACGACGCAGAGCGGTAGCAGCCTATTTGCCTGTAAATTGTGTAGCGTGAAAAATCATCCCTGGTACAAATGCTTTAAATATAAGACAGGTTCTCTCAGAATAAAGAGAGCCAGGCAACTACAGCTCTGTGTCGGGTATCTCTCCAGTGAACACGGTAGTAACGGGTGTACAAACCCTAATATTAAGAATTGTAAATTCTGCCGTGGCAATCATTTTCACTCCCTGTGCCAAAAGCAGAAAGAGGTGAATTCAACAGGTGGTGGTAGTAGTAATAGAGTAAAGTCAATTCCAACAACCTCAACAACAATGTCCGTAAGTATGAGTAAACAGACAGTAATTTTACCCACAGTTCAGCTGCCTGTCAAGGGTAAGTACAAGAAGACCGTAAAGGTCAGATCGTTGCTCGATCAGTGCTCGCAGAGGACTTTCGTGAAGAGCTCTATTTATTAGTGGCCCCTCCATCATTAACGAACATGCCTATTACATAAGGCATCCTCTTCAAACACTAATCCGCCGTAGTTTGAATCTACCACGCAGAGCATTTAAAATCTGAGGAGCCTTCATCATGAGCGCACGCGACCTCACACATGGCTTCAGTCATTATGATTTGGGTTCTCACTACGAAAAAACTTCGTAAAAAATAAAAAACAAAAAGAAAATAAGAATAACTATCCAATAAGCTTTCCATCATATCGTGGATGTACTTGTGTGGATCTTTGACCAGACGCTGATTCAGGCGTCATTCTTCCTTCTCTGCTCTGCGATCAGCCGGCCCGGACGTGTCTCTCCACGCTCCGCTTGTTCCGCATTTGCTGCGTCCCTAGTGAGTTTGTTCTCATTTGTTTACTCCGGGATGTATCGAGTAAGGTTAGGATATGCGTAGCAGGAGTGTCCTGGGCTGGTTGCCTGCAGTGCAGTGTGTTTGGGGCATCTATTTCGGATGTACCCTCGTGGTCCTGTTGTGGACAGGTGAACTTTTTCACAGTTAGCTAGCTTTGTGATGCAGGCGGCTTTCATTACGCGTTATTGCTTCCTTTTATCTTTCTGATGAGGTAGCGTATTTTTGCTGACGTTCCCAGTGGCGGTGGTTCCTGTTGTGATATAATTCAGTGCTTTTTGTTTATATTCCGACATGTTAATGTTATCCGTCTGCCTAGGCCTAGCGAGCCTCTCGTAGCTTTACCACATATACAAGTGTTATTGATTTATTTTCTAAATATGTACTACTGTGTGATGTGTGTCCTGGTTTAGTTGTGTATTGGCTAATTCCACGGACTATTTATGTGTCCTGGGTTAGTTGTGTATTGGCTAATTCCACGGACTATGTTGGGCCCGGCGTTAGTTGTGTTTTGGCTACGCCTTGGTCCGGTGGTGCGTTCAGATGGTATCTGGACGGGGTGGGTTTTTTCCGGCGGGTTTTTCTCGGTTTCACCTTGATAACCCCGGCTGGTTGCCGAGTTTTGGCCACGCGTGGTTTAAAAACAGGCTTGTTTCCCCGGCGAGTGGGTGTCTGTGGCTCCCCAGGACTGCGTCTCTGGGGTGCCTGTTTCAGGCTCCTTATGATTCCCGGCGGGTTGGCTGTACCCATCTAACAGTGTTCATACGGACACGTGTTGTTTGTAGTTTTTTCGGTTTTGCAAAGCCAATATAAAACTATGCTGTTGTTGTATTTCCTCCCCGGCGATCTTTTACAAAGAAGTGGGGTTAGGAACAATTGGGGTTAACTTTTAAACTTTAAATCACCCGGCGGGTGCAACCTGGAAGGGTGGGATGCCCGAATTTGCAAAATTCAGTTTAGTTGACCAGACAATTGAGGGATGCATTGTGTATCGCCTCCTTCAACATACGGCGCTTTAGGGCACAATTGGGGTTAACGTTTTTTAAACTAATATTCACACCCGGCGGGTGCTCCTTGGAGGGATGGGAATAACGAATTTACAATTCAGTTAGTTAACCAGACAATTGAGGGATACGTTTTGTATCGCCGCCTTCAACATACGGCGATCTAAAAAGATACTTCGGGAGAAGTTAGATCTCGTATATTTGTCAGGCTTCCCAGTTTTTGATCTACGAGATAATTCGGGGGCCGGCGTCTTTTTTAGTTTTTTTTTTTCTCCAAAATTGAATCTTGAAACAAACACCACCGGAAAGACTTAATCAGTTATAAACGCCATGCTGGTCTTTATATATTATGTCAGAGGGTATTCATAAATCTTTTGGACAAATTAAGATATTCGGAAATCTTTTACTTAGGAAACCCCACCGCGTAGCGAGCTGTAGTCGTTGAGTATTACGTCTCGTTACCCGGCGGGTTATTTAACACTTGTGTGCGAACATGTTTGGGTTAACCTTATGAGCATTAATTCCTGGAAATTTTCTTTTTTTCCAGAGCTGGGTCCCGGCGGGTCTATGCAGAACCAGGAGTAAGTATCCCACCAGTCTCTGTCATGGCTACCTTTGCCCCGGTTTTTGCTTTATGCATTACGCCCTCCTGTTCAGGTATCCCTATTTTTGCGCACACCCTTTGTATAAAATGTGTTAAAATGTCTCGTTTGGTGTGGGTTACCTTTCCGGCGTTTTTTCTCGTTGCTCCGAGAACACCGTTTTTGTTTACCGAGTTTTAGTCAGGATGGCTCAAAATAGGTAAGTTACCCCGACGAGTTTGGTCGCTTGAGGGCTCATTAGAAACTGCGTTTTCTGTGGTCGAGCCTGGGATCAGGCTTCCTGTGTTATTCATTGCTTTATGCATTACGCCCTCCTGTAATGTATCGTTTAGTGTGGGTTACCTTTCCGGCGTTTTTCTCGTTGCTCCAAGAACACCGTTTTTGTTTACCGAGTTTTAGTCAGGATGGCTAAAATAGGTAAGTTACCCCGACGAGTTTGGTCGCTTGAGGGCTCATCAGAAACTGCGTTTTCTATGGTCGAGCCTGGGATCAGGCTTCCTGGGTTATTCCCGTCGAGGGGGGCTCCACACAGTTTTCTAGGTGATCAGGCTGACACCTGTTGGACTTGGTTTTCTCTGCTTTTCAAAGCCATTGAAACAATGCTGTCTGTTTGTTTGGTCTTTACCTCCCGGCGACCTTTTTACAAAGAGGTCTGGGGCAGGTATAATTGGTTTGACATTGCATATAAAACCCGGCGGTTGTACCTTTGGGTGGTTATATTAACTGATTTGCAATTCGCGATATTTTGCCAAACAATTGATTGATACAATAGGGTATCACGGCCTTCAAGACGGCGATCTATGAGGGCTTCTGGGAGAAGCCAGATTAGAGATTAAGATAGGCTTAGACTTTATATGGGCTAAAAAGATGCCGGAATCTTACTAGTGTTTCAAGTGTAAAGGGATACTTGAAAGACTTCATCTTTAATAAAGATATGCTTCATCTTTATGAGGATTAAGAAGTTATGCTTAATTCTTTTGGACAGGTAAAAGATATGCTGAAATCTTTAATAAGCCATTGAAACAATGCCGTTTGTTTGTTTAGTCTTTCCCTCCCGGCGACCTTTTTACAAAGAGGTCTGGGGCAGGTACAATTGGTTTGACATTGCATATAAAACCCGGCGGATGTACCTTTGGGTGGTTATATTATAGGTTTGACTCCTGTAAGGAGATAAAGAAAGCCTAATATTTAGTAGTGGCCCCGTAATCATTGACGAACATGCCTATTACATAAGGCATCCTCTTCAAACACTAATCCGCCGTAGTTTGAATCTACCGCGCAGAGCATTTAAAAACTGAGGAGCCTTCATCATGAGCGCACGCGACCTCACTCATGGCTTCAGTCATTATGAATTGGGTTTTCACTACGAAAAAACTTCGTAAAAAATAAAAACAAAAAGAAAATAAGAATAACTATCTAATAAGCTTTCCATCATATCGTGGATGTACTTGTGTGGATCTTTGACCAGACGCTGATTCAGGCGTCATTCTTCCTTCACTGACATATCAAGTAAACCAAAATTCTTAATACATCAACGAATGGGAAGGGGATGGTCGGGAGGGCCCCTGTCGTCAATGATTACAGGGCCACTACTAAATATTAGGTTTTCTTTATCTCCTTACAGGAGTCAAACCTATAATTTATTAGTGGCCCCTCCATCATTGACGAACATGCCTGATTTCTAAGACTGGAGGGGGACATTCGTAATCATATCATAACTCTAGAAAAGCAGATAATAAAAACAACCACATAGTATTCTTACTTTGAAAATATATTTAATAAGGCGTAGCCCGTATATATACAAGAAAGGGGTTCAGGCAGGTGCGTGCTTCAAAGAAGCCTGCTTGACAAAAAAGGGGTAACTCTGAAGATTCTGTGAACAGATCTGTAGTTACAAAGGCACCCCACTCAACGAGTGGTGACAAAAATAACAAGTTATCAGTTTACATGTGCACATAATAAACCCCAAAATAATCGTGGAGATAAATTGCAAAAGATCTTCACTGTTTTAATATTAAATTGCTTTCGCAGCTAAAACTACTATAACAACCCCGTTGTTTTGTACTAACATTGTACTAGCACAATTTCACCGAGAAATTTTCATATCACATTAACCATAAATTGTATCACAGCTCTCACACTCCGGCGGGGTCTAGGGTGTCCTATGTCAACTGACTGCACCCCCCCCCCCCCCCTTTCTTGAAAGTAAACAAAAGTGACTGCAGGGCCACCTAGACCCTCTGCCTTAAAGCTATACATGGTAAGGAAGGTTTATCTAGAGCAACTGACAAGTATCTAGACAAAAACGTATGATTAGACGCCCACAACTGAGTGGACGCAATATCTTCTACTGAAAAATTCTTCAGGAAACGTAAAGAGGCTGCCCATTTGCGTAAATCGTGGGCCCGACCCACAACGCCGGGATTACTCTCTTTAATGACTTCGACCAGAAGAGAAGCTAATCGCCGTTTCAGTAAGCGTTTACCCGTACTTGCTACCCATAAAGCACCTTGGGGGTTAGGAGGAGCTACTCTCAAATATTTGGTTAGAGCTTGCACTGGACATAGATTATGATGCACCTTTCCCCTTTTTAATGCCGGCACCGTGAACTCAGAAAACACGTGTGCACTGTGCTCATTCTTGGCTACAAATCCCGGGGAAGGTGCAATGTAAATACATTCATTAAGTCTACCAAACCTAAGGCAATTAGGTGTGTTGCTCATCGCCGCCAGCTCAGACACTCTGTTCCCGGTGGCCAAAGCTAAAAGGAATACAGCCTTTTTTAAGAGTAATGCAAAGTCTGCAGTATTTTGGTACAGACGAGAGTGAAGTAAAGACAAAGCTTTGTCCAGAGACCAAGTAGGCATGAGCTGACGGGGAGGTGGGCGGAGTTGAAAACAAGCTCTCATAAAACCTGTTTCCTCCGCCACCGGTATGAAGAAACCTGTAAGGTCTAAAAAGGGCACTCTAATTGCAGTTAAGTGATTTTTTAACGTTACCACAGATAAATGTTTCTGCTCAAACAGATAATTTAAATAATTAAAAACTAAAGCTACTGATGGCACAGTCTGTTCTGTTCTAATGATCCAAGAAGTAAAGGCTTGCCAATGTGAGTGATACTGTCGTTTCGTAGACTGAGTATATTGATTTAATAATTTATTGGTCACATCTCTACCGTATGGTGCTAGCCACTTGGCCTCCTGAATGTCCATAATGCAAAAGTCAGCGAGGTCGCTAGGTTGCCAATCGTGTCTAAGTGGAAATACCCGACCGGGAGCGACACCGGGTGCGGGCACCACGTCTTCAATTGCTGGTACCACAACTGCGCCGGCCACAGGGGCGCGATTACCTTACCTTTGGATACCTTTGGATGTGTTCGCCGCTCCTCTAGCGACACCAAGGAGCGCGGCGCCCCTCGTTATGGGTGGTGATTGGGTGCAGTAGACTGTTTGAAGTGACAGCTCGCTCCCTTGCGAGGATGGGCTCGTCTGGCACTTTTTGCAGTTCGACATCTAGGGCTCTCTTGAAGTTGTCTAACGAGATGTCCCTCATGTCTCTTACTCGCCGTGGGAGTTTGTTGAAGAGACGTGGGCCTCTGTGTGATAACCAGCCCTCTCGCAGAGAGCCCATAGCACCCCTGTTATTCATCCGGGGGATTTCGCATTCCCAGCCTCTCCTATCACTGAATTTCATGACTATCGATTTTCCACGTGTATATTATTAGGTAACGTTCTCTTCTACGTTCCAGTGACTACAGATTCAGTGCTCTTAAACGCTCCCATTAGTGAGATTAGTGAGACTAAGCCGCGATAATCTCGTAGTTTGTTCACTACGTGGCACATTAGTGACGCATCTGGCGGCGGAAACAGATAGATGGAGCTCCATCTGTTCCAGTCTGTCACTAGGGCGTCTGGCCCCCCTGCCGGCGTTTTCGTCCGGCGGGTGAGGTATAGAGGGAGTTTGTGAGTCTCCTCGGACGCAAACAGATCCACTTGTGGATGGGAGAGCTCTGCAATCATTAGGTTGAAAATGGGTTGCTTGAGCTCCCATTCTACTGTCGTGCTCTGTCTCCGGGACAGAGCGTCTGCCCAGACGTTCGCTACGCCTGGGAGATAAGATGCGTGAAGATAAATGTCTAGTCTGTTGGCTAGAGTAAAAATCTCTTCAGACAACGTTTAGCAACCTCCTTGACCTCGTTGATCCTGTTTCTGAATACAGTGAACTGCGTTCAGATTGTCCATTCTGAAGGCCACCAATTGCCCCGTAACGCAGGGCCGTGAGCCTGAAGGAAATACAAGGGGACTAGTAATTCTTTGACATTGATGTGAGAGATTTCTAAGTGGGACCAAAGCCCTGACCCTGGCCCTGGATTTGACTGAAATCCCCACCCTATTGTGCCTGATGCATCCGTGTCTACCGTTGGTGGAGGAGAGGTCCATGACATTATTGAGTGCAACGTTTCCCTCTTCGCCCAGACCGCTAGTAAGGTGTGGATTAATTTCGGGATGGGCCATAATTTTCCCGCCGGTAAGAGTGGGAAATATTTGTTGCCTTCCAATATTAAACGTTTTACTTTCAACCGGCCCAACATAACAGTTAGTTGAATCCAGTTGAGAGAGCCGACCAGAGACTCCCAGACCCTCCGCGTCGTAGTCAGACTGTGAAACATGAACAGTTTCCTGCGAAACCTGTTGTGATTGTCCACACTCTGACTCAGAGTGAGAGCGGCCGTGTCCCAGACCAGCCCTATCCACTGAATTACTCGTGAGGGAACAAGGTTTGACTTTACCAGTTTTACCTTGAACCCTAGAGTTTTGACATGATTTAAAATGATGTTGACATGTTTGATGCATAATTGTTGTGTCTCTGCCACCACCAGCCAGTCGTCTAGGTACCACAACACTCTGATTCCTTGTTTTAACAACGGCATCAGGGCTTGCCGGACTAATTTCGTGAATAATCGAGGTGCCAGGTTCAAACCGAATGGCATCCTTTGAAAAACAAAATTTTGGTGCCTGATCCGTAAGGCCAAAAACCTTTGAAATTTTTTGTTGACCGACACGTGCCAATAGGCGTCTGTCAGGTCTAGTGAACACATCCAACCTCCCGGCGGAAGTGTTAGCCTGATTTGGTGTACTGTTAACATTCGGAAAGACTCGTTGTGAATGTGAAGGTTCAGATAAGACAGGTCTACGACCGGTATCATCTGAACACTGTCCCTTTTGGGAACCAAAAATAGCTTGGACGTGAATACAGGGTAATTTGGGGGGACCGGGATGATGACATTCTTGGCAATCATTTCCTGGACCAGTGACTCCACCTCTAAAGAAACAAAATTCGCCGTTGTCGGCTGACGTAAGCGAGGTCGCCGGAGCCACTGCCAAGTGATGCCTTTGCGTGCCACCATCCGTGCCCAAGTGTTTAACGGCCATGCTTGGTGACACGTTCGGAACGACCAAGTTAGCAGACAAGGGTTCGCCGGCTGTACTACCGTCGGGTCCGCCGGCCTTAAGGTTGGCACCGGTAGTGAGAGAGACTTTAGTTTTTTGATGGTGGGGTTGGTGGTGCTGGACGCTTCGCCGGCTGGCTGGTGTTGGCCGAAGACGGGCCCTGACCTGGCTTATTATGGCCGCGTCCTCTCTGACCTGAAAACCTACTCTGTCTATGCCTGTACTGACCTTGAGGGGAGGGGGAGGACTTAGGTGGAAGAAAGGGCTTAGATCCCCCCGGCTGAGCTTTAGTGGTTGGCCTGGGTTTGGGGAAGTTAAAGGCAGGTTTCTTAGAAGGGGTGGGACTGTGTTTAAAGGCCTGCGCCATATTAAACACCGTTCGCCACACTTCAGGGGACATTAAAGAGGGAGTAAGCACTGGTGACATGACCACCTGATTCGCAATGCGATCAGGCAGTTTGCGAACTAAAGACATTCTGAGATCTTGTCTCGCTCGTACCGCCTCAAGCAAGGCGGTGCGGATGTCACCCAGAGATTGGATTGACGACTGGAGAAGCAGTCGCCGGGATAATTCAACCGATCTTCTGGCATCCGCGTCTGCGATTGCCTGAGTGGACCGAAGCAAAGACTTTGCTACCTGTTGAGACACTATGTATTGAGAGAACAGGCGAAAAGCTTTCCCCCTTAGCCTAAATTCTCGGTCTAGGTGAGTTGGGGTAGGGGTAGTGAAAGGGTCTTTTAGCTCACAAAGATTAATTTTAGGGGCAGCTAAGAAAGAAAACAAAGCTGAAGGGACTCCGCCGGCAGAACATACTGGCATGGAGAACCACGAATGAGTATCTTGAGGGATCTGGTGGGAAGTTTTGGAAGTAAATGTGGTTGCAAAGTTTTGAGCCTCTGTCTCCCAATCCACCCAAGGTCATGGACCCAACTGCCCCACCTTCAAGACTGGATTAGCTGCTTCGTCTGTGACGGTTTGTAAATCAAGTTCTGGAGTGAGAGCTGACAGAGTCTTTATGTCATTAAACCCATCCAGCTTAGACCAGTCTGAAAACAATTTTGAAGCTGAGGCAGTGGGTAAAGCTGGCTTAGTAGCATACACAAAATAGTCTTGGTGATAATAACTAGGTATAACCTTTATATTAACGTCTAGTACATTTCCCAAAGTATCCAAGGCCCTTAATTTCTTTGATTTATTGCCCTGGATGACCCACTCACGCGGTACTGGGAGTTCCCCTGACAAGGTAGGTTGGGCGAGCTCTGGTTTAGTAGGGGTCAAAAGGACCCATGAATCGTCTGGTCCGTAAAGCAAGGGCATAGCTACCTTTCTGAGAGGCGCCTTGTCTAGAGGGGGTGGATTGACATCCGTTATAACCCTTACATTCGAAGTGGTCAATGCCGCCGTAGCAGGCCTAGTAACCACTGATGGTGACAGAGTGGGAGGGTGAGGGATCTTAGATAAAGCAATAGAGGTCATCAGAGGCCGTACCGTAGAACTTGTCGTGGGAGCCCCCAAGTCCACTGTGGGAGTTTCCTGTTGTTGGCCAAAAAATTTAGATAAAGCATGACTAAGTAGCCCATCAATTTCCTGCGCAGTGACAAATTGAGTTGATGATGTACTTACTGGTGAATCATTAATATCCTGCGCGGCGTCTAAGCCTGAACCTGACTCTTGCCCTTCCATCTCCGAAATTATTGAAACCTCGTCTTTCTCCTCCTGTTCCTCCTGAGAAGATCCCGCCGAAGCTGGGGTACCTTGCTGCCAAGATAAGTCAGGAATAGAGGATGGGATCGCCGCGTCCCTGTGGACGTCAGCTACTGTGTGACTAGTTTGAGTCGGAAGTTGGTGGTCAGACCCCGGCCGAGAAAATCGCCAAACACCGAGGCCCTGGCCTACACTCTCTTGGGAGTCTGAAACACTCTCAATCACTGATCCCCCTGAACTCTCCAATTCCAGGGTTAAAATATTAATGGGTAAATCCTCTTTAGGTACAGGCACCGTACTGGACCCTTGAGACCTAACACAAACTCTGTCTGGGGTAGAGGTACGATGAGAAACACTAGAAGCTGGCGAATGTAGGGAGGTCTTTCGTTTATGGGAATCCTTTTTGGAAGATTTATGGCTACAGTGTGACCGTGAACTACTCTTTGATTTGGAGGATTCATCGCCGTGACCACTGGTGGAACTTTCCGTCCTACTCTTCTTACTCGATGGTGAAGAGGCAAGACTAGATGGCTGGCGTCTGAGAGGTGACCTAGACCGAGATCTCTCCCGAGACGAGGAGGCGGTCGCCGGGGGTGTAGGCTCTCTTGGACGTTTCGGAGTAGCAGAAGAAGACACAGAACCCTGACTAGTCTCCGCCGGCTTATGACTAGTTACTCGAGAGGAACGTTTAGGGGGAGGGTGTTCGAAAAGCAGTCTATCCCAAAGAGGGACGTTGTCACATTGAAGTGACTTATGAGCTACAATTGTAGTGTATGCTGACATCTGTTGCCTAACCTCTCTTAATGCGACCGCTGCGGTCTTATCATTGTCGCGGAGGACCTTGACAGCTAATTGGGAGCAAAAGGAACAGTTGCGCATCACCCACAGACCCCTTGAATGGTCTAGACATTTAACACACTTTATGCAAAGAGTGTGCGCAAAAATAGGGATACCGGCACAGGTAGGGGTAGTGCATAAAGCAAAGACTGGGGCCAAGGTAGCCATGACAGAGACTGGTGGGGAAAACTACTGCCGGGTCTGTATTGGTCCGCCGGAGCCCAGCTCTGGAAAAAAAGAAAATTTCCAGGAATTAATGCTCATAAGGTTAACCCAACATGTTCGCACACAAGTGTTAATAACCCACCGGGTAACGAGATGTAATGACACAACGATCACAGCTCGCTACGCGGCGGGGCTCAGAATATCTAAACATATCTTTTTAAGAAAGTGAAGAATACCCTCTGACATAATATAACGGACCAGCATGGCGTTTATAGTCTTTCTGGTGATGACTGTCTCAAGATTCAATTTGGGAACAAAAAACAACCCCCCACAAAGACCTTGAATTATTTTAGTAGAATAACACAGGGCAGGCTGATACGAGATCTGATTTCTAACGAATTGTCACAAAAAGATCGCCGTAAGTTTGAAGGCGGCGATACCTAAATGTATCACTAAATTAAGTGGTTAAATCGAAATTTAATTGTAAATTCCTTATTTCCTCCACCCAGGAGCACCCGCCGGGTGTAAAAAATGATGTTAACCCTAATTGAACCTTCAATCGCCGCAAGTGTAAAGGCGGCGATACATATAGTATCACTAAAATGGATCGGTTAACTAACTGAATGACTTAGTTGTTCATCCCACCCTACCAAGGTACACCCGCCGGGTGAGATGTCAAAACATTAACCCCATAAGTTCCTGTCCCCACTTCTTTGTAAAAGATCGCCGGGGAGGAAAGCCCTTAACAACAGCTAGGTTTTTTCTGTGGTTTGTAAAACCGGGTAGAAAAACTTCATAACATTATGTTCGCCTGAACAATGTTAGATGGGTACAGCCACTCCGCCGGGAATCAAAGGGAGCCTGAAAACAGGCACCAACACAGAGACGCAGTCCTGGAGAGCCACAGACACCTCATCGCCGGGGACACAAGCCTGTGTTGAAACCACGTGTGGCCCAACACGGCTCTCGGCCGGGTTTTTTTTTTTCATGGTGAAACCGAGAAAAAACCCGCCGGAAGGTAACCCACCCCGTACAGAAACCATCTGAACATACAAAGGACACGAAGGAAAGCCAAGCACGACTAGCCTAAGTCCACACAATAATCCGTGGAATTAGCCAATACACAACTAAACCAGGAAACAAACATAGTCCGTGGAATTAGCCAATACACAACTAAACCCGGATACACATGACACAGTAGGGCATATTTATAAAAATAAACAATAACACTTGTACATGTGGCAAAGCTACGAGCGGCTGGCTAGGCCTAAGTAGACGGCATAAGAAATGTTGAAATATACACAAAAACACTGGAAATATAACAACAGGAACCACCGCCAACACACCACTGTAGCAAATACTTCCGGCAAAGGGAAGACTGACTCGGGACCTAGAAAAAAACTTCACTAAGTGAAGAAAAATACGCTGGGAACGTCAGTAAGCAATGCTTACCTCATCAGAAAGATAAAAGGCAGCAATATTTAACGCGTAATGAAAGCCGCCTGCATCACAAGCTAACTCAACTGTGAAAAGATCACAAGTCCACAACAGGACCACGAGGGTACATCCGAAATAGATGCCCCAAACACACGACCCAAAATACACTGCACTGCGGGCAACCAGCCCAGGACACTCCTGCTACGCATATCCTAACCTTACTCGATACATCCCGGAGTAAACAAATGAGAAAAAACTCACTAGGGACGCAGCAAATGCGGAACCAGCGGAGCGTGGGGAGACACGTCCGGGCAGGCTGAGCGCAGAGCAGAGAAGGAAGAATGACGCCTGAATCAGCGTCTGGTCAAAGATCCACACAAGTACATCCACGATATGATGGAAAGCTTATTAGATAGTTATTCTTATTTTGTTTTTGTTTTTATTTTTTACGAAGTTTTTTCGTAGTGAGAACCCAATTCATAATGACTGAAGCCATGAGTGAGGTCGCGTGCGCTCATGATGAAGGCTCCTCAGTTTTTAAATGCTCTGCGCGGTAGATTCAAACTACGGCGGATTAGTGTTTGAAGAGGATGCCTTATGTAATAGGCATGTTCGTCAATGATGGAGGGGCCACTAATAAATTAACTGATTTGCAATTCCCGATATTTTGCCAAACAATTGATTGATACAATAGGGTATCACAGCCTTCAAGACGGCGATCTATGAGGGCTTCTGGGAGAAGCCAGATTAGAGATTAAGATAGGCTTAGACTTTTTATGGGATAAAAAGATGCCGGAATCTTACTAGTGTTTCAAGTGTAAAGGGATACTTGAAAGACTTCATCTTTATAAAGATATGCTTCATCTTTATGAGGATTCAGAAGATATGCTTAAATCTTCTGGACAGGTAAAGATATGCAGAAATCTTTAATATGAAACTAAAGGACAACGAAAAGTAGTGGTGGAGTGCTACGGTTCGTTGACCGGCAGTTTTGAGGGACATATTTTGTACCATATTTTGGGTGTAACCCTATGAGCATTAATCCCCGGAAATTTCTCTTTCCAGGGCGGAGTACCGGTGTTGCACCAGGTGACCAGGTAGTTCCCGGGGGCGGGGTAGTTTTCCCCCAGTCTCTGTCGTGTCGGCACTTGAACCTCTCATTGCTGTATGTTCAACGCCGTTAAGCTCAGGTAGCCCTATCTTATTTTTATTTGTTAATGAAATAATTTAATAGCTGAATCATAATAAACATATATATTTTCTATGATTATATTATGATAATATTGTGTTTATTTATAGTAATTTATTTTAATACAATTAAATATAAATTAAATTAATTAGTATACTTTATGATTTTGCTCACCAGCTCTGCTTTCAATGTGTTAATGAGCTATGGGAGCTTTTAATTATCATAAACCTTTACGGGACTTGGACGAGGGCTCCCATTCAGGGAGTATACCGAGCTCGCAAGCGAGGGACAGCCACAGCCAAGGTGTATGGCGATACTCACAGTCGTACCTCACCCGCCGGACGATAACGCCGGCGGGCGGACCTAACGCTCTGATGACGGACGAGAACAGGTTGAGTTCCATTTATCTCTTTTCCGCCGCCAGACGCGTCTCTAATGTGCCACGTAGTCAACAAACTACAGGATTAGCGAGGCGTAGTCTCGCTAATCGCGCCCCTGTGGCCGGCGCAGTGTGGTACCAGCATTTGAACACGTGGTGCCCGCACCCAGTGTCACTCCTGGTCGGGTTGTTCCACTTAGAACACAATTGGCAACCTAGAAACCTCGCGGACTTGTTCATTTTGGACATTCTGGAGGCCAAGTGGCTAGCACCATATGGTAGCGACGTGACCAAGATATTCACGAATCAATATACCCAGTCTACAAAGCGACAGTTTCAATCGCATTGGCAAGCTTTTACGTCTCGGATTCTTAGAACAAAACAAACTGTGCCCTCGGTGGCGTTGGTTGTTTATTATTTAATTTATCTGTTCATGCAGAAACATTTATCTGAAAGTGATTTATGTGGGCAGGTTTTAAACTCCGCCCACCTCCCTGTCGGCTCAGGCCTACATGGTCTCTGGACAAAGCATCGTCGTTATTCTCATTCCCGTATGTACCAAAGACTGCAGATTTTACAAAAGGGCAGTATTCCTTATGGCTTTGGCTACCGGGAACAGAGTATCTGAGCTGGCGGCGATGAGCAACGCACCTAATTGCCTCAGGTTTGATAGGCTTCATGAGTGTATTCACATTGCACCTTCGCCAGGATTCATAGCCGAGATTGAGCACATTGAACATGTGTTTTCAGAGTTCACGGTGCCGGCGTTAAACAGGGGAAAGGTGCACCATCTTTTTTGCCCAGTGCAAGCTCTAACCAAATATTTAAGAGTGGCACCTCTAAATCACCAGGGTGCTTTATGGGTCGCAAGTCCGGGTGAACGCTTGATGGAGCGTACACTGGCTTCTCTCTTGGTCGAGGACTTTAAAGAGAAGAATCCCGGCGTTGTGGGTAAGACCCACGATTTACGCAAGGGGACAGCCTCTTTACGTTTCCTTAATAATCTTTCGGTGGAAGTTATTACGTCCACACAGTTGTGGGCCTCTAATCAGGAGTTTTTGCCTCGATACCTTTCAGTAGCTCTGGACAAACCTTCCTTGCCATGTATAGCTTTACGGCAGAGGGTCTAGGTGGCCCTTTTAGTCACGTTTTGTTTAATTTCAAGAAAAAGGGAGGGGGAAGGGGGGGAGGGTGCAGTCAGTGTGACATAGGACACCCTAGACCCCTCCGGAGTATGTGTTCGGAACATACGAGCTGTGATACTGGTTGTAGGCATTGTATTATAAAATTTCTCTGTAGTATTCATTGCAGGAAATTGTGCTAAAGGCCAATAGTAGTGTTACAACAATTCTTGTTGTAAGTAGCTTTGGCTGTGAAGCAATAGATTTTTGAGAAATCTCGGTAGTTGCAACTACGACTTTTACTTTTGAAGTAATTACTTCTGCATAAGTACACGAGTTCAGTACTTCTACGAATGTACAAGAATTAATTTATGTTTGGTTATATTTTTAGGAATATATCCACTAGTTAATGGGGTTTATATGTGCACATGTAAACTTATAAGTTTTCAGTTTTCACCACTTACTTTAAGTGGGGTGCCTTCTTAACTAGCAGATCTGTGCACAGAGTCTCAGAGTTAACCCTTTTTCAAGCATGCTTCTTTGAAGCACGCTCCTGCTTGTACCCCTTTTTGAAGATTTACGCTGTATAAAGTTTATGCACCCGAATATCTCTTTTTTACAAAAGTAAGAATACTATGTGGTTGTTTGATTATCTGTTTTTCTAGAGTTATGATATGATTACGAATGTCCCCCTCCAGTCTTAGAAATCAGGCATGTTCGTCAATGATGGAGGGGCCACTAATAAATTATAGGTTTGACTCCTGTAAGGAGATAAAGAAAACCTAATATTTAGTAGTGGCCCCGTAATCATTGACGACTGGGGCCCTCCCGACCATCCCCTTCCCATTCGTTGATGTATTAAGGATTTTGGTTTACTTGATATGTCAGTGAAGGAAGAATGACGCCTGAATCAGCGTCTGGTCAAAGATCCACACAAGTACATCCACGATATGATGGAAAGCTTATTGGATAGTTATTCTTATTTTCTTTTTGTTTTTTATTTTTTACAAAGTTTTTTCGTAGTGAGAACCCAATTCATAATGACTGAAGCCATGAGTGAGGTCGCGTGCGCTCATGATGAAGGCTCCTCAGATTTTAAATGCTCTGCGCGGTAGATTCAAACTACGGCGGATTAGTGTTTGAAGAGGATGCCTTATGTAATAGGCATGTTCGTCAATGATTACGGGGCCACTACTAAATATTAGGTTTTCTTTATCTCCTTACAGGAGTCAAACCTATAGTATTACCTTCCCTTTCATATGAATCAAAGGGAACGGAACAATTGAGTCTTCACGGCTTCACCGGAACCCAAACCTCTCGTGAGTATCCTGTTGTAGCACTAAAGTATATACATCATGGCAGATATCATCGTCTTGATGCAATAGTTGTCGATGATCTCCCCGAACACAAGGGCGAAACTAGTCTAAAAGTTGAAATAACTAGTTTACAGCGTCGTGGCATAAAATTGGCCGACTCATACGTTACCGAGACAGCACAATTAGAGCTACTAATAGGTGCCGACCAGTACTACAACATATTGCGACCTGGCTACAAAAGGGCAGGAAATTTGGTTTTACTTCTTACCAAATACGGATATGCCCTTAGTGGTTCTTATGCGGCAACCACATCTAGCTCCAACACTGAGGTTGTTACAATACTTAAAGTGGCAGTGACCCCAGTAGATCAATATATGTCTACTGGACAATTTCCATGTCATAAAGAATTAAGTGCTTTGTGGGATTTAGACCATATTGGTATCTCACCTAAAGAGCATTCACAAGCCGAACGGCAAGCTTAGACCACATATGAGAAAACAGTCACGTATGATCCTGATAGTCTACAGTATCAGGTATGTCTTCCCTGGACCGAAGAAAAGGGACGGTGGCCCACCAACAAAGGTTTGGCTGTGGGTAGGTTACGAGGACTCCAGAAGAGATTTATTGCTGACCCTGGGTTTTGTCAACAATATTCGCAGGTGATTTCTGATCAGTTGTCGCGTGGTTTCACTGAGGAGGTTCCATTCGATGACTCTGGGTCATGTCACTATCTGGCGCATCATGGGATCATAAAGGAAAGCAGGACTACTCCGGTGCGAATTGTATTTGATTGTTCCGCTAAGGTAAACCAGTACAAGCCCAGTCTGAATGACTGTCTGTACACGGGACCATCTTTAGTACCGGAGTTAGCTCAAGTCTTGTTGAGATTCTGTCTGCATCAGTATGCATGGGTCAGTGACATTGAGAAGGCCTTCTTGATGTTGAAACTACATGAAGACGACAGGGATTACATCAGGTTCATGTGGCCAAAAGATCTTCTTCGTCTGGATTCGCCTCTTCGTTGTTATCGGTTCCAGGTTGTATTGTTTGGAGCTACCTGCTCCCAGTTTCTGCTGAACGCAACCATCCTAAAACATCTTTCCCTTGTTGAAGTAGACCCAAAGATTGTACGGGAAATTAGGGCCGGGCTATATATCGATAACCTCCAAGGTACGGGGGACATTGAAGATTCCCTCGTCCGTGCATACGGTATGGCTCGTGAAGTTATGGACAATGCCCACTTGTTCCTGCGTCAATGGGCTACCAATAGTCCTGTTCTGAGAGAGGTGTTACAAAGGGATGGTGTTGCAGCTGAACAGCAGGAGCTGGTGAGAGTTCTTGGACTAGTATGGGAGATGGCTTCTGCTTATTTTTCCTTTGGAGTACAGTACACTCCGGTCGAGCATGTGACAAAGCGTGAATGTTTGAGATTTTCTGCCAAACTCTTTGATCCTTTGGGTGTTTTATTGCCAGTGTCTATAAGGTCTAGAATATTTCTCCAGCAATTGTTGAGACTAAAGATGGATTTGGACGAGGATCTTTCTGAAGACTTGAACACGGAATGGCTGGGGATAGTAGATGATCTGGTACTCTGTAGTTGTGGTAAACTATCAATGGAAGTTAAATATTACTAAGCTATAATGAATCAAATCAAATCAATCTAAATTAAAACTACTCTATATCTAAATTGAATTCAATCTGAAACAAGCTAATTTATATCCAAAGGTCTCACATAATAAATGTATATATAGGGTAAGGTTATAAGGGTTAATATTAGCCAGGAATTAACTCACCAATAGTTCCACGTGGCAATGAGGCAAGGGAGAACGTTTTACCCAATATGGCGGTGGACAATGGGGAACGAGACTTCGGTCCCAAGACTCGAGTCAAGTTAAAGAAAGAATAAATGATTACATGGGAATGGACATGATTATTATAATTTATGCTTATCTATCAGTCAGTCATGATGTTGATGAGAGCGTCGTGATGGTGTAGCTGAGTGTATTGCTGTATGTGTATTGTGATTAGAGGCACAAAAGCTCGATCAACTGAGGGCGGAAAAATTAGATGTTAACTGGTTGGTGTTCGTGAAGGCTCTGCCGTACTTCAAAAGCACACCTTGCTGCCTTGGCAAACCGCCAGGAGCCCAAATTATCGTACCGCATTTAGGTTGCTCTATACGATAAATTATATTAATATATACGATAAATTATATATACTACATAAGACCATGGCAATATTGCTTAATAGCATAATAGGCCTTTTATAACTTAACTTATTTACAATCTTATAATATACAATCTACTCGTCCTACGTCGTTCTGTAGGAGAGATCATGACGTCACAGAGACATAAGAGATCACAAAAGAGTCATATTCTATCGTATTTATACGATACACTCCCCCCACATAAAAGACCTGAACCCCACCTTAAACCTAAAGTTGCCCAGAGGCTATCTTCTGACGCCACAAGTCGACGGCGCCAGCAGCAGCGCGTCTGGGGCGCGTCCCGGTCCGAGAATGATCACCATCAGTAAGAGGTGAGTCGTTCCTTTGAGAATCCTCGGACCCAGCAATAACAGGTGGAGCCTCAGATTGCAATGCGGAATCGAGCTCCAAAGCATACAAACGTGCGATAGGACGAACAGTAGTTCCAGTGGCTGTCTTTAATAGCGCCACCCGCTCTACAGAGTCTGCCCCCTTGTATACCTCCAATACGCGGCCTAATTTCCAGTATAAACGAGGACTATCATCTTTAATTAAAACAACTTCACCAACTGTAGGTGCCGTTGGTCTACCAGAGGGAGTAACACTCCTTTCCCTCAATGCTAGCAGATATTCACTAATCCACCGTTTCCTAAAATCCTCGATTATCCTGGATATATACTGGTATCTCTTAGACACCGCTACCTCAGAGTACAACGAGGGATCCTCTAACTCTACTATGGATTGGAAATCAGATGGAAACATAGTCAATGGTTTCCCATATAGCAAGTGAGCTGGTGTTAATGGTAGTGGTTCTTGCAGGTCAGTGTACACATATGTAAGCGGGCGATCATTCACGACTGCCTCTATCTCTGTGAGGACTGTCGTCAACTCACTCTTCTTTAATAGAGCACGTCCTACAACCGCTCTGAGTCCTGACTTTACTATGCCAACACACCGTTCCCACATTCCACCAAACCAAGGTGCCTTAACTGGAATGAACCTCCATTCGCACTTCTTCTCTCCCAAAAAAGTGATGATAGTAGGATCACTACTCATATCCTTTAGATATTTTGATGCTTGGACATAAGTGGGAGCATTGTCGCTAAGAATGAGTTGAGGGAATGAACGACGGGCACAAAACCGTCTGAACGCCAGCATAAATTCTTCGCTAGACATATTATCACATAGTTCTAGGTGTACCGCTCGAGACGTCGCACAGGTAAACAATATTATATAAACCTTCTCATGCTCCCTCGTCTTCAATGCACCTGTGTAATCTAATCCTACTGCTTGGAAAGGTTCTACGTGCTTTACACGGCATTCAGGTAGAGGTGGAGCTGGTCCAGTTGCATATGGTTTACCCTTTAGTCTCTGGCATATTACACACTTTCTCACTACGCGTCGAGCTACTTGTCGAACTCTGGGTATCCACCATGTGAGACGTAAATTTGATATAATATGACATACCCCGTAGTGTTTTACTTCCCTATGTGCACGCATGATCAATAGATCAGTAACGTGATGTCTTGTTGGCATAAGTATAGGTCGGTTTGTGCCGTCTGGTACACCCGACCACTTCAGGCGACCCTCACATCTGATGAGGCCATTGTCTAGGTGCAACCTTAGTTGACGCACTATATTAGGCATTAATGTCTTATTCGAGCTTTTCAAGGATTCTAATTCATTGGAAAAGGTTTCTACTTGAACCCATTTGATCAAAGTTACTTCAGCTGCTTTAAATTCACGAGCATCAATGTTGTGACCCCTGTAGCAGAGTTGGCCCGTTACTTTAAGCTTAAGATTGGATACATATCGCAACACCCAAGCTACAACTCTGACTAGTTTATTATAGTCACCGAATCTTGCCCACTTCATGATAGGACCCGGTGGCTCATTTGGTTGGGCTGTAACTGCCACTGTTTCCAGTGGCAGAAGTCCCTCACCATCAGCATGCCATATCGTCCATTCACTTTCATGGAGCAGCCACTTTGGACCATGCCACCACAATTCGGACTTCATTAACTGGCTAGCCATTATACCCCTAGTTATGAGATCACTAGGGTTTTCTTTTGTATTTACATAATGATAAGCAACGTCTGGCAAAAGGGCTCTAATCTCATCTACCCTATTCCGCACATAAACTGGCAGAGACTTCTTGCTATGTATCCAGTTGAGTGCGACCTGACTATCGCACCATACATGAACGATTTCAATATTTAATTCGCTCTCGTATGCTGCGCGTACATGTTGCACCAGACGTGCTAATAGCAGCATGGCAGTCAATTCCATTTTAGGGATAGTTACCTTTTTAACCGGGGCTACCTTGGCCCGGGCTGTAACTAAATGTGCCCCAAATGAAGTAACAACATATATGGCTACCCCGTATGCCGTGGCGCTAGCATCGCAAAACGTGTGTAACGTAACGTCACCGAACGCCGCCACTTTACGAGGTATAGGTTTAGTACATAGGATGGCATATTCATTCAACAACAATGTCCCTTGGTCATTCAGGTCCTCGGGCAAACTGTCATCCCATCCTATTTTACGTCTCCAAACTTCCTGCATTAGAATCCTAGCTCTTATGGTAACGGGTAATGCTAGACCCAAAGGATCAATAAATTGCGCAACTTTGCTCAACAGACTTCTTTTTGTGTGCGCTCCTGTCTGCTGAGCAAAAGACCTTGTTTGAAAAGTTAGTAAGTCATGTTTAGGTTGCCAGATCATCCCCAAATTTCTGGACTTTTCCTGGTTAAGAGATGCCGTACCATCCACTTGTATTAAACTCTGAAGATCTTCACTATTAGTAACCCACTCGCGGAGAAATAGATGTGCATCCGCAAACAATCTGCGTGCTTGCCAGTATGCATACAACAAATCATCTTGACTATCGCTAGTACCCTGCAAATTGTCAATGTATAATCCGCGAGATAGTTTACTTGTGTCCTCATGAGTGTCAGCTAGATGTTTTCTGATTGTGGCATTTAACAAAAACTGCGAGCAAGTGGCCCCAAAGAGTACAACCCGAAAACGGTATATTATGATGGGACTTTCAGAGTCGCTAATGTCGCCGAACCAAAGAAAGCGGGTAACATCTCTATCTTCCTCCTTTAGCTTGACCATCAAGAATGCCTTCTCGATGTCACTGGTATAGGCATACTTCCCCAGCCTAAACCGCAATAGATGTTGGGACAGGTCCGACACCATGGACGGACCTGTCAACAGGCAGTCATTTAGACTGGGTTGTTGTCCTTGGTGGGCAGAACAGTCATACACCACCCGTATTGGTGTGGTGACGCTGTCTTTCTTTACCCCATGATGGGCCAGATAGTGAACCCTACCCTTCTTACACGGTTCCCTGACATCGACTCTCTCTATAAAGCCCCTATCCTCATAACTCCGAAATACATCGTCATACGCCTGGCGCGTGCTCGGTTCGTTAGACAATTTCCGCTGCAATGCGCGCAAGCGACCTAATGCCAAACCATAGTTGGTAGGCAGGCTTATCTCACTGTTCTTCCAGGGTAAACTAACTTTATATTGCTTGTCTGAGGCACAGTAGCACACAGACTCGTCAAACCTTTGTAGCGCAACTTCCGAGTCATAATCAGTCTCCATAGGATTAATGCCTATGTGATCCAATCTCCACAGTCGTTCCAGGTCGAACTCGGCAGCCATCTTAGGGTCACTAGGTTGGGAATCCTCCCTTCCCAACTCCTCTGCCGCGGTTACATTGACTCTATATATCGAGACCGTGTCGACCAGGACCTTTGACTGTGTAGTATGCACCTTTCCGCTCATGCAGTATCCAAATTTAGTGGGGATTAAAATTACACCACACATCTTTTTAAATCCAGGGTATACTACTTCATAATAATGATCCACACCAAGTAGAACATGCACCTCACTCTGATTTCCCATGGGATCTGACAAGTTAACCCCTTTGCTACGTAATGCGTGTTCCACCTTCTTCACACCCACAGATACATATTCTGGTAGGGTGTCTACTACGATACAAGTCATAAAGTACCGGTTT
Source organism: Paralithodes platypus (assembly GCA_032716605.1). Taxonomy (NCBI): domain Eukaryota; kingdom Metazoa; phylum Arthropoda; class Malacostraca; order Decapoda; family Lithodidae; genus Paralithodes; species Paralithodes platypus. The sequence goes on from CM064548.1 coordinate 49,114,587, forward strand.
TTACAATAGAATATGAAATCTCCGCTATCTCGTAGTCTTGTTTATCAGTAACCCCTGTGAAGCCCTGTAATCGAAGAGTCTCAGCCCCTACGATTCGGTGCTTCAGTCCCACTAGTACGGACCTCTTTATAAAGGAACGTTGAGACCCTTGATCTAGAAGTACCCGACAAACTTTGTTACTGTCATTACCTTCCATGGGAATCTGTATTGTGGGCAATATAGTGGTGTCTTGCGTGCTACCTAGTGCCACAGTTGTAGTACCCTCATTTTTGACGTCTTTGACTTTATCTGCAGTAGGACACAACGTATCAAAGTGATGTCCTTTGCAGTGCCGACAGGGCCTTAAGTATGTAGCAGTACATTGTCCCTGCTTACCATGTTCCCCACTTAGACAACCTACACATAGCTTCAATCTTTTCGCCTGTGCTAGTTTTGTCTCATTTGTCGGGTATTTTATGCAGAAACTCCATTTATGTTTGTTGTTACATAGCTTACATAGAATCTGAGCAGGTTTCTTATACACACCCTCTTTCTTTACTTTAGTCCCCACTGTCATGCTTATTGTTCCCCTCTTCTCCACATTCTCACTCCCTCCCGACACATACATTCTCCCTTTGTTCAACTGTAGATTATTGATCTCCTTGCTGAACTGAGTTTTGAACTCCCCCAGCTCAAATGATCTTACCTTATCAAGTATTGCCATAGGAAGCTTCTGACGCAAGATAATGACTATCATTTCCTGCGTGGTAAGCCCTAGGGTGTCTAGCGATCGAGTATGGCACTCCATATTTGCCCTGAAGTTTGTCAACTCATCAACCTTATACTGTGGTTCTGCGAGCCCCAACAAGGCAACGACATGGGCCATCTTCAACTGCTCTCTATCCCCATATGTGGACTCTAATAAGTGTACCGCTTCAAGATAACTACCACCCACTACTGCAAAACCCTCTATTAAATGTAAGGCCTCTCCTTCCATTTGTCCCTTCAGATAGTGAAACTTGCGGACGTTATCCAAAGAGGATTCATGAACCGTAGATCTAAATACGTCCCAGAAAGCTAACCACTCGGTTAACTTGCCCCCAAATGTAGGAAGATTGAGCTTAGGGAGGTGTACAGTATGTTTTGGGTCAGCCCTTCTATGGGCCTCATTATCGCCTCCCTTCTTACTTGCGACAGCACGCTGTAATAGGCGCTTCGCTCTAAAGACAGGTTCGTCATAGAGGGCGCGATTATCACACTCTGTAACTATCTCTTCCTCCTCTATCATGTCAGCCACAATCACCTCACTCAGAGCCGTAATACGACCGTGGGTAGCCTGGACGTTATCTAATCTAGCCTCCAATTCCTCTAGTTCAGCAGTAGTGATGAAAGTGTTTAAGTCCACAATTAGCCTATTTAATACTCCCCGAAGTCCCGCCCTTTGATTTTTAGGGGCTTTGCTTAGCACCCCACTAGACGGTGTCTCTGTATGGTCTTTATCCATTTTGCATGTGAGCCTATAGGCTATGTATCTAAATGTTACGTTACAAAACAACGGCCAAATAATAGTCTAATTAAGAGACGCCAACCGGCGGACTTCTATGTTATGGAGAAAAAATAGTACACTAAATAGCAATACCTACTAATGGATCATATTGAACAAGAAAAAAATGTTAGGTCAGGTCATATGTCACAGGAAGTCTGAAACGGAAAAGAAAATTATTGGGGAAAGATGATGGGTGGGATGCAGGACTTAGGCAGGCGCAATGATACAACCCTGCATTCCGGCTCTAACCATCGCTAGGCTAGCCTTGCCAGTTTATCATAGAGTTGTTCCTGCATCCTGTTATATGTTCCCTTGTTCATTGCCTTAAAATCCCTTACTGGTAGCTAATTCCCGGGTCTGGGCACCATTGTGGTAAACTATCAATGGAAGTTAAATATTACTAAGCTATAATGAATCAAATCAAATCAATCTAAATGAAAACTACTCTATATCTAAATTGAATTCAATCTGAAACAAGCTAATTTATATCCAAAGGTCTCACATAATAAATGTATATATAGGGTAAGGTTATAAGGGTTTAACGAGACTTCGGTCCCAAGACTCGAGTCAAGTTAAAGAAAGAATAAATGATTACATGGGAATGGACATGATTATTATAATTTATGCTTATCTATCAGTCAGTCATGATGTTGATGAGAGCGTCGTGATGGTGTAGCTGAGTGTATTGCTGTATGTGTATTGTGATTAGAGGCACAAAAGCTCGATCAACTGAGGGCGGAAAAATTAGATGTTAACTGGTTGGTGTTCGTGAAGGCTCTGCCGTACCTCAAAAGCACACCTTGCTGCCTTGGCAAACCGCCAGGAGCCCAAATTATCGTACCGCATTTAGGTTGCTCTATACGATAAATTATATTAATATATACGATAAATTATATATACTACATAAGACCATGGCAATATTGCTTAATAGCATATTAGGCCTTTTATAACTTAACTTATTTACAATCTTATAATAAAATAATAATATACGATCTACTCGTCCTACGTCGTTCTGTAGGAGAGATTATGACGTCACAGAGACATAAGAGATCACAAAAGAGTCATATTCTATCGTATTTATACGATAGAAGTCGTATTAAGTTTGCTCGGAGGGTTGTATAAGATCATGCTGTATCCCTACATGCATTCACTGATGCCAGCAGAATAGCATATGGGACTGCTGTGTATCTTGTTGTTGTTGTTGTTGCTGTTCCTCAGGCTGTCTGGCCGAGCAGCCCCAAGGTCCCGAGAAAGGCCAAGGCCATAACCGAGCGCCCCCACAGAACCCTCCCAGCTTACCACTAATAATGCCCAGGTGACCGAAGCCACTCAAAGGCGGGGAGCTGAGAAGGGGAAGGAAACGCCCGGGAAACAAAAGCCCCACCCAAGGCCCTGTGCCCCTCAGCAATTATAAAGGGAAAGTTGAGGGGCAAAGGAAAAATGTGACGCTTTGGCTCCCAATCTGCCAGGGTTGGCAGTAGGGAGGTCAATCCACGGAAAAGACGCCGTCACTTGAGATCTAGAAACATATATAAGTATATAAATAAGTAATATATAAGTAAAAGGAACAGTCAGAGTAAGCTATGGGTATGGCAGAGAACGCTCAACTCTCATTCTGATAGACCAGCCCTTCACCAATGTGTAGCTCAGGTAGCTCAACATGCAACCAGAACAGCAAAAAAAGAAGGGATCAGTCGCAACAACATCAACAATAAAGCAGCAACAACGGCCAAGAACAAGGACATAAAACAACAAATACAGGTAGGGGTGGGAGGGGGGCAAGGGGGAGCCACAACCTGTCCTCATCTCATGCGCTCACACACCATCAGCCGCTCACGGCGCACAGCTGATCACCACACCGCCAGACGTACGATGAACAGTAACAGGAAAATATGTATAGTGTGCGATATTGGATTCAACAAAAGGAGTACAACGTCACAATGTAGTAGTTGTAATGAAACAGTACACGATCGATGTACTTACGTTACTAGCAGAAAAGAAGTGGAATGCGATAAATGTAGGGAAGTAGCGATTAAGGGTCCTAAAATCATTTGTGAAATATGTGAATCACTCATAACAAGAAAACAAAGGATCATAAACTGTGTTAAGTGTAAAACTGTAGCTCACATGAAGTGCATCTCTAAGAAGACCAACAGTGAAGAACGGGAATTCCTATGCAACATGTGTGCCTTGCATTCATTACCGAATATTAATGTAAATGAACCAATTAGTATTAACAACTCAGAATCCAGCCAGGACACATTCAAAATCAAAGATGAATACAGAGTGTTCACCAACAAAGGGCTCCATCTTATCCACATTAACGCCAGATCAATGTACCATAAATTGTCAGAATTAAACTTGTTAGCTAATAAGGCCAAAGCTTCAATAATTGCAATCACAGAAACCTGGCTGGATTCAAGTATAAACGATGGTGAAATAAACATTCAAGGTTTCAATATGGTTAGGAATGATCGCAATAGGCATGGGGGAGGAGTATGTCTGTATGTAAAAAACAACCTCACACACACAACCAGGACCGACCTCCATGTAGAAAATCACGAAGCTCTGTGGATCGATTTACACCTGCCGAGGACAAGACCCATCACAATTGGGGTATGCTATAGGCCACCAGACGACACACAATTCTTGACCAAATTTGAACGAACGTTGTCATCGCTAGACCCTCGGAATGAATCCATCATACTAGGGGATTTTAACCTGTGTTACAAACAACGAAATGATAGGCTTGTACGAGAATATAGGCATATACTGACAATGCACAATCACAAACAACTCATCACAACCCCCATGGCGATGGGCTGGTCTATCAGAGTGAGACCTGAGCGATCTCTGCCATACCCATAGCTTACTCTGACTGTTCCTTTTACTTATATATTTTCTAGATCTCAAGTGACGGCGTCTCTTCCGTGGATTGACCTCCCAATCTACCAAGATTGGAAGCTAAAGCGTCACATTATTCCTTTGCCCCTCAACTTTCTCTTCCTAATTGCTGAGGGGCACAGGGCCCTGGGTGGGGCTTTGGTTTCCCGGGCGTTTACGCACCCTCTCAGCTCCCCGCCATGGGGTGGCTTCGGTCACCCAGGCTTTATTGTGGTCGGCAGGGAGGGTTCTGTGGGGGCGCTCGTTTATGGCCTTGGCCTTACTCGGGGCCTTGGGGCTGTTCAGCCAGGCAGCTTGGGGAACAACAACAACAAAAACAACCCCCACACGTATCTCTGAGAACACTGCCACAATAATAGACCACATAAACTGTAACAGAGAAGACAAAATATCCCAATCAGGGGTTATACAGACTGGGATAAGTGATCACTTCGTCACTTATTGCACACGAAAAACCACAAAAATTACCCTAGAGAATCACAAGATTATCAAAACAAGGTCACTCAGAAACTACAATAAAGAAACATTTCTGGACATTTTATGGAATACAGACTGGTCTCCAGTGTTTGGAAGTACAAACGTTAATGATGCATGGGTTGGCTTCAGAACCATCATCACAAACATTCTAGACGAAATAGCTCCTCTGAAAGACATACGAATTAAAGCAAGGTCAGACCCATGGATCAACAATGACATACTACACCATCTGGAACACAGAGACAATCTGTTAAAAAGGCTAGCGAAACATAGACAGGATCAAGGTCTGAAACATGAGTTCAACAGGGCCAGGAATAAACTAAGTAGGAAAATAAAATCAGCGAAAACTAATTATTTTCACAATAAGGCAGAGGAATATTTATTAGTGGCCCCTCCATCATTGACGAACATGCCTATTACATAAGGCATCCTCTTCAAACACTAATCCGCCGTAGTTTGAATCTACCGCGCAGAGCATTTAAAATCTGAGGAGCCTTCATCATGAGCGCACGCGACCTCACTCATGGCTTCAGTCATTATGAATTGGGTTCTCACTACGAAAAAACTTCGTAAAAAATAAAAAATAAAAATAAAATAAGAATAACTATCCAATAAGCTTTCCATCATATCGTAGATGTACTTGTGTGGATCTTTGACCAGACGCTGATTCAGGCGTCATTCTTCCTTATCTGCTCTGCGGTCAGCCGGCCCGGACGTGTCTCTCCACGCACCGCTGGTTCCGCATTTGCTGCGTCCCTAGTGAGTTTTTTCTCATTTGTTTACTCCGGGATGTATCGAGTAAGGTTAGAATATGCGTAGCAGGAGTGTCCTGGGCTGGTTGCCCGCAGTGCAGTGTATTTTGGGTCGTGTGTTTGGGGCATCTATTTCGGATGTACCCTCGTGGTCAAGTTGTGGACAGGTGAACTTTTTCACAGTTAGCTAGCTTTGTGATGCAGGCGGCTTTCATTACGCGTTATTGCTTCCTTTTATCTTTCTGATGAGGTAGCGTATTTTTGCTGACGTTCCCAGCGTATTTTTCTTCACTTAGTGAAGTTTTTTCTGGGTCCCGAGTCAGTTCTTCCCTTTGCCGGAAGTATTTGCTACAGTGGTGTGTTGGCGGTGGTTCCTGTTGTGATATAATTCAGTGCTTTTTGTTTATATTCCGACATGTTAATGTTATCCGTCTGCCTAGGGCTAGCCAGCCTCTCGTAGCTTTACCACATATACAAGTGTTATTGATTTATTTTCTAAATATGTACTACTGTGTGATGTGTGTCCTGGTTTAGTTGTGTATTGGCTAATTCCACGGACTATTTATGTGTCCTGGGTTAGTTGTGTATTGGCTAATTCCACGGACTATGTTGGGCCCGGCGTTAGTTGTGTTTTGGCTATGCCTCGGTCCTGTGTTGCGTTCAGATGGTATCTGAACGGGGTGGGTTATTTCCGGCGGGTTTTTCTCGGTTACACCATGAAAAAACCCGGCTGGTTGCCGAGTTTTGGCCACGCGTGGTTTAAAAACAAGCTTGTTTCCCCGGCGAGTGGGTGTCTGTGGCTCCCCAGGACGGCGTCTCTGGGGTGCCTGTTTCAGGCTCCTTCTGATTCCCGGCGGGTTGGCTGTACCCATCTAACAGTGTTCATACGGACACGTGTTGTTTGTAGTTTTTTCGGTTTTGCAAAGCCAATATAAAACTATGCTGTTGTTGTATTTCCTCCCCGGCGATCTTTTACAAAGATGTGGGGTTCGGAACAATTGGGGTTAACTTTTAAACTTTAAATCACCCGGCGGGTGCAACCTGGTAGAGTGGGATGACCGAATTTGCAAAAATTCAGTTTAGTTGACCAGACAATTGAGGGATGCATTGTGTATCGCCTCCTTCAACATACGGCAATTTAAGGGACAATTGGGGTTAACGTTTTTTAAACTAATATTCACACCCGGCGGGTGCTCCCTGGAAGGGTGGGAATAACGAATTTACAATTCAGTTAGTTAACCAGACAATTGAGGGATACGTTTTGTATTGCCGCCTTCAACATACGGCGATCTAAAAAGATACTTCGGGAGAAGTTAGATCTCGTATATTTGTCAGGCTTCCCAGTTTTTGATCTACGAGATAATTCGGGGGCCGGCGTCTTTTTTAGTTTTTTTTTTTTCCAAAATTGAATCTTGAAACAAACACCACCGGAAAGACTTAATCAGTTATAAACGCCAGGCTGGTCTTTATATATTATGTCAGAGGGTATTCATAAATCTTTTGGACAAATTAAGATATTCGGAAATCTTTTACTTAGGAAACCCCACCGCGTAGCGAGCTGTAGTTGTTGAGTATTACGTCTCGTTACCCGGCGGGTTATTTAACACTTGTGTGCGAACATGTTTGGGTTAACCTTATGAGCATTAATTCCTGGATTTTTTTTTTTTTCTCCAGAGCTGGGTCCCGGCGGGTCTATGCAGAACCTGGAGTAAGTATCCCACCTGTCTCTGTCATGGCTACCTTTGCCCCGGCTTTATGCATTACGCCCTCCTGTTCAGGTATCCCTATTTTTGCGCACACCCTTTGTATAAAATGTGTTAAACTGTCTCGTTTGGTGTGGGTTACCTTTCCAACGTTTTTTCTAGTTGCTCCGAGAACACCGTTTTTGTTTACCGAGTTTTAGTCAGGATGGCTCAAAATAGGTAAGTTACCCCGACGAGTTTGGTCGCTTGAGGGCTCATAAGACACTGTGTTTTCTGTGGTCGAGCCTGGGATCAGGCTTCCTGTGTTATTCATTGCTTTATGCATTAAGCCCTCCTGTAATGTATAGTTTAGTGTGGGTTACCTTTCCGGCGTTTTTCTCGTTGCTCCGAGAACACCGTTTTTGTTTACCGAGTTTTAGTCAGGATGACTAAAATAGGTAAGTTACCCCAACGAGTTTGGTCGCTTGAGGGCTCATCAGAAACTGCGTTTTCTAGGGTCGAGCCTGGGATCAGGCTTCCTGGTTTATTCCCGTCGAGGGGGGCTCCACACAGTTTTCTAGGTGATCAGGCTGACACCTGTTGGACTTGGTTTTCTCTGCTTTTCAAAGCCATTGAAACAATGCTGTCTGTTTGTTTGGTCTTTACCTCCCGGCAACCTTTTTACAAAGAGGTCTGGGGCAGGTATAATTGGTTTGACATTGCATATAAAACCCGGCGGTTGTACCTTCGGGTGGTTATATTAACGGATTTGCGATTCGAGTTAATTTGCCAAACAATTGATTGATACAATAGGGTATCACGGCCTTCAAGACGGCGATCTATGAGGGCTTCTGGGAGAAGCCGGATTAGAGATTAAGATAGGCTTAGACTTTTTATGGGATAAAAAGATGCCTGAATCTTACTAGTGTCTCAAGTGTAAAGGGATACTTGAAAGACTTTATCTTTAATAAAGATATGCTTCATCTTTATGAGGATTAAGAAGTTATTCTTAATTCTTTTGGACAGGTGAAAGATATGCTGAAATCTTTAATAAGCCATTGAAACAATGCCGTTTGTTTGTTTAGTCTTTCCCTCCCGGCGACCTTTTTACAAAGAGGTCTGGGGCAGGTACAATTGGTTTGACATTGCATATAAAACCCGGCGGTTGTACCTTTGGGTGGTTCTATTGACTGATTTGCAATCCGCGATCTTTGTATTTCCTCCCCGGCGATCTTTTACAAAGAAGTGGGGTTAGGAACATTTGGGGTTAACTTTTAAACTTTAAATCACCCGGCGGGTGCAACCTGGAAGGGTGGGATGCCCGAATTTGCAAAATTCAGTTTAGTTGACCAGACAATTGAGGGATGCATTGTGTATCGCCTCCTTCAACATACGGCGCTTTAGGGCACAATTGGGGTTAACGTTTAAAAAAAATAATAATAATAATATTCACACCCGGCGGGTGCTCCTTGGAGGGATGGGAAAAACGAATTTACGATTCAGTTAGTTAACCAGACAATTGAGGGATACGTTTTGTATCGCCCCCTTCAACATACGGCGATCTAAAAAGATACTTCGGGAGAAGTTAGATCTCGTCTATTTGTCAGGCTTCCCAGTTTTTGATCTACGAGATAATTCGGGGGCCGGCGTCTTTTTTAGTTTTTTTTCTTCCAAAATTGTATCTTGAAACAAACACCACCGGAAAGATTTCATCAGTTATAAACGCCATGCTGGTCTTTATATATTATGTCAGAGGGTATTCATAAATCTTTTGGACAAATTAAGATATTCTGAAATCTTTTACTTAGGAAACCCCACCGCGTAGCGAGCTGTCGTCGTTGAGTATTACGTCTCGTTACCCGGCGGGTTATTTAACACTTGTGTGCGAACATGTTTGGGTTAACCTTATGAGCATTAATTCCTGGAAATTTTCTTTTTTTTCCAGAGCTGGGTCCCGGCGGGTCTATGCAGAACCTGGAGTAATTATCCCACCAGTCTCTGTCATGGCTACCTTTGCCCCGGTTTTTGCTTTATGCATTACGCCCTCCTGTTCAGGTATCCCTATTTTTGCGCACACCCTTTGTATGAAATGTGTTAAAATGTCTCGTTTGGTGTAGGTTACCTTTCCGGCGTTTTTTCTCGTTGCTCCGAGAACACCGTTTTTGTTTACCGAGTTTTAGTCAGGATGGCTCAAAATAGGTAAGTTACCCCGACGAGTTTGGTCGCTTGAGGGCTCATAAGAAACTGCGTTTTCTGTGGTCGAGCCTGGGAGCAGGCTTCCTGTGTTATTCATTGCTTTATGCATTACGCCCTCCTGTAATGTATAGTTTAGTGTGGGTTACCTTTCCGGCGTTTTTCTCGTTGCTTCGAGAACACCGTTTTTGTTTACCGAGTTTTAGTCAGGATGGCTAAAATATGTAAGTTACCCCGACGAGTTTGGTCGCTTGAGGGCTCATCAGAAACTGCGTTTTCTATGGTCGAGCCTGGGATCAGGCTTCCTGAGTTATTCCCGTCGAGGGGGGCTCCACTCAGTTTTCTAGGTGATCAGGCTGACACCTGTTGGCCTTGGTTTTCTCTGCTTTTCAAAGCCATTGAAACAATGCTGTCTGTTTGTTTGGTCTTTACCTCCCGGCGACCTTGTTACAAAGAGGTCTGGGGCAGGTATAATTGGTTTGACATTAATAATAATAATAATAATAATAATAATAATATTTATTCAGTTAGCAATTTACAGAGTTGGTACCACATAGTATGTTATAAATATGACATGTACCAGCCTTGCATAATTCCAACTAAGGATAGCCCAATAAGGCCGTTAGGCGTTTTTCCATTGGGGTCCTTGTATATAAAACCCGGCGGTTGTACCTTCGGGTGATTATATTAACGGATTTGCGATTCGAGATAATTTGCCAAACAATTGATTGATACAATAGGGTATCACAGCCTTCAAGACGGCGATCTATGAGGGCTTCTGGGAGAAGCCGGATTAGAGATTAAGATATGCTTAGACTTTTTATGGGATAAAAAGATGCCTGAATCTTACTAGTGTTTCAAGTGTAAAGGGTTACTTGAAAGACTTCATCTTTAATAAAGATATGCTTCATCTTTATGAGGATTAAGAAGTTATGCTTAATTCTTTTGGACAGATAAAAGATATGCTGAAATCTTTAAGAAGCCATTGAAACAATGCCGTTTGTTTGTTTAGTCTTTCCCTCCCGGCGACCTTTTTACAAAGAGGTCTGGGGCAGGTACAATTGGTTTGACATTGCATATAAAACCCGGCGGTTGTACCTTTGGGTGGTTATATTAACTGATTTGCAATTCGCGATAATTTGCCAAACAATTGATTGATACAATAGGGTATCACGGCCTTCAAGACGGCGATCTATGAGGGCTTCTGGGTGACGCCAGATTAGAGATTAAGATAGGCTTAGACTTTTTATGGGATAAAAAGATGCCGGAATCTTACTAGTGTTTCAAGTGTAAAGGGATACTTGAAAGACTTCATCTTTAATAAAGATATGCTTCACCTTTATGAGGATTCAGAAGATATGCTTAAATCTTCTGGACAGGTAAAGATATGCTGAAATCTTTAATATGATACTAAACGACAACGAAAAGTAGTGGTGGAGTGCTACGGTTCGTTGACCGGCGGTTTTGAGCCACATATTTTGTACCGTTTTTTGGGTGTAACCCTATGAGCTTTAATCCCCGGAAAATTCTCTTTCCAGGGCGGATTACCGGTGTTGCACCAGGTGACCAGGTAGTTCCCAGGGGCGGGGTAGTTTTCCCCCAGTCTCTGTCGTGTCGGCACTTGAACCTCTCATTGCTGTATGTTCAACGCCGTTAAGCTTAGGTAGCCCTATCTTATTTTTATTTGTTAATGAAATAATTTAATAGCTGAATCATAATAAACATATATATTTTCTATGATTATATTATGATAATATTGTGTTTATTTATAGTAATTTATTTTAATACAATTAAATATAAATTAAATTAATTAGTATACTTTATGATTTTGCTCACCAGCTCTGCTTTCAATGTGTTAATGAGCTATGGGAGCTTTTAATTATCATAAACCTTTACGGGACTCGGACGAGGGCTCCCCGTTCAGGGAGTATACCGAGCTCGCAAGCGAGGGACAGCCACAGCCAAGGTGTATGGCGATACTCACAGACGTCCCTCACCCGCCGGACGATAACGCCAGCGGGCGGACCTGACGCTCTGATAACGGACGAGAACAGGTTGAGTTCCATTTATCTCTTTTCCGCCGCCAGACGCGTCTCTAATGTGCCACGTAGTCAACAAACTCCAGGATTAGCGAGGCGTAGTCTCGCTAATCGCGCCCCTGTGGCCGGCGCAGTGTGGTACCAGCATTTGAACACGTGGTGCCCGCACCCAGTGTCCCTCCTGGTCGGGTTGTTCCACTTAGAACACAATTGGCAACCTAGAAACCTCGCAGACTTGTTCTCATTTTGGACATTCAGGAGGCCAAGTGGCTAGCACCTTATGGTAGCGACGTGACCAAGATATTCACGAATCAATATACCCAGTCTACAAAGCGACAGTTTCAATCGCATTGGAAAGCTTTTACGTCTCGGATTCTTAGAACAAAACAAACTGTGCCCTCGGTGGCGTTGGTTGTTTATTTTTTAATTTATCTGTTCATGCAGAAACATTTATCTGAAAGTGATTTATGTGGGCAGGTTTTAAACTCTGCCCACCTCCCCGTCAGCTCAGGCCTACATGGTCTCTGGACAAAGCATCGTCGTTATTCTCGTTCCCGTATGTACCAAAGACTGCAGATTTTACAAAAGGGCAGTATTCCTTATGGCTTTGGCTACCGGGAACAGAGTATCTGAGCTGGCGGCGATGAGCAACGCACCTAATTGCCTCAGGTTTGATAGGCTTCATGAGTGTATTCACATTGCACCTTCCCCAGGATTCATAGCCGAGATTGAGCACAGTGAACACGTGTTTTCAGAGTTCACGGTGCCGGCGTTAAACAGGGGAAAGGTGCGCCATCTTTTTTGCCCAGTGCAAGCTCTAACCCAATATTTAAGAGTGGCACCTCTAAATCACCAGGGTGCTTTATGGGTCGCAAGTCCGGGTGAACGATTGATGGAGCGTACACTGGCTTCTCTCTTGGTCGAGGACTTTAAAGAGAAGCATCCCGGCGTTGTGGGTAAGACCCACGATTTACGCAAGGGGACAGCCTCTTTACGTTTCCTTAATAATCTTTCGGTGAAAGTTATTACGTCCACACAGTTGTGGGCCTCTAATCAGGAGTTTTTGCCTCGATACCTTTCAGTAGCTCTGGACAACCCTTCCTTGCCATGTATAGCTTTACGGCAGAGGGTCTAGGTGGCCCTTATAGTCACGTTTTGTTTAATTTCAAGAAAAAGGGGGGGGGGGGGGAGGGTGCAGTCAGTGTGACATAGGACACCCTAGACCCCTCCGGAGTATGTGTTCGGAACATACGAGCTGTGATACTGGTTGTAGGCATTGTATTATAACATTTCTCTGTAGTAATCATTGCAGGAAATTGTGCTAAAAGCCAATAGTAGTGTTACGACAATTCTTGTTGTAAGTAGCTTTGGCTGTGAAGCAATAGATTTTTGAGAAATCTCGGTAGTGGCAACTACGACTTTTACTTTTGCAGTAATTACTTCTGCATAAGTACACGAGTTCAGTACTTCTACGAATGTACAAGAATTCATTTATGTTTGGTTATATTATTAGGAATATATCCACTAGTTAATGGGGTTTATATGTGCACATGTAAACTTATAAGTTTTTAGTTTTCACCACTTACTTTAAGTGGGGTGCCTTCTTAACTAGCAGATCTGTGCACAGAGTCTCAGAGTTAACCCTTTTTCAAGCAGGCTTCTTTGAAGCACGCTCCTGCTTGTACCCCTTTTTGAAGATTTAGGCTGTATAAAGTTTATGCACCCGAATATCTCTTTTTTACAAAAGTAAGAATACTATGTGGTTGTTTGATTATACGCCTATTGGCACGTATCGGTCAACAAAAGATTTCAAAGGTTTTTGGCCTTACGGATCAGGCACCAAAATTTTGTTTTTCAACGGATGCCATTCGGTTTGAACCTGGCACCTCGATTATTCACGAAATTAGTCCGGCAAGCCCTGATGCCGTTGTTAAAACAAGGAATCAGAGTGTTGTGGTACCTAGACGACTGGCTGGTGGTGGCAGAGACACAACAATTATGCATCAAACATGTCAACATCATTTTAAATCATGTCAAAACTCTAGGGTTCAAGGTAAATCTGGTAAAGTCAAACCTTGTTCCCTCACGAGTAATTCAGTGGATAGGGCTGGTCTGGGACACGGCCGCTCTCACTCTGAGTCAGAGTGTGGACAATCGCAACAGGTTTCGCAGGAAACTGTTCATGTTTCTTCACAGTCTGACTACGACGCGGAGGGTCTGGTGGGCCGGTTGAAAGTAAAACGTTTAATATTGGAAGGCAACAAATACTTCCCACTCTTACCGGCGGGAAAATTATGGCCCATCCCAAAATTAATCCACACCTTACTAGCGGTCTGGGCGAAGAGGGAAACGTTGCACTCAATAATGTCATGGACCTCTCCTCCACCAACGGTATGGGTAGACACGGATGCGTCAGGCACAATAGGGTGGGGATTTCAGTCAAATCAGGGGCACAAGGGTCAGGGGCTTTGGTCCCACTTAGAAATCTCTCACATCAATGTCAAAGAATTACTAGTCCCCTTGTATTTCCTTCAGGCTCACGGCCCTGCATTACGGGGCAAGTCGGTGGCCTTCAGAATGGACAATCTAAACGCAGTTCACTGTATTCAGAAACAGGGGTCAACGAGGTCAAGGAGGTTGCTAAACGTGTCGGAAGAGATTTTTACTCTAGCCAACAGACTAGACATTTATCTTCACGCATCTTATCTCCCAGGCGTAGCGAACGTCTGGGCAGACGCTCTGTCCCGGAGACAGAGCACGACAGTAGAATGGGAGCTCAAGCAACCCATTTTCAACCTAATGATTGCAGAGCTCTCCCATCCACAAGTGGATCTGTTTGCATCCGAGGAGACTCACAAACTCCCTCTATACCTCACCCGCCGGACGAAAACGCCGGCAGGGGGGCCAGACGCCCTAGTGACAGACTGGAACAGATGGAGCTCCATCTATCTGTTTCCGCCGCCAGATGCGTCACTAATGTGCCACGTAGTGAACAAACTACGAGATTATCGAGGCTTAGTCTCACTAATCGCGCCCCTGTGGCCGGCGCAGTTGTGGTACCAGCAATTGAAGACGTGGTGCCCGCACCCGGTGTCGCTCCCGGTCGGGTATTTCCACTTAGACACGATTGGCAACCTAGCGACCTCGCTGACTTTTGCATTATGGACATTCAGGAGGCCAAGTGGCTAGCACCATACGGTAGAGATGTGACCAATAAATTATTAAATCAATATACTCAGTCTACGAAACGACAGTATCACTCACATTGGCAAGCCTTTACTTCTTGGATCATTAGAACTGTGCCATCAGTAGCTTTAGTTTTTAATTATTTAAATTATCTGTTTGAGCAGAAACATTTATCTGTGGTAACGTTAAAAAATCACTTAACTGCAATTAGAGTGCCCTTTTTAGACCTTACAGGTCTCTCCATACCGGTGGCGGAGGAAACAGGTTTTATGAGAGCTTGTTTTAAACTCCGCCCACCTCCCCGTCAGCTCATGCCTACTTGGTCTCTGGACAAAGCTTTGTCTTTACTTCACTCTCGTCTGTACCAAAATACTGCAGATTTTGCATTACTCTTAAAAAAGGCTGTATTCCTTTTGGCTTTGGCCACCGGGAACAGAGTGTCTGAGCTGGCGGCGATGAGCAACACACCTAATTGCCTTAGGTTTGGTAGACTTAATGAATGTATTTACATTGCACCTTCCCCGGGATTTGTAGCCAAGAATGAGCACAGTGCACACGTGTTTTCTGAGTTCACGGTGCCAGCGTTAAAAAGGGCAAAGGTGCATCATAATCTATGTCCCGTGCAAGCTCTAACCAAATATTTGAGAGTAGCTCCTCTAAACCCCCAAGGTGCTTTATGGGTAGCGAGTACGGGTAAACGCTTACTGAAACGGTGATTAGCTTCTCTTCTGGTCGAAGTCATTAAAGAGAGTAATCCCGGCGTTGTGGGTCGGGCCCACGATTTACGCAAATGGGCAGCCTCTTTACGTTTCCTGAAGAATTTTTCAGTAGAAGATATTGCGTCCACTCAGTTGTGGGCGTCTAATCATACGTTTTTGACTAGATACTTGTCAGTTGCTCTAGATAAACCTTCGTTACCATGTATAGCTTTAAGGCAGAGGGTCTAGGTGGCCCTGCAGTCACTTTTGTTTACTTTCAAGAAAAGGGGGGGGGGGGGTGCAGTCAGTTGACATAGGACACCCTAGACCCCGCCGGAGTGTGAGAGCTGTGATACAATTTATGGTTAATGTGATATGAAAATTTCTCGGCGAGAAATTGTGCTAGTACAATGTTAGTACAAAACAACGGGGTTGTTATAGTAGTTTTAGCTGCGAAAGCAATTTAATATTAAAACAGTGAAGATCTTTTGCAATTTATCTCCACGATTATTTTGGGGTTTATTATGTGCACATGTAAACTGATAACTTGTTATTTTTGTCACCACTCGTTGAGTGGGGTGCCTTTGTAACTACAGATCTGTTCACAGAATGTTCAGAGTTACCCTTTTTTGTCAAGCAGGCTTCTTTGAAGCACGCACCTGCCTGAACCCCTTTCTTGTATATATACGGGCTACGCCTTATTAAATATATTGTCAAAGTAAGAATACTATGTGGTTGTTTTTATTATCTGCTTTTCTAGAGTTATGATATGATTACGAATTTCCCCCTCCAGTCTTAGATATCAGGCATGTTCGTCAATGATGGAGGGGCCACTAATAAATTATAGGTTTGACTCCTGTAAGGAGATAAAGAAAACCTAATATTTAGTAGTGGCCCCGTAATCATTGACGACTGGGGCCCTCCCGACCATCCCCTTCCCATTCGTTGATGTATTAAGGATTTTGGTTTACTTGATATGTCAGTGAAGGAAGAATGACGCCTGAATCAGCGTCTGGTCAAAGATCCACACAAGTACATCCACGATATGATGGAAAGCTTATTGAATAGTTATTCTTATTTTCTTTTTGTTTTTATTTTTTACGAAGTTTTTTCGTAGTGAGAACCCAATTCATAATGACTGAAGCCATGAGTGAGGTCGCGTGCGCTCATGATGAAGGCTCCTCAGTTTTTAAATGCTCTGCGCGGTAGATTCAAACTACGGCGGATTAGTGTTTGAAGAGGATGCCTTATGTAATAGGCATGTTCGTCAATGATTACGGGGCCACTACTAAATATTAGGTTTTCTTTATCTCCTTACAGGAGTCAAACCTATATTATAGTCGTCGTTATAATAAGATGATGGAGCCCGGTTGAATAACTCAAGTTCAATTATATACTACTTAGTTACTAGAAAAGAACCCACTGAGCATGGGGGCTACATACATTTATCTTCGTAATGGAGAGAGAAACTAGGTCTCTTTCCTGGAATCTCTCTGGGAGGATCGTATGCAGATTGGTCACAATTAACTTATATAAATCAACAGAGATACGAAAACAGAGCAGTGTGGACTGTGGACTAGAAGGGGTGATTGAGAAGACGTATAACAGAGGTGAACAGGAGAAAAAAAATGGAAGAGAGGAACCACATCGGGGATAGCAGATAGCTATCCCAAGAATCGATTACATGCATGAATAACGGTATTATAGCCGTTGACATAATAAGATGATGGAACCTGGTTGGTATGCACGGGATACAATCCGACAAAGGGAATAGTGCCGCTCTGTCGTATTAATATCAGTCGGGCATAGCTCTGGGTAATATTATATATATTTGTTAGTTACTAGAAAAGGAAACAACTGAGCATGGGGGGGCTACCTACATTTATCTTCGTAATGAAGAGAGAGCTACTAGGTCTCTTTCCTGTACTTCTCTTGAGATGATCGTAGGCAGATTGTTCGTAATGAACTTATCCGAATTAACAGGCCTAAATCACTACAATCACTGGCACAGGTTTATTGGGGGTATAGTAACAAAACAATATTCTGAAGGGAAATGTTATGCCCTGTTTTTCTACAGGATTAACTTGGGTAATGTGGGTTCTATCTGACTGAGTATATAAGGCTGCATGCACAATACAAGGTATGAGGAATAGAGAACACAAAATAAACACACGGTAACACGACACACGATCACTTTTATTTAAGTAGATGAATAAAGAGCATAGAAAAATAGTAATTCTCGTACAAAACAAATAATAGAAGGGAACTGCTAGCATTAGCGGATCTGGATGGAGCCTAGTCTCCCACTTCCAACGTTCAGGTATACTCTTCTGATCACAGGGTTAGTTTCAAGTTTTATTATACTGGAAGACCTCAATATATTTATGTATTCAATTTCACTGATTAGATCTCTTACTGGCTGGTCGCGTGCCCAAGTAGCAGCTCACAGTTAGAATTAGACACGCATATATTTTAGAACACGGAATCTCTAGTAACCTCATGGGGGTACTGATCTAAGGTTTATATTCTTATGGCAGAAATACGTAGAACACAAATCAGTGGGCGAACGTTAGATATCACTAGGGTTTTAATATCTGAATAAGGTAATTACGAGAGTCAATGTCGCCTGTTAATTAATGAACACTGATACGCTTAGTACGTCCCAAATGTTAAATATGAGTTACACTGGGCAAGGTTATAGCCACTTCATAGAAAAGTTAATAAGTGAATGTCGAACTGGTACTATAACACTTAGTACTAGTAACATGAATCTTGAATAGTATTTGTGGGTCTGGTCCTGGTTATCTTGCTTCCGGTGATGTTGGGGGCTAACGACTGGTTCCTCGGCCGTCCAGGTGGTCCAAAATGTAGGAAGTTCTCAAGTCAGATCTCTTGACGATCGGTGCTGGCTACACACTTATATACCCACTAATTTGTGTGAAGGTTATAAGGTGCACGTTGGGACTTGTACATGGACAGCTCTTCTATTTAACTTCTGCCATGGAGTCTACCGGCTCGGGAATCTCTCAACTCAGGAACAACACAAGGGCAGAGCTAGAGGTTAACTTCAGGTTAGTGACCACTGGTTGGTGTCTAACTTTCAACTGATTTGACGGGGCGGGAGCTAGGTTTATAGGCTCGGTTCTGGACCCTGTAGACAATAGGGATCTCGAGTCTTATGGACTTATTTGAGTTCTCAATAGATATGGGGACTAGGTAAGATGGTGATAACTGAGCCTTAGTAAAAGGTACTATTTTGGCTATACTGGAAGTGTTTATGGGAGGGAGACTGGATCTACTTTGCGGGGAGGACTGGGACAGCTGTGATAGGGGCGTCTCTCTTATATTGCTCAGTCTTCGTTCTATTGCCTAGCTGAGGTGCTAATTTGACTATCCGAGTATGCAAAACAGGTGAATGGGTTATTGTGGGTACAGAGAGGTGAGTAAGGGGGTTAGACATGCATGGTTAGTTCATTGATAGGAAGAATTCCTAGGCTACCTGGCAATGACCCGGAAGTCAAAACAGGGGTCAGGTATACCTCCGCGGGGTGGGGGTCTCCCTCCTCGGGTGGGTAAAAAGGGGTAGCCGGGCGCTCTCCCTCTGGGATGGTCGTCCGGCGGCTGTGGCTAGGGGCTTGCCATATCACCAGTGTTTGTAATAACCCTCTGTTTATGAGACAGATGTGGGTGTTCTTAATATCAAAACCGAAGGTGCCTTGGCTAGCTGGGTGTAATCGGTTGGCTGTTAATTGCATGGCTTGCTGGATGTGGTGGAGACTGGTTGCTAACTCTGCCACATTTATCTGGAAGTATGGCAATAGAAATTAATTACTGGCGAGGCGGCGAGCCTCGCACCGACGACCATGGGGTGCAGGGTTGTGAATGGGTTGTAAGAGAATAGATGGCATGCAAGGGGTTAGTAAAGTTCTAATGTTGTTCTGGCCTACTAAGTGAAGGTAGGCTGGATAGGAGTATATATATATAAAAGGTTGGAGAGCGTTAGCAACGGAAAAATCAAGGATCTTCAAGAGGTATGAGAGAGAGGCTAGGTCGGACAAGAGTCGAGAAGCGCGGGTATCTTAATGAGAGGGGGGGGGAAGCTCAGGGGGCTACAGGGAAATTTGACCCTAAGGTCTCTGGGCGTGGGGGTGGCATTAGGCTACAATTGATATTGGAGTTTGAAAGGACAGTGAAAGTACGTTAGCCAAATGCTACCGGGGGATGCAAATACGGGGTGGTATATGAGTCTGGAAAAGATAGAATCATGTGGACTGTGGGGTGGTGGGGGAGAAGGAGGTTAACTTCAGGTGTGTGCTTGACTGTGGATAAAGTAGGGAAAAACATGGTGTATTATTATTCGTCAATACGAGGGGTTATGGACCTATTATTTGACACGATTTCTTGTATGTCTAGGTGTCCCTGGGAACTGCGTTTTCTATGAAATATAGACCAAAGAAAAACCGCAGTTCGTAGTGGTACTTCGTTATTGTTTACAATGTTTAGGAATACTATGATAGATACTGGTAACAAAGGTTATCCATACAATCTCTGGTTGGGGTAAGAGGTGTAGGACACGAAGCAAATTGGCGTAGTGTGGACTGTGGATACGAAGGAGGTAAGTGGAAGACGTATGACAATTGTGGAAAAGTAAATGGAAAAAGGTGAACACAATGGCGGATAAAGATACTTAACCTAAGGATTGCATACATAGATTTTATGGGGGCGATGGGTCTTCAGAAACTTAGTCTGGCAAGACAAGGTATGTTAGGGTATGTTAATATTAATATCTTAAACTAAGGATTGAATACATAGATTTTATGGGGGCGATGGGTCTTCAGAAACTTAGTCTGGCAAGACAAGATATGTTAGGGAATGTTAATATTGATACGTAACCTAAGGATTGAATACATCGATGAACGACGACATTATAGTCGTCGTCCTAAATAAGGTGATGAAACCTGGTTGATCTGCACTTGGCACAATACGACACAAGGACAGTGCCGCTATGTCGTATCAATACTGGTGGCAGTTACTATTATAGAGACACTTAGTTACTAGAGGAACAATGCAATGGGGCGACTGAGCACGGGTTACATATATCTATACTCGTCATGGGAAATGATATACGAGGTCTAGGGACAGGCGTGGGTGTTTTAACTTCTAAGATATATAACATCTACTTCTCGGATGTAAGAACATACATAGATATATGGCAGTCTGATTTGTTGGCTTTGGCTCAACCTAGGGACAGGGCATGGGTGTTTTTAATATGAATGTATATTCCTGTTCATCATCATTGTAGTTAGAAGTGTAGGACACGAGGGGGTAGTGTACGTGAGGTGTGGAAAATGGTCAGTTTAGAAGGGGTAGGTAGGTGCGGCCTGGAGCTGCTTAGCCCTGCGGGCTTGGGCCTGTCTGAATTGGCTGGCTCGGTCAGCTGGTCCTTTCGTTCTGTGGACCTTTCTTTCGGGTGTTTCTGTGTGGTGTTCGCTCGTGGCTTCTGTGGTGGGCTTCTTGTTCTGGGGCATTTTACTTCCCTCTCCTTCATTATAGGCTCGTCCCCGAGCCTCAAGGGTGAAGTAAAAAGAAGTATAGTCATGGTGGGTCATTTTAAGGGTATTTAGAAGGTTCCACCAAGCAAGAGAGCGACGGTCAGGTTTCTTTTGCAGGTCAATGTATACCTGTAAGAATGTGTCCTCTGTGTTGTGGCGGGCGGTTGCCCGGGCTTGATGTGGGCGTTGTATACGGGCTAAGTGTCCAGTGTTTTTTTTTACTTTAACCTTCCGTATGAATGGTTTGTAGCTTTCCCCCGTGGGGGTCGGAGTGAGGTGTGTGGGACTGACAGGAGGTCTGTTTAGTGTGGTGAACGGGTTACTAACCGAAGGGGGATTCACGCGTGACAACAGAGCTGGGGATGAAGGGGGAATATGAGTCTGGGTTTTTTGGGGTTTTCTTGGGCGGTGTTGTAGGTTGGGAAAATATAGTGAGGCAATGCGCAAGATCGGTTTAGGTAAGGTGGGTGAAGGAGGTGTGTGGGAAGGAGGGGGTGTGTGTTGTGTGGCTTGGGTCCTTAGTGTCAGAACGGGGTGTTATTTTTGTATCGCTGTCTTTAAATCTGATGGGTCTGTTGATTATTCTACCTCTGGCGGTCCTGGTGGGAAGGTAGATGTTTGTCGTGGGACTTGAGTCGCTCGACGATGTTTTATATTGAGGGGAAGAACGTTTTACAGGTGAAGGGCATCTACTGGGCGAGGTCGGGGTTTATTTGAGAGGTAGATGCGTGTGGGGGATTATGTTGGGTGAGGGTGGTAGGCGAAATGGAAGAGGGTTTGGTGGGGGTATTTGTGGCAGTTCGTAGGGGTACTTCATTATTGTTTAGGAATACTATGATAGATACTGGTAACAAAGGTTATCCATACAATCTCTGGTTGGGGTAAGAGGTGTAGGACACGAAGCAAATTGGCGTAGTGTGGACTGTGGATACGAAGGAGGTAAGTGGAAGACGTATGACAATTGTGGAAAAGTAAATGGAAAAAGGTGAACACAATGGCGGATAAAGATACTTAACCTAAGGATTGCATACATAGATTTTATGGGGGCGATGGGTCTTCAGAAACTTAGTCTGGCAAGACAAGGTATGTTAGGGTATGTTAATATTAATATCTTAAACTAAGGATTGAATACATAGATTTTATGGGGGCGATGGGTCTTCAGAAACTTAGTCTGGCAAGACAAGATATGTTAGGGAATGTTAATATTGATACGTAACCTAAGGATTGAATACATCGATGGACGACGACATTATAGTCGTCGTCCTAAATAAGGTGATGAAACCTGGTTGATCTGCACTTGGCACAATACGACACAAGGACAGTGCCTCTATGGTCGTATCAAGACTGGTGGCAGTTACTATTATAGAGACACTTAGTTACTAGAGGAACAATGCAAGGGGGCGACTGAGCACGGGTTACATATATCTATACTCGTCATGGGAAATTATATACGAGGTCTAGGGACAGGCGTGGGTATTTTAACTTCTAAGATATATAACATCTACTTCTCGGATGTAAGAACATACATAGATATATGGCTGTCTGATTTGTTGGCTTTGGCTCAACCTAGGGACAGGGCATGGGTGTTTTTAATATGAATGTATATTCCTGTTCATCATCATTGTTGTTAGAAGTGTAGGACACGAGGGGGTAGTGTACGTGAGGTGTGGAAAATGGTCAGTTTAGAAGGGGTAGGTAGGTGCGGCCTGAAGCTGCTTAGCCCTGCGGGCTTGGGCCAGTCTGAATTGGCTGGCTCGGTCAGCTGGTCCTTTCGTTCTGTGGACCTTTCTTTCGGGTGTTTCTGTGTGGTGTTCGCTCGTGGCTTCTGTGGTGGGCTTCTTGTTCTGAGGCATTTTAGGAAGTATACTGTATGCCTACAAGTAATTCTCCGAGAGGGCGATGCCGCATAATCCGGAGGTACTCGTAGGTCAACAATTAGCTAAGAATATCGAGGAAAATTATATTGACTTTAAGAACTCATTACAGAATATCAGTTATTACGGACTCCTCAAAATCATCAAAATAGTGGGGCGGTTTGGCTAGTTTTGTGTGGAGTGTGGCCTACATAGAAAAACGGATTTTCAGGGGGAAATAGGGGGGGGGGGGGGGACATGGTTGCTACATAATTAAATACATGACTGACATAATCACGATCTGATTTGTTGTGAAATGGTACTAAGGTGTCTTTAGATCGCCGTCATACCTACACAATAATGAAAGTATTATAGCCTGCATATGGGGTTACCTAAGAAATGAATACCTGCATGGGTGACGGTATCTTAGTATAGTTATGTGTGGTATGTGGGTGTTAGTTGGATGTTAAAAAGGTTGGGAATGCACCACTTCCAGTCGACGTGCCTTTGGGGTCTTTTGCTTTCCGGCTGTGTTGGGTCGGTCCCTTGGTCCAGTCGTGCGAACCTAGCATATTCAAAAGGTTGGGAGTACACCACTTTTGGCCGACGTGCCTTTGGGGTCTTTTGCTTTCCGGCCGTGTCGGCTTCCTTTGATCTTGTGGGTGCATCCCGCTTCCTCTGGCTGTTAGGTTCTTTCGTCCCGGCCGGCTTTCGCTCTGGTTCTTGTGGAATTGTTATTGGATTGCTGGTCGGGAGGTTCGTGGGGGAAATCCTTTTTTGGGGTATTTTAAAAACAATGTTTTACAACTGAATTAAGCTTCACCAGAATGATGTATAATTTAGTTAGCCTGTTACTGTCTGCTTTAAATGTGAATTACGGAGGCAGAATAAAAAAGATGAGTTACTCACGAACCAAACTATATATGAATCTAGTTATCCACAAATATACCAGACATTGATAGTTAGACATAATTCATATGATTTTTTTTTATAATAATAACAATACTCGAAAGCAAATAGGCAACTATTTTCTGCTACGATGATAGGCGCATCGTCTGCTGGCGTCACCTGTTACCACAACAAACATGACACGAGGTAGAGATCTCACAGATTCTCCCTATCCCTATATTCTCTATTCACAATGATGCACAAAATGGGAACAAATTATGATTATGAAGTGCTGGTTCCTGATGTATCATTTACACAGTATATTGTCAGGGGCGGATTTACATGGTATGGGGCCCTAGGCACTGGGGTTATGCGGGGCCCCTGTAAATGGGTGGGTGGGGGGCGAGCGAAGCGAGCCCCTACAGCTGGGGGGTTTGGGGGGGGGCGCTGTAAGCCCCCCCAAGAAAATTTTGGAAATTTGAGTACTTTTAGGGGCATTTTGAGGCCCATGGAGTGAGTGAAATCCTGTAATTCATAGTAGTTTTAATATGACCATAGTGTTTCTCACTCATGATAATCAAAGTATTATTTGACACAACATGAGCGACTGAGCCTATTTGTGCTAATTCAATATAAATTTGAATTATTTTGTCAATAGCCTAGTGATCACGTTATTTTGTTTAGCTTTTGTAACTAGTAAATTAAAATAACAGATGCATATAGATATACAAAATTATCCATGGATCTATGTACAACAACGATAACACTGACAATATTGATTGAGTCAGTCTGCTTTGATAAAAATATAAAGAAATGCATATTTGCAGCTTTTGCTGTATGTAGCTAGGCCATGGGAATGGATCAGTTGTTGGTTTTGCCGAATGAGGCTTTGAACTTCTGTGAAATATAGAAAATAATTAATATTTTACTTTGATCAAGTTTTCAATGTGAACATTGTCATTGACATTGTGTCATAGAAATTAGAATGAGTTCTTACAATTATATTTATCTTTAGACTAGCACTTTAAAACCACCTTTAAATTGTAAACTAGGCCTATTGTCCAAGACTACAAACTATAATTGTAACTTATTACCTCTCTACTTAGCCTAATGCAAGACGGTATTGTAAGTGATTGGAAAATGGGCTGGACAAAATTATTTTGCATAACAAATAGTAGGCCTATAATAGATTATATAGATAAAATATATATTGATATATAGGCTATTATACATTTGTAATATAAAAAATCGTCTAAAAGAAGCTAGATTTTTGTTAAAAGGATGGCACTGGTACTGAATGGGTTAAGCTAATGTAGGCAAACAACCTAAGGACTAAGGAGATTGATTAGCATGGGTCTAGATTTCATATACCTAGGCATACAAAATTGCACCTCCACCTACGGGAACTATCTGCTCCTATTGTATCTCTTTTGTATGGCAAAAGATCGGGGCCAGTGTTATTTGCTTTCTTTGCCAAATAATAACAATTATAGCATTGAAATACATATATAATAATAAACCATCAACCAATACTGTGTAATTATTGGAAACACATACAAACGAAAAAGAACCAAACTTCTATTCTCAAAATGTAAACAAACAGAAGGCGCCAAACCAGCTGACTCCCACCAAGAGTCCAAGACCAAGTAAAATGGTCCATATGGAAACATACAAAATACAAGAATAAAACTCTAAATACAGCTACATTCCGCCTACGGACAGGACACACAAGACTAGCGGAGCACACGCACAGAATGGGACTAGAAGACGAGAACTGCCCCTACTGCCTCACCCCAGGAACAGTGGAACACTATCTACTTCATTGCCATAGACATTACAGCGCTCGCACCCACCTGAGAAGAACAGTGGCACAACACGGAGGGGCCTTCAATCTACAACATATCCTAGGAGGAGGAGATATTGACCAACAAGGCAAACATTCAATTGCCTCAGCTCTAGGAACATACATAAGAGCCACAAATAAAACTTCAGACATCTAATAACATCAACGACAAAACAACTCCCAACACACAGAAAACCTACCCCTAACCAATACAGTACGGTACCACCCATACTGGTACTGTACTGTACTGTACCTCTGCCAACCTTACAAAATCCGAACATGACTCAACCCGACTTGACATAACGACTTACCTCCTATTAGACCTTAATAACCAATCCTCATCTTACCTATTTACTTACCCTCAAAACACTTTCTAGTCCTTAATGACCTTGACCTATAGTTAAAACTATGTAGGGTACAATACTTGTACTCACTATTTAGACATCCTATCTTTAGAAGTTTAGATCCCTTTCAACTAACAAACTTCCCTTCCCCTCAGCAAGCAACTCTATGCCTGTGCAGTAATCTGGAGCTCTGAAATACTCCGAGCAAACTGCACATATAAATATCAAGAAGAAGAAGTAGGAATGAAGTTCAGTGTAGAGAAAAGCAGTATGATAGTAGTAAATGGACCAGAGGCAGTAGAAATGAGGATAGGAGGGGAAAGAATACAAACAAGGGAGGAAGTGAAGTATAATTCTTCGGGATGGAGGGTGGTCAGTGACTCAGTGAGAGCAGGGAATATATAAATGTTATTTACTTTAATTATGCTAGCCTTTTTCTTTGTTGTCATAGAACTCTCTGTAATGGCTTGATATAGCCTAGCCTCATTTGGGTAAAATATCTTCAAACCCAAATGCTAGGCTATGCCAGACCTTCCTCACAGCCACAAGACTTGCGAAAAGGCAAAACTTAGCCTACTAGGCCTATAGCCTAGGCCTAGTCTGTGTCTTTGCAACTGACGGTTAATTGCAAGTTCCCATCAAGATTTCTCAATTAGTCTGAATAGTTTGTAATGAAATGTGGTGCTAGGCTAAGACTATAAACTTGGTCTTAGTAGGCCTATGATGCAGAGACATAGCCTAGGCCTAACCTATTATAGCCTAGCCTAGTCTATTTTTCCCCAGCTGATGGTAAATTAAATCCCTTAGTAGCTAATTTCTCTATACTTAATGGAAATATATGAAACTAGGGCTACTATGGCTGTGTCTCGTATAATCGTATTAGCCTAGGCCTAATGTAAAGTTTTCATAATTAACATCATATTTCGCTACAAAATCTACCTTATAGCTGAGTAACAAAGATAGAAACATGACAATTTACCCTCAGCTGGAAAAAAATAGACTAGGCCTATAGTTTCACATTTTCTTCCATTAGGCCTAGGCCTAGCCTAGCCTCTGTCTAGGCCTTAAGTATTGATAAATTAGCTGCTAAGGGATTCAAGGTAAGATTAGGAGTAGGCTAGTGGGCGTACCACCAGGGTGTCAAAGCAAATAACTCTGAGTTGAGTAGCACTATTTTCCTGAATCCAGTAGCATTAAAGCGCGGACGAATGGCGAGCGCCTAGGCTAAATATGCAGATTTCAAATTTATCGAAGAATAGGTCTAGATGGGATGGTGGCCATTTAGACAATTGGCTGCCATGATGGTGCCATCTTGCCGGCTATGGAACCAAAATGGCAATAATACCGTACTTTGTAACCGTCAGCCTAAGGTGGCAATATGCGGAAATGGATTATAAGGGCATTCCGCCCCCCCCTGACAAAAGTCTATCAATCTAGATGTGACACGGATTTACAATGTTTCAGAGAGACATTAGCCTAACCTAACAACCTTACCTTACCTAACCTAGTATTATGGGTGGGGGCTGCCGCCCCCACACCCCCGCTGGTTGGGTAAAACGGTAGAAATCCAGTTGGGGTGGAGTGAATAACCGTAGATTTTCGTAAGGGGGTAAGAGGGGGGCAGAATGCCTTTATAATCCATTTCCGCATATTGCCACCTATACCACATCACTTACCTCGCCGTACCTTCCTGTTAAATACAATAATAATTTGTTAAGCTCGTATAGGTGCAATTATAGAATAATACCCATTAAAGACCACACACCCAACAGTACAGGAACAAAAATTCATCACCGACTATTAGGCTATAGGCCTAACGGTCAGGATAATCGAGCAGGCATGGCCTAGTGCGGGACGTGCCTTCACTAGGCTAGGCTAATTTTTTGTTATTTTTCTTGTGAGTGAGGGAAACAAAAGGCAGAACTGCCTGTAACACTCAATACAGGCAGTTTCTTCAGCTCCTCGATCAGACTGTGGGCCTGTGGATGATCAAGAACGGCATCCATCCCCAAAATTCCCCATTCATTCTTCTTCTTCTTCTCTTGAACGCGCCGTCGCGCCCGCAGACGGCGTCGGCGGCAGACCGCGCAGATCCACCGGGCTGACCTTTGTATCGGTACTGGCTCAGAAACGTTAGTAAGAGTGAAAGTTTAGAGTAGAAGGATAGTATAAGGGACAGTTTTTTAGACCTACCTATCACGTCCCCCCCCCCCCCCTCCTACCCATTTCTCTTCCTCCATATCTTTTCTAGTATCCTCTTCATCTCCATGTCTTGCGTTTCCATTTCTTGTGTTAGCCCAAGCAATGCCCCTACCCCTCTATCGTCTCTGTGCTTTAATTCCTCCCACCCTAGTTCCCCAACTCTATTCCTCATGTATCTCTCCAACTCATTTCTCTCCTCATCATATTTTGTACACTCCATTACTATATGTGTTCTATGTCCTCGACTATTGGGTCTCCTCCTAGTTCGCATTGAGTACAGTGGGGTCCTATTCCGTTCCATCTCCTTGTTCTTTCATTTGTCTCTAGGGATCCTGTCCTTGCTTTAAACAGCAATTTAGATCCCCATCCTCCATCATAGAAAAGTTCTCTAGCTGGTTTTTCCTTCCCTCTGTAATACGACAGTGTGGCTTTGTTTTCTACCCCTTCCCTCCACTTTCTTCTTCCCTCCTCTTTTATCCCTTTCTCTATCTCTCTGATACATCCTCTCACATTTTCCAGTATGACCCAATCCTCTCTCCCATTACGTTTTCTAAATTCCCAGCGTAGACTTCCCCATCCCCAAGTCCCGCAGTTGACGGAGGGCGAAGCGGCGGTTTCGGTGCCAGGTCTCTCCGCTCGTACCGGCCACACCTGTACAGATACCAAACTATACCAGTTAAGGGAGCCCACCTCACTTTTTTTCTCTGTCTCTCCCTCTCTCTTTGGCTTGTATCCATTCGGCCCCATTCAGCCTACTGTTTTAAGACATTTACCTCCATCCAAGTGTCAATATTTACTGCGAGGCAGCATATATATATTTTTGTTTTGACAGCAAGCTAAATTTGTACATATTTCGATTGAAAAATGTCTCTGGCGAAGCCGGATTTCTCCATACTATGCTGGCTCGTTATCGCTCACCAGGAAGAAATCGACACCTGGATGGGGATAAACGTACGTCTTAAAACAGTTGGCTGAATGGGGCCGAATGGATACAAGCCAGGGAAAGAGAAAAAAGGAGAGAAAGATAAAAAAAAGTCGGTGACCGCCCAGCGACGTGTTAGATTTTATTCTAGCTATATTTAGACGATATTATGCAGCTTAGGAAGGATCTGTGGTTGGTTGAGATAGTTGGAAGTCTTATTATTGCTAGAGGTCCTTACTAAGCTAAATAAAATTGTCTATTGGTTGCCAGACTATGATGAAAAGGACGTCCCTGGTACTAAATGGATTAACCCTTTCTGTACCAGGGCGGGTGCCCAACCCCGAAATGGGTTGACATAGGGGAGCTATCCCCCCGCCAAAGGCGGCTTTCTAGGGCCTTTCCTAGCTGATGCTGAGAGGATTGGGTTCTAGTCATATGGTGATGGGCTGGTCTATCAGAGTGAGAACTGAGCGATCTCTGCCATACCCATAGCTTACTCCGACTGTTCCTTTTACTTATGTATTTCCTAGATCTCAAGTGACGGCGTCTTTTCCGTGGATTGACCTCCCAATCTACCAAGATTGGAAGCCAAAGCGTCACATTTTTCCTTTGCCCCTCAACTTTCTCTTCATAATTGCTGAGGGGCACAGGGCCCTGGGTGGGACTTTGGTTTCCCGGGCGTTTCCGCACCCTCCTCAGCTCCCCGCCATGGAG
Source organism: Paralithodes platypus (assembly GCA_032716605.1). Taxonomy (NCBI): domain Eukaryota; kingdom Metazoa; phylum Arthropoda; class Malacostraca; order Decapoda; family Lithodidae; genus Paralithodes; species Paralithodes platypus. The sequence continues at coordinate 49,144,361 of CM064548.1, forward strand.
TGGCTTCGGTCACCCAGGCTTTATTGTGGTAGGCAGAGAGGGTTCTGTGGGGGCGCTCAGTTATGGCCTTGGCCTTGCTCGGGGCCTTGGGGCTGTTCGGCCAGGCAGCTTGGGGAACAACAACAACAACAACAACCCTTTCTGTACCGGTGATGTCTTTTTCATTTGGTGTAAGTAACACTCCGTTCTTAACATTAATCATCAATTACAAACCCCCTATGTATTTGAATAACTAATGAATGCATAATTATGGTCCTCCCGGGATTCAAACTCGGGACACCACACCCAGAACATATAAGCACCTAAACCATTACACTACCAACACAGTTATCTGAAACATTTAGACGATTTTATGAAGTTTAGGAAAGATAATTATATGGTAGCTAAAAGGATTAAATGAGATAGTCTGTAGCCTTTTAATGGGTAGACGTTCTTCCTAAGCTAAATAAAATTGTTTAAAAGTGTCCAGACTATAATGAAAAGGACGTCACCGGTACAGAAGGGGTTAAGGGGGGGATGGGCCGTTTGGGGGGTTGGGGGCTATTAATTTATTTATTCCTTTATTTCTTAGTTTCCTCGCTAGACTTCCATCAAGCTTAGAAAAACACCCCCTAGACCCTCCTTCAAGATAAACTTGTACATTTTTCGGTAGAACAATGTCCCGGCGGTTCCTCTCAAAAATTCAGGCTCGCTTTCGCTCGCCAGGAAAATTTGACACCTAAATGGCGCAAAAGGTCTTAAAATTGACAACGTACGAAAGGTGTTAAAATCACCAAACTAATGGACCAAACGTCATATAATCTCAAAACAAATGGGGCTTAGCACGAGGGAGAAAGGGGACCAGAAAAATGACCCATCTCCCCTTAACAGCCAATCAGTGAGTAGCCAACCATCACTCCCACAAGGGGTAGGGAGGATCAGCAAGAGACACGAGAAAGGAAAAAGAGGTGACAGAAGAAGAACACATATAACAGTTAGCCCACCAAACGCAAACAGACAAGGATTAAAAAACACAGTCTGATAGAAACAAACTTAGAACAGTAGACAGAATGAATATAAAAACCATGTAAGGAGGAGCACTTTATTGAGAATGTTTCGCATAATTATACAGAAGTTAGTTAGAAGGGGAGATCTTTAGAAGATTCCCCTCGGACTAAAAAGGATTAAGACGTTTCACCCCCTTTATCTGGCAATTTCAAGTCGTTTTGCCCCGGTCACGCGTCAATTTTTTCGACAGCGAACCTGCAGCTGAAATAAAGTCGATCTGTGGCAGGGACATTTTTTCCACCGAAAAATTTATAAATCTAGCTTGGGAGTGGGTCTGTGGTAGGCTAATTGAATATATATATATATACTGTATATATATATATATATATATATATATATATATATATATATATATATATATATATATATATATATATATATATATATATATATACTGTATATATATATATTTTTCTTTTTTTTTAGGATTTTGCTTGCTTTTGTAATTTTCGAGCAAATTTGTTAGACTTGGGGATACAAAAACAGCTTCCCAGACTTCCTTCAAGCTAAGAAAGTGCTCACCCAGGCTGCCTTTAAGGTAAACTTGTACATTTTTCGATAGAAAAGTTCCTCTACTGAAGGCCGATTTCTTCTAATATACAGTACATGCTCGCTATAGTTCGCCCAGAAAAAATCGACACCTGAATGGGGTGAAGCGTCTTATTATTGCCAAACTAATGGGGTGCTACATCTAAAATCTCTAAACTAATGGAACGAAACAGGAGAAGTCCAAAATGAACTCCCTCCGAACAAATTAGGTTAAGGGGGTCACCTGCTTTTTTCTCCCCTTTTCTCTCTTTCTCTGGCTTGTATCCATACGGCCCCATTCAGCCTACTGTTTTAAGACGTTCATCTCCATACAGGTGTCGATTTCTTCCTGGCGAGCGATAGCGAGCCAGCATATTGTATGGAGAAATCCGGCTTTGCCGGAAAAACATTTCTATACAAAAATGTACAAATTTAGCCTGCTGTCAAAAACGTTTTAAATAATATGCTGGCTCGCTACTGCTCGCCAGGAAATTTTTTACACCTGGATGAAGATAAACGTCTTAAAACAGTAGGTTGAATGAGGCCAAATGGATACAACCCAGAGAGAGAGGGAGAAATAATAACGAGGTGGGCCCCCTTAAGGTACTCACAGCCAATTAACGTTATATAAAACAAATGACATAGAAAATAGGTTTACCATTTGGGACATTCTAATCTAATAAATATCCAATAAAAGAAATAAGAAAAGATTATCCATTGAAAGAAATACGAAAATGTTATCTTTAAAACAAATAAAGAAAAATCATCCATTAGAAAATATAAGAAAATTGCATTCATTAACATAAATGAGAATTTTTTATCCATTAAATGAAATACACATATATTAGCCATTAATAGAAATATGAAACTATCCATTAAAAATAAAAACACATTATCCATTAAACAATAGAGTATCCATCAATAAGAAATAAGTAGCCTAAATTCTTACCCATTTAATGAAATAATAACATACTTTTTCCATTTAAATCAATACGATGAAATACAAAATAAGAGTTAAAAGATCGTCTACTTTGGCAACGTGACACCAAAAAGCTCGTAGAAAATGTCAACAGGTTCCGGGATGTGAGTCAGCTTGAAATGATCCTTTACGTAATCATCACCCGGGGTTGGAGAAGGGTCACAAAAATTTGAATGAGACGATTGTGGAGCATCCGTCAACTTAAAATAATCCCTGACGTAAGAATCTGCTATGTCGTCCCCAGAATAGAAAAATTTAACCATGCTAGATATGAAATCGAAGAATTCCGCAGAATTTTCGTTTGGGGTCGGGTTCGTCTTATGCGGGCCCTGAGAGTTAAATCTATCGGGTTGAAATCTCTTGCCCCCTTTGAGGCTGTCAACTAAATAAGATATAATTTTTTCACTACCCTTGACATCTAGCTTGAGATTTTTCAATTCGTGAATAGATTGCTTAACAGTCGCCATCAGTTCCTGTAGATCCGGCTCGCTGGGGGCCTCCATCTCATCTAGCGACCGCCCCTGCGACTGTTTAGGGAACGGATCTTTATTCTCGTATTTTCGTGCCGCCTGCTCCCAACCTGCCAGCAGACTGACCTCATCAGAACGGTCAATAATCACGCTATATTTTACGAAAAAATCTGGGGCTGATTCCACCGGGGCACATCCACCGACGAGTGCCACGGCCTCCTGACATGTTTTCCTCCCAGCCTTCAACTTAAACTTGATTTTTTGGGGATGATTGACAGCAAAGTCGGGGATGGTTACCAACATTCCGCCATGGAAGTTGTATTCTGCGTATGGCTTAAAATCCTGGGTCAGTTTGTACTCCCAGTCACTGTTTTTGTTCATGAACAGAGTCCGTCGAGTTCTGTATTTTGTGCACAGGGGCAATTTACCTAACCTTAATTTTAGCTTTCTCCCATTTTCCGCTTTCACTTTTAGAGTCGTTGGCCGGATTCCAGAAGAAATCCGAGCGATTATAGCAAAGACAATGATGGAAACCCGCCCCATTGTATTTATTGTTAAATGAGTGAAATATAAGAACTTTTATGCTATATTATTTGATCTAACAGACGTATTTTGTTAGTTATATCTCGATATAGTCGATTCTAAATAACTCAGTACAGCACTTGTAATACGTACGTGCTTTACTCAGGAGCCTCTAGAAACTTATGACTTGTCGATCTCGAGTCACAATACACAAAAGGCATCTCGATATTTTGGAACATCTCAACTTCTCAAGAATATTTAGCAATCGCGTTTGCAGTAAATTACACTTGCTTAATTTATAATATATCAAATACAAATAGTATAGAATAAATAAATGTAAAAACGTTCAATATTTATAATAATAAATTTAACTTGCCGGATATCTTATATTAACTAATAGTTACCCCAATAATTAAAAACGTTTTCTATTATATGTCTAAATTTAAAGAAAACTAATAATAAATGGGATACTATTCCTTATAAAAAAAATAGTACTCTTGGAAGACTTACTATGCAGTTTTTATTTGTGTGCTTTAGTTTTGGGACCCGTAGATGACTGCACACGGGCAGCATGATATGCAGGGGTTGTGTGGGGAAGCAGAGGTTTATGAGAAGGATTTGGGTTAGGAGAAAACTATTGGGTGATAATTGCTTCAGAAGTATCAGGAGGGATTGTTACTCAACAGTTTAGTACGGTTCCCGGACATCTCAACCAGTAGACCATTTCAACCAGTAGCTCTCAACCAGTGCCAAATAAACCAAGACCAACCAAACCAGTGCCAAAATATAGTACTAACCTAAAACCTTATCTAACCTAACCTAACCGTAGCCTATTGGTTGATTTGGTACTGGTTGAGAGCTACCGGTTGAAATGGTCTACTGGTTGAGTTGTCCAGTCATCGTTTAGTACAATTACGCAATGTACACTGTATTCTGGATATCATTAGACGATGTTATGCAGTTTATGAAGAACCTGCGGTAATTATAAGGGTATATGCCGGAGAGCCTAGCGCCACTTTATACACTTTCATACGGCAAAGACTACGATGATTTGCGTTTCTAAATTTGACCATAGATAGTTGAGGAGATATATAGGTTTCTTGTGTGTGTGTGTGTGTAAAGTGTTGTTCCATGACTGGCAACAACTATTGTCGGACGTGTGACCAACAACAACAGGGCGTGGGAGGCCATCGCTGTCTTTGTATTTGGTCTAATCACTACCGGTACTCTATTTCGATTTATGTTTGCTTAATTTTATTGTATTAACTAACCTAACCTAACCTACTATGGGTTTCAGAGGCCGTGTGGCATCGTTTTTCGGGAATAACTTATTAACAAACTGCAGTTGGATCAGTATGATATTTTGACACCCAACCCTATTATCGCCTTTAAATTCAAGCAATCTGTCAATATCAAGTATAAATATACAAACAGTGTGTATTTTTGTACATTTATACTTGATATTGACAGATTACTTGAATTTAAAGGCGATAATAATGGTTTGGTGGTTCTCAAAGGTAAGCCATGGTAGCCTTGTCCGTATCTTAGTCATTAATGTGCGACTTTAACCTCATGACACAGGGACAAATGGCTTATTTCTAAACTTTTGGTAATGCACTATATTGACAAAAATTAGGGGACGGTGTGAAAAAAGCTGTGTCAAAATATCGTACTGATCCAACTGTTTGTTAATAAGTTATTCCTGAAAAACGATGCCACACGGCCTCTGAAACCCATAGTAGATCAGCCTAACCTTAACCTAACCTTACGTTAATTTATTTTTATTTTGTTATGTGAGTGAGGGAGGCAAAAGGCAGAACAGCCTGTAGCGAGTGCCTCCCCCATAGTTGAAAGAGTGACAGGGCCAAAATCAAGGGACGTTCGAGCCAAAATGCCTGGACACACAGAGTTTGAAGCAATTTAAGTCATAGGAGGAGGGAAAGACTGATTCTGGGAGAGAGTTCCAGAGCTCAGCTGTTAAATAGAAGAAAGTTTGAGAGCAACGTTTCACTCTTGGGTTGGAGAGTTGCACAGAGTAGGGGTGGGATTGTGTAAGGTAAGGTAACGTTAGGTTAAGGTTAGATTGATCTAGGTTAGGTTAGGTTAGTTAATACAATCAAATTAATTAACCTGACCTTAGCCGAACCTAACCTTAACCTAACGGCCTTAACTGCATAATAAATCGTAGGCTTGTGCATAATTCTTTAACTCTCTTGATAGCGTAATGCATAAATGCGCGGAATTTCGGTGTGAGTATCCTAGGTTCGAGTCCTTGGAGTGCCACATGAATTTGTTGATTTCATTAATTGAGTTTAGAAGTAAAGTTGGTTGGTGAAAAAATATGAATTATTAGTGGGAGCTGCCGACCCTACATTTGACATAATAACTTTGGTCAATGACTTCCCACATTACTTAACCCTATATATACATATACTGTATATATGTGATAAATTGTATGTTATGCACTTTGATATAATTTAACCCTGTCTGAAACATACCAAGAGGTGGTGATTCTTTGATGCAGAAGAATATCCACTGAGGTCTCTGCACATACTCCATCTTGCTGTAGAGTTCCTTGGCCATCTGGTAGTTATGGAGGTACACATTGATCTGGGTCCCCATACGCCATCTGGTTAGAAATGACAAATATATGAAGGGAATAAGAATAAAACAAAAAATGTAAATCTGCAGCAGGCTAACTGGGCCAACATACGCGATGGGGTTGGCAAAAATGGTACAAGGCGAGATGGGTATCATATGGTTCACCTAAGCTGATGGCAACCTAAGCCTTCGGGCGAGACGGTACCGTCTATAGTGAGAATGGTACCATACAGATCCACCCTAAGCCTTCGTTTCCGATGTCGCCAATTGGCTAAAATACAGACTACACACACATCCACAGCCATTCCAACAGTACATAAAACACTTAACATGCATGTCACGCAATACATTCCCAGTTAAGGAGGCGCGATAATAATGAGCTTAGCTCGCATTGCGTGGATTCCCCTTGACGAACAAGTAACTGAGTAACTGAGTAACTGAGTAACATCCAAGAATTACGCGAATTGGTACCAGCCATGGGAGTCAAAGCTTTTAAAAACACCCCCAGACCCTTCAAGATTAACGTGTACATTTTTCGGTAGAAAAATGTTTCGGCCGAAGGCCGGTTTCTCTTAAAATTATAGGTTCGCTTTCACTCGCCAGGAAAAATAGACACCTAAATGGCACGAAAGGTCTTAAAATTGAAAACAAAATGGGGCGAAAGGTGTAAAATCGTCAAACTAATGGGTCGAACGCCTTGAAATTTCAAAACTAATGGGGCTAAACACGAGGGAGAAAATGGTCCAGAAAACCGGCCCATCTCCCCTTAAGTTTATCTTTCTCTCTCGGTTTGGACAGAGACAATGTACAGAAGTGATGAAGGTTAGGTGGATCTGTCTATGGGGTGGGACAGAGACAATGTACAGAAGTGATGAAGGTTAGGTGGATCTGTCTATGGGGTGGGACAGAGACAAGGTACAGACAGTGATGAAGGTTAGGTGGATCTGTCTATGGGGTGGGACAGAAACAAGGTACAGACAGTGATGAAGGTTAAGTGGATCTGTCTATGGGGTGGGACAGAGACAAGGTACAGACAGTGATGAAGGTTAAGTGGATCTGTCAATGGGTTGGGACAGAGACAAGGTACAGACAGTGATGAAAGTTAAGTGGATCTGTCTATGGGGTGGGACAGAGACAAGGTACAGACAGTGATGAAGGTTAAGTGGATCTGTCTATGGGTTGGGACAGAGACAAGGTACAGACAGTGATGAAGGTTAGGTGGATCTGTCTATGGGGTGGGACAGAAACAAGGTACAGACAGTGATGAAGGTTAAGTGGATCTGTCTATGGGGTGGGACAGAGACAAGGTACAGACAGTGATGAAGGTTAAGTGGATCTGTCTATGGGTTGGGACAGAGACAAGGTACAGACAGTGATGAAGGTTAGGTGGATCTGTCTATGGGATGGGACAGAGACAAGGTACAGACAGTGATGAAGGTTAAGTGGATCTGTCAACGGGTTGGGACAGAGACAAGGTACAGACAGTGATGAAGGTTAAGTGGATCTGTCAAGGGGTTGGGACAGAGACAAGGTACAAACAGTGATGAAGGTTAGGTGGATCTGTCTATGGGTTGGGACAGAGACAAGGTACAGACAGTGATGAAGGTTAAGTGGATCTGTCAATGGGTTGGGACAGAGACAAGGTACAGACAGTGATGAAGGTTAGGTGGATCTGTCTATGGGGTGGGACAGATACAAGGTACAGACAGTGATGAAGGTTAAGTGGATCTGTCTATGGGGTGGGACAGAGACAAGGTACAGACAGTGATGAAGGTTAGGTGGATCTGTCTATGGGGTGAGACAGAGACAAGGTACAGACAGTGATGAAGGTTAAGTGGATCTGTCTATGGGTTGGGACAGAGACAAGGTACAGACAGTGATGAAGGTTAAGTGGATCTGTCTATGGGTTGGGACAGAGACAAGGTACAGACAGTGATGAAGGTTAAGTGGATCTGTCTATGGGTTGGGACAGAGACAAGGTACAGACAGTGATGAAGGTTAGGTGGATCTGTCTATGGGTTGGGACAGAGACAAGGTACAGACAGTGATGAAGGTTAGGTGTATCTGTCTATGGGGTGGGACAGATACAAGGTACAGACAGTGATGAAGGTTAAGTGGATCTGTCTATGGGGTGGGACAGAGACAAGGTACAGACAGTGATGAAGGTTAAGTGGATCTGTCTATGGGGTTGGGACAGAGACAAGGTACAGACAGTGATGAAGGTTAATTGGATCTGTCTATGGGGTGGGGACAGATACAAGGTACAGACAGTGATGAAGGTTAAGTGGCTCTGTTTATGGGGTGGGACAGAGACAAGGTACAGACAGTCATGAAGGTTAAGTGGATCTGTCTATGGGGTGGGACAGAGACAAGGTACAGACAGTGATGAAGGTTAGGTGGATCTGTCTTTGGGGTGGGACAGAGACAAGGTACAGACAGTGATGAAGGTTAAGTGCATCTGTCTATGGGGTTGGGACAGATACAAGGTACAGACAGTGATGAAGGTTAAGTGGATCTGTCTATGGGTTGGGACAGAAACAAGGTACAGACAGTGATGAAGGTTAGGTGGATCTGTCTATGGGGTGGGACAGAGACAAGGTACAGACAGTGATGAAGGTTAAGTGGATCTGTCTATGGGTTGGGACAGAGACAAGGTACAGACAGTGATGAAGGTTAAGTGGATCTGTCTATGGGTTGGGACAGAGACAAGGTACAGACAGTGATGAAGGTTAGGTGGATCTGTCTATGGGTTGGGACAGAGACAAGGTACAGACAGTGATGAAGGTTAGGTGGATCTGTCTAGGGGTTGGGACAGAGACAAGGTACAGACAGTGATGAAGGTTAAGTGGATCTGGCTATGGGGTGGGACAGAGACAAGATACAGACAGTGATGAAGGTTAAGTGGATCTGTCTATGGGGTGGGACAGAGACAAGGTACAGACAGTGATGAAGGTTAAGTGGATCTGTCTATGGGGTTGGGACAGAGACAAGGTACAGACAGTGATGAAGGTTAATTGGATCTGTCTATGGGGTGGGACAGAGACAAGGTACAGACAGTGATGAAGTGGATCTGTCTATGGGGTGGGACAGAGACAAGGTACAGACAGTGATGAAGGTTAGGTGGATCTGTCTATGGGTTGGGACAGAGACAAGGTACAGACAGTGATGAAGGTTAGTTGGATCTGTCTATGGGTTGGGACAGAGACAAGGTACAGACAGTGATGAAGGTTAAGTGGATCTGTCTATGGGTTGGGACAGAGACAAGGTACAGACAGTGATGAAGGTTAAGTGGATCTGTCTATGGGGTGGGACAGAGCCAAGGTACAGACAGTGATGAAGGTTAAGTGGATCTGTCTATGGGTTGGGACAGAGACAATTGGTACAGACAGTGATGAAGGTTAAGTGGATCTGTCTATGGGGTGGGGTGTATTCTATCTATCTATTTATATGTATTATATATCTATCTATCTATATGTATTCTATCTATCTATCTATCTATATAATTATATTCTATCTATCTATTTATATCTATCTATCTATATGTATTCTATCTATATATCTATGTGTATTCTATCTATATACAGTATATGTATTCTATCTATCTATCTATCAATCTATATGTATTCTATCTATCTATCTATGTGTATTCTATCTATCTATATGTGTTCTCTCTATCTATCTATGTGTATTCTATGATTCTATCTATCTATATGTATTTTATCTATATGTATTGTTACGGCTGGATCGGCAATACATATTCGGGATTCTTGATCGTAGGACAGAAATGGCTTAAGTGACAACGACACGCTCGATTCCAGTCCCAAATACTATATGCTCCAGACAACAAAAGCACCAACGCCCTACAGAGTTATCGTCTACGGTAACGAGGTACCTTAACTCGGCGAAAGTGTACAACAGGGGTAGGCTATGAGGCTAAACTCCCTCAGACATTTATAGGTTACGTTATTACTAAAGAAATGCAATACTCAAGAAACTACGTTAATATTAAACCTCTAATAATGTAGAATAGAAGCAGGCTAAAGGTAGGTATGACAGTGAAATGCTAAATGACAAATGTACACGCCTACTTGAAAGCGCGTGCACTACACTAACTGTCCCCTACTAACATGCACTAGCATGTAGCATACAAGATGTTCATGATCCAGTAGATACCTAATAATACACATGGGAGGAACATAAATAGTAGTCACTTATTATAATAATGAATCTATACTTGGAATAACTAAAAGGTTGCAGGCAACAGTACTGCGCCGGTAGCCTACTACCGCATAGGCTACTTCGCTTCTCTCACTCTGTCTCCCCTCCGAGTCCGTATGCGCCCTACGCAACAGAACTCCGGACACAGCAGCAAAACGACAGTGCAGTTAATTGATACATGAAAGTATTAATAGTGTTGTCTTGTGTGTGAGTAATGTGTATTGTAAAGTGTTATAGATATATACTTAAAGAGAGCTGCAATGCATAGTAAAATAAAGATATATCCCACTCATCATCCCCATGTGTTCTAGCTAGCAGGCCAAGTCACAGGAACAACGAGTCCCAGCACCGAAAGCGAGAACCCAGGAGAAGACTGTAGAGAACACAAGGACAGATAAATTACGTTACTCTACTATACCGGCACTACGAGCGAGCTGTAGTCTCGGGTGCTACACTCGCTCCTGGCTCGGTATGCAAATCAAGGCTAAGTCCTCGTCCCTCTACAGACAACTCCTGGGCATGGTCGGGCTCTTACACATGGCACCAGTCTAGTCACAAATGGGATGATGAGCGGGGCATATAACTCGTGAACATGTAGAACGTTCACCAACTATCCTCATCAAGAAGATCGCTGTTCACATTAACCCCTTAAATCTAATACATGTAAATATATGCTTGTCCTAAGAGTAATACGAGAGGTGAGTGCTGAAACTCCTTTAGGACCTCAAGGGAAGGTTATGCATTTAAATAGAGAGAAGAATGAAATGAGAGTAATGTCGTCAGAGAGAAAGAGTGCAACCGTGAGAAGTTGGGAGAGAGGGCAAGGGATGTTAGAATCTCAAAGGTTCTAGGCAACCTGGTCATGGAACACGCAGCCAGCCTCCAGGCAGTGTGCTGTACGACAACCTGGGCAGCCCAGGCAGCGTAGGCAGGCAGCAATGGACTACCAACCCTGTCGCGCCTAGCTATAAGCGCAAGGCTGCCAACCAGTCCATACGTCTGGCAACCACCCGGCCGGCAACGCGGCGCGTTGCTACCCTCTTGCTCTGAAGCCTAACTCACTCTCTCTCTCTGAACTCCCATTGTCTTATCTATCAACTTCTCTATTGATACTAAATATTAAATGGAAGGTCTCGACATGGCTTAAAACAAAACCCACCACTGGTTAGCACATGACGAGACCTTTGCAGAGATACAAAGAACATAGTTATAAGTTGTCACACTCAATATACATAGCGGCTGACGGTAGCCAGATCACGGGCGGTACATTCGAGTACCAAGGAGTACAATCAGGTTGCGTTGCAAAGTACTGGGGTGCGTCACAGCCCCCCCAAGATTTTAGATAATCGACCTTAGAAGCATTATCAAAATCTGACAGGCAACCAACCGACCTGCTACCCTTAGCTGCACTAATTGCAAAAGGTGCACAACAACTGAAGTGTGAATTATACATAAAACACAATATCGCATGCATCATGCTACAACAATAAAGACTTACAAAACTAAAAAAAAAAAAAAGAGTTTTCTCGTTTATTTTATTGTTTTATAATCTTTTTGGACGGCGTTATGATAGCCTAATTTTACTCCTGCTCAACCCACACACCGTGCACGACTATCTTGGATCATCAACCCTTGATAGACAATCTGCTATCACGTTCTCACTCCCGGCAATATGCTGAATGTTGAGATTATACTCTTGGAGCATTAGGGACCACCTGGTCAACCGCATATTCCGATTGTGAAACTGATTTAGGAATTTCAAGGGATGATGGTCCGTATAAATCGTCACTACCGGGCCGTAGGCTGGAACATAAACTTCGAAATGTTTGAGCGACAAAACGATAGCCAGAAGCTCCTTCTCTATAGTCGAGTAATTCCTTTGTGCCGAATTAAACTTGCGAGAAAAGAAGCTCACTGGGTGTTCCAAGCCCTAGGAATCAGTCTGCAGTAACACTGCCCCGGCACCCACACCGCTGGCATCAGTCGCCAGCTGAAAACTCCTGGAGAAGTCTGGGGCCCTCAAAATCGGATGTGTACACAGCAGGTGCTTGACTAGGTCGAAAGCCCTCTGACACTCCGCAGCCCAACAGAACTTCACTGACTTCGACAGTAGATCAGTTAACGGTGCTAAGACAGTAGAGTATCCCCGGATGAAGCGCCTATTATACCCTATCATACCTAGGAACCGCATGACCTGGCACTTAGTGGTGGGCCTGGGAAACATATTGATAGCCTGTATCTTGCTCAGGGGGGGGCACACCCAGCCTAACCCGACCACAAAGCCAAGATACTGCACAGTAGCCTTTACAAACTCGCACTTCCTCAGGTTCACCACCAGCCCAGCATCGTGCAACTTCCCAAACAGGGTCTCTAAGTGCCTTAGGTGATTTTCAAAATCGTCATCATATACTATCACGTCATCAAGGTAGACCGTGCAGTTAGGGATTTCGTCACAAATATCGTTCATCAGGTTCTGAAACGTGGCAGGTGCGTTCTTAAGCCCATAAGGCATTACGTTACATTGGTAGGTCTTGCCATCTACCACAAAACCACAAACTTGCTTAGCTCGGTCCGACAGGGGTACTTCCCAGTAGCCTTTTACAAGATCAATTTTAGTAAGGTACTTTGCATTCCCTATCTTGTCCACGCTGTCGTCAACTCGAGGCAAAGGGTAAGGGTTGGTAGTGGTCAAGCCATTTAGCCTACGAAAATCTATGCAGAACCGCACCTTGCCGTCAGGTTTTGGCTGCAACGTGACGGGTGATGTCCACTTCACATAACCTTCAGTGATCATCCCTCTCTCAACCATGTACTTTAACTCCTCCCGTAAAGCTGGCAACTTTACCGGGGGCACACGGTAGGGCACTGACTTGAAGGGCACATTATCACCGACGTCCACGTCGTGCGTTACCTGAGTACTGAGACCTGGGTGTTCGGCGAAAACAGAGGGGTATGACCTGAACAGGCCTAGGACAGCAGCACCCTGGTGCTCAGGCAGGTGACTTACAGCTTGCCTAGCCTCTTGTTCAGTATTCCCCGCCCACTGTTCCGCGGAAATGACACAGTCCCAGCTATCCTCCTCAGCAGCATGACTGTCCCCACCTCCTTCTCCACCCTGGCCGCTGCAGGCCAGCACAGGGACAGTGAGAGGCTCTGAGGGGCGTCTCACATACTCTTTCATGAGGTTAACATGACATAACTGATGTTTTTTCCTACGGTCATGTGTTGCAACGAGATAATCAAGGTCGGACAGTTTTTTAGCCACCACATACGGCCCAATGAACTTGGCAGAAAGGGGGTGTCCAGGCAAAGGTAAAAGCAACATTACCTCCTGACCCACCGAAAACTCCCGAAGCTTCACCTTGGCGTCATACTGGTGCTTCATGACCGCCTGTGCATTAACCAAGTTATTACCTGCCGCTACCATGCAACCTATAAGTCTCTCCCGGCTCTCAAGGACATATTTAAGTACAGACCCCGGCTTCTCTTCGCCCTCCCAGATCTCTTTCACCATACTTAAAGGTCCTCTCACATTATGGCCAAAGACTAGCTGATTTGGACTGAACCCCAGGCTCTCTCCTGGGACTTCACGTGCAGCGAACAGAACATACGGCAGACCCAAATCCCAATCAGTGTCATGTTCTGCACAGTAACAGCGTAGCATACTCTTCAGGGTCGAGTGCCACCACTCCAAGACTCCCTGACTCTCGGGATGGTAGGCTGACGACACTACAGAACATATACCGTGCAACTGAAGGGTTTGCTTGAACAATTTGGATGTAAAATTGCTCCCCTGGTCTGACTGCACCTCACGTGGAAATCCATAACGGGAACAGAACAATAATAAGTTTCTAACAACTGCCTTTGCCGAGCCGTTTCTCATGGGGTATGCGTCCGGGTATCTCGTAGCCACATCCATGATTGTCAACAGGAATTTATTGCCACTACTAGTAGGCGGGAAAGGGCCAACCAAATCTACTACAACTTTGCTGAACGGAGGCCCGGTGACAGGTATGGGAAACAAAGGTGCCTTCGGGATTGTCTGGTTAGGCTTCCCCGTTGTCTGGCAGGTCGCACACCCAGCCACCCATGCACAGACATCAGCCTTGACCCCAGGCCACCAGAAAAACCTGCCCAATGCCGCCAATGTTTTTGTTACCCCCAAATGATCCGCCACCGGCACATCATGCGCCAGACACAATAAGGACTCTCTATACTTATTTGGAACAACCACCTGGTCTACTACCCTCGCACCGCCCTCCCACTTCGATTTGGGGTCTAGAAATCTGCGGTACAATATCCTGTTGAGCCTAAAGAAATCTCCCGGCTTCGCATCCCCATCTTCCTCCAACTCTATGGCACCATTGCTATAACGAGCTAGGCTAGCGTCTTGCAGCTGCTGCTCACTTATGTCCCCGGGCGTCAATGCATCAATATGGTTTTGTAATAAGACATTACCCCGGCTAGTAGGCTCTACTGCCTTAGTGGCTCTCGCTACAGCTCTTGCCTCACGCGAAGTCTTACCCAACTCTGCCTTGTTACACACCATATCTGGGCCAGAGTCAACTCCCGTGTTTATTATAGGTCCAAGTACCGAATCACCGAGAAGTGCAGCAGAATCAATGTCCCTTTTCCTGCCCTTAGCAACCTTCTCCTGATCCTTCCTCCACTGTCCCCGAGGTTGAGTGCTAGGCTGTGCAGGAGCCGCAGAGCGAGATCGGGTTATCACACAGGCCATCTCATCCTGTTGGCACCTCCCAACCCATTCCCGATTCTCACCATCCACGTCGGCCGCCCTCTCGGCAACGACTAAGGGTGGAGTCCCGGAAGTGGGCACCGCAAAGTCGTTGCCGAGAAGAAGATCGACGCCCTCAACTGGCAAACACTCAACGATCCCTACATCCAGCTCCCTGCACACCTCTCCCACTCTCAACTCCAACCTCACAAGTGGTTATGACCTCGTAGCATTTATACCCTGCACCACAACAACTCTGGCCGCATTTATCGGTTTCCCTGTGAAGTTCCTCAACAAAGTTTGCGAAGCCCCCGTATCCCTCAGCAAGTCAACCCTCCGTAGTTCACTCCCCCAGCTCACAAACCCGTGTCCCCGATGGCTACAGAAAGTGTCCCGGACAGGTGTCGAGCCTTCCGTACGCTTCTTTACCGCGTGTGCCTCAGCTGCTGACAACCTACCCCGGGCAGTTGCTGCAGCCTTCAGAGACACACCGATACTGTGAACCAATGACACCGGCTTAGCGGGAGTGTTACTAGGGCACTCACGTGAATAATGGCCTAGCTTCTGACATTTGTAACATTTCACATCCCCAATGGGCTTCTTCCCTTGTGCGGGCGAAGAAGGGGCCTGACCTTTAGTAAACGGGAGAGGCTTGTGTTTGTAGGTGTTATTAGGTGCAATGCTTTTAGTGTGGTTATGCGTGTCATAGGATTTGTTATTATCGAAAACTCTGGTGGGTGGGGTATAGCGCCCCTTCTGCCCTGACTCAGCCCTCTGAGCGGCACCGCAACCACGAATCAATGATAATCTGAGGTCTGCCATCTTGGCATCCTCCTCTACTATCTTGGGACATTTTTCCTTAATGTTCAGCGTTAGATCGGTTCCAGTACATTTGTAAAACTGTTCCAGATAGAAAAGTTGCTTAATTTCCTCAGCCGACTCTGCGTGCTCGGACCGAAACCAGTTATTACATGCATCTGTTAAGTCCCGTGCGTGCTCCATAAAACTGACGTCGCTCTTCTTATTCACGCCACGGAACTTCAATCTATAAGTTTCGGGTTGCAGTTCGTAGGCCCGGAGCACAGCCTCCTTCACCAGTCCATACACGACACTCTCGTCCAGTGACAGTGCATCGTAGGCTTTCAACCCCTTACCCACTAGACGTGGTGAAACTAATGCTGCCCATTTAACCTCCGGCCAGTCATACTCACGACACTTCTTTTCGAAACGAGCAAAAAACTCAGTCACTGTTGTCTCATCAAATGCGGGTACTAACTTAATTAAATGCGAAAGTGAGTCTGTAACCCGGTGCCCACCACCGAGATGACGCCCCGTGGTCTCTACTCTAGACTTCTCGACATCCATTTCAGCCTGGTACCTGGTTGCATCCCGATTGGCTTGGATTCTAGCAACCTGCGTTCTATACTAGCCTGTTGTATCCGAGTCTCCTGCAGCTTAATCCGTTCTATACTAGCCTGTTGTATCTGAGTCTCCTGCAGCTTAATCCGTTCTATACTAGCCTGTTGTATCTGAGTCTCCTGCAGCTTAATCCGTTCTATACTAGCCTGTTGACTCTCTCGCAACTTAAGCTTAGCTAGTTCTAGCTGAAATAACATCTCAGGAGACAGGCCTGGGGGGGAGAGCACAAAATGGGGGATCCACACCGAGACGTGTTTACGGGTAAGCCAGCTTGCCATTGAGAACCCTCCTGCTGCATCGTGCTAAGACTCGCTGGCTGAGGGCCCAGCTCAGGGGTAGAGTGGAATGGAGGCTTGGAGGGAACCCCCCAAGACCCCACTCCACCCACCGCCCGCCCCATCGCTATCACCCAACAAACATGCCACCAAATTCTTCTTGGGCCAACTGTCAGGACAGTCCCGCCCCAAAACCGTGGCTAAACAGCGAAGACCGTAACAATCAATAGCCTGCAGGCGCTGTTCGGTCAAAGGTGTCTGCAAAAATGCCCGGGCATCCCTCTCTCCACTTATAACACTCCCCTCCCTAAATATCTGCTGTACTTGCTGGTCACTAGGCTGTACCGTGTTATCCTCCCCCGTAAATGATGAGTCATTAGACATAGTGCTGGTTATACAATTGCTGTTCATAAAAAAAAAAGTGCTTATTACTAATTGCAGTCTCGACTCATAAAATTTTAAAGATGCTTGAATGACTCTACTCTAGACACCTAACGAAACAATCTGCAAGTCCACCAATACAATAATGACACAATAAAAATTCCTCCAATATGCAAGAAAATTCTAGCCAGCTCTACTAGGTAGCATAGAATAGTTCAAAAAACATGTGATAGGATACTACTGAATCTTGTGCAAGGTCGCCATTTTGTTACGGCTGGATCGGCAATACATATTCGGGATTCTTGATCGTAGGACAGAAATGGCTTAAGTGACAACGACACGCTCGATTCCAGTCCCAAATACTATATGCTCCAGACAACAAAAGCACCAACGCCCTACAGAGTTATCGTCTACGGTAACGAGGTACCTTAACTCGGCGAAAGTGTACAACAGGGGTAGGCTATGAGGCTAAACTCCCTCAGACATTTATAGGTTACGTTATTACTAAAGAAATGCAATACTCAAGAAACTACGTTAATATTAAACCTCTAATAATGTAGAATAGAAGCAGGCTAAAGGTAGGTATGACAGTGAAATGCTAAATGACAAATGTACACGCCTACTTGAAAGCGCGTGCACTACACTAACTGTCCCCTACTAACATGCACTAGCATGTAGCATACAAGATGTTCATGATCCAGTAGATACCTAATAATACACATGGGAGGAACATAAATAGTAGTCACTTATTATAATAATGAATCTATACTTGGAATAACTAAAAGGTTGCAGGCAACAGTACTGCGCCGGTAGCCTACTACCGCATAGGCTACTTCGCTTCTCTCACTCTGTCTCCCCTCCGAGTCCGTATGCGCCCTACGCAACAGAACTCCGGACACAGCAGCAAAACGACAGTGCAGTTAATTGATACATGAAAGTATTAATAGTGTTGTCTTGTGTGTGAGTAATGTGTATTGTAAAGTGTTATAGATATATACTTAAAGAGAGCTGCAATGCATAGTAAAATAAAGATATATCCCACTCATCATCCCCATGTGTTCTAGCTAGCAGGCCAAGTCACAGGAACAACGAGTCCCAGCACCGAAAGCGAGAACCCAGGAGAAGACTGTAGAGAACACAAGGACAGATAAATTACGTTACTCTACTATACCGGCACTACGAGCGAGCTGTAGTCTCGGGTGCTACACTCGCTCCTGGCTCGGTATGCAAATCAAGGCTAAGTCCTCGTCCCTCTACAGACAACTCCTGGGCATGGTCGGGCTCTTACACATGGCACCAGTCTAGTCACAAATGGGATGATGAGCGGGGCATATAACTCGTGAACATGTAGAACGTTCACCAACTATCCTCATCAAGAAGATCGCTGTTCACATTAACCCCTTAAATCTAATACATGTAAATATATGCTTGTCCTAAGAGTAATACGAGAGGTGAGTGCTGAAACTCCTTTAGGACCTCAAGGGAAGGTTATGCATTTAAATAGAGAGAAGAATGAAATGAGAGTAATGTCGTCAGAGAGAAAGAGTGCAACCGTGAGAAGTTGGGAGAGAGGGCAAGGGATGTTAGAATCTCAAAGGTTCTAGGCAACCTGGTCATGGAACACGCAGCCAGCCTCCAGGCAGTGTGCTGTACGACAACCTGGGCAGCCCAGGCAGCGTAGGCAGGCAGCAATGGACTACCAACCCTGTCGCGCCTAGCTATAAGCGCAAGGCTGCCAACCAGTCCATACGTCTGGCAACCACCCGGCCGGCAACGCGGCGCGTTGCTACCCTCTTGCTCTGAAGCCTAACTCACTCTCTCTCTCTGAACTCCCATTGTCTTATCTATCAACTTCTCTATTGATACTAAATATTAAATGGAAGGTCTCGACATGGCTTAAAACAAAACCCACCACTGGTTAGCACATGACGAGACCTTTGCAGAGATACAAAGAACATAGTTATAAGTTGTCACACTCAATATACATAGCGGCTGACGGTAGCCAGATCACGGGCGGTACATTCGAGTACCAAGGAGTACAATCAGGTTGCGTTGCAAAGTACTGGGGTGCGTCACAGCCCCCCCAAGATTTTAGATAATCGACCTTAGAAGCATTATCAAAATCTGACAGGCAACCAACCGACCTGCTACCCTTAGCTGCACTAATTGCAAAAGGTGCACAACAACTGAAGTGTGAATTATACATAAAACACAATATCGCATGCATCATGCTACAACAATAAAGACTTACAAAACTAAAAAAAAAAAAAAAGAGTTTTCTCGTTTATTTTATTGTTTTATAATCTTTTTGGACGGCGTTATGATAGCCTAATTTTACTCCTGCTCAACCCACACACCGTGCACGACTATCTTGGATCATCAACCCTTGATAGACAATCTGCTATCACGTTCTCACTCCCGGCAATATGCTGAATGTTGAGATTATACTCTTGGAGCATTAGGGACCACCTGGTCAACCGCATATTCCGATTGTGAAACTGATTTAGGAATTTCAAGGGATGATGGTCCGTATAAATCGTCTGTATGTAGTCTATCTATCTATGTGTATTCTATCTATCTATATATATTTTATCTATCTATCTATATGTATTCTATCTATATATCTATCGATATGTATTCTATCTATCTATCTGTATTCTATCTATTATACTCTGGCACATACCCCCGGCGGACTTTAAACATAACAGAATAGTCACACCGGTGGACTTAAAACTAAAGAATAGAGGCCGTAGGTCATGCAGTCGTAACAGACACTGCTCAGCCAAAATTCATCGTGCGGGCCACAAACTCCATGATAAAACGAAATGTCTGCTCGGGATCACGGAAACTCGGCATTTTGGCTACCGCATCACCAATCTCCGCTTCTAAATATTCCTTGAGGAGTAGGGCATCCTCGTCATTTTCACAATCCTCCAGCTGAAACTCGATACGTACCTGATTCGCTAACATCACCGTACATACATGACTGACTGAAACGATCACCGCCAAATCCAGGTGTATATCTCTAGTAAGCTTTGGGATTGGAATAACCACGGGAACTGGAGATTGATGATCCGCAGAGACGGGGGTCGGAATATCCACAGGAATTGCGGTTTGAAGCTCTGCGGAGACGGGGGTCGGAATATTTGTGGAAACTGGAGTATGAAGCTCCGCAGAGACGGGGGTCGCACTATATGTGGAAACTGGAGTTTGAAGCTCCAAGTTGGTTTTTGCATGCCGTGGTCCTGGTTCTTCGGGTACCGGTACATCTACTGGGGTTTTGGAAGCTGTGGTACAAATGGTAGAGGGGGCGTCAGTGGTTGAAGGGGGATTGGGGAGAGTAGAGGGGGCATCAGTGGTTGAAGGGGGTTTGGGGAGAGTAGAAGGGGTGTCAGTGGTTGAAGGGAGATTGGGGAGAGTAGAGGGGACGTCAGTGGTTGAAGGGGGATTGGGGAGAGTAGAGGGGGCGTCGGTGGTTGAAGGGGGATTGGGCACAGTAGAGGGAGCATCAGTGGTTGAAAGGAGATTGGGGAGAGTAGAAGGGACGTCAGTGGTTGAAGGGGGATTGGGGAGAGTAGAGGGGGCGTCAGTGGTTGAAGGAGGATTGGGGAGAGTAGAGGGGGCGTCAGTGGTTGAAGGGGGATTGGGGAGAGTAGAGGGGGCGTCAGTGGTTGAAGGGGGATTGGGGAGAGTAGAGGGGGCGTCAGTGGTTGAAGGGGGATTGGGGAGAGTAGAGGGGGCGTCAGTGGTTGTAGGGGGATTGAAGAGGGAACGGTTTTTCTACCAACGGTAACGGGATTCTTTATCTTCCTCAGAGTCCCCCCCATTGGGTCCTTTTAGACACGCAATGCACACGGGAGAGGGGGCAGTACCGTCCAACTAGGCTGCGTCCCTCACCCCTCGTAGGCTCAGGTTTACAAGACTAAAATAATGGTAAGAGGCGTACCCTACCACAAGTATCAACAGCAAATAAACACAGGATAGTACATTAAAGGGGGGGCTTTGCCTCCATCACCTCCCATGACTTAAGAACATAAGAACATAAGAAAATGGGAGTCTGCAGAAAGCCGATTGGCCCAAGCAAGGCAGATTCCTGTCCCACACAACCCCAATTACAAAGCCCAATTATAGGCTCAAGACTCTAATACCCTGAGGATCATCTTACCAAAACGGTTAGAGATTAACGCAGGATTACGGGGGTCTGCAGAGCGCTGATTGGCCCAACCCTGCTGATCCCCCTTCACACCCAACCTTTCTCGTCCATATGCTTATCCAATTTTATCTTAAAGCTCCCTATCGTTTTTAATCCCATTATAGCACTTGGTAGTCCATTCCACCCATCTACAACTCTGTTACCAAACCAATATTTGCCTATATCTTTTCTGAAACAAAATTTATCTAATTTGAAACCATTGGTACGAGTTCTTTCGCTATCACTGAGCTTTAGTACATTTGTCATGTCCCCTTTGTTAATCCCACTAACCCACTTGAGCACCTCTATCATATCCCCTCTAACTCTGCGTCTCTCTAACGAATGTAGGCTAAGCCTAATTTGGTCAATATACAGGAGGCGCTACAATATAGGTAGCAAACTTATAATGGTAGTTTTGGGTTCCTATCATCATATGCTTCATTTCTATATACTTTTTATCCCCGGGAAAAAAACAAAAAATCTTGGGTTTTTTATTTTTTTCTTGGATTTTGTTTTTATTTGTTGTATTAACCTAACCAAAAAACCTAACCTAACCTAACCTAAATGTATTTGGGGGCTATTAGGTTAGGTTAGGTTAGGTTTTTTGGTTAGGTTAATGACCAAAACAAAAAATTCCAAGAAAATAAATGAAAAATCCCAAGATTTTTTTTTTTTTTTCCCGGGGATAAAAAGTATATAGAAATGAAGCATATGATGATAGGAACCCAAAACTACCATTATAATTTTGCTACCTATATTGTAGCGCCTCCTGTATATTGACCCCTAATTTCTTCAACCATTCTTTATACGGAAGATTTCTAATATGGATCATTTTTGTCATTCTACGTTGTACTCTCTCCAATGAATCTGTCCATTCTGTAATAAGCACACCAAAATTGAACAGCATAATCCATATGGGGTCTCACTAATGACAAGTAAAGTTTTAAGATAACATCAGCAGTTCTGTTACTCACACTCCTAGAGATGAACCCGAGAATCCTATTTGCCTTGTTTCGAATGCTTATACACTGTTGTCTAGGCTTCAAATCATTGCTAACAAACACACCTAGATCTTTCTCACAATTCGAGTTTTCTAATTCCATATTAGCTAGTTTATATTTAACATTTGTATGCATCTTCCCTATCTTTAATACCTTGCATTTGTCAATGTTAAACTTCATCTGCCAATTTACTGTTGAGTACTTCTTGTCATTATCATATATATTACCAGCAGGGGCAAATAATAGCATTAGACACGAATGTAACTGCGAGCATGCGACTATGTAAATTGTAAACAAAGCGGAGAGGGGATGGATGTAGAGTTCGGGCGTACGGTCGTCATGTTTACATAGAGCGATCGCCAAGGTTAACTCGGCGTCTATTTTGACGGCGAATTTTTCGGTTATGTGCCCCCTGCTGGCAATATATAAGATGATGACAATATATCATGGGGGGGGTGAGGGGGGCTCAACATATTATTGTATCCAATTGCATTCAAAATAGACGGGAACATGATTGCAAAGGTCTGACGCCTCCCCCGCCGCCGTCATGTTTACATTTGTCGATCGCCGTGGTTAAGTTCGCGTCTATTTTGACGGCGATTTTTTCGGTAATTTTCCCCCTGCTGGCAATATATATGATGATGACAATATGTCATGGGGGGGTGAGGGGGGCAAAGCCCTCCCTCAACATAATATTGTATCCAAAGGCAGTCAAAATAGCCGGGAACATAATGGCAAAGGTCCGACGCCACTACGCATAGTGTAAACATGGCTGGCGGTACGCCCGCACTTAACATTCTTGCCGCGGACAGTAGCGTACGCTCGTACACAACTCTTACTGAGTTGTGTTAGCAGGCGTCTCGTCCGCTTTGTTTACATAGTCGCACGCTCCCAGTTACATTCGCGTCTAATTTGACTGGTGTTATTTGACCCTGCTGGTAATGTATATGGTACCGGTAGTATAATGAGTTGATGACAATAAGTCATGGGGGGATGGAGGTGGCAAAGCCCCCCTCAAGCCATTACTGTATACCACGGCCAGTAACAAAACAGTTTAGGCCTACCCAACACCTGGCCGTGGGATTCAATAATGGATTGAGGGGGGCTTTACCTCCCTCACTCCCTATGACTTATTGTCATCATCATATACAGTATATTACCAGCAGGGGCAAATAATAGCAGTCAAATTAAGACGCGAATGTAATTGCGAGCGTGTAACTAAGTAAACAAACCCCTGCCGAGGCTGTTCGGCCAGGCAGCTTAGGGAACGACAAGAACAACAAAGCGGATGGTACGCCGTAACACAACTACCTTGATTTTATTTTTCCAAAAGTATCCCACAGCCAGCTGTAATTTGCTCCCTGCTGGTAATAGCCTATAGGCAAGAATGTAGTTACCGGATATGCTGCCCGCCTTGTTTACACTACGAGGACACTCGCAATAATGTCATGATTAGACGCGAACGTAACTTCGTTCATACGACTTATGTATACAAGGCGACGTGTACGACCGCTATAGCCATCCTTATCAGTTATTATTAGGTAACAAGTGAATTTGGGCAGAAATTAAAGTCAAATTATAATCACATCAGAAAAGCCTGTTTACATTTCTTAATAAATTATGGGACCCTTATTAAAAAATATACAGTATCAATTTAATCATTCTAAAACAATAATAGGCCTATAGTTTTCAGCTTAAACTTTAATCGTAATTCTTTAGCTTGGGGCCTTACGCTTCCTTGTTTTTAAAATTATTCCAAATTATATGAGATGGCATTTGAGACCCATACAATACTTAAATTTTGAATGGAAACGCTAAATTTATGATACAGTAAATTATGTGTGGGCATTGACGACCTTGCGTTCGAGTTTACCCTCGTTTTTTATTGTTACGGTGCACGATCGGGTAGAATGTAGAGTTCGGGCGTACCGCCCTCCTTGTTTACACTACGCGGAGCGGCGGCGGACGCTTGCCATCATGTTCCCGTCTATTTTGACTGCCGTTGGATACAATAATATGTTGAGGGCCTCCACTCACCCCCCCCCCCATGACATATTGTCATCGTCATATATATTGCCAGCAAAATAGACACGAACTTAACCGCGGTGATCGACCATGTCAACATGACGGTGGCGGCGGACGCTTGCGATCATGTCCCAGTCTATTTTGACTGTCATTGGATACAATAATATGTTGAGGGGGGGGCTTGGGGGATGGATGTAGACTCCGGGCATACGGTCGTCATGTTTACATAGGGCGATCGCCGCGGTTAACTTCGCGTCTATTGTGACGGCGATTTTTTAATTTTTTTTTTTTTTGCCCCCTGCTGGCAATATATATGATGATGACAATATGTCAAGGGGGGCTTCTCCTCCCCCCCCCCCCCTCCCCCCCTCTACATATTATTGTATCCAATGGCATTCAAAATAGACAGGAACATGTTGCAAGCGTCCGACGCCTCCCCCACCGCTGTCATGTTTACATTTGTTGTTGTTGTTGTTGCTGTTCCCCAAGCTGCCAGGCCGAACAGCCCCAAGGCCCCGAGCAATTCCAAGGCCACAACCGAGTGCCCCCACAGAACCCTCCCCGCCGACCACAATAAAGCCTGGGTGACCGAAGCCACTCCATGGCGGGGAGCTGCGGAGGGTGCGGAAACGCCCGGGAAACCAAAGCCCCACCCAGGGCCCTGTGCCCCTTAGCAATTATGAAGAGAAAGTTGAGGGGCAAGGGAAAAATGTGACGCTTTGGCTTCCAATCTTGGTAGATTGGGAGGTCAATCCACGGAAGAGACGCCGTCACTTGAGATCTAGAAAATATATAAGTAAAAGGAACAGTCAGAGTAAGCTATGGGTATGGCAGAGATTGCTCAGCTCTCACTCTGATAGACCAGCCCATCACCACATGACTAGAACCCAATCCTCTCAGCATCAGCTAGGAAAGGCCCTAGAAAGCCGCCTTTGGCGGGGGGATAGCTCCCCTATTTCAACCCCTTTCGGGGTTGGGCACCCGCCTTGTTTACATTTGTCGATCGCCGTGGTTAACTTTGTCTATTTTGAGGGCGATTTTTTTTCTTTTATTTGCCCCCTGCTGGCAATATACATGATGACAATATGTCATGGGTGGGTGAGGGGGGGGGGGGCTAAGCCTCCCTCAACATATTATTGTATCAGGCAGTCAAAATAGACGGGTACAAGATGGCAAACATCTGACGCCGTTCCGCGTAGTGTAAACAAGGCTGGCGGTACACTCTACATTCTACCCGGGCTTTGCCCCCCTCACCCCCCACCCATGATATTATTGTCATTATCATATATATTGCCAGCAGAGGGCAAATAACCGAAAAAAATTGCCGTCAAAATAGACTCCTAACTTAACCGCGGCGATCGACCTATGTAAACATGATGACCGTACGCCCGAACACTATATCCATCCCGCGCGTTTACCCCGATACTCCCATTGATGTAGAGGATGCGCTTCTATAGTAAATCTGCACCCATTGTTGTGTAGCTACAGTGCATTCATTCGACATATATCGACAGGCCCCGCCCGCTTCCACCAGCGCCGTAGACGAAGTAGAGCTTATCATACCGCAATCTCGGACAAGTCACTTGTCACCTTACCACGGAGCTGATAAGAGCTCCAAGTAAAATTAATTATAGGATGTAAGAGTGCTTTAATACATGCATATTTGCAGTTATTCTTTATTATACAATATTACCATATACCATAGTACAGAAAAGTAAACTCCATTACCATTGTTACCTCGTCTACTTGGGCAGAGCAGAGGTAGAAAAATATTAAGCTAGGCTTAGCGAGCGACTGCGTTTGGGTGTATAGGGTACGGTACCGTAACCGTAATGCCTCCCCCTCCCTTGTTTGTGTGCCTCAGTCTCCCTCCCTCCCTCTCTCTCTCTCATATTGTGAAGTGATCAAAGTTGTCAATGGTCCAAGTATGGGTGAAAGCCGTTGCTGGTAAACTGGAGAATGAAAGACTCCTTCAATCTTCCTGCCTTGAGTTCTGATCTTATTAATTAATGGCTGTGAAACTTTCGTTGCCTCAGAGGTTTTCTTCACCACCACATCAACTGGCTCAGTTTTCTCCTTATCAAAATACATGAATACATTCAAGACAATATTCCTGGCTTGACTGACAAGTCGGGGAGAACCAGCAGGTCTGCCAGGGGTATGGGCAGGAGACGCCATCTTCCCCCTTCAGAAGACCGGAGGGAACTGAACTGACGTTTGAATGGCAGCGCAGTGACAGTTGAAACCTTGAGAGAGAAGCGTTGCCAATGTAGCTACCTTACCGCTAGATCTAAAAGTATTTACTTGAACAAGGGAATGGAGCTGTTAAAGACAGGCTCCAGTCTTAACATTTCTTTCTCACTCGTTGATGTAGAAAGGTAGATGGCTTTGTAGGCCATTTTTAATAATTTAAATTGATAAATAAATATGACTTCATCTAGCGGCAATATTTTACACCTAGCAATAAGAATGCTGGCTATACTCCGAATCTTTTAGCACATGTTATCAATATTGGAGTAATTTTCTAGCAATATTAGGTAGGCATTTACTAGTTTGTATTTTTCTAGTTACTTCTGCAAACAGATTAAATAATATTTTTGTGCTGATTTGGTAACCCTGTTGGACACCCCTATCTCGCACAGTCATGCCAGCCGTATGATAACGGTTGGGTAAGTGGGCGGGGCCTGTCGATATATGTCGAATGAATGCACTGTAGTATCGACAACTTTTGTTGTCACTGTTTACTGGATAGGTCATTGAAGATTGTTGTGAATTTTTATGGCATCCTCCCCCCCCCCTCCCCCCATCCCCTCTTCTTTGTCAGCTAGCAGCAGCTCCCACTGAGGACACTACGTTAGGCTAGTGTAGATTACAATAACTTGGCCTAATCTAATTTATCGTCCGAAGTGGGATCTGCCACTTCCAGCTACCTGCAAATCATAAAATGCCCTCCAATCTTCAAAATATGCAGTGGATAGTATGATGACTAACGTATCTAGTGACCAAAATCGTTGATATTGGTGATTCAAAAAGTTTTATGCAGAATTCCCAAAAATTAACAAAAGTATTCATCTACAGATAATGCAAGGCATAGCAGAGTCGATAATGTCGCTGGTTGCAGACCAACTGTTCCTGGGTTCAAGTCTTCGCCAAGCAGCTGTGGTTTTTCATAGGTGATCCCAATGTTCCTGAGTTCAACAATATCTATGTATATTAGATGCTGTCATCTACTGTGGTAAAGAATAATAAAGAAAACAAGATCTAGAAAGCTTCATTCAATAATCTCTGGGCCTTATAAGTTCTTCATGTTGTCATCTAAGTACTGAACCTCACTTGATAGCACTGTTTATCTATCATATTTTCCAAAAGTTCTTGTATGTATGTACTGTATATACACAGGCACATACACCATAGCTGGGGGTGGCCGACTCGAGACAGAGCCTAACTTCATAATTATTTCTTTATACTGTACAGTATTTGATAAAATACCAGTACTGTACAGTACTCTATTTGCTACATTAACATTCAGAACGTTACGTAGTATAGCGGCCCAGAAACATTCCCAAGTCTATTTATCATGGAATATTAGGTCAGTAAAAGCTAGGCATAATGGTAATAATAAATAAATAATAAATAAATGTAGCATTGCTAGTTCTTTGAAACTTACACTAGATAACTCATGGATCATGATTTAGAAGGCATTCCCAACACAAGTACTGTACTGTACTGTACCTAAATTTCAACTCGTAAGACGCAGGTAGAGGGGTAATTGTTGAGCAATAGTTAGCGTTTTAAAAAGCCGAAAAATATGTGGTATACTTATACTGTACTGTATTGATCCTTTTTTAAGGTCCAAGCTAGCTTATGTTAGGCCTGGCCTAAATGTTCAAATGATTGGTAGTATTTAAGGGACTGATTCACTAAATCACTTCTATTTATTTTTTATATTTTATATTATTATTTTTGTTTTACCCTACTGTAGGCCAAGGTCTGCTAGTAAAGTGAAGCACTTCAGTTTCATAGTCTAAAATACAGTACAGTAGTCATGTAAGGTACAGGGTAAGACATTGGTGCTAATTTTAATACTTGCGTGCTGTGATACAATCACAATAATTGCACAAGTGGAAACAAGTGGAAGTTGCCTGTAGGCTACTGCTGTTTGCTGATGATACAGTTCTGATGAACGATAGTGAATGGGAGTTGCAGGGGCTGGTAAATATATTTGGAACAGTGTGTGAAAAATGGAATCTGAAGGTAAATGCGGGAAAGAGCAAGGCAGCCATAGAGCGTGAGGTATGGTTGAATGGTCAGGTTATGGAGAATGTCGGCTCATTTAAATATTTGGGCAGTGTGTTGAGTAAAAATGGGAGTATGGATGAAGAAGTGCGGGAGAGAGTGCAATAGGGGAAGAGGGTTGTAGGAATGCTAAAACTAGTAACAAGAAATAGGGTGGTCAGCATGGAAGTAAATAAGTCCTTGCATGACAGTGTGGTAGTCCCGACATTGACTTACGGGAGCGAAGCATGGACGTTGGTGAAGAGACTCAAACCAAGAGTAAGAGGGGTGGAAATAAGTTACTTGAGAAGTGCGTGCGTAGTTACATGGAGGGATTGACAGACTAATGAGGAAGTACGAGAGAGGTATTGCGTGGATGTAGATGTGGTGGAAAGTGTGAAAAGGAACACCTTGACTCCTTGAGATGGTTCGGTCATGTGGAATGCATGGGAAGTGAGAGAATGAGTAAAAGAGTGTACGAGAGTGCGGTGGAAGGACAGAGAGGGAGAGGTAGGCGGTAGATAGAAGGCGGTGCTGGATGGGTGGGGGGGAGTCGACTGACTGGGGACAGAGGTACATGGGGCCTTTTGTTTGTGGCCACCCCTTTGGGGATCACGGCGTCCGGTAAAATATATATAATTATATATTATACATATATATATATATATATATATATATCAGGAGTGTTGGACCAAGGAACCTATGATCTACAGGGGAAGGGATTAGAACATTTAAACATGAATCTGTTGAGGGAGTGATAAGTAGTTCTGGTGTGGATAGTGTAAACAAGAGTGGAGAATTAATAATTATATATGTGGAGAGTAGAATGAGTGTAGGTAATACATTCTTCAAAAAGAGACGTATACACAAGTATAGATGGCATAACTTGTGAGGGGAGAGATTGTAGAGAAGGCGTTAATGGATTATATATTGGTGATAAGTGAAAGATCGTGTTGACTGCTGGATGTGAATGTGCTGAGAGGTGAGGCTGAGGGTATGTCTGGTCATTACTGTATCTTGTGGAGGGAAAGCT
This sequence comes from Paralithodes platypus, assembly GCA_032716605.1. Taxonomy (NCBI): domain Eukaryota; kingdom Metazoa; phylum Arthropoda; class Malacostraca; order Decapoda; family Lithodidae; genus Paralithodes; species Paralithodes platypus. Next base: position 49,174,062 of record CM064548.1, read on the forward strand.
GAGAGGAGGAGTTGCAGGAGAATGCAAGACAAGCAAGAAGTAAGAGAGGTAATATCTAATAAAAGTTAGTGAGTTAGAGAAAACTACAAAAGAGAGGGAGCACCGGGAGAGGCTAAATGAGAAATGGATGGAAGAGAGAGAGATAGAGAATGAATGGCAACAGTTTAAGGAAGGAGTGAAAGCAAGTGCAGAGGAAGTTTGTGGTAAAAGTATAGTAGGTGGCAGAGGTATCAGGAAGGGAAAGAAGTGGTAGAATGAACCGGTAAGAAAGGCAGTTGAGGCGAAGAGACCGTAATCTAAGAGGGTTTTGCAGGATGGAAGTGTTGAGGTATGGGAGAAGTACAAGGAGAAGAAGATAGAGGCAAAACGGAAGATTAGAGAAGCGAAGAAAAGTGTAAATGAAAGGGGGGGTCATAGATTGAGTGAGAATTTTGAGGAATGTAAGAAGATATTCTGGAAGGAGGTAAATAGAGTAAGGAAAGGAGAACAAAAGAGGGAGGAGTCGGTGAAAGATGCAAATGGAGAGTTATTAGTGGAAGGTATGGAAGTGAGGAATACTGTAGATATGTTGAGTATTTTTAATCTTTGCTAAATGTAAGAGATGGAAGAGAGGCAGTGATTGAAGCAGTGGCTGATGGAGGTAGGCTATATAGGCGGGAGGGAATAAATGAAAGGATTGAGAAGAATGAGGTGAAAGAAGCAGGGAGACAAATGTGAGCGGGTAAAGTATAAGGTATATGGATGGTATTGCTGTGGAATGTATTAAGATGGGTGGAGATGTGATAATAGATTGGCTGGTGAGAATTTTCAATACAGTATGTGTTTTGATGTGTCAATTGTACCATCAGACTGGAGGAGTGCATGTATAATGCCTTTGTACAAGGGGAAGGGAGACCGGCAGGAGTTTTCAAGCTATAGAGGTATTACTTTACTGTCAGTTGTTGGAAAGCTGTATGGCAGGGTGTTGATAGAGCGGGGAATAAAGGGTACAGAAGGTGCAATAGGAGAAGAGTAGTGCAGTTTTAGAAGGGGAAGAGGGTGTGTAGATCAGTTTTTGCAGTAAGACAGCTATGCAGTATGCAAGAAGTACTGTATTTATAAAATATATGAGATATTAATTGGGCTTCCATGGATTTTGGAAAAAGCATACTGTATGCTCGTGTGGATTGAGAAGCAGTGTGGAAGGTACTAAGGATTTACAAAATTGGAGGATATTTGTTAAGAGCAGTCAAGAGTTTTTATGAAGAGAGCAGATCATGTGTTATAGTAGGGAATGAGTTGAGTGAATGGTTTGAGGTGAATGTAGTTCTGTGACAGGGTTGTGTTGTTGTTGTTGTTGTTGTTCCCCAGGCTGCCTGGCCGAACAGCCCCAAGGTCCCGAGCAAGGCCAAGGCCATAGAGCGCCCCCACAAAACCCTCCCTGCTTACCACTAACAAAACCCAGGTGACCGAAGCCACTCTAAGGCAGGGAGCTGAGGAGGGCGCGGAAACGCCCGGGAAACCAAAGCCCCACCCAAGGCCCCGTGCCCCTCAGCAATTATAAAGGGAAAGTTGAGGGGCAAGGGAAAAATGTGACGCCTTGGCTCCCAATCTGCCAACTTTTAGGTTGGCAGTAGGGAGGTCGATCCACGGAAAAGACGCCGTCACTTGAGATCTAGAAGATATATAAGTAAAAGGAACAGTCAGAGTAAGCTATGGGTATGGCAGAGATCGCTCAGCTCTCACTCTGATAGACCAGCCCATCACCACTGACAGGGTTGTGACATGCTGTGTCATCAACAAACAGCAACTGATTAAACTCCCAATCACCACCATTATTTCCTACTAATCCAAATCCTCTACCCATAGATCTCAGCTTTCCCTCCCTCATCACACCATCCATATATACATTAAGCAACCACAGTGTCATATGACAGGGTTGTGTAATATGACACTGTGGTTGCTTAATGTATATATGGATGGTGTGATGAGGGAGGGAAAGCTGAGATCTATGGGTAGAGGATTTGGATTAGTAGGAAATAATGGTGGTGATTGGGAGTTTAATCAGTTGCTGTTTGTTGATGACACAGCATTGGTGGCAGATTCTGAGAAGCTGCAGTGAGTAGTAATAGAGAGTTTTTTCATCTATATTCCAACTACTCCCTCTCGGGCATAGGCTGAGAGCCTGTACATTAGTTGCGCACTCATGGCTCGAAGCAGCTTCATCTCTGAAGCTGCCTTACTCCAGTGCTTCACTGTTTTACCTCCTAGACTCGGACCCTCACTCTCAGAACGCCACCTATTAAACAATGAACTCGCTAGGCATTGTCCCCCTGTAGCCTATTTTGAATATAGGAATATTCATACAGTACTATTAATCGGGGAACAATGAGGGTATTTATTTGGCGTTTCAGTGGGCTTTGTGGTAATGCACCGATACTAGATACAGAATAAATTCCATCCCAATACTATCTTCTCATTGACATATCAGGATTCGAAGCCGGGTTCAATGGATTACCAGTCTAGTGGCAAGACCACTCCACCACACCTCCCCTGTATGTGATATGTAGGAGGAGGAAGTTGAGGGTGAATGTAAATAAAAGTAAAGTGATGGTGTGTATCACCATCACGTAGGGTGAACCTAAATGTACGACTGGATGGGGAAATGCTGGCATAAGTGGAGTGTATTAAATATGTAAGTGGAGTGATAAGCAGGGATGCAGGTGTGGGAATGGAAGTAGGACAGAGAGTGTGTGAGGGAAGGAAAGCTTTCGGAGCAATGGGAAGTATGTGGAAGGTGAGAAATCTTTGAATGAAAGGTAAAAGTGGAATGGTTGGAGGGACCAAGGGATAGTTGTACCAACAGTGATGTATGGGGATGAGACGTGGAGTCAAAATATACAAGAGAAAAAAGGTTGGATTTGTTTTGTTTTTTTTCTATGGGAATGAGGGAGACAAAAGGCAGAACTGCCTGCAGCGAGTGCCTCCCCCAGAGTTGAAAGAGTGACAGGGCCAAAATCAAGGAACATTCGAGCTAAAATGCCTGGACACACGGAGTTTGAAGCAATTTAAGTCATAGGAAGAGGGAAAGACTGATTCTGGGAGAGAGTTCCAGAGCTCAGCAGTTGAATAGAAGAAAGTCTGAGAATAGCGTTTCACTCCTGGGTTGGAGAGTTGCACAGAGTAAGGGTGGGATTGTGTTGCAAGACGGGTACTACGTACCCTACGTATAGGAGGTGGTATACACTGGGAAAGCTCCGAGGAACACTGATTATTGTAGAAGCGATAGAATAGCGAGAGAGATACAACAATGCGGCGAAGAGAGAGAGATTGCACAGAGTGCGTGAGTGGATGGGAGTTAATGATACAAAAGGGTTTCCTTTCTACTTTATCTAGGAGTACGGTGTGAGAGGATCATCCCCACACATGTGAACAATACTCAATACAAGGACGCACTGTGCCCCTGTACAGAGCAAGGAGCTGTGCAGGGGTAAAGAACCCCTTGAGGTGGTTGAGCACACCCAGCTTCTGGGAGGCTGCCTTAGCAAGACCGGTAATATGGTCCCTCCAAGTGAGATACTGATAATAGATAGTAATAATAAATAGAATTGAATATAGAAAGATGTCCCACTATTATATGGTAGATATGACGTCCACACTGTGGCTACCTGTGTCAAAATATGCACTTACAGTTAACTAGGTCATTAACCCCTTCTATACTGGCGACGTCTTGTATTTTAATCTTGCTATATATATCTAGATTATTATGTAGAGTTTAGGAAGGATCTGTGGTTGTAAAAAAGGTTAAGTGAAATATTTCGAAGCATGTTAATTGATGGAGGTCCTTTATAAACTGAATACAATCGTCTAATAGTAGCCAGAATAAAATTAATAAGACGTCACTGGTATAGAAGGGGTTAAACATATCAACTTGATGATGACTTTATAATTATTTACTCCGTCATATCTGTTAGCTTATTTGAAATTGGCGCCAAATTCCCCATGTCTTGTTTACGTTCTTTAAAATGAGAGGGCGCACTATTTAAATGAGAGAATTAACATGCTAAGAGAGGATTTGAATTTAAACCTCTGTTCTTTAACCCAATTCCCTTATGAAAATCTGCACATATTAGCAATGTGCTTCTAAACATCAAGCAACGATTTCCCATATTAAATTTTAAGCATAGATAAATCACTTAGAGTTAAAAAGTAAATATATATTCATTGAAACGTTGTACTACATAAGACAATTACTTAGTTGAAAAAAGCTATAATGGGTTTACCAGAAAATCATGGAAATCAATATAGTGTATTAAAGGAGCTAAGGTTGCATCCAATAGGCATATTTTTTCCATTAAGACTGTCAAACATACAACAAACTCTCTCTGTGCCGCACTCCATTGACACCATTTTCACTGTGCTGTCAGTTTTCCTTTCATACATTTCAACAGTCAACATTCTGCTACCAGTCTCTGTCAATGACACCATTCCTCAGTTACTTATTTATTCTCATACTGGCCATTTTTAATTTCCAGGTTTAGTAATCATCCTCAATTGCAACATCATCCCATGCAATCTTTGTCAGCCAATTCGTAGAAAATTTCAGAGTCCATTATATGGCATAGGGGGAGATCAGCAGCTTATTGGTCATAAGGCATGGCAAATATTATAAAACATAGTTAAGCTGACATAAGAAAAACAAACAGGCAACACCTGATACAGTCACCACTCATTCATCAGCCCCACAAATTGTCTCACATGTTCTAAATATCTATAACAAGGCCTTTTCATGACATCATCTAGAGCACAGACCATCAAGTTAATGCAGACATAAAACACTCAAGCAGCATCTCTTACAATCATCCTCCAATCATTCCTCAGCTGTTAATGATTATTGTTTTATCTAATCCTTTTTTACACTATGACACATACTGAGCCACCTTGTCATACCATCCTTTTCATGGCCTTCCATATGTCATCTCTTTGCTTCCAATATACTTCCCCTCACCCTTTATCTGAAAGGAAAAACTAATTTTACGGCTATAGTGATTTGGACATACCATTTAAGAAAACTTTTGTTTTCGACGACCAGACTTATATCCTAGCTTCACGCACCTACTAAATATCGCTATTTTCTGACTCTTTACATTTAAAGGTATGCACTACACAGTATGTACAGTATATTTATTTCCGTAGCTCTCACTCTAATTATCATGATTATGCCAGAATATACAGTGTTTTACTTCCATAATAGTCGAGAGGACTGAGGAGTAGGATACATGCTGAAATACATGGTGCACAAAATTAGTATGGAATCCTTCTCTTATTGGAAACTTTCAGTCACTTCCTGTCCCTCATTTTTCAGTATAATACATTTACTGGTTTGCCTTTGTATTTGTGTTGCTTTAAAATGTATATTGTCAGGTGGTTTCTCAAACCTCACTTGTATCTGTATCGTACTTCCTCCTATCACACATCCTATTTTAATCAGTGACCACTGAGACTCTGTGGAGTTCCTCTACAGCATACAGTTTCTGCTATTTGGGCAATAGCTTTATCTGAATGCCAAGCTTTTAGCATGTTTAAATGTTCTAATTTCTTCCCCTGTAGATCATAGGTTCCTTGGTCCAACACTCCTGATATATATATATATATATATATATATATATAATATATAATTATATATATATATAAATATATATGTATATATATATATATATATAGTGTCTATATATATATATATATATATATAAAGCGGTAAATATATATATATATATAATATATATATATATATATATATATATATATATATATATATAATATATATATATATTATATATATATATATATATATATATATATATATATTATATATTATATATATATAATATATATATATATATATATATATATATATATATATATATATATTTACCGGACGCCGTGATCCCCAAAGGGGTGGCCACAAATAAAAGGCCCCATGTACCTCTGTCCCCAGTCAGTCGACTCCCCTCCACCCAGCCAGCACCGCCTTCACTCATATACTTCCTAACTCCATCCTTCCACTTGGTCTACCTCTCCCTCTCTGTCCTTCCACCTCACTCTCGTACACTCTTTTACTCATTCTCTCACTTCCCATGCATTCCACATGACCGAACCATCTCGAGGAGTCAAGGTGTTCCTTTTCACACTTTCCACCACATCTACATCCACACAACATCTCTCTCGTACTTCCTCATTAGTCTGTCAATCCCTCCATGTAACTACGCACGCACTTCTCAAGTAACTTATTTCCACCCCTCTTACTCTTGGTTTGAGTCTCTTCACCAACGTCCATGCTTCGCTCCCGTAAGTCAATGTCGGGACTACCACACTGTCATGCAAGGACTACATTAGTTCCATGCTGACCACCCTATTTCTTGTTACTACTTTTAGCGTTCCTACAACCCTCTTCCCCTATTGCACTCTCTCCCGCACTTCTTCATCCATACTCCATCTTTACTCAACACACTGCCCAAATATTTAAATGAGCCCACATTCTCCATAACCCGACCATTCAACCATACCTCACGCTCTATGGCTGCCTTGCTCTTTCCCGCATTTACCTTTAGATTCCATTTTTCACACACTGTTCCAAATATATTTACCAGCCCCTGCAACTCCCATTCACTATCGCTCATCAGAACTGTATCATCAGCAAACAGCAGTAGCCTACAGGCAACTTCCACTTGTTTCCTTCCCTTATCAGAGGTACACCAACATCCACTGCTCTTCCTTGTATTTCTTTCATGACTTCATCCATACATATATATATATATATATATTGAACAGCCATGGGGACATCACACACCCTTGCTTTAACCCAACATTCAGATCAAAGAACTCACTCTGCTCTTTCTCCACACGTACTGATTGATGCCTATGCACCCTTATACATGCTCTTCACTGCTTTCAGCAACTTGCCATCTACTCCGTATATTCTCAATATTTTCCACAGACCTTCTCTATCAACTCTGTCATAGGCCTTCTCTAAGTCCATAAAGGCAGCATACAACTTATGTCCTTCAACCCACCCTGCTCGTCACCTATCCATTTCTCCGTTCTCACTCTCACTATCACTACCCTACTGTACTGTAAACCTTCCCTACTACGCTTAGAAGGCATATTCCCCGGTGGTTACCACAAACTCCTCTTTCCCCTTATACAGGGGGACTATTATGCCTGTCTTTCAGTCATCCGGTGCTCTCCCCTTCTCCCATGCTAGTTTACACATTTTCCATACTCATTCGGTCACTATCTCACCACCATACCTCAGCCAGAAGTCTGTCAATGGTTGACATCTTGGGTGTAAAACAGACAGGTCTCATACCTTTTAGCAAGTAGTTTCAAATTCTATCTATTTATTGCCAGATGCCATGATCCCCGAAGGTGTGGCCACAAATGAATCGCCCCCATGCACCACTGTCCCTAGTGAGTCTATGCCCCTCCTCCCATCCAACACCATTTTCACGCATATACTTCTTAACTCCAACTTCTTTCTCTCCAACAACATCCATGCTTCAATCACTCATATGTCAATGTTGGGATAACCAAACTATCATACAAGAGCTTCTTACTTCCATGCTGACAAACCCTATTTCTTGTTACTGCTTTCAGCGTTCCTACAACCCTCTTCCGCACTTCTTCCTCCATACTCCCGTCTTTACTCGACACACTGCACAGCACAAATACTTAAATGAGCTGACATTCTCCTTAACCTGACCGTTCAACCTCACCTCACACTCTGTGACAGCACCCCTTTCAAGGACCATAACCTTACTCTTCCCCTCATTTTCCTTCAGATTCCATTTTCACACACTATTCTAAACAATACAACACCATGGTAGTTGTTGCAGTCTTGGTGATCCCCTCTCCCCCTACCAGCCTGCCATGCAGAAGTCAGGCCGGCCGCTGCATACAACCTGTGGACTATTGTCTTGCCCTCAGCTATCAGATGCTTTCCCAACCTTCAACCAAGCCACAGCCTCCTTAACCTCAGCAAAGTATGATGGGTTTATTGTGGATTGATAGATCAGCAACTAATGGCTATTCATTTAATAGTTATTTTGCTTGCCAGGAAGAGCAGCCATGTACTGCCACTCAATGTACTGTATTCACCCCAGCAGGCCCTACACTTACAGTTGGCTATTATCATCCAATGGAACTCTGCCAAGTGCCATGTGTATTGAACCTTTGGTCTGCTTACCAAACCCTGAAGAAATTCTGCTTTAAGTTTGCATAGCAGATGGGAGAATTGCATCACAATAAAAAATAATACATTCATTTATTTTTCCAGATCGCTATTCACTTTCCAGTCTCACCAATTAAACTACCATATACAGTATTACCATAGGTAAGGATAATGACCTTAAATACAGATGATAAGGCAAGGTGAGACTATATAGACATGTTTCTGCCCGGAATCAAGCCAAATCTGTTCTTCGACTTGCCAAACACTCTTTCATCAATAATAAATGCACTGAACTATCCAACTCTAGCTCTTCCCAAGCTTTCTGGCATCTAGCCAAAAACCTCTCCAACAATTTCTCTTCCTCGTCTTTCCCTCCCCTTTCCCACTCTGATGGCACAACCATCACTTCTTCCTCTGACAAAGCTAAACTCTTCGCTCAAACTTTTGCTAGAAACTCCACCTTGGATGATTCCGGTGCTATTCCTCCCTCTCCGCCCTCCTCTCTCTTACTTATGCCTAATATCCTAATCTCTTCTAAAGATGTACTTTCTACCCTCTCTGGGCTTAACACTAATAAGGCGTACGGTCCGGACGGTGTTCCTCCTGTTGTTCTCAAAAACTGTGCTTCCGTGCTGACTCCCTGCCTAGGCAAACTCTTTCGTCTCTGTCTATCCTCTAACGTCTTCCCTTCATGCTGGAAGTTTGCTCACATTCAACCTGTCCCAAAGAAGGGTGACCGCTCTCAACCCTCCAACTATCGTCCAATTGCTCTTATCTCTTGTCTTTCTAAAGTTTTTGAAACTATTCTTGCTTCCAAATTTCTTAAGCATTTCTCTTCTCATAATCTGCTCTCAGATCGCCAGTATGGCTTCCTTAAGGGTCGCTCTACTGGTGATCTTCTTTCATATCTTACTAACTCTTGGTCATCCTCCTTCCGGGACTTCGGTGAGACTTTTTCTATTGCACTAGACATATCGAAAGCCTTCGATAGAGTCTGGCATAAATCTTTAATTTCTAAACTACCCTCCTTCGGTTTCTATCCCTCCATCTGTGCCTTTGTCTCTAATTTCCTTTCCGGCCGTTCCATAGCCGCGGTTGTGGACGGCCATTGTTCACTTCCTCACCCTATAAACTCCGGTGTTCCTCAGGGCTCTGTCCTATCTCCTATTCTCTTTCTAATTTTTATAAATGATCTCCTTAACTGTACCTTAATTCCCATCCATTCATACGCAGACGACTCAACCTTACACTACTCCATTAGTTTTTCAGAACGCCCCAGCCAGCAATCCCTCAACGACAAACGTAATGAAGCCATAGAACTCTTAAATTCTGATCTAAATACTATTTCCAATTGGGGCAGAGAAAACCTTGTTAACTTTAATGCTTCCAAAACCCAATTCCTCCATCTATCTACCCGTCAGGATCTCCCAGCGGACTATCCCTTATTCTTCAACAATACAAAAATCAACCCTTCATCTTCTCTCAATATTCTTGGTGTCTCTTTTTCTTCTGCTCTCATTTGGAAGGACCATATTACCAGTCTTGCTAAGGCAGCCTCCCAGAAGCTGGGTGTGCTCAACCGCCTTAGGGGGTTCTTTTCCCCTGCACAGCTTCTTGCTCTGTACAGGGGCATAGTGCGCCCTTGTATTGAGTATTGTTCACATGTGTTGGGAGGTTCCTCTCACACCGCTCTCCTAGACAAAGTTGAAAGGAAGGCCTTTCGTATCATTAACTCCCGTCCACTCACCAACTCTCTGCAATCTCTCTCTCTCCGCCGCAATGTTGCATCTCTCTCGCTATTCTATCGCTACTATAATAATCAGTGTTCCTCAGAGCTATCCCAGTGCATACCACCTCCTTTACGTAGGGCACGTGGTACCCGTCTTGCAACTCAATCCCACCCCTACTCTGTGCAACTCTCCAACCCAAGAGTGAAACGTTACTCTCAAACTTTCTTCTACTCAACAGCTGAGCTCTGGAACTCTCTCCCAGAATCAGTCTTTCCCTCTTCCTATGACTTAAATTGCTTCAAACTCCGTGTGTCCAGGCATTTTGGCTCGAACGTCCCTTGATTTTGGCCCTGTCACTCTTTCAACTATGGGGGAGGCACTCGCTATAGGCAGTTATGCCTTTTGCCTCCCTCAATCACATAGAAAAAAAAAAATAAATAAATAAAATAATGGAGATATCTTAACAGATGTGGACATAAGTTACATTATTTCAGAATGGCATCTGGTGTAAGCAGAGTATATAGATGAAATCAATAATGGGGAAGTGTGGTCTTTGAAATGAAAGATATTCTGTAAGAAAAAAATAATATGTCTGGATAAAGTAGTATGGAAGCATTTCTGCCAAGGATATTCAATATTATGATAATTTTAATGATAGCAAGAAGCTAAATGAACTATTTCTCATAAATACACAACTGCATTGGTTCAGTTAAGAGTTATTAATTCTTTATTGGACAACATAAGTGACTATCTATCTATCTATCTATTGCCGGACGCCTTACTCCCCTTACGAGGGTGGCCATACACAGAACGCCCCCAAGCGGACCTATTCCCTGTGAGAGGGACAACCCGAGCCAGTTTAGTGAAGGACTTACAGGATTGACCACTCGATTTAGGATCCGTCCGACTCCGAGGCCCTCTGTGTATCTTGTTAGCACTATTTTTCTACAGTGGTGTTCGGCTAATCCATCCACTAACCTGCCTTACCCTTAGGTAAGCAGTACGGATTTGTATCAGGTTTACTCCCTTAGACAGGTTGCCAACCAAGGCTGACGAGTCCCATCCACCCGGATTTGTATAAGGTTGTCTCCCCTAGATGAGTTGCCTACCAAGGCTAACGAGTCATAAGTGACTACACTTTAGTTATATGGAATCCTAAGGTATTTTTATCCTAACTGTGTTTCTTTTTTTAGCCTATACAGTAAAATTAGTCTGTGATAATCAATAATACCGGTACCAGTTTCTATGTGTGACCAATCCACCATGAAAAATATACAATAGCCTATATCTACAATAAATGTACAGTAAAATGAAATGTACATCATAAACCAATTTTTACATCTTTATTTATGACAAATTTACTTAACATTAAATTGCAGTGTGAAAATAGCAATTATTGTAATTGTATCACAGCACAAGTATTAAAATTAGCACCAATGTCTTACCCTGTCATCCACACTACCGAGTCATCCACACTACCAAAACTCTCACCCAGACCTTCGACGGTTTCATCCAACAGCTTATTAGAAAGTTCTGAAGAGTTCAGCATGATATCTAGTTTCTGGGTGGTGAGCCGGGCGTGGTTAGTAGGGTGGCGCGACGCACTAGGGATTGGCGGCCACCGAATCGAACACGGGCAAATCTTGACCTTCCATTATGGCTGCTTGAGGGTCACTTAGTCACAGTCACGCAGTGGGGATGTGTGGGTGGGCCCTTGTAGTACACCGCCTGACCACCAAGTTTCGCTTTCCACCTAAATTAGGGCGGGAATACGCCCACGGACTTAAGTCCGACCCCGCCATTTAGTCCAATTTTCTCGTATCGGACTTAAGTCCGACCCCGCTAAATAAGGGTTAAGGGCTTAGTAGATGGCAATCCCTTCAAGTAGTGGAAAAGACTCTTGGCCGCTGTGTTCATCGCATCAACAAGTTCTGCATGGAGGACGGTCGGGTCTGTGCTGCTAGTCTCAGGGAGGGGAACAATATCTTGATAAATCGTCCAATCATAGTTAGCGGGAATCTTCCATTTGGGCAGAGAGACCGGGTGACTTGGAGGCTGAAAACCGTCAAATTTCAAGAGGAGGGGCCAGTGATCACTTCCCAGATCAGGGCCCACCGACGATGATAATTGTGGAAGTAGGACCGCAGAGCCAAAACACAGGTCAATGGAAGAGCAGTAATTGGTACGGGGAACATAATAAGTTGGGAGATAAGGATCAGATAATCGACATAAATTACTTGCTAATAAATAGTTATATAAATCATACCCCGCCTGGTTAGGAGTACCACGGCTCCAGGATGGATGATTGGCATTAAAATCCCCAATGAATAAGATTGGGGCAGGCAGTTGGGCCACATAGTGATTAAGCTCTGTACTGGAGATGTGACGATGGGGGCTGTAGACACCAACAATGGATAGGTGGGAAGATAAAAATGGAAGAATAGTGGCCAAAATTTACAATGAGCCATCGGGATAGGGTATAAGCTTAACAGGGCGGGCTGAAAGTGAGGTCTTGGTTAGAAGGAGAAGTCCCCCTCCGGGCCGGGCTGGTCTATCCCAACGTTGAATGGTGTATGTCTGAAATCTGGGAGAATATTTGGAGGTGAGCCAAGTTTCAGTGATGATTGCAACATGTGGAGATGTAGTAATAAGATAATTTTTCAGTTCAGTAAGCGACGTCCTAAGGCATTTGGCATTCCAGGTCATGGCACAGAAGGGAGGCATTATAGTTTTTTGTTTTTTTGGCAGATTTGGGTAAGAAAGGTGGCGATGACTTTCCAGGCGGGCCCTTAGTAGATTTATCACCAGGGGAGGCAACACGCTTGGTGCGAGTCACATCGTCATTCATGGGTTCCGAACCCTGCTCTGGCGTGCGAGGAGGTCCTTGACGGGAAATAGACTGGCTTGAGGGAGGAGGTGAATTGCGGGCAGGCAGTCGATGAGGAAGAGTAGAGGTCTCCGGTTTACCCTTATCCTTGGGACCGGGACGAGACTTGGTGGGGAGACGATCATGCGAGACAGTAGGGTGAGATGGTTGCGTAGACGAGGGTGCGGGCGAGGTGGGCTGCGAAGAGGCTGAGTGAAGATCCGTGGGGGCATCGTCGACTATACCGGGAAGAGTTACAGTATCATCAGTAGCGTCGTAGGAAAGGTCAATAGCAGTGGTCGGAGTGGATGCCGAGGTAAAATGTGTAGACGGTCCTGTGGGTGGAGCAGCAGAGGGTGGGATGTTGACGGTGAGAGTGGACTGGAGGTGGGCGACCAGTGAAGCCAGTACCTGAAGCTGGTCCTGTATCGGTAGTGAGGACATGAGAGAGGTGACCTTTGACTGTACTTCAGAGACATTCCTTGTGGCGGGGCTAGCCACTGACGGGGGTACTGTATTAAGCAGGGTTGGTGGGATAATTCCTGAGGTGGGGTGAGCCGCTTGAGGGCTAGGCCTATTTGGAGGAATCTGTGAGCGAAAGTCTTGCAAGGCATCTCTGTAAGATGTGGCGCCAGAGCGCGCCATCTTGGTAGCATACAAGGCCTCACGATATTTGGGGCATTGATTGGAGGTAGAAGGATGATTGCCTGTGCAGTTAGGACATTTAAGGATGGTTTGGATACACTCAGCGGTGGGGTGAGCCTCTGCACATTTAGCACAACGGACTGACCTAGCCCGACAGGCACTAGCGATGTGGCCGAATCTCTTGCACTTCCTGCAATTCTTGGGAGGTCGGTAGTACTCTGCGACATGGATGACTTGGTTCCATAAGCGGAACTGACGAGGGAGCTCGGTTGGGGAGGTGAGAAGGACAGTCTGAGTATCTACCAGTTCACCCCTGAACCTCTCCTTAAAACGTCTTACTGAGGTAACTGGAAGATCGACAGCCTGGAGACTCTCCAGAATTTCTTCTTGGGTGATGGATTCCTCAAGCCGAATTTTCCCATAAAATAGGCGTTTATCCATAGGCAGGGACAGGGAGACCTTCCAAGAGGCTAGACAATCAATCATCAAAATTTCCTGGAGCTTGGGGTCAGACATTCGGAGACCAGTGTCGACAGCAAGTAGGCCTAGCCTTTTGTTGGGACGAATATCCTTGACAGCAGTGTCAAGAGCTGAGTCCAGGGAAGCACAGAATTTCGAGTAGGTCCCACTACCAAAAAATCCAGAAGCATTTTCAAAACGGATTAAGATTGTCTCATAAATAGGAATGGTCTCGCCTGAGTATTGTTGAGGTATAGGCCTAGCGGGAGAGGTGGTGTCCATACGAATATCCTGGCGGCATTGGAGATTCCTTGGCGATGGAGCATGTTTGTGGGGACGTTTGGAGCTGGTCTGCCAATCATCATCATTGTTGTCTTCATTAAGACCACTGTAGTCCTCTGAATCAATCCAGGAGGCCCTGAAGGAGTCGGAATGGGCCTTAGAGGTCGAGGGCGAAGAGCTCTGCCCAGGTACGTGCCCCCTTGACGACGCCATCTCGATATGAACCCCAATCACGCGGCCCCTCACCTCTGGATTTGTTTTGACAGCCCTGGTGGGAGTCAGCTGGTTTGGCGCCTTCTGTTTGTTTACATTTTGAGAATAGAAGTTTGGTTCTTTTTCGTTTGTATGTGTTTCCAATAATTACACAGTATTGGTTGATGGTTTATTATTATATATGTATTTCAATGCTATAATTGTTATTATTTGGCAAAGAAAGCAAATAACTATAACATTAAACATACACGTAGGTACTATAAAAGCTACGCGTAAGTTTGAGAAGGTTACGCGTACCCCTGGCCCCGATCTTTTGCCATACTTTTGGGCTAGGAAACGAGCGTGCCGAGCTCAGTGCTATAGAGGTGCCTACTATCCATAGACTACCCATCAATAATAATTGATTTATTAGTGGCCCCTCCATCATTGACGAACATGCCTATTACATAAGGCATCCTCTTCAAACACTAAACCGCCGTAGTTTGAATCTACCGCGCAGAGCATTTAAAAACTGAGGAGCCTTCATCATGAGCGCACGCGACCTCACTCATGGCTTCAGTCATTATGAATTGGGTTCTCACTACGAAAAAACTTCGTAAAAAATAAAAACAAAAAGAAAATAAGAATAACTATCCAATAAGCTTTCCATCATATCGTGGATGTACTTGTGTGGATTTCTGACCAGACGCTGAATCAGGCGTCATTCCTCCTTCTTTGCTCTGCGCTCAGCCTGCCCGGACGTACCTTTCAGGCTCCGCTGGTTCCGCATTCGTTGCGTCCCTAGTGAGTTTTTTCTCATTTGTTTACTCTAGGATGTATCGAGTAAGGTTAGGATAGGCGTAGCAGGAGTGTCCTGGGCTGGTTGCCCGCAGTGCAGTGTATTTTGGGTCGTGTGTATGGGGCATCTATTTCGGATGTACCCTCGTGGTCCTGTTGTGGACACGTGAACTTTTCACAGTTGTGTTAGTTGGTGATGCAGGCGGCTTTCATTACGCGTTAATTATTGCTGCCTTTTATCCTTCTGATGAGGTAAGCTGTGTGTTTGCTGACGTTCCCAGCGTATTTTTCTTCACTTAGTGAAGTTTTTTCTGGGTCCGTGTCAGCCTTCCCGGGGTGGGAAGTTATCGCTACGGTGGTGTGTTGGCGGTGGTTCCTGTTGTGATATTCCAGTGTGTGTTTATATTTCAACTATTTTCATGCCGTCTACCTAGGCCTAGCCAGCCGCTCGTAGCTTTGCCACATGTCTAGTGTTATTATTTATTTTATAAATATGCCCTACTGTGTCATGTGTATCCGGGTTTTAGTTGTGTATTGGCTAATTCCTCGGACTATAATTGTTTCCTGGTTTAGTTGTGTATTGGCTAATTCCACGGATTATGTTGTGACCTTGGTTAGTCGTGCGTGTCTCCTCGTGTCGTATTGTTCAGATGGTGTCTGTTCAGGGTGGGGTTTGCCTTCCGGCGGGTTTTTTCTCGGTTTCACCATGAAAAATCCTGACCGATGAGCAGTGTTGGGCCACACGTGGTTTTTAACTCTGGCTGGTTCCCCGGCGTGGGGAGGTGTCTGTGGCTCTCCAGGACTGCGTCTCTGTGGGTGCCTGGTTTCAGGCCTCCTTTAAATTCCCGGCGGGATGGCTGTACCCATCCTTATATATATATATAGATATATATATAAAAAACGACGTTCTTGAGAACACTCGTTTTTATAGGTTTTTTCTACCTGGTTTACGACAACCACATGGAAAACCTAGCTGTTGTTTAGGCGTTCCTCCCCGGCGATCTTTTACAAAGAAGTGGGGTCAGGAACTTGTGGGGTTAACTTTTCGACTTCTCACCCGGCGGGTGCACCTGAGCAGGGTGGGATAAACGACTTAGGTCTCATATAGTTAACCAATCCATTTTAGTGATACTCTGTGTATCGCTGCCTTTACTCTTACGGCAATTGAAGGTTCAGTGAGGTTTAACCAAATCGATTCCCACACCCGGCGGGTGCCCCTAAGTGGAGGAACTAAGGAATTTATAAACAAATTCAATTTCGATTAACCTTAATTGGGTGATACTTTCAGTATCGCCGCCTTCTATTTTTACGACGATCGTTTGGGACAATTCGTTAAAAAATCAGATCTCGTATAATTCCTGCCCTGGGCTATTCTACTAAAATATTTCAAGGGCCGGCGTCTTTATGAGGGGGGCTTTGTTACAAAATTGAATCTTGAGACAGTCACCACCTCCTACAGACTATAAGTGCCATACTGGACCATTATATCAGAGGGTATTCTTCATGTTCTTTAGCTAAAAAGATTTGTTTAGCCTCTTTACACCCCGCCGCGTAGCGAGATGTGTTAGCTGTGTCTTTGCATCCCGTTACCCGGCGGGTTATTAACACTTGTATGCGAACACTTGGGTTAACCTTATGAGCATTAATTCCTGGAAATTTTTCTTTATTTTTCCAGAGCTGAGCTCCGGCGGACCAATACAGACCCGGCGGTAGTTTCCTCACACCAGTCTCTGTCATGGCTACTGTGGCCCCAGTTTTTGCCCTGTGCATTACCCCTACTTGCGCGGGTATCCCAATTTTTGCGCATACCCTTTGCATAAGGTGTGTTAGATGTCTAGACCGTTCAAGGGGTCTCTGGGTTACACTTAATTGTTCCTTTTGCTCCCAATTAGCCAATAAAGTCCTGTGTGACAATGACAAGACCGCGGCGGTAGCGTTGAGAGAGGTCAGACAACAAATGTCGGCCTACACTACCATTGTCGCACATAAGTCACTTCAATGTGACAACGTCCCACTTTGGGATAAGTTGCTGTCAGAGCACCCTCCCCCTAAACGTACCTCTAGAGTAACGGGTTTTAAGCCGACAGAGACTAGCCAGGGTTCTGTATCGTCTGTGGATACGTCTAAACGCCCGAGAGAGCCTACTCCCCCGGCAGCCACCTCCTCGTCGCAGGCGAGATCGAGGTCAAGGTCACCTCTCAGACAGCAGTCTTCAAGTCGTGCCTCTTCCCCGGCTAGTAAGAAGTGTAAGACTGAAGCTTCCCCCAGTGGTCATGGTGGTGATTCTTCCAAATCTAGGTCTAGTTCGCGGTCACACCGTAGCCACAAATCCTCCAAAAAGGATTCCCATAGGAAGTCCTCTCGACATTCTCCTAAGTCTAGTGCATCTCATCGTACCTCTACACCTGAAAATGTTTCTGTTACAGCCTCAGAGTATAGTGAAGCGCCTGTCCCTAAACAAGATTTACCTATTGATATTTTAACCCTAGAAACGGAAAGTTCAGGAAATTCAATAATTGAGAATGTTTCAGACTCTCAAGAGAGCATAGGCCAGAGCCTCGGTGTTTGGCGGTTTGCTCAACCAGGGTCTGACCATCCACGTCCGACTCATACGAGTCACACAGTAGCCGATGTCCACAGGGACGCTGCGACCCCATCCTCTATCCCTGACTTATCTTGGAAACAAGGTGCCCCTGCCTCGGCGGGGTCTTCTCAGGAGGATCGGGAGGAACAAGATGAAGTGTCAATAATTTCAGATAGGGATGGACAAGGGTCAGGCTCAGGCCTGGACGCCGCCCATGATAATACTAATTCACCTGAAAGTTCTGCATCTAACCAGTTTGTTACAGCACAAGAAATTGATGGGTTACTTACTCATGCTCTATCTAAATTCTTTAGTCAACAACGAGAAAACCCCACAATGGACTTGGGGGCTCCCTTGACAAGTTCTGCGGTACGGCCTCTGATAACGTCAATCGATTTATCTAAGATTCCTAACCCTCCTACTCTGTCACCGGCAGGGAGCTCTAAGCCAGCTACGGCGGCATTCACTACGTCAAATGTCAGGGTCATTACGGATGTTAATCCACCCCCTCTAGACAAAGCGCCTCTTAGAAAGGTAGCTATGCCCCTGCTTTATGGGCCAGACGAGTCATGGGTTCTTTTGAACCCCTCTAAGCCAGAGCTTGCCCAGCCTACCTTGTCAGGGGAACTCCCGGTACCACGTGAGTGGTTTATCCAGGGAAATAAGTCAAAGAAATTAAGGGCATTGGATGCCTTGGGTAATGTTTTGGACGTAAATATCAAGGCTATACCTAGTTATTATCATCAGGATTATTTTGTTTATGCATCTAAGCCTGCTTTACCCCCTGCCTCAGCTTCAAAACTTTTTTCAGACTGGTCTAAGCTGGATGGGTTTAATGATATTAAGGCTCTGTCGGCTCTTACTCCTGAACTAGATTTACAGACCGTCACAGACGAGACAGCTAATCCAGTGTTGAAGGTGGGACAGTTGGGACCAGGACCTTGGGTGGATTGGGAGGTAGAGGCTCAAAACTTTGCAACCACTTTCACTTCTAAATCTTCCCACCAGATCCCTCAGGATACACATTCATGGTTCTCCATGCCGGTAGGTTCTGCCGGCGGAGTTCCGTCAGCTTTATTTTCTTTTCTAGCTGCCCCTAAGATTAATCTTTGTGAACTAAAGGACCCATTCACTACCCCTACCCCTTCTCACCTAGAAAGAGAATTTAGGCTAAGGGGAAAAGCTTTCCGCCTGTTTTCACAGTACATAGTTTCTCAACAGGTGGCTAAGTCTTTACTCAGGTCTACTCAGGCAATCGCAGACGCGGATGCTCGAAGATCAGTTGAGTTATCCCGGCGTCTGATTCTTCAGTCGTCGATTCAATCCTTAGGTGACATACGCACAGCCTTACTTGAGGCGGTGCGAGCACGACAGGATCTTAGGATGTCATTAGTTCGCAAGCTGCCTGATCGCATTGCTAACCAGGTGGTAATGTCCCCAGTACTTACTCCTTCTTTAATGTCCCCTGATGTATGGCGAACAGTGTTTAACATGGCACAGGCCATGAAGCACAGTCCCGCACAGGCTAAGAAACCTGCATTTAACTTCCCCAAACCTAAGCCTCCTACTAAAGCTCAGCCAGGGGGTTCTAAGCCGTTTCTTCCGCCTAAGTCCTCCCAATCCCCCCTGGGTCAGTTCAGGCATAGACAGAGAGGGTTTTCAGGACAGAGAGGACGCGGCCAGTATAAGCCAGGGCAGGGCCAGTCTTCGGCCCACACCAGCCAGCCGGCGAAGCGTCCAACACCACCAAACCCACCATCAAAAAACTAAAGTCTCTCTCACTCCCAGTGCCTGTCTTAAAGCCGGAGGAACCGAGGGAAGTACAGCCGGCGAACCCTTGTCTGCTAACTGGGTCGTTCCGAACGTGTCACCAAGCATGGCCGTTAAAAACCTGGGCACGGATGGTGGCACGCAAAGGCATCACTTGGCAGTGGCTCCGGCGACCTCGCTTACGTCAGCCGACAACGGCAAATTGTGTTTCATTAGAGGTGGAGTCGCTGGTCCAGGAGATGATTGCCAAGAATGTCATCATCCCGGTCCCTCCAGATTACCCTGTATTCACGTCAAAACTGTTTTTGGTTCCCAAACGGGACAGTGTTCAGATGAGGCCGGTCGTAGACCTGTCTTATCTGAATCTTCACATTTACAACGAGTCTTTCAGAATGTTAACAGTTCATCAAATCAGGCTAACACTTCCGCCGGGAGGCTGGATGTGTTCCCTAGACCTGACAGACGCCTATTGGCACGTGTCGGTCAACAAAAGATTTCAAAGGTTTCTGGCCTTGAGGATCAGGCACCAAAATTTTGTTTTTCAGAGGATGCCGTTCGGTTTGAACCTAGCACCTCGACTATTCACGAAACTAGTCCGGCAAGCCCTGATGCCGTTGTTAAAACAGGGAATCAGAGTGTTGTGGTATCTAGACGACTGGCTGGTGGTGGCAGAGACACAACAATTATGCATAAAACATGTCAATATCATTTTAAATCATGTCAAAACTCTAGGCTTCAAGGTAAATCTGGTAAAGTCAAACCTTGTTCCCTCAAGAGTAATTCAGTGGATAGGGCTGGTCTGGGACACCGCCGCTCTCACTCTGAGTCAGAGTGTGGACAATCGCAACAGGTTTCGCAGGAAACTGTTCAGGTTTCTTCACAGTCTGACTACGACACGAAGAGTCTGGGAGTCTCTGGTCGGCTCTCTCAACTGGATTCAGCTAACTGTGAAGTTGGGCCGGTTGAAAGTAAAACGATTAATATTGGAAGGCAACAAATATTTCCCACTCTTACCGGCGGGAAAATTATGGCCCATACCAAAATTAATCCACACCTTACTAGCGGTCTGGGCGAAGAGGGAAACATTGCACTCAATCATGTCATGGACCTCTCCTCCTCCAACGGTATGGGTAGACACGGATGCGTCAGGCACCATAGGGTGGGGATTTCAGTCAAATCAGGGGCACCAGGGTCAGGGACTTTGGTCCCACTTAGAAATCTCTCACATAAATGTCAAAGAGTTACTAGTCCCCTTGTATTTCCTTCAGGCTCACGGCCCGGCGTTACGGGGCAAGTCGGTGGCCTTCAGAATGGACAATCTGAATGCAGTTCACTGTATTCAGAAACAAGGGTCAACGAGGTCAAGGAAGTTGCTACTCGTGTCGGAAGAGATTTTTGTTCTAGCCAGCAGTCTAGATATTTATCTTCACGCATCTTATCTCCCAGGCGTAGCGAACGTCTGGGCAGACGCTCTGTCCCGGAGACAGAGCACGACAGTAGAATGGGAGCTCAAGCAACCCATTTTCGACCTAATGATTGCGGAGCTCTCCCATCCACAAGTGGATCTTTTTGCGTCCGAGGAGACTCACAAGCTCCCTCTATACCTCACCCGCCGGGCGATAACGCCGGCAGGGGGGCCAGACGCCCTAGTGACAGACTGGAACAGATGGAGCTCCATCTATCTGTTTCCGCCGCCAGATGCGTCACTAATGTGCCACGTAGTGAACAAACTACGAGTTTATCGAGGCTTAGTCTCGCTAATCGTGCCCCTGTGGCCGGCGCAGGTATGGTACCAGCAATTAATAATGTGGTGCCCGGACCCGGTATCGCTCCCGGTCGGGTACTTCCACTTAGACACGATTGGCAACCTAGCGACCTCGCTGACTTTTGCATTATGGACATTCAGGAGGCCAAGTGGCTAGCACCATACGGTAGGGATGTGACCAATAAATTGCTCAATCAATATACTCAGTCTACTAAGCGACAATATCAATCTCATTGGAAAGCTTTTACTTCTTGGATTGTTAGAACGGAACAAACTGTACCCTCAGTGGCATTGGTTTTTAATTACTTGAACTATCTGTTTGAGCAGAAACGTTTATCTGTGGTTACTTTGAAGAATCACTTAACTGCGATTAGAGTGCCCTTTTTCGACCTTACAGGTCTATCCATACCGGTGGCGGAGGAAACAGGATTTATGAGAGCGTGTTTTAAACTCCGCCCACCTCCCCGTCAGCTCATGCCTACTTGGTCTCTGGACAAAGCTTTGTCTTTACTTCATTCTCGTCTGTATCAAAATACTGCAGACTTTGCTTTAATCTTAAAGAAGGCAGTTTTCCTTTTGGCTTTGGCCACCGGAAACAGAGTGTCTGAGCTGGCGGCGATGAGCAACACACCTAATTGTCTTAGGTTTGGTAGACTTAATGATTCAATTTCCATTGCACCCTCCCCGGCGTTTATAGCCAAGAATGAGCATAGTGCACACGTGTTTTCTGAGTTCACGGTGCCGGCGTTAAAAAGGGGAAAGGTGCATCATAATTTATGTCCAGTGCAAGCTCTAACCAAATATTTGAGAATAGCTCCTCATAACCCCCAAGGTGCTTTATGGGTAGCGAGTACGGGTAAACGCTTACTTAAAACGGCGATTAGCCTCTCTTCTGGTAGAAGTCATTAAAGAGAGTAATCCCGGCGTTGTGGGTAGGGCCCACGATTTACGCAAGTGGGCGGCCTCTTTACGTTTCCTGAAAAACTTTTCAGTTGAAGATATTGCGTCCACACAGTTGTGGGCGTCTAATCATACGTTTCTCTCTAGATACTTGTCAGTTGCTCTAGACAAACCTTCCTTACCATGTATAGCTTTAAGGCAGAGGGTCTAGGTGGCCCTGCAGTCACTTATGTTTATTTTCACGGAAGGGGGGGGGGGGGGGGTGCAGTCAGTTGACATAGGACACCCTAGACCCCGCCGGAGTATGAGAGCTGTGATACAATTTAAGGTTAAAATGTGATATGAAAATTTCTCTGCGAGAATTTGTGCTAGTACAAGGTTTAGTACAAAACAACGGTGTTGTTATAGTAGTTTTAGCTGCGAAAGCGGTGTAATATTAGTTCAATGGAGTTCATTGGCAATTGATCTCCACATGTATTTTGGGGTTTATGATGTGCACATATAAACTTATAACTTATTATTTTTGTCACCACTCGTTGAGTGGGGTGCCTTTTGTAACTACAGATCTGTGTTCAGAATCTTCAGGGTTACCCATTTTTGTCGGGCAGGCTTCTTTGAAGCACGCACCTGCCTGAACCCCTTTTTCTTGTATATTTCCGGCCTACGCCGTATTAAATACATTTTTCAAAAAGTAAGAATACTATGTGGTTGTTTTTATTATCTACTTTTCTAGAGTTATGATATGATTACGAATGTCCCCCTCCAGTCTTAGATATCAGGCATGTTCGTCAATGATGGAGGGGCCACTAATAAATTATAGGTTTGACTCCTGTAAGGAGATAAAGAAAACCTAATATTTAGTAGTGGCCCCGTAATCATTGACGACTGGGGCCCTCCCGACCGTCCCCTTCCCATTCGTTGATGTATTAAGGATTTTGGTTTACTTGATATGTCAGTGAAGGAGGAATGACGCCTGATTCAGCGTCTGGTCAGAAATCCACACAAGTAAATCCACGATATGATGGAAAGCTTATTGGATAGTTATTCTTATTTTCTTTTTGTTTTTATTTTTTACGAAGTTTTTTCGTAGTGAGAACCCAATTCATAATGACTGAAGCCATGAGTGAGGTCGCGTGCGCTCATGATGAAGGCTCCTCAGTTTTTAAATGCTCTGCGCGGTAGATTCAAACTACGGCGGTTTAGTGTTTGAAGAGGATGCCTTATGTAATAGGCATGTTCGTCAATGATTACGGGGCCACTACTAAATATTAGGTTTTCTTTATCTCCTTACAGGAGTCAAACCTATAGTTTAGCAAAAATGCAAGTCATAGGCAGTACCAGTAACATAACCACTTACTCACAGGTATTTATAAGTGAGGATCGGTGAGAGAAATTGAGGAAAGAGTCCTAGATTCCCAATAACCAATAATATAGTGTTAACAAAATATTATCAGGGATAACTAAATGTTTTCTTCTACCAGGTAAACGGGTTACGCGTTTTACGGTTTTAAAATAAATATAACGCAATCATTATACATTTAATACCCATTATTTAATGTTCTAAACGTCATAATGCCATTAATCCTAATAGTATTGGGAATGGGGTAATCGCTAACAAAAATTAATAACCGAAAATGCAAACTGTGAATTAACCTATCCTTTTTTTTTTTTAAGCCCCTTGGGGTGCGGGGCCCCAGGCCATGGCCTACCCCCCCCCGAAGCACAGTTAGCCTAGACCTACATTCTAAAACAGGGACGGATCCAGGACTTTTGAAAAGGGGGAGCGAGGTGTTGAGAAGGGACTATGAGGGGTGTCGCCCCCCGACCGTCGACGAAACACCATAGATGTGACTCAAACATCAGATATTCATGTTATTTTTCTAGTTAGGCCTTGTAACTTTTCGTCGATATGCCAATACAAACCATAATAAAGTTTGTAGCACTCTTAAGAGTCTCCCCGCAGTTCCCGGGTTAAGATGACACTTTTTGTAACGAAAATCTATAATCTTTCATCTATACCTGCTATATCTTTCGAGCGGCCATTACCAATCCTACACTATTGGAAAGCCAATGGAATGTGTTTTCAAATGACACCCAACAATCCCTCCTAATCAGGGGATCTCATACCGTAAAACGCCCTTAACCCGGGAACTGCAGGGAGACTCTTAAGAGTTCCCCCGGCGGACTGCGGGGAGACTCTTAACCTCTCCGCGGCGCACAGGGGGTTTTCTACAGGGTAAGACTGTGCGCACCTATGATGATTTTGGGACCTATTGCCAATTTCGATAAAAAGTACATCATCGTGTAGGGAATGTTTGCGTGCATCGGCCCATATATATTTGACCCCCCAAAAAATGTCTGGGGGGGGTAGGGGAACAGTCCGTAGTTGAAAAATGTGGAGCGAATGGCACCGCGCGGCTAGATTGTCATCGAGCGGCGAGATTTCCCTGCCGAATATTTACGCGCGCAGGGGATAGAAGGAGTGGGAGGAGGGGGTGGGTTACCGCGTATTATCACGTATATGTCCTTTTTTGAGCCCTTTTAGGCTATGTAGAGTATGTATATGTGTGTAGGGCACCCATATAACAATGAATATGCCTCATAGTGACCAAAAATTGCAATATATAAGGGAATTATAAGATAATTTTTAGGCGGGAATGAAGATGTGTTGGAGGTTTGGCGGCAATTTATGAGCTGAGAGTGTGGTTTACGCCATACATATCACGTATATCTTGTACGTAGAGCACTGTCATGCTATAATACAGACTTGTACGTATGTATACGTGCCATATATCAAAATATATACCGCATATAGACCAATTCATGCGATATTTACGCACATTATCAATGAGTTTCTATGCGTGAACCAAGGTGTGAGTGAGTTGTGCTGGGAATGAAAGGGGGAGAGGGTGTGTTACGCCATAAATATCACGTAAATCTTGTATTTAGAGCACTGTCATGCTATAATACAGACTTGTACGTATGTATACGTGCCATATATCAAAATATATACCGCATATAGACCAATTCATGCGATATTTACGCACATTATCAATGAGTTTCTATGCGTGAACCAAGGTGTGAGTGAGTTGTGGTGGGAATGAAAGGGGGAGAGGGTGTGTTACGCCATAAATATCACGTAAATCTTGTATTTAGAGCACTCTCATGCTATAATAAAGACGTGTACATATGTAGGCGTCCCATATATACCGCATGTAGCCCAATTGATGCGATATTTACGCAAATTGTGAATGTGTTTCTAGCAGACGGAAGCCTGAAAGGATGGGTTGGGGGTGGGTGGGTGGGAGGGAGGCATGCAGGGGTGCAGTGAGTGAGTGAGTGAGTCGTGGAGAGATGGAAGTCAGGCAGATCCCTAGATAGATAACCAGCTTTGTGATAATTGTGGAGGCGCCCCAGGCGTATTGATGTTTGGTATTTTGAACCTTATGTCTACCAGATGGCTGGTGTTCGTTGCCATCAACAGGTCTACAATAACATGAGTCAGGAATGGAGAGAGAGAGAGAAACTGAGACATGCGTATGTCGTACGTATAAATGGACTTCAGAATTGCATTTTTATGCAAGCAGACATTGCATTTTAGACACATGTGAAGTACCACAGAAACATGTAGGCCATTGACTGTAAATAAAGTACTATATTATAGACCACCAGCGACGGTGCTGAGTCAACACAGGCAGATTGCCTTTTGTGATAGAGGGCTAAATATAGACTGGTGTCTCCTTACACTTGCGAAAGGGTAGATTGCCACCAGAGAAACGTTTACTTATTTATTTCGAAGTAATATGCAATCTAAATGTATATTCGAGACCTACTGCAATTATTTGTATGACAGTCATGACTATGTATAATCCAATATACGCGCGTAGGCGAGACATAAGAAAGCTGGTTGAGCAATTTTCGACACCCACACAGTTATTATTCATTTTTATTTACAATATTATACAATACAAATGTATTTGTGAAGAGTATTTTATCCATTATTGTATTTATACCAATTTTGTTCCCAGACAGAGCTGCTGTAGCTGGAGCATCAAGGAGCGGCAAGGGTCACCTCGTGACCGCTTGACCGTGTGAAAATGAGTGGAGTCACACTGAGAGGGGCAATTTTGCTGAGTGTTTGGGCAATTTTTGACAGAATAAAATTATATAATTACTAATTCTTGACAGAGACAAACTTTTATAAACCTTTTGCATGATATAATTGATAATCCCATCAATTTACAAACGTAAATTGGTGGGATAATTCATTTTTTTTTGTATATTGTCATTTCGATTGTAGACACGAAGTTTTGAGTGATATTTGGTATGAGCTCCTGTGGCATGGTTGGTAAGGTCGCGGACTGGAAAACTCAAAGTGTCGTAGGGTAGTGGGATCGAATCCAGGAGGGGGTTATGGGGAAGGTTTTATATTGTCTAGAACATTTTTGATAAATTTTTTTTTTTACAAGATCATGCCATTGTATTCAAACAATATGAAATATTCATAGAATATATCATATTGTAAGAATACAATGACATGACCTTGTTTTTTTTTTTTTTTTTTATTGTTTTATTTTATTATCTTAGTAGGTTTGACAGGATTTATTGAAACATATTTAGTTTTGTACAATTCATTTGAGGTAAGAAAATAATTATATACACATTACTTTGGCTAATAACAAACATATATATTGATATACTAAAAAAATAAGGCATATTACATGTAAATCTTTGAAACTTATAAACTAAATAATGAAACATACAATTATATAATGTAAAAGCTATATCACAGGGACATCTTTGGAACTTATACATTATATAATATATATGTTACATTATGAGGTAGCGTGATCAATTAGGTCAGGTCAGGTAAGGTAGGGCGCGAGTCCAGGGCAGGGCAGGGCAGGGGGCGAGTCCAGGGCAGGGCAGGTGGCGAGTCCAGGGCAGGGCACGGGGCGAGTCCAGGGCAGGGCAGGGCAGGGGCCGACACTCAGTAGTTCTTGAAGGTGTGGTAGTCCCTGAAGCAGTCACCCAGGCAGAGTGCAACTTTGCACTCGGCGCACATTGAGGTGACTCTTTTCGTGACATGGGGTTTCCTGACACTGGAGCTGCAGACGGTGCACTGCGCCTGCCTGTGGTGAGTGCCAAGCATCTCAGTGTTGATGGGGTAGTGTCTTTCGACACCCAGCTGGATGCGGTCAGGAACGTGATCCCCACGCCATGCCGTACGTCTGTGAGTGGTGGTGCCATACTTCTCCAGGAGTTGGTAGGAGACGTTGTACACGAACTCCCGGAATTTCAGCTTCTGGTTTGGGGCCATATCCTTTTTCACCAACCACAAGTTGTAGGCGTTCAGCATCGTTATGTCAACTAGGTGGAGGAAGAGCTTGTGATACCACTTCACAGTCTTCCTCAGACACTCAACGCCTGACAGCTGACAGTCAGACTTGTCCACCAGGCGCATGTTTTTTGTGTAGTCCACTACCATGTCGGGCTTGTAGATTGTCTTCCTGGTTCGGTAGTGGATTTTGCCAGAATCCACCTGGGCACCTGTGTGGACGGTGGACTCGCTTATCCTTCCACTTCAGGGCTATCAGTTTCCCACACTTCTCGAGCTGCTTGTATTTCTGCCCCTTTCGTCGCCTTCTTCGCACATGCCTCTCGCGGTGTTCCTGGGCCAGGTCGTCTTCTGAAGGTGTGTCACTGGAGGAGGCATCTGTGAGAGGAATGACATCACCTGTGAACTTTGGCATAAACTTTCTTGTCTTTCTGACAGTCCCACATGACCCCGTTTGGTTGTCATAAAGAAACTGGCAGAGAGCAGGAGAAGTATACCAGTTGTCAGTGTAGATGATGTGGCCTTTGCCCAGGTAAGGTGCCAACATTTTCCTGACGATGGCACCTGACATGCCCATGGGGTCATTGGCAGCGGCTTTCGGTACGTCAATGTCAGTTCCTGTATACACGATCATGTCAAGCACTATTCCAGTTTCACAGTCGCACAACACGAAGAGCTTGATTCCGAACCTATGCCTCTTCAAGGGGATATACTGCTTGAAAACAAGACGTCCTTTGAAGAGCACGAGCGACTCATCAATCACCAAATTGAGGAAGGGATAAAAGTATTTCCTATACCTCTCCAACAACATGGTGAACACATCCCGAACTTTCCATATCCTGTCAATCCTGTTAGGATTTTCGTTGTCTGCAAAGTGCATAAATCTTAGCAGCAACAAAAATCTGTCACGAGTCATGAACTTATTGAAAGTTGGGGTGGCGATGAGAGGGTCGTGCTTCCAATAGTGTTGCAACACATGCTTCTTGATCAGAGGCATGAGGAACAACAAGGCAAAGAACGTCATAAATTCTTCCACAGTCGTATCCACCCAGCCTCGTATTCTCGCTTTTGGAGAAAGGACGTCCAATCTGCCAAACACCCACCTGTAGTAGGCGTTTGTTTGGGCAACGATGTACGTCATTACCTCCATGTCGAAAAAAGCGAGGAAGAAGTCGCTTTCGTTCGCTTGATCATCACAGGGCCAGTCGTCAGTTGTTCCTGACGTCCCAGGATTGAACTGGGGCACGTCAGGTACAAAATTGACCCCGTCAGACCAATCGAACGAAGGCAGCTCAGGGATCGGAATGTCGTCTGCGTCTGCTTCATCGTCTGAAATATCGCTTCCATGGTCGCGATACAGCACTTCATCATCATTACCCTCCTCTTCACTTGACAGACGATGCCCTTCCTCATTTTCGTCACCGACGTCGGACTCACTCCCACTGTCCACTCCCAAATCCCCCCACCCTTGGTCCCGTGCTAGGGCTTCGTCGTCGAAACCCGGGCTGCCAATGTCCTGCGAATCACCATCAAACAGCAGGGCGGCATACTTAGATGGTGTCAGAGTTTTCCGGGTCACTTTGGCATGTGCGGGAGTCTTATGGACAGGGACAGCAGAGGCGGTGGCAGGGGCGGCGGCAGGGGCGGCGGCAGCGGCGGCGGCAGGAGCAGCAGTGGTGCGTGGCCTTGATGGCAAGATGATGGTGGTGCCTGTCGCCCTTCTCTCTGTTCCTTGGGCAGGGGCGGCATGGGCGGCAGGGGCAGCAGTGGTGCGTGGCCTTGATGGCAAGATGATGGTGGTGCCTGTCGCCCTTCTCTCTGTTCCTTGGGCAAGGGCGGCATGGGCGGCAGGGGCAACAGGGGCAGCAGGGCCGGCAGGGACACCAGGGCCAGCAGTCGCTTTCCCAGTCGCTTTCCCTCTCCCTTTCCCCTTCCCCTTCCCTGTTCCTTGGGCAGGGGCGGCAGGGGCAGCAGGGGCGGCAGGGGCGGCAGGGGCAGCAGGGGCGGCAGGGGCAGCCGGGCCAGGGGCGGCTGGTGGTGGTGGTGGTGGTAGGGGCACTGTGGCTGGCGTACGGGTTCTCTTCCCTACGCCCGTGCCTTTCATTTTTCCTGCCCCCGCAGGTAATGCAGCCCTAGGGCGGCCTCCTGCGTCGCTGGTACCGGTGGCAGGGGTGGCAGTGGTGGCAGTGGTGGGGGTAGTGGTTGTTGCAGTGGCCTGGGTCGTGGTGGCAGTGTCCCGAAAGACCAATGACCTCTGTGCCATTGCCCTGCTTGCACGTGTTTTTCGTGCTTTGGGTGCTGGTGCTTCGTCCTCTGAGCTGTAGGGCGTGTCGTACTGGTAGCTAGGGTCTTTGGCAGCCACCCTCTGCCTTCCACGGTGGCTAACACCACCAGAAGGAGGGCTGGTTGTGTCATCAGGGAGCGAGCGTGAGGGACGTGTGGGCTCCATGACTAGTGCGTGGTTACTGGCGCGGTGGTGCTTGCACGAGTGCGGGGCGAGCGTTTGGGGGGTGGTATCGAGAGTTGACATGTAGTACTATACCCACACCAATTTTCAGCCGCCTGGCTATAAACGCGCGGTTTTGGTACGTGTTCAAAGTCTCTGCTCTTAAGAGTCTCCCCGCAGTGCGCCGGGGGAACTCTTATGAGTCTCCCCGCAGCTCCCGGGTTAAGAGTGAGTGAAAAAAAAAATCAACTTTTGACATCGACATTTTTTATTTTTTTTTATTTTTTGTTTTTTATTTTTTTTTTGGCCCCTGGGCCATGCAAAATCTCAGTCCTCTACCAACCCTCCTTCCCCACTTTCCTCCTCTCCTTCAGTTATCACCTATTTTCCCTGTTATTCCCTTATTCTGAGGTATATTTTCGTGCTAACATTAGCGAGTTGCAAGCAGGGTGTTGTCATCACTGATGGCAAGCGAGTGCAAGAGAGAGAGAGAGAGTATCGATCGACTGTGTCTCAGTGGCCTTGGGGGAAATTGGCGGGAAAGCAGCTTGCCTCACCCATACATTATACAACTCGCGGGCTATATCTCCGATTTTGACCATCCAAACGCTGTTTTCACTCATTTTATTGTTTCAGGTTAATACCTTTATAATCAACCCATAATAGGCGCATATGGATAAGTATTAATGCTATTAATGGTACAATGAATATTTTAGTGACGGAAACACCTCAAATACATGCGCACAGGGAGAGGTGTCTAATTACCCCCATGCGCACTTCAGAGGTTAATCATTTAAGATGACAGTTTTTGTAACGAAAATCTATTATCTTTCATCTATACCTGCTATATCTTTCGAGCGGCCATTACCAATTCAATACCAACAACAAAACCTTGCAATAACCTATCTATGGACCCTAATTTATTTATCCTTAATGGTATATTAACCTAGGAATGAGCTTTTTAGTTTTTTCAATCTGCAGTAGGCTATTTGGCTTTCATATTTATTTACTTATTCGACATAATTAGGATATTTCGTTCATAGCATCTATAGCTTATCAGCGGCCATTACCAATCCTACACCATTGGAAAGCTAATGGAATGTACTTTCAAATGAGGGTGGGTGCCCAACCCCGAAAGGGGTTGAAATAGGGGAGCTATCCCCCCGCCAAAGGCGGCTTTCTAGGGCCTTTTCTAGCTGATGCTGAGAGGATTGGGTTCTAGTCATGTGGTGATGGGCTGGTCTATCAGAGTGAGAGCAGAGCAATCTCTGCCATACCCATAGCTTACTCTGACTGTTCCTTTAACTTATATATTTTCTACATCTCAAGTGACGGCGTCTCTTCCGTGGATTGACCTCCCAATCTACCAAGATTGGAAGCCAAAGCGTCACATTTTTCCCTTGCCCCTCAACTTTCTCTTCATAATTGCTGAGGGGCACAGGGCCCTGGGTGGGGCTTTGGTTTCCCGGGCGTTTCCGCACCCTCCTCAGCTCCCCGCCATGGAGTGGCTTCGGTCACCCAGGCTTTATTGTGGTCGGCGGGGAGGGTTCTGTGGGGGCACTCGGTTATGGCCTTGGGGCTGTTCGGCCTGGCAGCTTGGGGAACAACAACAACAACAACAACAACAACTTTCAAATGACACCTAATAATCCATCCTAATCAGGGGATCTCATACCGTAAATCGCCCCTAATCCTTTAAGATGACACTTTTTGTAACCAAAATCTATAATCTTTCTTCTATCACTGCTATATCTTTCGAGCGGCCATTACCAATCCTACACCATTGGAAAGCCAATATAATGTGCTTTCAAATGACACCCAACAATCCCTCCTAATCAGGGGATCTCATACCATAAAACGCCCCTAATCCTTTAAGATGACAGTTTTTGTAACGAAAATCTATAAGCTTTCTTCTATCACTGCTATATTTTTCGAGCGGCCATTACCAATCCTACACTATTGGAAAGCCAATGGAATGTGCTTTCAAATGACACCCAACAATCCCTCCTAATCAGGGGATCTCATACCGTAAATCGCCCCTAATCCTTTAAGATGACACTTTTTGTAACGAAAATCTATAATCTTTCTTCTATCACTGCTATATATTTCGAGCGGCCATTACCAATCCTACATCATTGGAAAGCCAATAGAATGTGCTTTCAAATGACACCCAACAATCCCAACTAATCAGGGGATGTCATACCATAAAATGCCCTTAATCATTTAAGATGACAGTTTTTGTAACCAAAACCTATAAGCTTTCTTCTATACCTGCTATATCTTTCGAGCGGCCATTACCAATCCTACACCATTGGAAAGCCAATAGAATGTGCTTTCAAATGACACCCAACAATCCCTCCTAATCAGGAATCTCATACCGCACATTCTATTGGCTTTCCAATGGTGTAGGATTGGTAATGGCCGCTCGAAAGATATAGCAGTATAGCAATGTAGCTGTACGTACAGGCAACGCGCAAGGCATCACTACAACACCTGCGACGGGAAGGAGCTCGACGACAACCCCTATCGACAGGATCACAACGCCTCCACCCTCAGGTGATGATAATGGGGAGGGTACTGTTCAAGGACAATGGTTTAGGGTACATTCCACCAAAGGTAAAACTCATCACATACCTGAGGGGGAACAGAGGCTGAATGGAGGTACCAGTACTGGTACCACAAACAATGTTAGGAATTCTATGGCTGTGCAAATTCAACCTAGGAACTTTATGCATCAGGGGATTAAGGGTAAAAATAAAAGTACGGGGATAAGT
Organism: Paralithodes platypus; assembly: GCA_032716605.1. Classification (NCBI taxonomy): domain Eukaryota; kingdom Metazoa; phylum Arthropoda; class Malacostraca; order Decapoda; family Lithodidae; genus Paralithodes; species Paralithodes platypus. The sequence continues at coordinate 49,206,820 of CM064548.1, forward strand.
ACAGTTAAAAAAGTGAAAAGATCACGCATAGCCAAAGTATTCGCGACAGGTTTTAAGCCAGGAGTGACAGCATCCGTCTTGAAAGAATATCTCTCCAATAAACTCCGTCTTAGTATGGATGTTGAACCAATTATTCCCTGGTCTGATAGGCACACATATATTTCATTCAGAATAAACTGTGAGTGTCCAAATCCCGAGGTGTTTATGGATGAAGAACTTTGGCCAGAGGAAGCATCGGTGTACTGGTGGAGAGAACGTAGGGCACAGGTACCGGTACCAACAAATGAGGACTCTATAACTATGGTAACCCACCCTCCCAACAACTCTTAATCATGGATATATAGTCTACTTCATCTCCCAACAATTTGCGTATTGCTACTTATAACTGTAGGGGGCTCCCTAAAACCAACAGAGGGCTTCTCCTACGCCCTGATGTAGTAGACGTATTTAATACCAGTGATATTGTATGCCTGCAGGAGACTTGGTATTTTAAACAGGATTTGGGTAACCTCAGTACTATCTGTGATAATTTTCATGGGTTTGGGGTCTCGACAACCGATGCTATGGATGGTCTAGTAGCAGGTCACCCACCGGGAGGAGTAGCTATTTTGTGGAGGGACTCTTTAGACAGCCGGGTTAAACCACTTGTAACAAATTTACCATGGTGTACAGGTATAGCAATAGAAGATATCCAACGGAAAGTAGTTATTCTTAGTGTGTACTTGCCCTACCAATGTAATGAAAATGAAGAACAATACCTGGAATGCCTTGGAGAGCTAAGTGCTCTTTTACAAGAACTAAATACCACCTGCTACTCTTTAATAGGGGACTGGAATGCTAATCTGAAGGACATGAGTAACTCTGTTTGCTAGTCATATGACTAACTTCTGTGGTGAGCATGATCTAATTATCTCTTCTCAGCTCATGCTCCCTCATAGTAGTTACACATGTGTCAGTGCAGCATGGGGCTCAACGTCTTGGCTAGATCATACCGTAGCTAGTGCTGATTTCCATGATATGATAACAAATATGGAAATTCAGTATATATATACAGATGAAGATCATATCCCATTGACCTTAACAACTAGTTTGGAAAGAGCGCCAGAATTAACCCAGTCAAACAATAGTGTAAATCCAAAACTGCCATGGGGTGGGCTTGACGAGGAGGAGTGTGAGCAATTTTGCACTTTAACACACACTCTCCTTTCTGAGCTTGATCCTGGCAGTGAGGATGCCATTACCTGTGAAGACCCCAATTGTGTTAATGCTAGTCATCGAGAAGAGGTCAGCAAGCTGTACAATAATATTATATCTTGTCTTACTAAGGCTAGTGACATAGTATTTCACAAGCATAACAAATATTACTCTTTTAACAAACCTGGGTGGAATGACCATGTTTCAGAACTATACCAGGCATCCCGAGATGCTCGTAGTGTATGGCTGGATCATAACAAACCGAGACAGGGACCCATTTTTGACATGTTCACCAGACTAAAGGCTAGATGCAAGTATGCAATCAGATATATAAAAAAACAATGAAAATGTATTAAGAAGAGAAGCATTGGCCAAAAACTTTGCTAGCAAAGACACATTGGCCTTCTGGAAGGATATTAAAAAAAATGCATAATAGCTGCACACCTCTACCCGCCAATCTTTGGAAAACACATTACCAAACTTTGTTTAACTCTGTTGGGCACCAAGGAAATACCATTGCTGCTACAACAGAGTGTAACAAAGAAGAAAAATATGACACAATTAAAGTTACAAGTGAAAAAATCAAGGCTGCAATAAGTAGGCTAGATGCTAACAAATCCTGTGGTTTTGATGGTATATATGCTGAACATTTGAAGTACTCCTCCACTCTCCTCTTGGAGAAACTCAGCAGTTGCTTTACCAGCTTTCTAATCCATGGTTTCCTACCAGAATCTATGATGTCCGTTACCTTGATACCAGTAATTAAAGACAAGGCTGGCAAAATTGCATCAAAAGACAACTATAGACTTATTGCCCTTGCCAGTATTGTAAGTAAGATACTAGAGTTAATCATTTTAGACAGAATCTCAGTGTATATCTCAACTAATAGTAATCAATTTGGTTTTAAAAAGAATCATGGTACGGACCAGTGCATCTACACTCTGAAGGAGCTAGTGGATGGGTACATCAAAATGAACAGCTCTATTTTTGCATGCTTTCTTGATGCTAGTAAGGCATTTGACAGAGTCTGCCACAATATCCTGTTTGATAAATTAGCAACAAGGGGTGTGCCATCCTATATACTGAGAATCTTGAAGTACTGGTACGCCAATCAAACATTTAATGTAAGATGGGGTAACATTATTTCGGATTCCTTTACAGTAACCAATGGAGTGAGACAGGGTAGTATTCTCTCACCTTACTTATTCAATGTATATATGGATGAATTAAGTGATAAATTGAATAAAGAGCAGATTGGATGTTATGGTGGGAATAAAATCATCAACCATCTCATGTATGCTGATCTGGTCATTATTGCACCGTCTTCTGCGGGTCTGAGCAAACTTCTTGATATATGTGAATCTTTTGGTAGTAAACATGGTGTTAAATTCAACCCACTGAAAAGTGCTGTTCTTATATTTAGATCAAAATTACTGTATAAAAGTAAACTGCCAAATTTCTCGCTCAATAATCAAATTATTCAAGAAGTAAACAAAATAAAATACCTGGGACACATTATTTCAAACGATTGCTCAGATGATGCAGATATCGGCCGTCAGCGCAGACAGCTATATTTACGTGGTAACACCATCTTGAGAAAATTCCACATGTGTAATTGGGAAACTAAAGTCACTTTGTTCCGGACATATTGTTCCTCTATGTACACGGCCCATTTGTGGTGAAAGTATAAGAGAGCCACCATAAATGGTTTGTGTACATCCTATCATAATATACTCAAGATGTTCATTGGTCTCTCTAAATATGAAAGCACTAGTATGGTGTGCACACTGTTGGATGTGCAGTGCTGTCGGGCTGTCATCAGGAGACTGGTGTACAGCTTTTCGCAGCGACTGCAATCCTCCAGTAACACGCTGATTGTAGCTCTTTGGTCTAGTGATCATATCTATGAATCCCGTATTATACCTCACTGGCAGAAGCTGCTGCACACATAGTATGTAATGTAATATATAGGTCTAATTGAACTATGAGCAATGATCTGTGCAATAGGTGTTAACCAACATTGAGCAATAGCCTTAGTTAGCCTATCTGTGTTATATTGTGACAAAATGTGATATGTGCTCTATTCTGTAAATAGGCATACTGTATATTTTATTTTATTGTTCCTTTATTAATATATCTTTGTGTATATTTATTATCTGTGCTCTGACGAGAAGTGTATGTGATATGGACCATTAGGTCGTACTGTATTTATACTGTATCTATCTTATGTGTCTGGAATAAAGAATTATTATTATTATTATTATTATTATTATAGAAGTGATAGAAGAAAGATTATAGATTTTGGTTACAAAAACTGTCATCTTAAATTATTAGGGGCGCTTTACGGTATGATATCCCCTGATTAGGAGGGATTGTTGGGTGTCATTTGAAAGTACATTCCATTGGCTTTCCAATGGTGTAGGATTGGTAATGGCCGCTGATAAGCTATAGATGCTATGAACGAAATATCCTAATTATGTCGAATAAGTAAATAAATATGAAAGCCAAATAGCCTACTGCAGGATTGAAAAAACTAAAAAGCTCATTCCTAGGTTAATCCACCATTAATCTCTGAAGTGCGCATGGGGGTAATTGGAAACGTCCCCCTGTGCTGACGTATTTGAGGTGTTTCCGTCACTAAAATATTCATTGTGCCATTAATAGTATTAATACTTATCCATATGCGCCTATTATGGGTTGATTATAAAGGTATTAACCTGAAACAACAATAAAACGAGTGAAAACAGCGTTTGGATGGTCAAAATCGGAGATATAGCCCGCGAGTTGTATAATGTATGGGTGAGGCAATCTGCTTTCCCGCCAATTTCCCCCAAGGCCACTGAGACACAGTCGATCGATACTCTCTCTCTCTCTTGCACTCGCTTGCCATCAGTGATGACAACACCCTGCTTGCAACTCGCACGAAAAAATTGTTAGCACGAAAATATACCTCAGAATAAGGGAATAACAGGGAAAATAGGTGATAACTGAAGGAGAGGAGGAAAGTGGGGAAGGAGGGGAGGTAGAGGACTGAGATTTTGCATGGCCCAGGGGCCAATTTTTTTTTTTTTTTTTTTTTTTTTTTTTTTTTTTTTCCGATGTCAAAAGTTGATTTTTTTTTTCACTCACTCATAAGAGTCTCCCCGCAGTGCGCCGGGGGAACTCTTATGAGTCTCCCCGCAGCTCCCGGGTTAAGGATTAATAAATTAGGGTCCATAGATAGGTTATTGCAAGGTTTTGTTGTTGGTATTGAATTGGTAATGGCCGCTCGAAAGATATAGCAGGTATAGATGAAAGATTATAGATTTTCGTTACAAAAACTGTCATCTTAAATGAATAGGGGCGTTTTACGGTATGAGATCCCCTGATTAGGAGGGATTGTTGGGTGTCATTTGAAAGCACATTCCATTGGCTTTCCAATAGTGTAGGATTGGTAATGGCCGCTCGAAAGATATAGCAGGTATAGATGAAAGATTATAGATTTTCGTTACAGGGGTAGGCAGCCCCGCCCAGGGAAGTACTACCGCCAAGGTTTCGGGGGACTCAGGGAATAGCCTGAATTCCATTTTCTCTCCCAGGCCTTGGTAGCTGGATACATATTAAAATGCCCCAGAACGAGAAGCCCACCACAGAAGCTACGAACGAACACCACACAGAAACACCCAAAGGAAAGGTCCACAGAACGAAATGACCAGCTGACCGAGCCAGCCATTTCAGACAGGCCCAAGCTCGCAGGGCTAAGCAGCTCCAGGCCGCACCCACCTACCTTTTCTAAACTGACCATTTTCCACACCTCACGTACACTACCCCTCGTGTCCTACACTCCTAACTACAAAGATGATGAACAGGAATATACAATTCATATTAAAAACACCCATGCCCTGTCCCTATGTTGAGCCAATGCCAACACATCAGACAGCCATAATTATATCTATGTATGTTCTTACATCCGAGAAGTAGATGTTATATATCTTAGAAGTTAAAACACCCACGCTTGTCCCTAGACCTTGTATATCATTTCCCATGACGAGTATAGATATATGTAACCCGTGCTCAGTCGCCCCTTGCATTGTTCCTCTAGTAACTAAGTCTATAATATTAACTGCCACCAGCATTGATACGACATAGCGGCACTGTCCTTGTGTCGTATTGTGCCAAGTACAGATCAACCAGGTTTCATCACCTTATTAGGACGACGACTATAATGTCATCGTTCATCGATGTATGCAATCCTTAGTTTAAGTATTAATATTAACATTCCCTAACATCTTGTCTTGCCAGACTAAGCTTCTGAAGACCCATCGCCCCATAAATCTATGTATTCAATCCTTAGGTTAAGTATTTTAATCCGCCATTGTGTTCACCTTTTTCCATTTACTTTTCCACAATTGTCATACGTCTTCCCCTTGCCTCCTTCGTATCCACAGTCCACACTACGCCAATTTACTTCATGTCATACACCTCTTACCCCAACCAGAGATTGTATAAGATAACCTGGTTACCAGTATCTGTCATAAGTACCCCGAAACAATAACTAAGTACCCCTACGAACTGCCGCTGTTGTTGGTATATTTATATTTAATAGAAAACGCAGTTCCCAGGGCCAACTAATAGTATCCATAACCCCTCGGACTGATCACATAACTCTATCTTTTCCAGACTCATATACCACCCCATAGTTGCATTCCCCGGTAGCATTTGGCTAACGTATTCTACTGCCTTTTCAAACTTCCATATCAACTGCAGCCTAATGCCACCCCCACACCCAGAGACCTTAGGGTCAAATTCCCCTATAGCCCCCCTGCACTCCCCCCCCTCTCATTATAAGACCCCGCACTTCTCTACTCTTGTCCGACCTAGCCTCTCTCTCATACCTCTTGAAGATCCTTGAATTGTCCGTTGCTAATGCTCTCCAACCTTTTATATATATACTCCTATCCAGCCTACCTTCACTTAGTAGGCCAGAACAACATTAGAACTTTACTAGCCCCTTGCATGCCATCTATTCTCTTACAACCCATTCACAACCCTGCACCCAATGGTCGTCGGTGCGAGGCTAGCTGCCTCGCCAGTAACTAACTTCTATTGCCATACTTCCAGATAAATGTGGCAGAGTTAGCAACCCAGTCTCCACCACATCCAGCAAACCCTACAATTAACAACCAGCCGAGTAAAACCAGCTAGCTAAGGCACCTTCGGTTTTGGTATTAAGGACACCCACATCTGTCTCATACACAGAGGGTTATTACGAACACTGGTGATATGGCAAGCCCCTAGCCACAGCCGCCGGACGACTATCACAGAGAGAGGGCGCCCAGCTCCCCCTTTTTGCCCACCCGAGGAGGGAGACCCCCACCCCCGCGGAGGTATATCTGGCCCCTGTTTTGACTTCCGAGTCATTGCCAGGTAGCACAGGAATTCTTCCTATCAATGAACTAACCATGCATGACTAACACCTTTACTAACCTCTATTAACTCACAATAAACCATTTACCTTTCTTGCATGCTCTGATCACTAAATTAGCACCTCAGCTATACCATAGAATGAAGATTGAACAATCTAAGAGAGACGCTCCTATCACAGCTGTCCCCATCCTCCTCGCAAAGTAGATCCAGTCTCTCTCCCCTAAATACTTCCAGTATAGCCAAAATAGTACCTCTTACTAAGGCTCAGTTATATGAAAATATAAAGGCTTCCTATAGCCATGTGCCACAACAGTAAATACCATCTTACCTAGTCCCCATATCTATTGAGAGCTCAAATAAGTCCATAAGACTCGAGATCCCTACTGTCTACAGGGTCCAGAACCGAGCCTATAAATCTAGCTCCCGCCCCCAGTCAAATCAGTTGAAAGCTAGACACCAACCAGGGGTCACTACCCTGCAGTTAACTTCTAGCTCTGCCCTTGTGTTGTTCCGGAGTGAGATTCCAGAGCCGGCAGACTCCGTGACAGATTTGGATAGAAGGACCTGCCCACGTATTTGAGAACTTCACACATATGGGCCCCCTGGACGGCCGCGGAACCAGTCGTTAGCCCCCAACATCATGGATGCAAGATAACCAGGACCAGACCCATCAGATACTACCCAAGATTCCCTTTAGCAGTACTACATATTACTGTGCTGTTTAGAGATTCACTAATTAATATTTCTACGAAGTGGCTATCTCTTTGCCCCAGTATAATTCATATAACCATTCAATTAGGAAGTGCTAAGCGTATCAGTGTTCATTATTTAACAGGCGATACTAACTCTAGTAATCAACCATATGCCCAGATATTATTACCTAGAAGGAAACCCTAGTGATATCTGAAGGTTCGCCCACTGATTTGCGTTCTATGTATTTCTGAGACAAGAATATAAAACTTAGATCAGTACCCCCTGAGGTTACTAGAATTCCCGTGCTCTAAAATACGCGTGTCTAATCTAGTCTGTGAACTACTACTTGTGCACCAGAGCTACCAGTAATAAATCTAACAGTGAATATGATTCTATAAGTAACATTGATAGTCTTCGGTATATAAACCTGTGGAATTAAAGCCAGTGATCAGAAGATTAATACCTGAACGTTGGAAGTGGGAGACTAGGCTCCATCCAGATCCACTTATGCTAGTGTTGTTCAATTCTATTATATTGTCTTACACAAGTATTCTGCAGTGGTATATCAATAAACGTGATCGTGTAACTTGCTACCATGTGTTTCTTTGTGTTCTCTATTCCTCATATCTTGTATTGTGCATGCAGCCTTATATACCCAGTCAATTAGAACTCACATTACCCAAGTTAAACCTGTAGAAAAACAGGGCATAACATTGGCGGAAGCGGTGGTTCTTGATTCGGATAAAAGGTTGCATTACACTGCAAGTTTGGAACAGTAGAAGCATGGCAACATCGCGAAATTGGCAGCCTCTCACACACATTCCCAAGTATTATGTAAACACGTATGAGATTGCCACTTACTTAGACATAATAAAACCAGTGTTAGATGTGGCACTTCAAAATGACCGCGAAAAAATCGCCGTTGCATTATTGCACATTAGGCAGTTGGGAAAAGCCGTTTCCCAAATTGCTAAACAGGTAACGCCAGAGAGTACCTGGAACCAGTTTCGATCCCTCGTGATCCGGACCTTAGGGCCACTTTTGGGTTCCCTCATCTCTCCCAAAATAATACAAATCGACGAGATCAAGTATGAAGGGGATATAAATGTGACCCTCACACAATTCTACAGATACGTGAGGACCACGTATTGCTATGAAGATTACGACCAACAAAGAAATGAACTCTTATTCACCGCATTGTTAAACATCCTCATCAACGAGATCAAGTATGAAGGGGATATATATGCGACCCTCGTACAACTCTACAGCTACGTGAGGCCCACGTATAGCTATAAAGATTACGACCAACAAAATGAACTCTTATTCACCGCATTGTTAAACATCCTCCCACCCCGCATCACCGCCCATTTCGACCCGTATGGCTTATTAGAAGAACATATGCTCTCCATCAGAGAAGAATGCCTACTCAGTTCGATGAATCCCCTATCCAACCCTTCAGCCCCTATCCAAGACTCCGTGCACCCTTCCAAAATGACTTCCGGTGAAAGTCCAACCCCAGTGCACTCTTCCTTACCTCTATCCTCTCTGACCATCCCTAAATTTTCCCCTGCCCAGCCATCCACCAACGATCATCTTCCATCAATTGTGTTACCCCATAAACCCCATCGTTTTTCTATGCATGTCAAACAAACCCACCAACCCCAGATAACCTCTAACCAGACCGTGACTGCCACCAAGAAGATTCCCAAAATTCGTCCTGTTAACAACCCCAAATCAATACATCAGGCCTCTACCAATAACCCCTGTTCGACACCTAACTCTTCCCCCACCAACCCTCCGCAGCCCCCCCAACAAGCCCCGTATTCTAGCTATGCCTACCTATGTAGGCCTACCACAACATATTTTCCCCATGACCCCAGAAATGTTCAGCTATTCCCCCACCAACAAAATTTCCCTTGTGACAGTTTTCCGTCGGTAGCTTGTGACAGTTTTCAGTCAGTAGCTCCCTTCCACCCCCACACAATTCACACCCCTAGAAAACTTCGAAACCCCACACTTGACTCGCCCTCCCATGTCAAACAAACTCACCAGTCCCAGATAACCTCTAACCAGACCGAGACTGCCACCAAGAAAATTCCCCAAACTCGTCCTGTTAACAACCCCAAACCAGTACATCACTCCTCCCTCAATAACCCATGTCCTATGCCTAACTCTGCCCCCACTAATCCTCCCCAGTCCCACATAACCTTTAACCAGACCGAGACTGACACCAAGAAAATTCCCCAAATTCGTCCTGTTAACAACCCCAAATCAATACATCAGTCCTCTACCAATAACCCCTGTTCTACACCTAACTCTTCCCCCACCAACCCGCCGCAGTCCCCCCAACAAATCCCGTTTCCTAACTCGCTCACCTCTCACCACCCTGACCCTCCCACACGCGCCGTTAATCCTCCCCTCACGCGTGATGACCTAGGGACCCAACCAAGTCCCCCCCCTTCCCCCAGAAATGCTCAGCTATTTCCCCACCAACAAAATTTCCCTTGTGACAGTTTTCCGTCAGTAGCTCCCTTCCACCCCCCCACAATTCACACCCCTAATAAACTTCAAAACCCCACACTTGACTCACCCCCTCATGACAGACAAACCCACCAATCCCATATAACCTCTAAACAAACCGTCACTGCCACCGACACACCCCACCACTCTGATCCTCCCACACGCGCCGTTAATCCTCCCCTCACGCGTGACGACCTAGGGACCCAACCATGTTCCCCCCCTTCCCCCAGAAATGCTCAGCTATTCCCCCACCAACAAAATTTCCCTTGTGACAGTTTTCCGTCAGTAGCTCCCTTCCACCCCCCCACAATTCACACCCCTAATAAACTTCAAAACCCCACACTTGACTCACCCCCTCATGACAGACAAACCCACCAACCCCAGATAACCTCTAAACAAACCGTCACTGCCACCGACACACCCCACCACTCTGATCCTCCCACACGCGCCGTTAATCCCCCCCTCACGCGTGACCCCCACCAAAGTGATTTCCCCCCCCTCATGCGTACCGAACACCTGCTCACCAGTCGGTCCCCCACCATCATGAGCCCAGCTAAACTTTCAACCTCCACCAATTCCCACCCTGCCAGCCTAACCTCTCACGACCACATTCCGAACGAACAATCACCCCCGTACATAACCCCTACCTCCTTTTCCCCCCTATCTTACCCCCCTCTTCACCGTTACCCCACCCGCCCCAAATTCCACCCCCAAAGATCCCGCTCGACAAAATACCACTCCCATCCCAATCCAACCACAAAACTTTTTCCACCTTGGCTAAACCCCAAAATACTCTCTCTCTCGCCCCAAACAACATAATCAACCTCTCAACTTCAACCACTCCTCAAAATCCCATCCATGTCTCTCCCGAAAATAAAATCAGTCCAAATTCAACCCCTCTCAAACCACAACCCTGCCTGCCCAGACCCCCCCCACCATCTCCCTATCAAATCCCCACACCCCAAACCTCCAAACCACCCGATCATAGTAAACTCTCAACCTTCAGCCTTACTCACCCTTCCCCAAACCCCACTCACGACCACAACTCTCTACACAATTCAACCCCTCCCCAGCACCAACCTCTTCCGCAACAACAACCCCGACTCGACCTGCCCATTTCATCTTTAAAACACCCCTATCACTACCCCCGACCGAAACCACTTAGACCCCCCTCCAAAACTGGCCCCGGGCCAGCTCGCCCCCAGACCCACATTCCTAACGACAAGAACTAATGGTATATCCACCCCGCCCTTCCAAAGTGAAAGTGAAACCCCAAGGTCAAAGCCACAACCACCACCACCCCCTATTACCAGACCGTCACCCAGACTAACGGCAACCCTAAATAACCCCCCCCTGATGATGATGAGGATATTATTGTACTTGATTTTTTTTATTGTTTTCAATTCCTAAGCGATTGGGCATGATTCTATAAATTTACATGTTTTCCATATACTGTGTATATTATTTTTTTCCCTTAGTCATACTACTTTTCTTGTTAACCTACATTTTTCTGACTATCTTTTAAAATTTGCTTTATACATTGTTAAACACTTTACCTCTTCTTAATTTCCTGTGTTCTTAATTATCTGTTCTTTCTTAAATTTACATGTTTTCCATATACTATATATTATATATTTTTTTCCCTTAGTCATACTACTTTTCTTGTTAACCTACACTTTTCTGACTATGCTTCTTTTTTTACTTCACCCTTGAGGCTCGAGGACGAGCCTATAATGAAGGAGAGGGAAGTAAAATGCCCCAGAACGAGAAGCCCACCACAGAAGCCACGAACGAACACCACACAGAAACACCCAAAGGAAAGGTCCACAGAACGAAAGGACCAGCTGACCGAGCCAGCCATTTCAGACAGGCCCAAGCCCGCAGGGCTAAGCAGCTCCAGGCCGCACCCACCTACCTTTTCTAAACTGACCATTTTCCACACCTCACGTACACTACCCCTCGTGTCCTACACTCCTAACTACAAAGATGATGAACAGGAATATACATTCATATTAAAAACACCCATGCCCTGTCCCTATGTTGAGCCAATGCCAACACATCAGACAGCCATAATTATATCTATGTATGTTCTTACATCCGAGAAGTAGATGTTATATATCTTAGAAGTTAAAACACCCACGCTTGTCCCTAGACCTCGTATATCATTTCCCATGACGAGTATAGATATATGTAACCCGTGCTCAGTCGCCCCTTGCATTGTTCCTCTAGTAACTAAGTCTATAATATTAACTGCCACCAGCATTGATACGACATAGCGGCACTGTCCTTGTGTCGTATTGTGCCAAGTACAAATCAACCAGGTTTCATCACCTTATTAGGACGACGACTATAATGTCATCGTTCATCGATGTATGCAATCCTTAGTTTAAGTATTAATATTAACATTCCCTAACATCTTGTCTTGCCAGACTAAGCTTCTGAAGACCCATCGCCCCATAAATCTATGTATTCAATCCTTAGGTTAAGTATTTTTATCCGCCATTGTGTTCACCTTTTTCCATTTACTTTTCCACAATTGTCATACGTCTTCCCCTTGCCTCCTTCGTATCCACAGTCCACACTACGCCAATTTACTTCGTGTCATACACCTCTTACCCCAACCAGAGATTGTATAAGATAACCTGGTTACCAGTATCTGTCATAAGTACCCCGAAACAATAACTAAGTACCCCTACGAACTGCCGCTGTTGTTGGTATATTTATATTTAATAGAAAACGCAGTTCCCAGGGCCAACTAATAGTATCCATAACCCCTCGGACTGATCACATAACTCTATCTTTTCCAGACTCATATACCACCCCATAGTTGCATTCCCCGGTAGCATTTGGCTAACGTATTCTACTGCCTTTTCAAACTTCCATATCAACTGCAGCCTAATGCCACCCCCACGCCCAGAGACCTTAGGGTCAAATTCCCCTATAGCCCCCTGCACTCCCCCCCCTCTCATTATAAGACCCCGCACTTCTCTACTCTTGTCCGACCTAGCCTCTCTCTCATACCTCTTGAAGATCCTTGAATTGTCCGTTGCTTATGCTCTCCAACCTTTTATATATACTCCTATCCAGCCTACCTTCACTTAGTAGGCCAGAACAACATTAGAACTTTACTAGCCTCTTGCATGCCATCTATTCTCTTACAACCCATTCACAACCCTGCACCCAATGGTCGTCGGTGCGAGGCTAGCTGCCTCGCCAGTAACTAACTTCTATTGCCATACTTCCAGATAAATGTGGCAGAGTTAGCAACCCAGTCTCCACCACATCCAGCAAACCCTACAATCAACAACCAGCCGAGTAAAACCAGCTAGCTAAGGCACCTTCGGTTTTGGTATTAAGGACACCCACATCTGTCTCATACACAGAGGGTTATTACGAACACTGGTGATATGGCAAGCCCCTAGCCACAGCCGCCGGACGACTATCACAGAGAGAGGGCGCCCAGCTCCCCCTTTTTGCCCACCCGAGGAGGGAGACCCCCACCCCCGCGGAGGTATACCTGGCCCCTGGTTTGACTTCCGAGTCATTGCCAGGTAGCACAGGAATTCTTCCTATCAATGAACTAACCATGCATGACTAACACCTTTACTAACCTCTATTAACTCACAATAAACCATTTACCTTTCTTGCATGCTCTGATCACTAAATTAGCACCTCAGCTATACCATAGAATGAAGATTGAACAATCTAAGAGAGACGCTCCTATCACAGCTGTCCCCATCCTCCTCGCAAAGTAGATCCAGTCTCTCTCCCCTAAATACTTCCAGTATAGCCAAAATAGTACCTCTTACTAAGGCTCAGTTATATGAAAATATAAAGGCTTCCTATAGCCATGTGCCACAACAGTAAATACTATCTTACCTAGTCCCCATATCTATTGAGAGCTCAAATAAGTCCATAAGACTCGAGATCCCTACTGTCTACAGGGTCCAGAACCGAGCCTATAAATCTAGCTCCCGCCCCCAGTCAAATCAGTTGAAAGCTAGACACCAACCAGGGGTCACTACCCTGCAGTTAACTTCTAGCTCTGCCCTTGTGTTGTTCCGGAGTGAGATTCCAGAGCCGGCAGACTCCGTGGCAGATTTGGATAGAAGGACCTGCCCACGTATTTGAGAACTTCACACATATGGGCCCCCTGGACGGCCGCGGAACCAGTCGTTAGCCCCCAACATCATGGACGCAAGATAACCAGGACCAGACCCATCAGATACTACCCAAGATTCCCTTTAGCAGTACTACATATTACTGTGCTGTTTAGAGATTCACTAATTAATATTTCTACGAAGTGGCTATCTCTTTGCCCCAGTATAATTCATATAACCATTCAATTAGGAAGTGCTAAGCGTATCAGTGTTCATTATTTAACAGGCGATACTAACTCTCGTAATCAACCATATGCCCAGATATTATTACCTAGAAGGAAACCCTAGTGATATCTGAAGGTTCGCCCACTGATTTGCGTTCTATGTATTTCTGAGACAAGAATAATTATAAAACTTAGATCAGTACCCCCTGAGGTTACTAGAATTCCCGTGCTCTAAAATACGCGTGTCTAATCTAGTCTGTGAACTACTACTTGTGCACCAGAGCTACCAGTAATAAATCTAACAGTGAATATGATTCTATAAGTAACATTGATGGTCTTCGGTATATAAACCTGTGGAATTAAAACCAGTGATCAGAAGATTAATACCTGAACGTTGGAAGTGGGAGACTAGGCTCCATCCAGATCCACTTATGCTAGTGTTGTTCAATTCTATTATATTGTCTTACACAAGTATTCTGCAGTGGTATATCAATAAACGTGATCGTGTAACTTGCTACCATGTGTTTCTTTGTGTTCTCTATTCCTCATATCTTGTATTGTGCATGCAGCCTTATATACCCAGTCAATTAGAACTCACATTACCCAAGTTAAACCTGTAGAAAAACAGGGCATAACACATATCTTTCTGCCTCACATATCAGGGGTATCAGGAAAACCCTCTTTATATAACATACACATCCAACTTCACGACATTGCCCTACATTGCTATCCTCTATCCATAAAACACTACTCTTCCCACTGCATATCATACATGTAACACCATACACCTTGCCCAATAAATATGGCAGTACAATTGTTAAGAGCAAACCTGGTGGTCCCTCGGATATCCACCCCCGGCAGGGTTGGGTCATTGACACAGGGCCCTCCCGGTCGTCATCATGCGACTGTGTCAAGAGCATTGCAACGTCCCAAAGCTGCTCGTCGGTGCAGCTTTTTCTTTAGCAATATAAGGGGACTTCACTCTAACATCAATAATGTACACCAATTTCTTCAAGCAGAATCCCCTACTCTCCTTTTTTTGACAGAGACTCAAGTAACATCCACATCTGACACGTCTAGATTTAATTTTCCAGGTTATCAACTGCTCCAAAATTTCAGACCTAAAGGAGGTGTATGTTGCTTCGCAAAATCTGAAATTGCCCTGGAGGAGGTTACTGGTTTCAATTGTCCCTATTTTGATTATTCTATATACAAATTAATTTCTGCTGGTAAATTTAAATACATATGTTGCATCTACCGTTCCCCAAATACTCCTCCAGAGCAAAGTCTTGTTGATTCTCTGTCCTCACAACTCAGTGTCCTCAACTTAAATGCTTCTTCTGAAATCACTGTGTTGGGTGATTTTAATGTCCATAATGTTGAATGGCTCACTCATTCAGCCAGGACTGATGATGCTGGTCTTGAATGTGAGCTATTTGCAGACTCATTTAATCTCAAGGAATTTGGAAGGAATCTGAGTGTAAAATGGAGGGAGAGTAAGAAACTGTTCTGGAAAGAAGTCAAGAAAGTTAGGGAAGGTAGCAAGGGAAACAGTAAGGGTGTGAAAGATAAGAATGGGATAATGCTAGCCGAGAAGCAAGAGAGAGTCGAAAGATGGAGGGAGTACTTCAGTGAGTTGCTAAATGAAAGGAATGAAGAGCCAGCAAACATAGCTGGATATGGTATGGGAGGGAGAAGAAGAGAAGTAGTGGAGGAGGAGGTGGGGATCAGGAGGTCAGAAGTGTGGGAAGCCATGAAAAGAGTGAAGTTGGGGAAAGCACCAGGAACAGATGGAGTGTGTGGGGAAATGTTGAGGTATGGTGGTGAGATAGTGATAGAATGGGTATGGAAAATGTGCAAACTAGCATGGGAGAAGGGGAGTGCACCCGATGACTGGAAGACTGGCATAATAGTCCCCCTATATAAGGGCAAAGGGGAAAGAGGAGTGTGTGGTAACCACCGAGGAATATGTCTTCTAAGCGTAGTAGGGAAGGTATACAGTAGGGTAGTGATTGAGAGAGTGAGAGTGAGAACGGAGAAATGGATAGGCGACGAGCAGGGAGGTTTTAGGAAGGGAAGAGGATGTGTAGATCAGATTTTTACCCTGAATTGTGTTGTGGAGAAGTATCTGGAGAAGAAACAAAAGGTGTATGTTGCCTTTATGGACTTGGAGAAGGCCTATGACAGAGTGGATAGAGAAGGTTTGTGGAAAGTACTTAGAATATACGGAGTAGAGGGCAAGTTGCTGAAAGCAGTGAAGAGCATGTATGAGGGTGCAAAGGCGGCAGTACGTGTGGAGAGTGAGCAGAGCGAGTTCTTTGACCTGAATGTTGGTTTGAAACAGGGGTGTGTGATGTCCCCGTGGTTGTTTACTGTATATATGGATGGAGTTATGAAAGAAATACTATCAAGAGCAGTGGATGTTGGTGTATCGCTGAAAAGGGAGGGAATTGAGTGGAAGCTACCTATACTGCTGTTTGCGGATGATACAGTTCTGATGAGTGATAATGAATGGGAGTTGCAGGGTCTGGTAAATGAGTTTGGAACAGTGTGCGAAAAACGGAATTTGAAGGTAAATACGGGGAAGAGCAAGGTTATGGTCTTCGAAAGGGGTGAAGTCACAGAGTGTGAGGTGAAGCTGAACGGTCAGGCTATGGAGATCGTCAACTCTTTTAAGTATCTGGGCAGTGTGTTGAGTAAAGATGGGACTATGGATGAAGAGGTGCGGGAGAGGGTACAACAGGGGAAGAGGGTTGTAGGAACGCTAAAAGCAGTAACAAGAAATAGGGTGGTCAGTATGGAAGTGAAGAAGTCCTTGCATGACAGTGTGGTAATCCCGACACTGACTTACGGAAGCGAAGCATGGACGTTGGTTGAGAGACTCAGACCAAGAGTGAGAGCAGTGGAAATGAATTACTTAAGGAGTGCGTGCGGAGTTACATGGAGGGATAGACAGACTAATGAGGAAGTAAGAAGGAGGTGTGGTGTGGAGGTAGATGTGCTGGAAAGTGTGAAAAGGAACAACTTGAGATGGTTCGGCCATATGGAACGTATGGAAAGCGAGAGAATGACTAAGAGGGTGTACGAGAGCGAGGTGGAGGGACAGAGGGGGAGAGGTAGACCGAATATGAGGTGGAAGGATGGAGTGAGGAACTACATGAACGAAGGCGGTGCTGGTTGGGGGGAGGGGCGTCGACTGACTGGGGACAGAGGTGCATGGGGGCGGTTCGTTCGTGGCCACCCCTTCGGGGATCACGGCGTCAGGCAATAGATAGATAGATAGATTTAATCTCACTCAACTAGTCAACCAACCCACCCGTGTACCAGATAATCCTAATCATAATTCCCACCTACTGGACTTATTTTTAACAACCAATTCAGAAAAATATGATGTTACAGTGAGGTCCCCGCTTGGATCTTCTGATCACTGTCTGATACAGGCCACCTGTCTATCACCTACCACACCTTCCCACTCTGAACCTGTTTTGGTGACTAAATGGCATTACGATAGGGCAGACTGGGAGGGTCTTCAAGGTTTCTTTATTGATATTCCCTGGACCTCTTTCTTTTCTAATGATGCACACTCCACCTTGAGCCACATACAAGATTTTGTAAAAATTGGAATGGAAACTTTTATTCCTCATCAAAAGTACAGTAAAAGATCTAATTCACCTAAATGGTTTGACCATAATTGTGCTAGAGTAACTGATCAAAAAGCAATAGCCTACAATGCATACACAAGATCAAAAACACATGAAGCCTTTAATTACTTTAGAAACACCAGAAATCATGCCAAAACTGTATTAAACCTAACTAAATCAAACTTTCTCCACAAGCAGGCAAATAAACTTCTAAATAATCCAAATGATAACAAAATATTTTGGTCTACTCTTAACTCATTTAAATCCAACTTCACTACTGCTTCATCCATTCCACCATTAAAATCTCCGACTGGCAATCTTGTAAGTGACCCACAAGGTAAAGCTAACCTTCTTGCGGATATTTTCTCCACCAACTCAACCTTAGATGAAATAAATCAAGATGTCCCTGTACTTAATTTTAATTCGCCTGAAATTCCCTCACTTAAGATCCACACCAGACATGTCAAAACTATTTTGAAGAATCTCTCAGTAGATAAGGCTCCTGGTCCAGATGAAATTCCTCCAATAGTACTTAAGAATTGCTCCTTGGTGCTCGCTCCTGTATTGGCAAAATTTTTCCGTCTGTGTACTCATACCTCATGCTTCCCAGTACCCTGGAAAGAAGCAAACATCCATCCAGTTCCTAAAAAAGGTGCCTCTTCAGATCCATCAAACTACAGACCAATAGCTATAACTTCCACTCTTGGTAAAGTCTTTGAAATTATATTAAATAATCACATAATTAAGCATCTTGAGAATAATAAATTAATCAGTGATAGGCAATATGGTTTTAGACGATGTCGATCAACTGCAGACATGCTTTGCCTTCTTACGCATCAAATCAACCAAGCTACAGACCAACATGGTGAAACACATACAAGAGCACTGGATATATCAAAGGCATTTGATAGAGTCTGGCATCAATCCTTATTGTCGAAGATGTCACACTACGGCCTTGCATCATTAGTTCCACTAATTTCTTCTTATCTTCATAACAGAAAAATATGTGTAATAGTAGATGGCCTTTATTCTCAATTTCACTCAATAAATGCTGGTGTTCCCCAGGGATCAGTTTTGGCCCCAATTCTGTTCCTCATTCATATCAATGATCTCATATCTACCACTCATAATCCAATACATTCCTACGCAGATGACTCAACACTCCACAGTTCCTTCACATTTACCAATTCTTTCACCCAACCCGATCTTATAAATTCAAAAATAAACACTGCAATTTCTCTGAACCAGGACCTTTCTAGAATTAATGGATGGGGACAAAAGAATCTAGTTTCCTTTAATGCACAGAAAACCAAGTACATTCAATTTACTAACCGACAGAATCTCACTGACTCCCATATATTTTTTAATGATGTAAATATTCCCACTTCCCCTAGTATTGACATTCTCGGTGTAACATTAACTACTAACTTGAGCTGGACACATTATGTTAGAAGCATTGCTGAGAATGCCTCTAAAATACTGGGACTCCTGTACAGAGTTCGAGAATTCTTCACTGACGAGCAGTTGGCCGTGATATATAAAAGTCATGTGCGTTCTCAGATGGATTACTGTTCACCTCTGTGGGGTGGAAGTGGAGTGGTTGCATTGAGGCAGTTGGACAAAATTCAAAATAAAGCTATTAGATTAATCAATAACCCTGCAATCACACAGGACCTTCCTACATTATCCATACGAAGAAACGTTGCATCCCTTGCATTATTCTACAGATATTTTCACAGCAATTGTTCTGAGGAACTTGCTTCAATTGTGCCGCCTCTCCACATCTTTCCCCGTAGAACTAGGGCTGCTGAGAGCGCCCATGAATTTACACTTTCTCCTCCACAATGCAGAACTTCTGCTTATCAGAATTCATTTATCCCCAGAGCTACTACTCTTTGGAATTCACTTCCCTCCACAAACTTACAATCTAAAAATGTTTAAATCCAGTTGTTACAAACATTTTATGAATGGAGGATGCCTTTAGGCATAATAGACCTTTTTGTTTTATCTGTGTTTTTCCTTCCTCCGTTCATTGTCTCTTTAAAAAAAAAAAAAAAAAAAAAAAATCGTTACAAAAACTGTCATCTTAAAGGATTAGGGGCGCTTTACGGTATGATATCCCCTGATTA
This sequence comes from Paralithodes platypus, assembly GCA_032716605.1. NCBI lineage: Eukaryota > Metazoa > Arthropoda > Malacostraca > Decapoda > Lithodidae > Paralithodes > Paralithodes platypus. The sequence goes on from CM064548.1 coordinate 49,226,727, forward strand.
GGATGGATTATTAGGTGTCATTTGAAAGCACATTCCATTGTCTTTCCAATGGTGTAGGATTGGTAATGGCCGCTCGAAAGATATAGCAGGTATAGATGAAAGATTATAGATTTTCGTTACAAAAACTGTCATCTTAAAGGATTAGGGGCGTTTTATGGTATGAGATCCCCTGATTAGGAGGGATTGTTGGGTGTCATTTGAAAGCACATTCTATTGGCTTTCCAATGGTGTAGGATTGGTAATGGCCGCTGATAAGCTATAGATGCTATGAACGAAATATCCTAATTATGTCTAATAAGTAAATAAATATGAAAGCCAAATAGCCTACTGCAGGATTGAAAAAACTAAAAAGCTCATTCCTAGGTTAATCCACCATTAAGGATAAATAAATTAGGGTCCATAGATAGGTTATTGCAAGGTTTTGTAGTTGGTAGTAAATTGGTAATGGCCGCTCGAAAGATATAGCAGGTATAGATGAAAGATTATAGATTTTGGTTACAAAAACTGTCATCTTAAATGATTAGGGGCGTTTTATGGTATGAGATCCCCTGATTAGGAGGGATTGTTGGGTGTCATTTGAAAGCACATTATATTGGCTTTCCAATGGTGTAGGATTGGTAATGGCCGCTCGAAAGATATAGCAGGTATAGATGAAAGATAGATTTTCGTTACAAAAACTGTCATCTTAAATGATTAGGGGCGTTTTACGGTATGAGATCCCCTGATTAGGATGAATTGATGGCTGTAATTTGAAAGCACATTATATTGGCTTTCCAATGGTGTAGGATTGGTAATGGCCGCTCGAAAGATATAGCAGGTATAGATGAAAGATTATAGATTTTCGTTACAAAAACTGTCATCTTAAATGATTAGGGGCGTTTTACGGTATGAGATCCCCTGATTAGGAGGGATTGTTGGGTGTCATTTGAAAGCACATTGTATTGGCTTTCCAATGGTGTAGGATTGGTAATGGCCGCTCGAAAGATATAGCAGTGATAGAAGAAAGCTTATAGGTTTTGGTTAAAAAAACTGTCATCTTAAATGATTAGGGGCGTTTTATGGTATGAGATCCCCTGATTAGGAGGGCTTGTTGGGTGTCATTTGAAAGCACATTCTATTGGCTTTCCAATGGTGTAGGATTGGTAATGGCCGCTCGAAAGATATAGCAGTGATAGAAGAAAGATTATAGATTTTGGTTACAAAAAGTGTCATCTTAAAGGATTAGGGTCGATTTACGGTATGAGATCCCCTGATTAGGATGGATTATTAGGTGTCATTTGAAAGTACATTCCATTGGCTTTCCAATGGTGTAGGATTGGTAATGGCCGCTCGAAAGATATAGCAGTGATAGAAGAAAGATTATAGATTTTGGTTACAATAAGTGTCATCTTAAAGGATTAGGGGCGATTTACGGTATGATATCCCCTGATTAGAATGGATTATTAGGTGTCATTTGAAAGCACATTCCATTGGCTTTCCAATGGTGTAGGATTGGTAATGGCCGCTCGAAAGATATAGCAGGTAAAGATGAAAGATTATAGATTTTCGTTACAAAAACTGTCATCTTAAAGGATTAGGGGCGTTTTATGGTATGAGATCCCCTGATTAGGAGGGCTTGTTGGGTGTCATTTGAAAGCACATTCTATTGGCTTTCCAATGGTGTAGGATTGGTAATGGCCGCTAGAAAGATATAGCAGTGATAGAAGAAAGATTATAGATTTTGGTTACAAAAAGTGTCATCTTAAAGGATTAGGGGCGATTTACGGTATGATATCCCCTGATTAGGATGGATTATTAGGTGTCATTTGAAAGCAAATTTTATTGGCTTTCCATTGTTGTAGGATTGGTAATGGCCGCTCGAAAGATATAGCAGGTATAGATGAAAGATTATAGATTTTCGTTACAAAAACTGTCATCTTAAATGATTAGGGGAGTTTTATGAGATCCCCTGATTAGGAGAGATTGTTGGGTGTCATTTGAAAGCACATTCCATTGGCTTTCCAATGGTGTAGGATTGGTGTTGGCCGCTGATAAGCTATAGATGCTATGAACGAAATATCCTAATTATGTCGAATAAGTAAATAAATATGAAAGCCAAATAGCCTACTGCAGGATTGAAAAAACTAAAAAGCTCTTTCCTAGGTTAATCCACCATTAAGGATTAATAAATTAGGGTCCATAGATAGGTTATTGCAAGGTTTTGTTGTTGGTATTGAATTGGTAATGGCCGCTCGAAAGATATAGCAGGTATAGATGAAAGATTATAGATTTTCGTTACAAAACTGTCATCTTAAATGATTAGGGGCGTTTTACGGTATGAGATCCCCTGATTAGGAGGGATTGCTGGGTGTCATTTGAAAGCACATTCCATTGGCTTTCCAATAGTGTAGGATTGGTAATGGTCGCTCGAAAGATATAGCAGGTATAGATGAAAGATTATAGATTTTCGTTACAAAAACTGTCATCTTAAAGGATTAGGGTCGTTTTATGGTATGAGATCCCCTGATTAGGAGGGATTGTTGGGTGTCATTTGAAAGCACATTCTATTGGCTTTCCAATGGTGTAGGATTGGTATTGGCCGCTGATAAGCTATAGATGCTATGAACGAAATATCCTAATTATGTCGAATAAGTAAATCAATATTGAAAAAACTAAAAAGCTCATTCCTAGGTTAATCCACCATTAAGGATAAATAAATTAGGGTCCATAGATAGGTTATTGCAAGGTTTTGTAGTTGGTAGTAAATTGGTAATGGCCGCTCGAAAGATATAGCAGGTATAGATGAAAGATTATAGGTTTTGGTTACAAAAACTGTCATCTTAAATGATTAGGGGTGTTTTATGGTATGAGATCCCCTGATTAGGAGGGATTGTTGGGTGTCATTTGAAAGCACATTATATTGGCTTTCCAATGGTGTAGGATTGGTAATGGCCGCTCGAAAGATATAGCAGGTATAGATGAAAGATTATAGATTTTCGTTACAAAAACTGTCATCTTAAATGATTAGGGTCGTTTTACGGTATGAGATCCCCTGATTAGGATGGATTGTTGGCTGTAATTTGAAAGGACATTATATTGGCTTTCCAATGGTGTAGGATTGGTAATGGCCGCTCGAAAGATATAGCAGGTATAGATGAAAGATTATAGATTTTCGTTACAAAAACTGTCATCTTAAATGATTAGGGGCGTTTTACGGTATGAGGTCCCCTGATTAGGAGGGATTGTTGGGTGTCATTTGAAAGCACATTGTATTGGCTTTCCAATGGTGTAGGATTGGTAATGGCCGCTCGAAAGATATAGCAGTGATAGAAGAAAGCTTATAGGTTTTGGTTAAAAAAACTGTCATCTTAAATGATTAGGGGCGATTTACGGTATGATATCCCCTGATTAGGATGGATTATTAGGTGTCATTTGAAAGCAAATTTTATTGGCTTTCCATTGTTGTAGGATTGGTAATGGCCGCTCGAAAGATATAGCAGGTATAGATGAAAGATTATAGATTTTCGTTACAAAAACTGTCATCTTAAATGATTAGGGGCGTTTTATGAGATCCCCTGATTAGGAGAGATTGTTGGGTGTCATTTGAAAGCACATTCCATTGGCTCTCCAATGGTGTAGGATTGGTGTTGGCCGCTGATAAGCTATAGATGCTATGAACGAAATATCCTAATTATGTCGAATAAGTAAATAAATATGAAAGCCAAATAGCCTACTGCAGGATTGAAAAAACTAAAAAGCTCTTTCCTAGGTTAATCCACCATTAAGGATTAATAAATTAGGGTCCATAGATAGGTTATTGCAAGGTTTTGTTGTTGGTATTGAATTGGTAATGGCCGCTCGAAAGATATAGCAGGTATAGATGAAAGATTATAGATTTTCGTTACAAAACTGTCATCTTAAATGATTAGGGGCGTTTTACGGTATGAGATCCCCTGATTAGGAGGGATTGCTGGGTGTCATTTGAAAGCACATTCCATTGGCTTTCCAATAGTGTAGGATTGGTAATGGTCGCTCGAAAGATATAGCAGGTATAGATGAAAGATTATAGATTTTCGTTACAAAAACTGTCATCTTAAAGGATTAGGGTCGTTTTATGGTATGAGATCCCCTGATTAGGAGGGATTGTTGGGTGTCATTTGAAAGCACATTCTATTGGCTTTCCAATGGTGTAGGATTGGTAATGGCCGCTGATAAGCTATAGATGCTATGAACGAAATATCCTAATTATGTCGAATAAGTAAATCAATATTGAAAAAACTAAAAAGCTCATTCCTAGGTTAATCCACCATTAAGGATAAATAAATTAGGGTCCATAGATAGGTTATTGCAAGGTTTTGTAGTTGGTAGTAAATTGGTAATGGCCGCTCGAAAGATATAGCAGGTATAGATGAAAGATTATAGGTTTTGGTTACAAAAACTGTCATCTTAAATGATTAGGGGTGTTTTATGGTATGAGATCCCCTGATTAGGAGGGATTGTTGGGTGTCATTTGAAAGCACATTATATTGGCTTTCCAATGGTGTAGGATTGGTAATGGCCGCTCGAAAGATATAGCAGGTATAGATGAAAGATTATAGATTTTCGTTACAAAAACTGTCATCTTAAATGATTAGGGTCGTTTTACGGTATGAGATCCCCTGATTAGGATGGATTGTTGGCTGTAATTTGAAAGGACATTATTGGCTTTCCAATGGTGTAGGATTGGTAATGGCCGCTCGAAAGATATAGCAGGTATAGATGAAAGATTATAGATTTTCGTTACAAAAACTGTCATCTTAAATGATTAGGGGCGTTTTACGGTATGAGGTCCCCTGATTAGGAGGGATTGTTGGGTGTCATTTGAAAGCACATTGTATTGGCTTTCCAATGGTGTAGGATTGGTAATGGCCGCTCGAAAGATATAGCAGTGATAGAAGAAAGCTTATAGGTTTTGGTTAAAAAAACTGTCATCTTAAATGATAAGGGGCGTTTTATGGTATGAGATCCCCTGATTAGGAGGGCTTGTTGGGTGTCATTTGAAAGCACATTCTATTGGCTTTCCAATGGTGTAGGATTGGTAATGGCCGCTCAAAAGATATAGCAGTGATAGAAGAAAGATTATAGATTTTGGTTACAAAAAGTGTCATCTTAAAGGATTAGGGTCGATTTACGGTATGAGATCCCCTGATTAGGGTGGATTATTAGGTGTCATTTGAAAGTACATTCTATTGGCTTTCCAATGGTGTAGGATTGGTAATAGCCGCTCGAAAGATATAGCAGTGATAGAAGAAAGATTATAGATTTTGGTTACAAAAAGTGTCATCTTGAAGGATTAGGGGCGATTTACGGTATGATACCCCTGATTAGGATGGATTATTAGGTGTCATTTGAAAGCACATTCCATTGGCTTTCCAATGGTGTAGGATTGGTAATGGCCGCTCGAAAGATATAGCAGGTAAAGATGAAAGATTATAGATTTTCGTTACAAAAACTGTCATCTTAAAGGATTAGGGGCGTTTTATGGTATGAGATCCCCTAATTAGGAGGGCTTGTTGGGTGTCATTTGAAAGCACATTCTATTGGTTTTCCAATGGTGTAGGATTGGTAATGGCCGCTAGAAAGATATAGCAGTGATAGAAGAAAGATTATAGATTTTGGTTACAAAAAGTGTCATCTTAAAGGATTAGGGGCGATTTACGGTATGATATCCCCTGATTAGGATGGATTATTAGGTGTCATTTGAAAGCACATTTTATTGGCTTTCCAATGGTGTAGGATTGGTAATGGCCGCTCGAAAGATATAGCAGGTATAGATGAAAGATTATAGATTTTCGTTACAAAACTGTCATCTTAAATGATTAGGGGCGTTTTACGGTATGAGATCCCCTGATTAGAAGGGATTGTTGGGTGTCATTTGAAAGCACATTCCATTGGCTTTCCAATAGTGTAGGATTGGTAATGGTCGCTCGAAAGATATAGCAGGTATAGATGAAAGATTATAGATTTTCGTTACAAAAAGTGTCATCTTAAAGGATTAGGGGCGCTTTACGGTATGATATCCCCTGATTAGGATGGATTATTAGGTGTCATTTGAAAGCACATTCCATTGGCTTTCCAATGGTGTAGGATTGGTAATGGCCGCTCGAAAGATATAGCAGGTAGGCCTATAGATGAAAGATTATAGATTTTCGTTACAAAAACTGTCATCTTAAAGGATTAGGGTCTTTTTATGGTATGAGATCCCCTGATTAGGAGGGATTGTTGGGTGTCATTTGAAAGCACATTCTATTGGCTTTCCAATGGTGTAGGATTGGTAATGGCCGCTGATAAGCTATAGATGCTATGAACGAAATATCCTAATTATGTCGAATAAGTAAATAAATATGAAAGCCAAATAGCCTACTGTAGGATTGAAAAAACTAAAAAGCTCATTCCTAGGTTAATCCACCATTAAGGATAAATAAATTAGGGTCCATAGATAGGTTATTGCAAGGTTTTGTAGTTGGTAGTAAATTGGTAATGGCCGCTCGAAAGATATAGCAGGTATAGATGAAAGATTATAGGTTTTGGTTACAAAAACTGTCATCTTAAATGATTAGTTTTACGGTATGAGATCCCCTGATTAGGATGGATTGTTGGCTGTAATTTGAAAGCACATTATATTGGCTTTCCAATGGTGTAGGATTGGTAATGGTCGCTCGAAAGATATAGCAGGTATAGATGAAATATTATAGATTTTGGTTACAAAAACTGTCATCTTAAAGGATTAGGGGCGCTTTACGGTATGATATCCCCTGATTAGGATGGATTATTAGGTGTCATTTGAAAGCACATTCCATTGTCTTTCCAATGGTGTAGGATTGGTAATGGCCGCTCGAAAGATATAGCAGGTATAGATGAAAGATTATAGATTTTCGTTACAAAAACTGTTATCTTAAAGGATTAGGGGCGTTTTATGGTATGAGATCCCCTGATTAGGAGGGATTGTTGGGTGTCATTTGAAAGCACATTCTATTGGCTTTCCAATGGTGTAGGATTGGTAATGGCCGCTGATAAGCTATAGATGCTATGAACGAAATATCCTAATTATGTCGAATAAGTAAATAAATATGAAAGCCAAATAGCCTACTGCAGGATTGACAAAACTAAAAAGCTCATTCCTAGGTTAATCCACCATTAAGGATAAATAAATTAGGGTCCATAGATAGGTTATTGCAAGGTTTTGTAGTTGGTAGTAAATTGGTAATGGCCGCTCGAAAGATATAGCAGGTATAGATGAAAGATTATAGATTTTGGTTACAAAAACTGTCATCTTAAATGATTAGGGGCGTTTTATGGTATGAGATCCCCTGATTAGGAGGGATTGTTGGGTGTCATTTGAAAGCACATTATATTGGCTTTCCAATGGTGTAGGATTGGTAATGGCCGCTCGAAAGATATAGCAGGTATAGATGAAAGATAGATTTTCGTTACAAAAACTGTCATCTTAAATGATTAGGGGCGTTTTACGGTATGAGATCCCCTGATTAGGATGAATTGTTGGCTGTAATTTGAAAGCACATTATATTGGCTTTCCAATGGTGTAGGATTGGTAATGGCCGCTCGAAAGATATAGCAGGTATAGATGAAAGATTATAGATTTTCGTTACAAAAACTGTCATCTTAAATGATTAGGGGCGTTTTACGGTATGAGATCCCCTGATTAGGAGGGATTGTTGGGTGTCATTTGAAAGCACATTGTATTGGCTTTCCAATGGTGTAGGATTGGTAATGGCCGCTCGAAAGATATAGCAGTGATAGAAGAAAGCTTATAGGTTTTGGTTAAAAAAACTGTCATCTTAAATGATTAGGGGCGTTTTATGGTATGAGATCCCCTGATTAGGAGGGCTTGTTGGGTGTCATTTGAAAGCACATTCTATTGGCTTTCCAATGGTGTAGGATTGGTAATGGCCGCTCGAAAGATATAGCAGTGATAGAAGAAAGATTATAGATTTTGGTTACAAAAAGTGTCATCTTAAAGGATTAGGGTCAATTTACGGTATGAGATCCCCTGATTAGGATGGATTATTAGGTGTCATTTGAAAGTACATTCCATTGGCTTTCCAATGGTGTAGGATTGGTAATGGCCGCTCGAAAGATATAGCAGTGATAGAAGAAAGATTATAGATTTTGGTTACAATAAGTGTCATCTTAAAGGATTAGGGGCGATTTACGGTATGATATCCCCTGATTAGGATGGATTATTAGGTGTCATTTGAAAGCACATTCCATTGGCTTTCCAATGGTGTAGGATTGGTAATGGCCGCTCGAAAGATATAGCAGGTAAAGATGAAAGATTATAGATTTTCGTTACAAAAACTGTCATCTTAAAGGATTAGGGGCGTTTTATGGTATGAGATCCCCTGATTAGGAGGGCTTGTTGGGTGTCATTTGAAAGCACATTCTATTGGCTTTCCAATGGTGTAGGATTGGTAATGGCCGCTAGAAAGATATAGCAGTGATAGAAGAAAGATTATAGATTTTGGTTACAAAAAGTGTCATCTTAAAAGATTAGGGGCGATTTACGGTATGATATCCCCTGATTAGGATGGATTATTAGGTGTCATTTGAAAGCAAATTTTATTGGCTTTCCATTGTTGTAGGATTGGTAATGGCCGCTCGAAAGATATAGCAGGTATAGATGAAAGATTATAGATTTTCGTTACAAAAACTGTCATCTTAAATGATTAGGGGCGTTTTATGAGATCCCCTGATTAGGAGAGATTGTTGGGTGTCATTTGAAAGCACATTCCATTGGCTTTCCAATGGTGTAGGATTGGTGTTGGCCGCTGATAAGCTATAGATGCTATGAACGAAATATCCTAATTATGTCGAATAAGTAAATAAATATGAAAGCCAAATAGCCTACTGCAGGATTGAAAAAACTAAAAAGCTCATTCCTAGGTTAATCCACCATTAAGGATTAATAAATTAGGGTCCATAGATAGGTTATTGCAAGGTTTTGTTGTTGGTATTGAATTGGTAATGGCCGCTCGAAAGATATAGCAGGTATAGATGAAAGATTATAGATTTTCGTTACAAAACTGTCATCTTAAATGATTAGGGGCGTTTTACGGTATGAGATCCCCTGATTAGGAGGGATTGCTGGGTGTCATTTGAAAGCACATTCCATTGGCTTTCCAATAGTGTAGGATTGGTAATGGTCGCTCGAAAGATATAGCAGGTATAGATGAAAGATTATAGATTTTGGTTACAAAAACTGTCATCTTAAAGGATTAGGGGCGCTTTACGGTATGATATCCCCTGATTAGGATGGATTATTAGGTGTCATTTGAAAGCACATTCCATTGGCTTTCCAATGGTGTAGGATTGGTAATGGCCGCTCGAAAGATATAGCAGGTAGGCCTATAGATGAAAGATTATAGATTTTCGTTACAAAAACTGTCATCTTAAAGGATTAGGGTCGTTTTATGGTATGAGATCCCCTGATTAGGAGGGATTGTTGGGTGTCATTTGAAAGCACATTCTATTGGCTTTCCAATGGTGTAGGATTGGTAATGGCCGCTGATAAGCTATAGATGCTATGAACGAAATATCCTAATTATGTCGAATAAGTAAATAAATATGAAAGCCAAATAGCCTACTGCAGGATTGAAAAAACTAAAAAGCTCATTCCTAGGTTAATCCACCATTAAGGATAAATAAATTAGGGTCCATAGATAGGTTATTGCAAGGTTTTGTAGTTGGTAGTAAATTGGTAATGGCCGCTCGAAAGATATAGCAGGTATAGATGAAAGATTATAGGTTTTGGTTACAAAAACTGTCATCTTAAATGATTAGGGGTGTTTTATGGTATGAGATCCCCTGATTAGGAGGGATTGTTGGTGTCATTTGAAAGCACATTATATTGGCTTTCCAATGGTGTAGGATTGGTAATGGCCGCTCGAAAGATATAGCAGGTATAGATGAAAGATTATAGATTTTCGTTACAAAAACTGTCATCTTAAATGATTAGGGTCGTTTTACGGTATGAGATCCCCTGATTAGGATGGATTGTTGGCTGTAATTTGAAAGGACATTATATTGGCTTTCCAATGGTGTAGGATTGGTAATGGCCGCTCGAAAGATATAGCAGGTATAGATGAAAGATTATAGATTTTCGTTACAAAAACTGTCATCTTAAATGATTAGGGGCGTTTTACGGTATGAGGTCCCCTGATTAGGAGGGATTGTTGGGTGTTATTTGAAAGCACATTGTATTGGCTTTCCAATGGTGTAGGATTGGTAATGGCCGCTCGAAAGATATAGCAGTGATAGAAGAAAGCTTATAGGTTTTGGTTAAAAAAACTGTCATCTTAAATGATTAGGGGCGTTTTATGGTATGAGATCCCCTGATTAGGAGGGCTTGTTGGGTGTCATTTGAAAGCACATTCTATTGGCTTTCCAATGGTGTAGGATTGGTAATGGCCGCTCGAAAGATATAGCAGGGATAGAAGAAAGATTATAGATTTTGGTTACAAAAAGTGTCATCTTAAAGGATTAGGGTCGATTTACGGTATGAGATCCCCTGATTAGGGTGGATTATTAGGTGTCATTTGAAAGTACATTCTATTGGCTTTCCAATGGTGTAGGATTGGTAATGGCCGCTCGAAAGATATAGCAGTGATAGAAGAAAAATTATAGATTTTGGTTACAAAAAGTGTCATCTTGAAGGATTAGGGGCGATTTACGGTATGATACCCCTGATTAGGATGGATTATTAGGTGTCATTTGAAAGCACATTCCATTGGCTTTCCAATGATGTAGGATTGGTAATGGCCGCTCGAAAGATATAGCAGGTAAAGATGAAAGATTATAGATTTTCGTTACAAAAACTGTCATCTTAAAGGATTAGGGGCGTTTTATGGTATGAGATCCCCTAATTAGGAGGGCTTGTTGGGTGTCATTTGAAAGCACATTCTATTGGTTTTCCAATGGTGTAGGATTGGTAATGGCCGCTAGAAAGATATAGCAGTGATAGAAGAAAGATTATAGATTTTGGTTACAAAAAGTGTCATCTTAAAGGATTAGGGGCGATTTACGGTATGATATCCCCTGATTAGGATGGATTATTTGGTGTCATTTGAAAGCACATTTTATTGGCTTTCCAATGGTGTAGGATTGGTAATGGCCGCTCGAAAGATATAGCAGGTATAGATGAAAGATTATAGATTTTCGTTACAAAACTGTCATCTTAAATGATTAGGGGCGTTTTACGGTATGAGATCCCCTGATTAGGAGGGATTGTTGGGTGTCATTTGAAAGCACATTCCATTGGCTTTCCAATAGTGTAGGATTGGTAATGGTCGCTCGAAAGATATAGCAGGTATAGATGAAAGATTATAGATTTTCGTTACAAAAAGTGTCATCTTAAAGGATTAGGGACGCTTTACGGTATGATATCCCCTGATTAGGATGGATTATTAGGTGTCATTTGAAAGCACATTCCATTGGCTTTCCAATGGTGTAGGATTGGTAATGGCCGCTCGAAAGATATAGCAGGTAGGCCTATAGATGAAAGATTATAGATTTTCGTTACAAAAACTGTCATCTTAAAGGATTAGGGTCTTTTTATGGTATGAGATCCCCTGATTAGGAGGATTGTTGGGTGTCATTTGAAAGCACATTCTATTGGCTTTCCAATGGTGTAGGATTGGTAATGGCCGCTGATAAGCTATAGATGCTATGAACGAAATATCCTAATTATGTCGAATAAGTAAATAAATATGAAAGCCAAATAGCCTACTGTAGGATTGAAAAAACTAAAAAGCTCATTCCTAGGTTAATCCACCATTAAGGATAAATAAATTAGGGTCCATAGATAGGTTATTGCAAGGTTTTGTAGTTGGTAGTAAATTGGTAATGGCCGCTCGAAAGATATAGCAGGTATAGATGAAAGATTATAGGTTTTGGTTACAAAAACTGTCATCTTAAATGATTAGGGGCGTTTTACGGTATGAGATCCCCTGATTAGGATGGATTGTTGGCTGTAATTTGAAAGCACATTATATTGGCTTTCCAATGGTGTAGGATTGGTAATGGTCGCTCGAAAGATATAGCAGGTATAGATGAAAGATTATAGATTTTGGTTACAAAAACTGTCATCTTAAAGGATTAGGGGCGCTTTACGGTATGATATCCCCTGATTAGGATGGATTATTAGGTGTCATTTGAAAGCACATTCCATTGTCTTTCCAATGGTGTAGGATTGGTAATGGCCGCTCGAAAGATATAGCAGGTATAGATGAAAGATTATAGATTTTCGTTACAAAAACTGTCATCTTAAAGGATTAGGGGCGTTTTATGGTATGAGATCCCCTGATTAGGAGGGATTGTTGGGTGTCATTTGAAAGCACATTCTATTGGCTTTCCAATGGTGTAGGATTGGTAATGGCCGCTGATAAGCTATAGATGCTATGAACGAAATATCCTAATTATGTCGAATAAGTAAATAAATATGAAAGCCAAATAGCCTACTGCAGGATTGAAAAAACTAAAAAGCTCATTCCTAGGTTAATCCACCATTAAGGATAAATAAATTAGGGTCCATAGATAGGTTATTGCAAGGTTTTGTAGTTGGTAGTAAATTGGTAATGGCCGCTCGAAAGATATAGCAGGTATAGATGAAAGATTATAGATTTTGGTTACAAAAACTGTCATCTTAAATGATTAGGGGCGTTTTATGGTATGAGATCCCCTGATTAGGAGGGATTGTTGGGTGTCATTTGAAAGCACATTATATTGGCTTTCCAATGGTGTAGGATTGGTAATGGCCGCTCGAAAGATATAGCAGGTATAGATGAAAGATAGATTTTCGTTACAAAAACTGTCATCTTAAATGATTAGGGGCGTTTTACGGTATTAGATCCCCTGATTAGGATGAATTGTTGGCTGTAATTTGAAAGCACATTATATTGGCTTTCCAATGGTGTAGGATTGGTAATGGCCGCTCGAAAGATATAGCAGTGATAGAAGAAAGCTTATAGGTTTTGGTTAAAAAAACTGTCATCTTAAATGATTAGGGGCGTTTTATGGTATGAGATCCCCTGATTAGGAGGGCTTGTTGGGTGTCATTTGAAAGCACATTCTATTGGCTTTCCAATGGTGTAGGATTGGTAATGGCCGCTCGAAAGATATAGCAGTGATAGAAGAAAGATTATAGATTTTGGTTACAAAAAGTGTCATCTTAAAGGATTAGGGTCGATTTACGGTATGAGATCCCCTGATTAGGATGGATTATTGGGTGTCATTTGAAAGTACATTCCATTGGCTTTCCAATGGTGTAGGATTGGTAATGGCCGCTCGAAAGATATAGCAGTGATAGAAGAAAGATTATAGATTTTGGTTACAATAAGTGTCATCTTAAAGGATTAGGGGCGATTTACGGTATGATATCCCCTGATTAGGATGGATTATTAGGTGTCATTTGAAAGCACATTCCATTGGCTTTCCAATGGTGTAGGATTGGTAATGGCCGCTCGAAAGATATAGCAGGTAAAGATGAAAGATTATAGATTTTCGTTACAAAAACTGTCATCTTAAAGGATTAGGGGCGTTTTATGGTATGAGATCCCCTGATTAGGAGGGCTTGTTGGGTGTCATTTGAAAGCACATTCTATTGGCTTTCCAATGGTGTAGGATTGGTAATGGCCGCTAGAAAGATATAGCAGTGATAGAAGAAAGATTATAGATTTTGGTTTCAAAAAGTGTCATCTTAAAGGATTAGGGTCGATTTACGGTATGATATCCCCTGATTAGGATGGATTATTAGGTGTCATTTGAAAGCAAATTTTATTGGCTTTCCATTGTTGTAGGATTGGTAATGGCCGCTCGAAAGATATAGCAGGTATAGATGAAAGATTATAGATTTTCGTTACAAAAACTGTCATCTTAAATGATTAGGGGCGTTTTATGAGATCCCCTGATTAGGAGAGATTGTTGGGTGTCATTTGAAAGCACATTCCATTGGCTTTCCAATGGTGTAGGATTGGTGTTGGCCGCTGATAAGCTATAGATGCTATGAACGAAATTATAATTATTCGAATAAGTAAATAAATATGAAAGCCAAATAGCCTACTGCAGGATTGAAAAAACTAAAAAGCTCATTCCTAGGTTATCCACCATTAGGATTAATAATTAGGGTCCATAGATAGGTTATTGCAAGGTTTTGTTGTTGGTATGAATTGGTAATGGCCGCTCGAAAGATATAGCAGGTATAGATGAAAGATTATAGATTTTCGTTACAAAACTGTCATCTTAAATGATTAGGGGCGTTTTTACGGTATGAGATCCCCTGATTAGGAGGGATTGCTGGGTGTCATTTGAAAGCACATTCCATTGGCTTTCCAATAGTGTAGGATTGGTAATGGTCGCTCGAAAGATATAGCAGGTATAGATGAAAGATTATAGATTTTCGTTACAAAAAGTGTCATCTTAAAGGATTAGGGGCGCTTTACGGTATGATATCCCCTGATTAGGATGGATTATTAGGTGTCATTTGAAAGCACATTCCATTGGCTTTCCAATGGTGTAGGATTGGTAATGGCCGCTCGAAAGATATAGCAGGTAGGCCTATAGATGAAAGATTATAGATTTTCGTTACAAAAACTGTCATCTTAAAGGATTAGGGTCGTTTTATGGTATGAGATCCCCTGATTAGGAGAGATTGTTGGGTGTCATTTGAAAGCACATTCTATTGGCTTTCCAATGGTGTAGGATTGGTAATGGCCGCTGATAAGCTATAGATGCTATGAACGAAATATCCTAATTATGTCGAATAAGTAAATCAATATGAAAGCCAAATAGCCTACTGCAGGATTGAAAAAACTAAAAAGCTCATTCCTAGGTTAATCCACCATTAAGGATAAATAAATTAGGGTCCATAGATAGGTTATTGCAAGGTTTTGTAGTTGGTAGTAAATTGGTAATGGCCGCTCGAAAGATATAGCAGGTATAGATGAAAGATTATAGGTTTTGGTTACAAAAACTGTCATCTTAAATGATTAGGGGTGTTTTATGGTATGAGATCCCCTGATTAGGAGGGATTGTTGGGTGTCATTTGAAAGCACATTATATTGGCTTTCCAATGGTGTAGGATTGGTAATGGCCGCTCGAAAGATATAGCAGGTATAGATGAAAGATTATAGATTTTCGTTACAAAAACTGTCATCTTAAATGATTAGGGTCGTTTTACGGTATGAGATCCCCTGATTAGGATGGATTGTTGGCTGTTATTTGAAAGGACATTATATTGGCTTTCCAATGGTGTAGGATTGGTAATGGCCGCTCGAAAGATATAGCAGGTATAGATGAAAGATTATAGATTTTCGTTACAAAAACTGTCATCTTAAATGATTAGGGGCGTTTTACGGTATGAGGTCCCCTGATTAGGAGGGATTGTTGGGTGTCATTTGAAAGCACATTGTATTGGCTTTCCAATGGTGTAGGATTGGTAATGGCCGCTCGAAAGATATAGCAGTGATAGAAGAAAGCTTATAGGTTTTGGTTAAAAAAACTGTCATCTTAAATGATTAGGGGCGTTTTATGGTATGAGATCCCCTGATTAGGAGGGCTTGTTGGGTGTCATTTGAAAGCACATTCTATTGGCTTTCCAATGGTGTAGGATTGGTAATGGCTGCTCGAAAGATATAGCAGTGATAGAAGAAAGATTATAGATTTTGGTTACAAAAAGTGTCATCTTAAATGATTAGGGTCGATTTACGGTATGAGATCCCCTGATTAGGGTGGATTATTAGGTGTCATTTGAAAGTACATTCTATTGGCTTTCCAATGGTGTAGGATTGGTAATGGCCGCTCGAAAGATATAGCAGTGATAGAAGAAAGATTATAGATTTTGGTTACAAAAAGTGTCATCTTGAAGGATTAGGGGCGATTTACGGTATGATACCCCTGATTAGGATGGATTATTAGGTGTCATTTGAAAGCACATTCCATTGGCTTTCCAATGGTGTAGGATTGGTAATGGCCGCTCGAAAGATATAGCAGGTAAAGATGAAAGATTATAGATTTTCGTTACAAAAACTGTCATCTTAAAGGATTAGGGGCGTTTTATGGTATGAGATCCCCTAATTAGGAGGGCTTGTTGGGTGTCATTTGAAAGCACATTCTATTGGTTTTCCAATGGTGTAGGATTGGTAATGGCCGCTAGAAAGATATAGCAGTGATAGAAGAAAGATTATAGATTTTGGTTACAAAAAGTGTCATCTTAAAGGATTAGGGGCGATTTACGGTATGATATCCCCTGATTAGGATGGATTATTAGGTGTCATTTGAAAGCACATTTTATTGGCTTTCCAATGGTGTAGGATTGGTAATGGCCGCTCGAAAGATATAGCAGGTATAGATGAAAGATTATAGATTTTCGTTACAAAACTGTCATCTTAAATGATTAGGGGCGTTTTACGGTATGAGATCCCCTGATTAGGAGGGATTGTTGGGTGTCATTTGAAAGCACATTCTATTGGCTTTCCAATGGTGTAGGATTGGTAATGGCCGCTCGAAAGATATAGCAGTGATAGAAGAAAGATTATAGATTTTGGTTACAAAAAGTGTCATCTTAAAGGATTAGGGTCGATTTACGGTATGAGATCCCTGATTAGGATGGATTATTAGGTGTCATTTGAAAGTACATTCCATTGGCTTTCCAATGGTGTAGGATTGGTAATGGCCGCTCGAAAGATATAGCAGTGATAGAAGAAAGATTATAGATTTTGGTTACAATAAGTGTCATCTTAAAGGATTAGGGGCGATTTACGGTATGATATCCCCTGATTAGGATGGATTATTAGGTGTCATTTGAAAGCACATTCCATTGGCTTTCCAATGGTGTAGGATTGGTAATGGCCGCTCGAAAGATATAGCAGGTAAAGATGAAAGATTATAGATTTTCGTTACAAAAACTGTCATCTTAAAGGATTAGGGGCGTTTTATGGTATGAGATCCCCTGATTAGGAGGGCTTGTTGGGTGTCATTTGAAAGCACATTCTATTGGCTTTCCAATGGTGTAGGATTGGTAATGGCCGCTAGAAAGATATAGCAGTGATAGAAGAAAGATTATAGATTTTGGTTACAAAAAGTGTCATCTTAAAGGATTAGGGGCGATTTACGGTATGATATCCCCTGATTAGGATGGATTATTAGGTGTCATTTGAAAGCAAATTTTATTGGCTTTCCATTGTTGTAGGATTGGTAATGGCCGCTCGAAAGATATAGCAGGTATAGATGAAAGATTATAGATTTTCGTTACAAAAACTGTCATCTTAAATGATTAGGGGCGTTTTATGAGATCCCCTGATTAGGAGAGATTGTTGGGTGTCATTTGAAAGCACATTCCATTGGCTTTCCAATGGTGTAGGATTGGTGTTGGCCGCTGATAAGCTATAGATGCTATGAACGAAATATCCTAATTATGTCGAATAAGTAAATAAATATGAAAGCCAAATAGCCTACTGCAGGATTGAAAAAACTAAAAAGCTCATTCCTAGGTTAATCCACCATTAAGGATTAATAAATTAGGGTCCATAGATAGGTTATTGCAAGGTTTTGTTGTTGGTATTGAATTGGTAATGGCCGCTCGAAAGATATAGCAGGTATAGATGAAAGATTATAGATTTTCGTTACAAAACTGTCATCTTAAATGATTAGGGGCGTTTTACGGTATGAGATCCCCTGATTAGGAGGGATTGCTGGGTGTCATTTGAAAGCACATTCCATTGGCTTTCCAATAGTGTAGGATTGGTAATGGTCGCTCGAAAGATATAGCAGGTATAGATGAAAGATTATAGATTTTCGTTACAAAAAGTGTCATCTTAAAGGATTAGGGGCGCTTTACGGTATGATATCCCCTGATTAGGATGGATTATTAGGTGTCATTTGAAAGCACATTCCATTGGCTTTCCAATGGTGTAGGATTGGTAATGGCCGCTCGAAAGATATAGCAGGTAGGCTATAGATGAAAGATTATAGATTTTCGTTACAAAAACTGTCATCTTAAAGGATTAGGGTCGTTTTATGGTATGAGATCCCCTGATTAGGAGGGATTGTTGGGTGTCATTTGAAAGCACATTCTATTGGCTTTCCAATGGTGTAGGATTGGTAATGGCCGCTGATAAGCTATAGATGCTATGAACGAAATATCCTAATTATGTCGAATAAGTAAATCAATATGAAAGCCAAATAGCCTACTGCAGGATTGAAAAAACTAAAAAGCTCATTCCTAGGTTAATCCACCATTAAGGATAAATAAATTAGGGTCCATAGATAGGTTATTGCAAGGTTTTGTAGTTGGTAGTAAATTGGTAATGGCCGCTCGAAAGATATAGCAGGTATAGATGAAAGATTATAGGTTTTGGTTACAAAAACTGTCATCTTAAATGATTAGGGGTGTTTTATGGTATGAGATCCCCTGATTAGGAGGGATTGTTGGGTGTCATTTGAAAGCACATTATATTGGCTTTCCAATGGTGTAGGATTGGTAATGGCCGCTCGAAAGATATAGCAGGTATAGATGAAAGATTATAGATTTTCGTTACAAAAACTGTCATCTTAAATGATTAGGGTCGTTTTACGGTATGAGATCCCCTGATTAGGATGGATTGTTGGCTGTAATTTGAAAGGACATTATATTGGCTTTCCAATGGTGTAGGATTGGTAATGGCCGCTCGAAAGATATAGCAGGTATAGATGAAAGATTATAGATTTTCGTTACAAAAACTGTCATCTTAAATGATTAGGGGCGTTTTACGGTATGAGGTCCCCTGATTAGGAGGGATTGTTGGGTGTCATTTGAAAGCACATTGTATTGGCTTTCCAATGGTGTAGGATTGGTAATGGCCGCTCGAAAGATATAGCAGTGATAGAAGAAAGCTTATAGGTTTTGGTTAAAAAAACTGTCATCTTAAATGATTAGGGGCGTTTTATGGTATGAGATCCCCTGATTAGGATGGCTTGTTGGGTGTCATTTGAAAGCACATTCTATTGGCTTTCGAATGGTGTAGGATTGGTAATGGCTGCTCGAAAGATATAGCAGTGATAGAAGAAAGATTATAGATTTTGGTTACAAAAAGTGTCATCTTAAAGGATTAGGGTCGATTTACGGTATGAGATCCCCTGATTAGGGTGGATTATTAGGTGTCATTTGAAAGTACATTCTATTGGCTTTCCAATGGTGTAGGATTGGTAATGGCCGCTCGAAAGATATAGCAGTGATAGAAGAAAGATTATAGATTTTGGTTACAAAAAGTGTCATCTTGAAGGATTAGGGGCGATTTACGGTATGATACCCCTGATTAGGATGGATTATTAGGTGTCATTTGAAAGCACATTCCATTGGCTTTCCAATGGTGTAGGATTGGTAATGGCCGCTCGAAAGATATAGCAGGTAAAGATGAAAGATTATAGATTTTCGTTACAAAAACTGTCATCTTAAAGGATTAGGGGCGTTTTATGGTATGAGATCCCCTAATTAGGAGGGCTTGTTGGGTGTCATTTGAAAGCACATTCTATTGGTTTTCCAATGGTGTAGGATTGGTAATGGCCGCTAGAAAGATATAGCAGTGATAGAAGAAAGATTATAGATTTTGGTTACAAAAAGTGTCATCTTAAAGGATTAGGGGCGATTTACGGTATGATATCCCCTGATTAGGATGGATTATTAGGTGTCATTTGAAAGCACATTTTATTGGCTTTCCAATGGTGTAGGATTGGTAATGGCCGCTCGAAAGATATAGCAGGTATAGATGAAAGATTATAGATTTTCGTTACAAAACTGTCATCTTAAATGATTAGGGGCGTTTTACGGTATGAGATCCCCTGATTAGGAGGGATTGTTGGGTGTCATTTGAAAGCACATTCCATTGGCTTTCCAATAGTGTAGGATTGGTAATGGTCGCTCGAAAGATATAGCAGGTATAGATGAAAGATTATAGATTTTCGTTACAAAAAGTGTCATCTTAAAGGATTAGGGGCGCTTTACGGTATGATATCCCCTGATTAGGATGGATTATTAGGTGTCATTTGAAAGCACATTCCATTGGCTTTCCAATGGTGTAGGATTGGTAATGGCCGCTCGAAAGATATAGCAGGTAGGCCTATAGATGAAAGATTATAGATTTTCGTTACAAAAACTGTCATCTTAAAGGATTAGGGTCTTTTTATGGTATGAGATCCCCTGATTAGGAGGGATTGTTGGGTGTCATTTGAAAGCACATTCTATTGGCTTTCCAATGGTGTAGGATTGGTAATGGCCGCTGATAAGCTATAGATGCTATGAACGAAATATCCTAATTATGTCGAATAAGTAAATAAATATGAAAGCCAAATAGCCTACTGTAGGATTGAAAAAACTAAAAAGCTCATTCCTAGGTTAATCCACCATTAAGGATAAATAAATTAGGGTCCATAGATAGGTTATTGCAAGGTTTTGTAGTTGGTAGTAAATTGGTAATGGCCGCTCGAAAGATATAGCAGGTATAGATGAAAGATTATAGGTTTTGGTTACAAAAACTGTCATCTTAAATGATTAGGGGCGTTTTACGGTATGAGATCCCCTGATTAGGATGGATTGTTGGCTGTAATTTGAAAGCACATTATATTGGCTTTCCAATGGTGTAGGATTGGTAATGGCCGCTCGAAAGATATAGCAGGTATAGATGAAAGATTATTGATTTTCGTTACAAAAACTGTCATCTTAAATGATTAGGGTCGTTTTACGGTATGAGATCCCCTGATTAGGAGGAATTGTTGGGTGTCATTTGAAAGCACATTGTATTGGCTTTCCAATGGTGTAGGATTGGTAATGGCCGCTCGAAAGATATAGCAGTGATAGAAGAAAGCTTATAGGTTTTGGTTAAAAAAACTGTCATCTTAAATGATTAGGGGCGTTTTATGGTATGAGATCCCCTGATTAGGAGGGCTTGTTGGGTGTCATTTGAAAGCATATTCTATTGGCTTTCCAATGGTGTAGGATTGGTAATGGCCGCTCGAAAGATATAGCAGTGATAGAAGAAAGATTATAGATTTTGGTTACAAAAAGTGTCATCTTAAAGGATTAGGGTCGATTTACGGTATGAGATCCCCTGATTAGGGTGGATTATTAGGTGTCATTTGAAAGTACATTCCATTGGCTTTCCAATGGTGTAGGATTGGTAATGGCCGCTCGAAAGATATAGCAGTGATAGAAGAAAGATTATAGATTTTGGTTACAAAAACTGTCATCTTAAAGGATTAGGGGCGATTTACGGTATGATATCCCCTGATTAGGATGGATTATTAGGTGTCATTTGAAAGCATATTCCATTGGCTTTCCAATGGTGTAGGATTGGTAATGGTCGCTCGAAAGATATAGCAGGTAAAGATGAAGGATTATAGATTTTCGTTACAAAACTGTCATCTTAAAGGATTAGGGGCGTTTTATGGTATGAGATCCCCTGATTAGGAGGGCTTGTTGGGTGTCATTTGAAAGCACATTCTATTGGCTTTCCAATGGTGTAGGATTGGTAATGGCCGCTAGAAAGATATAGCAGTGATAGAAGAAAGATTATAGAGTTTGGTTACAAAAAGTGTCATCTTAAAGGATTAGGGGCGATTTACGGTATGATATCCCCTGATTAGGATGGATTATTAGGTGTAATTTGAAAGCACATTTTATTGGCTTTCCAATGGTGTAGGATTGGTAATGGCCGCTCGAAAGATATAGCAGGTATAGATGAAAGATTATAGATTTTCGTTACAAAAACTGTCATCTTAAATGATTAGGGGCGTTTTATGAGATCCCCTGATTAGGAGAGATTGTTGGGTGTCATTTGAAAGCACATTCCATTGGCTTTCCAATGGTGTAGGATTGGTGTTGGCCACTGATAAGCTATAGATGCTATGAACGAAATATCCTAATTATGTCGAATAAGTAAATAAATATGAAAGCCAAATAGCCTACTGCAGGATTGAAAAAACTAAAAAGCTCATTCCTAGGTTAATCCACCATTAAGGATAAATAAATTAGGGTCCATAGATAGGTTATTGCAAGGTTTTGTTGTTGGTATTGAATTGGTAATGGCCGCTCGAAAGATATAGCAGGTATAGATGAAAGATTATAGATTTTCGTTACAAAACTGTCATCTTAAATGATTAGGGGCGTTTTACGGTATGAGATCCCCTGATTAGGAGGGATTGCTGGGTGTCATTTGAAAGCACATTCCATTGGCTTTCCAATAGTGTAGGATTGGTAATGGTCGCTCGAAAGATATAGCAGGTATAGATGAAAGATTATAGATTTTCGTTACAAAAAGTGTCATCTTAAAGGATTAGGGGCGCTTTACGGTATGATATCCCCTGATTAGGATGGATTATTAGGTGTCATTTGAAAGCACATTCCATTGGCTTTCCAATGGTATAGGATTGGTAATGGCCGCTCGAAAGATATAGCAGGTAGGCCTATAGATGAAAGATTATAGATTTTCGTTACAAAAACTGTCATCTTAAAGGATTAGGGTCGTTTTATGGTATGAGATCCCCTGATTAGGAGGGATTGTTGGGTGTCATTTGAAAGCACATTCTATTGGCTTTCCAATGGTGTAGGATTGGTAATGGCCGCTGATAAGCTATAGATGCTATGAACGAAATATCCTAATTATGTCGAATAAGTAAATAAATATGAAAGCCAAATAGCCTACTGCAGGATTGAAAAAACTAAAAAGCTCATTCCTAGGTTAATCCACCATTAAGGATAAATAAATTAGGGTCCTTAGATAGGTTATTGCAAGGTTTTGTAGTTGGTAGTAAAGTGGTAATGGCCGCTCGAAAGATATAGCAGGTATAGATGAAAGATTATAGATTTTCGTTACAAAAACTGTCATCTTAAATGATTAGGGTCGTTTTACGGTATGAGATCCCCTGATTAGGATGGATTGTTGGCTGTAATTTGAAAGGACATTATATTGGCTTTCCAATGGTGTAGGATTGGTAATGGCCGCTCGAAAGATATAGCAGGTATAGATGAAAGATTATAGATTTTCGTTACAAAAACTGTCATCTTAAATGATTAGGGGCGTTTTACGGTATGAGGTCCCCTGATTAGGAGGGATTGTTGGGTGTCATTTGAAAGCACATTGTATTGGCTTTCCAATGGTGTAGGATTGGTAATGGCCGCTCGAAAGATATAGCAGTGATAGAAGAAAGCTTATAGGTTTTGGTTAAAAAAACTGTCATCTTAAATGATTAGGGGCGTTTTATGGTATGAGATCCCCTGATTAGGAGGGTTTGTTGGGTGTCATTTGAAAGCACATTCTATTGGCTTTCCAATGGTGTAGGATTGGTAATGGCCGCTCGAAAGATATAGCAGTGATAGAAGAAAGATTATAGATTTTGGTTACAAAAAGTGTCATCTTAAAGGATTAGGGTCGATTTACGGTATGAGATCCCCTGATTAGGGTGGATTATTAGGTGTCATTTGAAAGTACATTCTATTGGCTTTCCAATGGTGTAGGATTGGTAATGGCCGCTCGAAAGATATAGCAGTGATAGAAGAAAGATTATAGATTTTGGTTACAAAAAGTGTCATCTTGAAGGATTAGGGGCGATTTACGGTATGATACCCCTGATTAGGATGGATTATTAGGTGTCATTTGAAAGCACATTCCATTGGCTTTCCAATGGTGTAGGATTGGTAATGGCCGCTCGAAAGATATAGCAGGTAAAGATGAAAGATTATAGATTTTCGTTACAAAAACTGTCATCTTAAAGGATTAGGGGCGTTTTATGGTATGAGATCCCCTAATTAGGAGGGCTTGTTGGGTGTCATTTGAAAGCACATTCTATTGGTTTTCCAATGGTGTAGGATTGGTAATGGCCGCTAGAAAGATATAGCAGTGATAGAAGAAAGATTATAGATTTTGGTTACAAAAAGTGTCATCTTAAAGGATTAGGGGCGATTTACGGTATGATATCCCCTGATTAGGATGGATTATTAGGTGTCATTTGAAAGCACATTTTATTGGCTTTCCAATGGTGTAGGATTGGTAATGGCCGCTCGAAATATATAGCAGGTATAGATGAAAGATTATAGATTTTCGTTACAAAACTGTCATCTTAAATGATTAGGGGCGTTTTACGGTATGAGATCCCCTGATTAGGAGGGATTGTTGGGTGTCATTTGAAAGCACATTCCATTGGCTTTCCAATAGTGTAGGATCGGTAATGGTCGCTCAAAAGATATAGCAGGTATAGATGAAAGATTATGGATTTTCGTTACAAAAAGTGTCATCTTAAAGGATTAGGGGCGCTTTACGGTATGATATCCCCTGATTAGGATGGATTATTAGGTGTCATTTGAAAGCACATTCCATTGGCTTTCCAATGGTGTAGGATTGGTAATGGCCGCTCGAAAGATATAGCAGGTATAGATGAAAGATTATAGATTTTCGTTACAAAAACTGTCATCTTAAAGGATTAGGGTCGTTTTATGGTATGAGATCCCCTGATTAGGAGGGATTGTTGGGTGTCATTTGAAAGCACATTCTATTGGCTTTCCAATGGTGTAGGATTGGTAATGGCCGCTGATAAGCTATAGATGCTATGAACGAAATATCCTAATTATGTCGAATAAGTAAATAAATATGAAAGCCAAATAGCCTACTGCAGGATTGAAAAAACTAAAAAGCTCATTCCTAGGTTAATCCACCATTAAGGATAAATAAATTAGGGTCCATAGATAGGTTATTGCAAGGTTTTGTAGTTGGTAGTAAATTGGTAATGGCCGCTCGAAAGATATAGCAGGTATAGATGAAAGATTATAGGTTTTGGTTACAAAAACTGTCATCTTAAATGATTAGGGGCGTTTTACGGTATGAGATCCCCTGATTAGGGTCGATTGTTGGCTGTAATTTGAAAGCACATTATATTGGCTTTCCAATGGTGTAGGATTGGTAATGGCCGCTCGAAAGATATAGCAGGTATAGATGAAAGATTATAGATTTTCGTTACAAAAACTGTCATCTTAAATGATTAGGGTCGTTTTACGGTATGAGATCCCCTGATTAGGAGGAATTGTTGGGTGTCATTTGAAAGCACATTTTATTGGCTTTCGAATGGTGTAGGATTGGTAATGGCCGCTCGAAAGATATAGCAGGTATTGATGAAAGATTATAGATTTTCGTTACAAAAACTGTCATCTTAAATTATTAGGGGCGTTTTATGAGATCCCCTGATTAGGAGAGATTGTTGGGTGTCATTTGAAAGCACATTCCATTGGCTTTCCAATGGTGTAAGATTGGTGTTGGCCGCTGATAAGCTATAGATGCTATGAACGATATATCCTAATTATGTCGAATAAGTAAATAAATATGAAAGCCAAATAGCCTACTGCAGGATTGAAAAAACTAAAAAGCTCATTCCTAGGTTAATCCACCATTAAGGATAAATAAATTAGGGTCCATAGATAGGTTATTGCAAGGTTTTGTTGTTGGTATTGAATTGGTAATGGCCGCTCGAAAGATATAGCAGGTATAGATGAAAGATTATAGATTTTCGTTACAAAACTGTCATCTTAAATTATTAGGGGCGTTTTACGGTATGAGATCCCCTGATTAGGAGGGATTGCTGGGTGTCATTTGAAAGCACATTCCATTGGCTTTCCAATAGTGTAGGATTGGTAATGGTCGCTCGAAAGATATAGCAGGTATAGATGAAAGATTATAGATTTTCGTTGCAAAAAGTGTCATCTTAAAGGATTAGGGGCGCTTTACGGTATGATATCCCCTGATTAGGATGGATTATTAGGTGTCATTTGAAAGCACATTCCATTGGCTTTCCAATGGTATAGGATTGGTAATGGCCGCTCGAAAGATATAGCAGGTAGGCCTATAGATGAAAGATTATAGATTTTCGTTACAAAAACAGTCATCTTAAAGGATTAGGGTCGTTTTATGGTATGAGATCCCCTGATTAGGAGGGATTGTTGGGTGTCATTTGAAAGCACATTCTATTGGCTTTCCAATGGTGTAGGATTGGTAATGGCCGCTGATAAGCTATAGATGCTATGAACGAAATATCCTAATTATGTCGAATAAGTAAATAAATATGAAAGCCAAATAGCCTACTGCAGGATTGAAAAAACTAAAAAGCTCATTCCTAGGTTAATCCACCATTAAGGATAAATAAATTAGGGTCCATAGATAGGTTATTGCAAGGTTTTGTAGTTGGTAGTAAATTGGTAATGGCCGCTCGAAAGATATAGCAGGTATAGATGAAAGATAATAGGTTTTGGTTACAAAAACTGTCATCTTAAATGATTAGGGGTGTTTTATGGTATGAGATCCCCTGATTAGGAGGGATTGTTGGGTGTCATTTGAAAGCACATTATATTGGCTTTCCAATGGTGTAGGATTGGTAATGGCCGCTCGAAAGATATAGCAGGTATAGATGAAAGATTATAGATTTTCGTTACAAAAAGTGTCATCTTAAATGATTAGGGGCGTTTTACGGTATGAGATCCCCTGATTAGGAGGGATTGTTGGGTGTCATTTGGAAGCACATTGTATTGGCTTTCCAATGGTGTAGGATTGGTAATGGCCGCTCGAAAGATATAGCAGTGATAGAAGAAAGCTTATAGGTTTTGGTTAAAAAAACTGTCATCTTAAATGATTAGGGGCGTTTTATGGTATGAGATCCCCTGATTAGGAGGGCTTGTTGGGTGTCATTTGAAAGCACATTCTATTGGCTTTCCAATGGTGTAGGATTGGTAATGGCCGCTCGAAAGATATAGCAGTGATAGAAGAAAGATTATAGATTTTGGTTACAAAAAGTGTCATCTTAAAGGATTAGGGTCGATTTACGGTATGAGATCCCCTGATTAGGGTGGATTATTAGGTGTCATTTGAAAGTACATTCCATTGGCTTTCCAATGGTGTAGGATTGGTAATGGCCGCTCGAAAGATATAGCAGTGATAGATGAAAGATTATAGATTTTCGTTACAAAACTGTCATCTTAAATTATTAGGGGCGTTTTACGGTATGAGATCCCCTGATTAGGAGGGATTGCTGGGTGTCATTTGAAAGCACATTCCATTGGCTTTCCAATAGTGTAGGATTGGTAATGGTCGCTCGAAAGATATAGCAGGTATAGATGAAAGATTATAGATTTTCGTTACAAAAAGTGTCATCTTAAAGGATTAGGGGCGCTTTACGGTATGATATCCCCTGATTAGGATGGATTATTAGGTGTCATTTGAAAGCACATTCCATTGGCTTTCCAATGGTATAGGATTGGTAATGGCCGCTCGAAAGATATAGCAGGTAGGCCTATAGATGAAAGATTATAGATTTTCGTTACAAAAACAGTCATCTTAAAGGATTAGGGTCGTTTTATGGTATGAGATCCCCTGATTAGGAGGGATTGTTGGGTGTCATTTGAAAGCACATTCTATTGGCTTTCCAATGGTGTAGGATTGGTAATGGCCGCTGATAAGCTATAGATGCTATGAACGAAATATCCTAATTATGTCGAATAAGTAAATAAATATGAAAGCCAAATAGCCTACTGCAGGATTGAAAAAACTAAAAAGCTCATTCCTAGGTTAATCCACCATTAAGGATAAATAAATTAGGGTCCATAGATAGGTTATTGCAAGGTTTTGTAGTTGGTAGTAAATTGGTAATGGCCGCTCGAAAGATATAGCAGGTATAGATGAAAGATTATAGGTTTTGGTTACAAAAACTGTCATCTTAAATGATTAGGGGTGTTTTATGGTATGAGATCCCCTGATTAGGAGGGATTGTTGGGTGTCATTTGAAAGCACATTATATTGGCTTTCCAATGGTGTAGGATTGGTAATGGCCGCTCGAAAGATATAGCAGGTATAGATGAAAGATTATAGATTTTCGTTACAAAAAGTGTCATCTTAAATGATTAGGGGCGTTTTACGGTATGAGATCCCCTGATTAGGAGGGATTGTTGGGTGTCATTTGGAAGCACATTGTATTGGCTTTCCAATGGTGTAGGATTGGTAATGGCCGCTCGAAAGATATAGCAGTGATAGAAGAAAGCTTATAGGTTTTGGTTAAAAAAACTGTCATCTTAAATGATTAGGGGCGTTTTATGGTATGAGATCCCCTGATTAGGAGGGCTTGTTGGGTGTCATTTGAAAGCACATTCTATTGGCTTTCCAATGGTGTAGGATTGGTAATGGCCGCTCGAAAGATATAGCAGTGATAGAAGAAAGATTATAGATTTTGGTTACAAAAAGTGTCATCTTAAAGGATTAGGGTCGATTTACGGTATGAGATCCCCTGATTAGGGTGGATTATTAGGTGTCATTTGAAAGTACATTCCATTGGCTTTCCAATGGTGTAGGATTGGTAATGGCCGCTCGAAAGATATAGCAGTGATAGAAGAAAGATTTTAGATTTTGGTTACAAAAAGTGTCATCTTAAAGGATTAGGGGCGATTTACGGTATGATATCCCCTGATTAGGATGGATTATTAGGTGTCATTTGAAAGCACATTCCATTGGCTTTCCAATGGTGTAGGATTGGTAATGGCCGCTCGAAAGATATAGCAGGTAAAGATGAAAGATTATAGATTTTCGTTACAAAAACTGTCATCTTAAAGGATTAGGGGCGTTTTATGGTATGAGATCCCCTGATTAGGAGGGTTTGTTGGGTGTCATTTGAAAGCACATTCTATTGGCTTTCCAATGGTGTAGGATTGGTATTGGCCGCTAGAAAGATATAGCAGTGATAGAAGAAAGATTATAGATTTTGGTTACAAAAAGTGTCATCTTAAAGGATTAGGGGCGATTTACGGTATGATATCCCCTGATTAGGATGGATTATTAGGTGTCATTTGAAAGCACATTTTATTGGCTTTCCAATGGTGTAGGATTGGTAATGGCCGCTCGAAAGATATAGCAGGTATAGATGAAAGATTATAGATTTTCGTTACAAAAACTGTCATCTTAAATGATTAGGGGCGTTTTATGGTATGAGATCCCCTGATTAAGAGGGCTTGTTGGGTGTCATTTGAAAGCACATTCTATTGGCTTTCCAATGGTGTAGGATTGGTAATGGCCGCTCGAAAGATATAGCAGTGATAGAAGAAAGATTATAGATTTTGGTTACAAAAAGTGTCATCTTAAAGGATTAGGGTCGATTTACGGTATGAGATCCCCTGATTAGGGTGGATTATTAGGTGTCATTTGAAAGTACATTCCATTGGCTTTCCAATGGTGTAGGATTGGTAATGGCGGCTCGAAAGATATAGCAGTGATAGAAGAAAGATTATAGATTTTGGTTACAAAAAGTGTCATCTTAAAGGATTAGGGGCGATTTACGGTATGATACCCCTGATTAGGATGGATTATTAGGTGTCATTTGAAAGCACATTCCATTAGCTTTCCAATGGTGTAGGATTGGTAATGGCCGCTCGAAAGATATAGCAGGTAAAGATGAAAGATTATAGATTTTCGTTACAAAAACTGTCATCTTAAAGGATTAGGGGCGTTTTATGGTATGAGATCCCCTAATTAGGAGGGCTTGTTGGGTGTCATTTGAAAGCACATTCTATTGGCTTTCCAATGGTGTAGGATTGGTAATGGCCGCTAGAAAGATATAGCAGTGATAGAAGAAAGATTATAGATTTTGGTTACAAAAAGTGTCATCTTAAAGGATTAGGGGCGATTTACGGTATGATATCCCCTGATTAGGATGGATTATTAGGTGTCATTTGAAAGCACATTTTATTGGCTTTCCAATGGTGTAGGATTGGTAATGGCCGCTCGAAAGATATAGCAGGTATAGATGAAAGATTATAGATTTTCGTTACAAAAACTGTCATCTTAAATGATTAGGGGCGTTTTATGAGATCCCCTGATTAGGAGAGATTGTTGGGTGTCATTTGAAAGTACATTCCATTGGCTTTCCAATGGTGTAGGATTGGTAATGGCCGCTGATAAGCTATAGATGCTATGAACGAAATATCCTAATTATGTCGAATAAGTAAATAAATATGAAAGCCAAATAGCCTACTGCAGGATTGAAAAAACTAAAAAGCTCATTCCTAGGTTAATCCACCATTAAGGATAAATAAATTAGGGTCCATAGATAGGTTATTGCAAGGTTTTGTAGTTGGTAGTAAATTGGTAATGGCCGCTCGAAAGATATAGCAGGTATAGATGAAAGATTATAGATTTTCGTTACAAAACTGTCATCTTAAATGATTAGGGGCGTTTTACGGTATGAGATCCCCTGATTAGGAGGGATTGTTGGGTGTCATTTGAAAGCACATTCCATTGGCTTTCCAATAGTGTAGGATTGGTAATGGTCGCTCGAAAGATATAGCAGGTATAGATGAAAGATTATAGATTTTCGTTACAAAAAGTGTCATCTTAAAGGATTAGGGGCGCTTTACGGTATGATATCCCCTGATTAGGATGGATTATTAGGTGTCATTTGAAAGCACATTCCATTGGCTTTCCAATGGTGTAGGATTGGTAATGGCCGCTCGAAAGATATAGCAGGTAGGCCTATAGATGAAAGATTATAGATTTTCGTTACAAAAACTGTCATCTTAAAGGATTAGGGGCGCTTTATGGTATGAGATCCCCTGATTAGGAGGGATTGTTGGGTGTCATTTGAAAGCACATTCTATTGGCTTTCCAATGGTGTAGGATTGGTAATGGCCGCTGATAAGCTATAGATGCTATGAACGAAATATCCTAATTATGTCGAATAAGTAAATAAATATGAAAGCCAAATAGCCTACTGCAGGATTGAAGAATGTTTGCTTGTTGTTTATATGAAGGAATAGAGTCTGTTGTTGTGATTGTGTTGTGTTGCTGTTGGAAAGTGTAATGATGTTTAGTGTTATTTGGGGTCTGTTATGTGATAAAGTATTTGGAGGTAGTTTTTCCAATTTAGTGTTTGTTGTTCTATTATTTTGTTGTTAATATGTGTGTTGAGTGCTTGGATTTGTTGTACGGTGTCCTGTATGTGGGGTGCTGAGGAGTATTTCTGTGTGTCGCGTTGTTTGATAAAATTTGAAAATCTGGTGTGAAGTTGGGATTGTCTTTTTCTGTTACCTCTTAGAATGTGTTTCTTGCCAGCGTTTTGGATAGTTGTGTTGAATGTGTGAACAGCATTATTGATGTTAGTGATAGGTGTGTTGCTTAGGGTTTCAATATGTTGTTCTGTCTCAATTGTGAAAGCTTCCCAGTTGGCTCTTTTATAGTTAGTGTATGTGTATCTGTGGCTAGCTGGGGTGAGTCTGGTTTTGGTGGTGATAATGATCGGGAGGTGGTCAGAACCTAAGGCTTTTACCACTCTCCAGGATGTTGTGGGGGCGAGTTCTGGGGAGCAAAAGGTGAAAACCTGTTTAGTACTGTACAACTCCCTGGAACCATTAGAATTGTAATTGTGCCTTTATTATGGAAAGATGTATTGGCCCCATCTGTCAAAATGACTGGAAATAGGGTGTTTTGGGAATTGCAATTGCTCCTGTACCGTGAGGTATGGGCCCAAATTAATTTTGCCTTATACCAACGTACGGATTAGAAATATATTAATGGAATAATTGTGCACCTTGTCAGTTTGTAATAATGCAGATTATTTGTGCCAAATTTCCCAGTTAATCTCCTTAGAGTTATAAAGCGTGAAAATAAGCCAACGCAGCCAGCAGCAGAAAGGCATGGCTTTGCAAATCTCACAGCCAATCAGCACGCGGAATTGCCTGTGAGGAGGGAGAAGTTCTACCAGCCGCCTGGGTCTGCCCACCAGAGTGCTGATTGGTCAGTTGTACATCCACCGGCTTCACGACTTCCCTACACTCCATATCCCATCAATAAATAGTTTATTCCCTTCGGGCAAGCCTTTTGCTCCCATAAGACCCAAAGAAATTTGGAGAAACTATTGCCGGGACACTATTATGAAGAGGGGAAGCTAGTTAAAGAAGAAGTGGATCAAAGCAGCCGCCCAGGGGAAAATATTGCAGTTTGCCCAGCTCAGCCAATCAGCGCGCTCGCTGACGTGACGGGTGGGTATATAAGGAGAGGCGAAGCGTGACAGAGCATCGACCAATCACAGCGCACCCAGGATTTTCTACAATAATGGTCACCCATCCAACTACTACCCAGACCCTCTAACTCACTAGGCAGCGAGGCTTGCCTGTGTTATTCACCCACCTTCTCTATTACCTCTTATTCTCTCATTTCTTTACTACTACTTCTTCTTTTCTTTCCCTCATATTCTCCCCACCCCCTACCCTATTCCCATCCTCACACACCTATCACTTTATCCCTCACCCATCACCCCATACCGTACATAAAACCTGCATAATACCTGTACATAAAAGACCGGTCTTAAAACAGCAGCTTCTTCCTTCAGAAGGTTATATGTGAGCGAGTTCAATGCCTCTTGCTCATGTCCACTGTAGCAGGCAGCTCTTAAAACAGTTGCTCTGCCCTCAGAAGGCCGTTATAATCAAGCCCTGCCCACTGAACATCCTATTTTCCCCATTCTCCCTATCGTACCTTCTCCTCTCCCCCACCCCTCACTGCGAATCCTTTGGTTATACACAATTTTGGAGAGCCCCGCTACAATGATGACTCATGAGGGTTAGTAGTAGCTGAATCTTCATTAGCACTGTATTACTGAAGGAGGGTTTCAGACTCCTTATTTTCGCCCCAGTTGAAGACTCTGTATCAATTTGCTACAGTCACCGAAGCTCCCAAGAACCACTTTGGATCTCACCCATGGGTTAGGGTACCTCATAAGATCATCACTTTCAATAATTTAGTTTTTTCCATACCCACCCCCACCTCCCCATTATGACTCTTTCAATCAAATTAAAGTTCACTTCACGCCCCCTCCCCCCTGACCCAGGTACATTAATATTCTCAGTCACTCAACAGTGTCATCAACATTGCTTCCCTGCCCATGACAACTGTGTTAGACTCGTCCTTCCCAGCGATGAGGCCTTCGATGTCATCCTTAGCACACCAACCCTAGAAGCTCTTAGCCAAAAAGGTTTTATCCTGATCAAATCCCCTGGATTGCAAGCAGCATGCACAGTCTTGATAAGACCCTGCTAGACTGCGATGTAGATTCACTCATCACTGAAATGCAGGACAGAAATTAAATTTTCATTGTTTCGATCCAACGACTTCCCTGTAGCAAAAATCCTAATATTAGATGCCAATCCCCCACCGATGCCAAAAAGCTTAAGAAGTCAGGAATCAAAGCGTTCAATATCATGACACCCCATCCAACATCGAATCTGATAAATGGTTCAACATCAATCAGTGTTACAAGTGTTATGGTTTCTGTCATGCATAAAAAACATGCAAAAAAGCCCAGGTCTGCTCCAAGTGTGCCACCACTGGCCACTTTTATAAGAATTGTGAGTGCCACCACCACTTGCATAAATTGCAATGGACCCCACCCTGCAGTAGCAGGAATATGTCCGAGACTGAAGGAAGCCCTAAAAAAGGCGAGAAATTACCATCACCCTCCTAGTACTTCACCTGAACCACTTATGATCATCCCAACATTTTACCCCCTTCCAACAAATTCCACGCCCTCCATCCCCCCACTTCTCCCTCGACCTTTTCCTCAACCTCCCGTTTCACAACTCCCCTCCACTGTACTCCAAGCAAAGCTAGTTACCATAGTGCAGTCAGCCTTCTGCTGGAGTAATGATTCCACATAATTTTCTACACTCCTGAACAAAGGTCTAGCCGAAAATCACTTTAAACCCATTAGCACTAACTGGCTAACTGGCACGATTCTCCTTCGCACTAACCAACCCACTGCAACTTCCCCCACACCTCTCCAGGACCCAATCCCCTCCCTCTCCCCATCTCCACTATTTAGAAAACCCCTCCTCAAAAAAACCCTCTCCCATTAATCCATTGATCTCCAACCCCAGTATCTCTGAATCAAATCCTCCTTTCCCCAATCTCCCTACTCCCGTAAGCTCGCTCCCCCCCCCCCCCCCCCAGATACCTCTAGGACCACCAACCCTACCTACCCAGACCCTAACAACCCCTGCCCTTCTACATCAACAGGCTCCCTTGACTATGACTCAAATCCCTCCTCCCCTACTCCCGTCTCCCTAACCTAACCAACCCCTCCCCTAATAGTGAAATAATCTCCAACCCTGGTTGTTCTGAACGAAACCCCTTCAGTCTTATTCCCTCTTCAGGCTCTTCCCCCAACACCCAACTATATATCCAAATCTCCTCTCAGCAAAAGGCGCCCCCTTAAATCCCCCCCCCCCCCTCACAAACAAAAAACGAATCGTCGAAATGACCCCCTTTAACAAAAACAGAAATGTTAGAAACTACCACTCGATTGGATACCATATCTCTAATCTCATTCAAGAAAAAGACCCTGACATAGCCTTTCTTAACCCGTTCAGTACCAGCGACGGCAGGGAGCCTTCAGTAGATAAATCACTTCCCAGTCCCAGCGACGGCAGAGAGCCGTCAGTAATATACTTTCCTTGTGACTGCCAGTATCAGGCAGTGCCTGGTACCACAACCATTTGAGCACTGCGCTAGAGTTGGCAACACTTCTCAGCTTATATCCAAGCCTCTGCAGGCTGGGAGAGCCAGTATTTGTCATCTTTTGAGGTGGGAGGTTGTTATACCTTGCCATTTTGGCCACATTGCTTGGGACTGGGGGGGACTTTTATTAGTGTACCCTATGATATAGTAGGAGTTAATAGCACCGGCACTCGTAACATTCATAAAATCCAACACTTTGGTCATGCCACTTACAAACTGACGGTACCCTCCACGATGGGGTTGCCATTATGGCAAAATACACTGAAATAACGAAGAAAAGAAAAGCACCGAAGGAGAAGAGAAGAAGGAAACGAAAACCAACAAGAAAAAGAGAGAAGAAAAGGCCCAACAGAAAACAACGACAAAACCAAATGCCGCAACTCCACCCCAGCCAACAAGGTCAAGGTCAATCACCCGGAAGGTAGAAACGAGAGACGGGAGGATCGCCCACCTGGACCAAAGAAACCCCATCACGGCCGGAAAAACAATACCCCACGACAGGACTACCGCAACCCCCAGCAGAGTCCTGTTCTCACAACCCATAATAGAAGACCTGTATATATGTATATATGTATCTGCAGAAAGAAATAAACATTGCTAAAAATAAATAAATGAACCAGAGGAGTGTAATTCATCTTAAGGCCACCTCTCCCTAAAAAGAGTTACCCAATAGGCTCTTTCAGGACACTTGTGTGGCTCCAGAAGCTTCAGAAATAATAAGTCTTCCTTCAAAATAAAGGCATCATATAACACATTCAAGGCAACATTAGATTTTTGTATTCAACTTCGAAAGGATGTATAGGTATGAATCGTTATGATTCTAGAAATGAGCCATGTCTTTGCTAATCTTGTGAATATCAGTATATGGAACAATATTACTATAATTTGTTTAGTTCAAAAGTTGGGTATATTCTCTTATTTATGAAGTACTGTAGATTTCGGTTGATGAGACAATTTTTGTATTGCGACTCCGGCAACACAATTTTCTTTATGAAACTTACAAAAATTGCTCTTCTAGCTTTAAGGGTTGCTGACCACTGTACTAAACCAAACATGCATAAGGACCTCGTAAATTACGAGAGTCCCATCATCCCCTAGGGATGCTTTCTCAACTTCTATAATAATGACAAACCAACCCTCATATACACACCTTCTTTAATAACTAACTATTATCCTTATTAAAATCAAACACACCACACAGACTTTCTTCAGAGTTGGTGAGGCAGCCACCGAACTTTTTGACCCTTACTAATCCCTAGATAAAGAGATGACCACCAAACATACCAACCAATACAGCCGAAGGTATAGAAGTCTTAAGTATTAAAAATGCATGAGTTTACATGAATATTGACGTGACTAAAATAACCCCTTTAATATACCAAGTAACCATAACATAAAGAACAGTTGTAAAATGTACTCAAATCCAACTATACAACTCGTCTGTCAAAGTTCTCTCTTTCAAACTCGGGAGAGAAGTCACGTGACCTATGGACGCCACCAATATAGCCAAGTCCACATTCAAGATTGCCACCCACTTAGGTTAAAATGAAACCTGTATGATGTATATTATTAAGTTAGAAAATAGTATGTCACTCTACCAAAGAAACTACCCTGTCACTATATTAATCCAATTAAGCTTTTTTTAAGATTTGCAGTATAGTAGAGAAACCTATAGGAACGACGGACCAACCGACTTTCCCCTAGTGACCCCATATCGATGACCATTAACCACATCAACAGGCTAAGTAGGGCCAAGCAGGTGGCATCCACCCGAAGGCCCTTTAATAATAACAACAACAACAACAGGCTAAGGATATTATTCGATATAGAGTTTGCCTATGTATTATTGTTACAGACAAATCCTAACAAATGTTGCAGATGTAGAGGCGGAGTGACGTCTATAATTTGTATAACCATAACCATGCCCACTTAGGTATAGATAAATCCTACCTTCCTGAGTTCAGGCAACACCCAGCTATAAAC
Organism: Paralithodes platypus; assembly: GCA_032716605.1. Taxonomy (NCBI): domain Eukaryota; kingdom Metazoa; phylum Arthropoda; class Malacostraca; order Decapoda; family Lithodidae; genus Paralithodes; species Paralithodes platypus. Next base: position 49,263,299 of record CM064548.1, read on the forward strand.
ACTCCTTAATACCTCCTTGTACAAACAGTGGTGGCATCACCGACCCCTAGTGACCCAGAACTACCAACTTAACCCTCTTACCATCAAGTTAATCATTTATATAGAATTCTCTGATTCCTATATATCTCTCTAAATTAATCGTGAACAAATGTTGCAGAACTAGAAAACAACTTCCTCCTCTAACTGTCATTCACAATACCCCTGCACCTTTCCTATCAAAATAAATAACAATTTCCCAGTACCGACAACATCAGTTCTATAAACCTTCCCCCCCTTTTTGCACGACTATATAAACTCCGAGCGGGGAGAAGAAAGACAAGTAGAAAGAATTTTTCCCCGGATCAGCAACCCGCTCTGAAGGAACATTGATTTTTACGGCAAAAGTTATTGATCATGGCACCCCAAAGTCTTTATTCTATCTGTAGATACAATTACTTGATTATAGGATCTTTGTTATTTGTGGCAAACCCATTACTTAACATAGAGCCCTAAAAACAGGTCTTGTATAATAGTGTGCCAAGTAGACAATATAAATAGACGTTCTTATTTCTGGCATCACTCAGAGATTAAGATTGTTATAATTATTGGTTACATTTCTATCTAGATAAAACATTGAAAGAGTAAGGCAATACCTCCCTTTCAATATTTTTCTATTTAAAAATTATACCCACACTTCTCACAGAGATCTAGGATAGAAAGATCTTTTGTGTTAGAAGGGTTTAGCGAGATACCCTTACGGGCACTTTGCATATATAAATCCTAGGCTCAAATTGTCTGTGGCAACCCACCAGAATTTGAGACTGAAAGGTTAACACCGCCTCGAGTTCTTTGAACCTCTTTTAACGGTTAGGACAGTCAAGAAGAGCAATTATCTCAGCTCATCTTGCGTGCGTGTCCGATGATAAGCTAATCCGGCAAGACCTGAAGCTTATACATTCAAAACCTCATTTCAAGAGTACCTTAACAGAACTTCATCACCGATTAATATAAAGGTCAGGATAGTCAAGATTCGTTGGAAGCTAAATGCTGAGAATACTTGCGTTTGTCCGATGTCGTGACCAACTGTTATCTTTGAATAATAAGTTACGGAACCATATTTAAGACCCCAAACCCATTAATCCAACTGTAACTTCTCCATACACCGGACAACCTGGACGGCCTACGGAACATCAGAAGACAACTCAACAAAGTGCACCTCTACCGGCAAGACAAGAAACAATATGAAAACCCGGGAAATTAGTATCAGTGTCGAGATGCTCTCAAGTGCGAATATAAAGTGATCGAAATAATCAGAGTTTTTACCATCTTACAATATGTGGAAAATCATAAACAAGTGTCTATGTAACTCAGAGATAACTAATAAGGAAGATCACTTCCTCCTAACCTAATTGAACTTTAACCCTGCTCAGGTAATTTCCCAGAAGTGTGACGTAATTAGCAACGTGGCCCCATATGGTTACCGGCACTTTAAACGGCTCTCACCCGAAAACTAATTGATGGATTTTAAATTTCTTGTTACCAATAGAAACTACAATTAATACTTAATATTATGTTAAGAGCAAGTTACTCTACTGTAAATATTAAGTCTTTGAAAAAAAATAAAAATAAATAAAAAAAGGGTCAAAACAAGTGAGGCATATCTCATACATTACATAAGCTGGATTAATTTGGTTGCAGGGCCGTGGAGGGGATGGCTGAGGGTTTTGGGTGACAACAAGGCAGAACTCTGGGGCTAAAAAAAAGTTTGATAGGAAGGGGAAATTTGTAGTACACATTTGGGATTATGGGCCCCATATGGTGACTGGACCGGTTGGTACAGGAAAGGGGAGGAGAGAGAGCGGCAGCTCACACCCTCTCCCAGTCGTAGGACGATGCGGACTGACTGCTCGTCTTCAAAATTTCTTGCCATCGGCCTCCGGCTGTGAAATATTCGCAAAAAAACTGTTTTACGCATATTTTTTGGCCCATATGGGGCTAATAAGCCTGAGCAGGGTTAAGGCGCCATTCTCACCCTTCAGATAACATATATATCGATTTTAGACGGATTTCTACCTGTTCAGTACTCAGTCATATTTCCGTCAAGTGGAAAGTAAACAGAGTCCGTTCCTCCCTAAAATTCGAGTTATCTAAGCCAAGTGTAAAGTTATTGAGTGAGAATTACCATCCTATTAGTGAAGTGTTCCTATAAGAATTACACCTGTGATCCTTGCCTACCGTAATTCTGAATTTTCAATAATTAACGAGAATTACTATAATTTCACGAACTCTGAAAAATATCGCAGTAGAGACTCATAATATTATAGAGTCCACAATCTCGAGGAAATTGAAAATACCTTGAGACTTGAGTTATCGTATATAGTGCAAATAAATACGAGAATACGTATCCCCATAACCACTATCATTCAGGGATTAATTTCCTTCAATATTAGTGAAACTGAAACAAATCTCCTTTTTGTGATTTTCATTTGTTACTGTGTTCGCAACAAGAGAAGTGCACCTAATTCTCAAGAATAATAATATTATAAGATATAAAGTTGAAGTGATATACCTGATTTCTATCCAGAGCCGCGCATGTACTGGGAGATTTTATACCGAGAAGTTGTACCACTTATGAGTACCCCATGTGTTAAAAAGTGTTTATACAATTCATCATAATTATGTATTCTAGTAAATAAGTGAATAAAGCTGTATTACAAATTATCTTTCGAGATTATACATGTCCAGTCAGTGGCGTAGCTAAGGGGGGGGGGGGGGCGGGAGGGGGCTGTTTGAAATCGCCCCCCGGGCCCCCAAGAGAAGGGGGCCCCCAAATGGATCTGAAAATAATATTAATTATACTAATAGTATATACTGTATATATAAGTAATATTAATAATGAGTAAAATAAACACCATGTGTGTTTTCTGATTTAACCTCTTTCTTTTCTTCTATCCTGCGACGTCATGGGTATTTAAAATTAGAAAAATAACGATCACTCCATCAGTATTTATTTGGCGGTGCAAGGGGAAACATCGTCGCTCTCGCTCCTAGCCTCCTACCCGCCACTTGCTTAGGACGCACTGCCTATAGGTAGGCCTGATGATTATACTTTATATACATTACTATTGAGTTTGACAGTTGGTTAATATACTGTGTTTTTCGTAAGCATGTGTAAAGGAATAATAAGATATAGCCTAATTTGACAACAAGAAACATGGTGATTGTTAGTAAGTTGAGTGTATAATCGAAGATAGGCCTACATACAATTATATATAAATATAGGAACCAAATATTTCGGTAATATTTTCTTTTTCGTGAACTGTAATGGTCAAATCGATAGCTATATTTCATAGATAACCTATGTACTTAACCTTGTGAGAAAGTTGAGTGGTATCGAAGATATTTGTAGAGTAGGCTAAACTTCTAAAGTGCTAAATATTTAGGCCTTGAAATTTGTAGGACTATGTTTTGGTCTCATATTTTGTTCTCGAACTGTAGGGGGCCTAACATAGCCTATACAATGTTTATGGTCTTACTAAACCTTAGCTTTATCGTGAAAAAGATGCATAGTCGTTTAATATTAGTTAATTAAGTATGGGTGCAATACATCAGCTAAAATAGAGCATAGAGAGGCAACATTAATGGTGTAGAGTGTAGGCTACCTTGGTTAGGCTATGAGCACTATGACTCATTCTTTCAAATTTAGACTCTGGATAACTTTTATTTATGCTACCATACGCCTTCCATATAGGCTATAGGCTATGGTGGCTGTACATATCAAGCCCAGGAACTGTGAAATAAGAAGGAACACAGTTGTGAGCATTGAATACTCGTTTGTAGGTTAATCTAGCCCTTAGGCTGGTTCAGGGTCAGGTGCAAACGTTGGTAAGCTTTCTAACAAGTTACTGGGGTTCTCAAGAAGAGGCCCCCAGTATTGAGATTTGAGGTAATGCATAGCTTGATTAGGCCTACCAATGACGCCTATTTTAACTCCCTAACGCCAGTGGTGGGGTTGAAATAATATTTTAATGTTATCACGTTTCATGTACATTATTATTTTTATTATTTTATTAGTATTATATTTTATATTCTTATTTCAGACATGCCTAATGAACGACAAAGAGAAAGAGTTCATCAAAGTGGTATATGTTTTACAGTATTGTACCATCCATTGTACATGTATTCCTAATCCATTAGATAACAGTGATATAATAATTAATTGTATATTAAATTATTACCAGTACCCCACTATTGAGTCATGGATATCGTCAAAATGCACCTAGGTAGCATTATTATTCTAAAATTTTCTCGGGGGGGCTTACAGCGCCCCCCCGAACCCCCCAGCTGATTAGGCTCGCTTCGCTCGCCACCCCCACCCCCTTCTATAATAAGCAAACCATGGAGGGGGCCCCTCCAGGCACCAACCCCCTGAGCCTCCAAATCTCTAGCTACTGCATGTCCTCTATTGATTCTTTATATGTACTTGCCTGAATTCCAATATCCCAGTCTAGAAGAACTCACCTTTACCGATTGTTAATCCTGCATAAAATCAGGGCATAACATACACGATAAATTTAATATCATAGATCACCCCTGGACATTCGGTAATTTTCTTGCAATACAAGTCCACACCATTCACGGACCTCCCATTCTGTGCCCGTACCTCCACCCAAATCCTGTATAGTGTATACCGATTTAAACTACATCTTCAATTTCAATGCACCTGTCGTTCTCCCTGCTGACCTAAAAGCTACGCATCACTTTTTCAATCACAACTCCATAAATAATCATGGCACTCAACTCAGGGCTCTTTGCATCCAAAAAAAGAATCTCCTTTCTAGGTCCTGCCTTTAATTTTCAAGCCAACAACACAGGCAGGCCTGATATAATAATTGCTAACAGGGACTTTAACCGCTTTCACCATTTCATATCAGACCGGCTCATTAGATGGCTCCGATCATATCCCGATTCATATGACATTCTCTGCCAACCCTATCCTAGTCCCCACCACCCAACATCTCAACTTTTGCCTAGCCAATTGACCCAGATTCACTAACGGTCGTAGCGTGCGATGTCGTACAGCAACCTACGATCGTTCCTAAGGGAGTGCGGAAGGTGTATTCACGAACGCATCGTTGAGCTCCCTTACGGCTCCCTTTCGGTTATTTTCACCGAGGCTTCTCTTGACCAATCAGGCGCTTGGCCTTTGTAAATAAACAATATGTCACCCACACCGAAGCGCCAAGAAGAACCTAATATACTTTAATTTATGAGCTTGTCATTGTTTAGCATGGCTAATTCGATCCACCACAGCCAACAGGAAGAAGAATAGAGGATCTTGTGAATTGATGATAAGAAATTAGCCTAGCTAGGCTACAGGGAAGCCTGTTAGTGGCCCAAGTTAAAGGATTTTCGACGGATTGATCATTGATAATCATCTGTTAGGCTAGTTGGGAGTGTATTATTTATACCTTCACCACAGTATATTGTTATACTTTACCATGTCTACACCTAGACAGGGCGAGCCAAACCAAAATGCCAGACTTTACTATGTCTATGCCTACACAGGCAGTTCTAGCCAAGCCAAAATGCCAGACTTAGCCTAGGCCTAATTTTTCAAAATAGTCCTAGGGTAATATTTTTGTATTCACAACACCTCAAGGCCTATCTACCTTTTCAAAATAGGCCTAGCATAGGCCTCCTCAATCTATTATCCAACAGTTGGCCATGGGAAATAATGATAGGTTGAGGGGGCTTTGTTCCCCTCACCTCCCATGACTTATTGCCATCATCAAATATATTACCAGCATGGGACTAATAACAGCTAGTTAACAATGAGGACAGTACGCCTGCAAACACCATCTTAACCTGCTAGGCTTCTACTTTACTATGCTTAGGCTACACCAAGCTAGGCATTGCTAGCCTAACCAAAATACCATATGTAGGCCTAACTTTTCTAGCCTAAATAGCCCTAACTTTTTCAAAATAAACCTAGGTTATATCCTAGGCTCGGCTAAACAAAAATATTCACAACACCATATAGGCTAGCCTATTATTTTTTGTTTAGGCTATGCCTAGGGTAATTCTTTTCATAATTTTTTTCATGTGATACTTTCAAATTTGTTGAGGAAATAGGCTACCCTAATCTAACCCAGCTAGGCATTGCTAGCCTAACCAAAATACCATACATAGGCCTAACTTGTCTAGCCTAAATAGCCCTAACTTTTTCAAAATAAAACTAGGTTATAGCCTAGGCTAGGCTAAACAAAATTATTCACACAGCGTTTATTATTTATTAATTTTTTAGGCTAGGCCTAGGGTAATTCTTTTCATAATTTTGTTCCTGTGATACTTTCAAATTTGTTGAGGAATAGGCTACCCTAATTTAACTCAGAGGTGGTGGGGAGTTGGAATAAAACATTTCCGCAATAAATGAGGGTTAAAATCTACTAATGGTAGGCTACGTGTTGTCGCAGCACATGAATTTGTGCATCAATTAACCTTGACTAGGTCTAGGCTGGCATATGTAGGCTATTCATAGCTTAATTCGGCCTGTCATAAGACATTAAGGATACAAATATATTCATACTTTTTATTAAATGCCTTAATGGTGTTGTAAACACAAGTTAACAATCATATTGCGCTATTATTGCCTCAATAATGACTTAGTGTGTCATAAAGAGCTATACTGCAGACGAATTTGTTATGGTCGCGGGTTGTGTTATCGATATTTGTGTACCTATATCCGGGTCAAATTCATGTAAGGGTGGTCTGGACCACCCTATGCGAAAGGGGATTTTATGGGCTTCCTACGATCAAAGATGGCCGATACGACGCTTCGGGAATACCAGCGTTGAGACGTAAGGGAACGCTAAGGGAGTTTTCGGATCGTACGACCGTTAGTGAATCCACCTCAGGCAAGTACAAATTTCGAAGGTAATAATCTAGTCGACATTGACAACCAAATTGACATTGACAATATTCAAAATCTTATCACCAATACTGCCTCCCTAACAATTCTTCTCACCACCTATACCCCACAATATTCATTCTGCCCCTCCATTCGCACTTCCAAACTCCTTATTTGCTATAAGAATAGTCACTGGCGTTCACTGATTGTCACTGCTGAGGGACATAGAAAAGCTGATCCCAAAAAGTTCTGGCAAACAATCAATATAGTGAAAGGCACATCTCGCTCAACGAAACAAAAACTCCTCATAAATAATGTTACCCTCACAGACCCTCTCGAAAACACTGATGCCTTCCGCAACCACTGGTCGACAGTTTTTAACCATCACCCTGTTCACCCTACCTCCCGTGTCCACAATCAACAAATCATAGACTACATGAATAACAATGCCAACCTCACCACCCCCGACGGAGTCGTAAATCTCCATAACCTTTAAAATGCCCCAGAACGAGAAGCCCACCATGGAAGCCACGAGCGAACACCACACAGAAACACCCGAAAGAAAGGCCCACAGAACGAAAGGACCAGGTGACCGAGCCAACCAGTTAAGACAGGCCGAAGCCCGCAGGGCTAAGCAGCTCCAAACCACACCTGCCTACCCCTTCTAAACACAGACCTTTCCCCCACCTCGCGTATACACTACCCCTCGTGTCCTACACCTCTACCTACATGATGATGAACATAAATACACCTTAAGTTAATACACCCATGCCCTGTCCCTAAATTAGGATATCAATATCAACATACCCTAAAATACCTTGTCTTGCCAGACTAAGTTTCTGAAGACCAATCGCCCCATAAATCTATGTATGTTCTTCCATCCGAGAAGTAATATGTTAACCCCTGTCTTGCCAGACTAAGTTTCTGAAGACCAACCGCCCCCATAAATCTATGTATGTTCTTCCCAGGTTAAAACACCCATGCCCTGTCCCTAGGTTGAGCCAATGCCAACCAGTTCAGACAGGCCTAAATCTATGTATGTTTTTTCCCATCCAAGATGTAATATGTTAACCCCCTGTCTTGCCAGACTCAGTTTCTGAAGACCAACCGCCCCCATAAATCTATATATGTTCTTCCATCCGAGAAGTAGTATGTTAAAACCCCATGTCCTAATTGATAAGAAACTATGATACCCACGGGTACACCAGTGTATATAGAACCATTGTTCCTGTAAGACCTAGACAGAAATGACTGAAGATGTTAGCCACCATGCAGTAACTCTAATTCTTACCCCAACCAGAGATTGTATATACAACCCTCTTTTACCATTGTCTCGACGCATTTTCACCACGAAACAATACCGAAGCTACCCCTACGAACTGCCGTTTTCTTTGGTATATATGTCATAGAAAACGCAGTTCCCAGGAACAACTAGATCAGCAAGAAGTAGTGTCAGATTAACAGTGTCCATAACCATCATATTGATGAGTAATAATACACCATGTTTTTCCCTACTTTCATCCACAGTCAAGCACACACCTACAGTTAACCTCCTCTTCCCCACAGCCCCACAGTCCACATGATTCTATCCTTTCCAGACTCATATACCACCCCATATTGCTCATCTCCCGGTAGCATTTGGCTAGCATACTTTCCCTGTCATTAACCCCCAAGCTCCGATACCAACTGTAGTCTAATGCCACCCCTACGCCCAGAGACCTTAGGGTCAAACTTCCACGTAGCCCCCCTTAACCCTCTCCCTCTCGTTAACCCCCCACGCTCCTCGACTCCTTTCCAACCTAGCCTCTCCATCATACCTCCTGAATATCCTTGATTTTTCCGTTGCTAACATTCTCAAACCTTTTATATATATACTCCTATCCAGCCTACCTTCCCTTAGTAGGACGGAACAACATTAGAACTTTACTAACCCTTTGCATGCCATCTATTCCCTCACAACCCTGTACCAAATGATCGTCAGTGCGAGGCTAGCCGCCTCGCCAGTGACTAACTTCTAGTGCCATACTTCCAGATAAATGTGGCAGAGTTAGCAACCCAGTCTCCACCACATCCAGCAAACCATGCAATTAACAACCCAACCGATTAAACCAGCTAGTCAAGGCACCTTCGGTTTTGGTATTACGAACACCCACATCTGTCTCATAAACAGAGGGTTATTACAAACACTTGTGATATGGCAAGCCCCTAGCCACAGCCGCCGGACGACCATCACAGAGAGAGGGCGCGCACCTACCCTTTTTTACCCACCCGAGGAGGGAGACCCCCACCCCTGCGGAGGTATACCTGACCCCTGTTTTGACTTCCAGGTCATTGCCAGGTAGCACAGGAATTCTTCCTATCATTGAACTAACCATGCATGACTAACCCCTTTACTAACCTCTATTAACCCACAATAACCCATTCACCTTTCTTGCATACTCTGATAACCAAATTAGCACCTCCGCTATACCATAGAATGAAAACTGAGCAATGTAAGAGAGACGCTCCTATCACAGCTGTCCCAGTCCTCCTCGCAAAATAGATCCAGTCTCCCTCCCCTCAATACTTCCAGTATAGCCAAAATAGTACCTCTTACTAAGGCTCAGTTATATCACATTATGAAGGCCCCCTATAGCCATGTGCCACAACAGTAATCACCACCTTACCTAGTCCCCATATCTATTGAGAGCTCCAATAATTCCATAAGACTCAAGATCCCTATGGCCTACAGGGTCCAAAACCGAGCCTATAAACCCAGCTCCAGCCCCCAGTAAAATCAGTTGAAAGATAGACACCAACCAGTGGCTGGCCCCCTTAAGTTGACCTCTAGCTCTGCTCTTGTGTTGTTCCTGAGAATTGAGTTCCAGAGCCGGCAGACTCCGTGGCAGATTTGAGATAGAAGCATCTGTCCACGTACAAGAAATCTACGTGCACCTTATAACCTTCACACACCAGTGGGTATATAAGCGTGTAGCCAGCAACGATCGCCAAGAGATCCGTCTTGAGAACTTCCTACATATGGACCCCCTGGACGGCCGCGGAACCAGTCGTTAGCCCCCAACATCACGGACGCAAGATAACCAGGACCAGACCAACCAAATACTACCCAAGATTCACTTTATTAGTACTACAGTGTTACAGTACTATTTAGAGACTCACTTATTAATATTTCTATGAAGTGGCTATATCTTTGCCCCAGTATAATTCATATATAACCATTCCGTCAGGAAGTGCTAAGCGTATCAGTGTTCATTAATTAACAGGCGACATTAACTCTCGTAATTACCCCGATCCAGATATTATTACATAGAAGTAAAACCCTAGTGATATCTAACGTTCGCCCACTGATTTGCGTTTTACGTATTTCTGCTATAAGAATATAAAACTTAGATCAGTACCCCCCTGAGGTTACTAGAATTCTCGTGCTCTAAATATACGCGTGTCTAATCTGGTCTGTGAACTACTACTCGTGCACCAGAACTGCCAGTAATAAATCTAAATAGTGAAATTGAATCTATAAGTAACATTGATGGCTTCCAGTATATAAACTTGCGAACAAAGCCAGTGATCAGAAGAGTATACCTGAACGTTGGAAGTGGGAGACTAGGCTCCATCCAGATCCACTAATGCTAGTTGTTCAATTCTATCATTTGTCTTATAGCGGCTCGCTTGGTGTAGTGACTAGCGTCTCGGACTTCCACCCAGAAGGCCCGGGTTCGCGCCCACGCTCGGCGCATTAAAGATTTTTCACAAGCACTGAGTCGTTACCATCCCTCATGAGCAAAGGGATGGGGTAGTAGTACAGGACCCCAATGGAAATACGCCTAATCGGCCTTATTGAGCTATCCTTAGCTAGCGTAGCATGCGCTAGCTTTAAGAACTATTATTATTATTATTATTATGAGTATTCATACCTTCTTATGCTTCCTATTAATCATCCTCAATAAACGTGATCGTGTGTCTTGTTACCGTGTGTTTATTTTGTGTTCTCTATTCCTCATACCTTGTTTTGTGCATGCAGCCTTATATACCCAGTCAGTTAGAACTCACATTACCCAAGTTAATCCTGTAGAAAAACAGGGCATAACATTGGCGGCAGCGGTGGTTCTTGATTCGGATAAAAGGTTGCATTACATTGCAAGTTTGGAACAGCCAGAACACGATAACATCATGGCGCACCGTTCTCACATTCCCATCCCATATTATGATGGAGAAACTTACGAGATCGAAACGTTCATGGACATAGTGAAACCCGTACTTGACCTAGTTTATACCACGGACGCAGAAAAGATAGCCGTGTCATTAACGCACGTGGGAAAAGCCGTTTCCTTGGTTGCCTACCAAGTGCACCCTGCTCTCACAAGGGACGAATTTCGCCCAATAGTGATAGAAGCCATTAAGCCTTCGTTGGGCGTTTTCGTGGCCCACACCCGTATCCAAGACACTAAATTCGAAGGCGATCTAGATGCCACAGTGAATAAGATCGCCCAACATATAAAAGTTTCTTTCCCCACATTGACCAGAGTCCAACAAGAGCAGCAGATTCTGGTCAACCTTGTATCAATATTGCCCTCAGCAGTAAAAGATCATTTCCGTGTGCACGATTTCGTCGGATATCAAAGAGATCTCATCACGATCCGACGTATTTTGGCCGTGCGCACAGAAGCACCCACCCAAATCGCTGTAATAAAGAGGTTTCCCACGCACCCACAGCACCTCAACCACCAAAACCCCAAGGCCCAAACTTTCAACTCCAAGAATGCTTACCCATCCTCATCCTTCCACAACAGACCCACCTACCCTTCCGGCAAGCCCCAACCAAGTAGGCCCCGGTTCCAACCTACCCAGCCACGCAGAATCTTCAACCGGAACAAAACCTACAACAAAGTAAAAACCCTACATTAGTAATTATCAACCCCTATGATTTCCCTGCCTGTAGTGCTCAGTGTGCCTTCCATCAAATTCGTGACTCTGCCAAACCTCGCCCCTTTACTCCTCGCATTTCTGTAAATGAAGAGGAGTTGCGACAAGATGAAGAAATGGAGGAAATGCACACCGGAGAAATAGCCCCTATCATGACCTCAGATGATACCGAGGAAACCCTGGAGGAGGTAGATACCGACTCCCAGGATTTTTAAAGTACCCCCCGCCCACGATGGCCTCGGCGGGGGATGCCATAACTGACCGCACTGCCCCCATTTATTACATGGCCAAATCAAGGACATTCCTGTCCGCTTGTTAGTCGACACGGGAGCTGCCAAGTCATGTTTGTTCAAGTCTTATTATGATCAACACCACCGACTATTTGGCCCCTTGTTAACCACCAAAGCAGAACTAATCTCAGCTGCTGATACCTACTTAAATCTCCTAGGAGACACTTTGCCCCTGTCAGTAACTACTCCTGCCCCCCATGCTCGTTGTTATCACACGTTCACAGTATTTTCCTCCCACTGTAAACATTACGATGGTTTCCTTGGACTTGACCTCCTTCAAAAACTCCAGGCCCAGGTTGACTGCGGCCAGAGGCTGATCTCATTCAAAAAAAAAATCCAACCCAAAGCCTCTGACAAACCAATCATGCAGAAACCTATTCACAAAAAGAAAAACACCTTCCCCCTCAATAAACTCTGAGTCAGGGTTACCAAGTTGCAGCTAGCACTAAGGTAACTCCTAACCCCTCCCCTTGCCCCGAGTTTTCTCAAAATATCACTCAATTCGTTGAAAAAATGCCTCAACAAACGAAAGAAGACAAGTCCAACCAACTCCCTCTCGGTAATCTCCTCAATTCTCCTAACTCTGTCCAGGATAAATCCTCCCATGTTTCCAGGACAGACTCTGATGGATGTAACAACAATTCTATCAAATATTTATGTACACGTGTTTCCAGGGAAAATGCTGACCTATGTACCCAACAATGTTTCCCCCATGCCCCCAGAAATGTTCAGCTATTCCACAACCAACAAAATTCCCCTTGTGACAGTTTTCCGTCAGTAGCTCCCTTCCACCCCCACACAATTTACACCCCTAAAAAACTTCAAAACCCCACACTTGACTCGCCCTCTCATGACAGACAAACTCACCAATCCCAGATAACCTCTAAACAGACCGTGACTGCCACCAAGAAAATTCCCCAAATTCGTCCTGTTAACAACCACAAATCAATACATCAGTCCTCCACCAATAACCCATGTTCTACACCTAACTCTTCCCCCACCAACCCTCCGCAGTCCCACCAACAAATTCCGTTTTCTAACTCGCTCACCTCTCACCACCCTGACCCTCCCACACGCGCCGTTAATCCCCCCCTCACGCGTGACCCCCACCAAAGTGATCTTTCCCCCTTATGCGTACCGAGCACCTGCTCGCCAGTCGATCCCCCACCATCATTAGCCCAGCTGTAGTTCAAGATAAATGTCAAATTCACCCCCGCCATCAAAAATGGGTTAACCTTCGACCCATACCCCAAACTCACATGATATTTTCCCCCACTACCACGTCCACCAACCCCAATCGTTGCCTCTTACAACCCGCCATCATTTCCGCTCGCATCAACCACATTCTCGTGGCAAATATCTCTGAGGAATCCCTGACATTACCAAAAGGTCTCATCATAGGAGACCTCGAAACTTTTGATGACCTCCCCATAGATTCCAATGACACCCCTACCAGCCTCAAATTGCCCCCTCTCCCGGACACATTATCCGACCACCAATAACACAGCATGTACGACCTATTGCTAGAGTTCAGTGACGTGTTTGCCCAACAACCCACTGAAATCGGACAGACCGATGTAGAACAACACATCATTAACACCACAGGCCCCCCCATAAGACAACCATCCCGTAGAAAAAATCCCATACAACGCCAGGAAGAGGAACGCCAAGTCCAAGAGATGTTAGAGGCCGGTATTGCCACCCCGTCCATTAGTCCCTGGTCTTCCCCTGTTGTCCTAGTAAAAAAGAAAGATGGGTCAACCCGTTTTTGCGTCGATTACAGGAGATTGAATGACGTAACCATTAAGGACGCTACGCCATTACCCAGGATAGACGATTCCCTCGACTCCCTATACGGATCCAGATGGTTCACTACCATCGACTTGCAAGCAGGGTATTGGCAAGTGCCTATCAAGGCAGAGGACCAAGAAAAAACAGCATTTTCCACTAGTGGTGGCCACCACTACGAATTTAACGTCCTACCTTTTGGCCTCTGTAATGGACCCGCCACTTTCTCCCGTTTGATGGAAGCGGTATTACATGGCCTACCCTGGGAGACCTGCCTAGCCTATCTAGACGATATTATTGTGTACTCACAAACCTGGGAAGAACACCTCCTCAGGTTGAGACAAGTTCTTCAAAGAATCCGAGCCGCCGGGTTGAAATTAAAACCCTCAAAGTGCGAGATTGCACGAAATAAGGTAGATTTCCTCGGCCACGTAATATCTGAACATGGTATTGCACCAGACCCAAAGAAACTTCAAGCCATACAAAACCAACCCCCACCCACCACCGTTAAAGGAGTACGTTCTTTTCTAGGTTTAGCCACATACTACAGACGTTTCGTCCCACACTTTGCCACAATAGCCAGACCCCTCCACCAACTCACCCACAAAGACACCACATTCACCTGGACACCTGAAAGAGACCTCGCTTTTAACACTTTGAAACAAAAGCTAATCCAAGCCCCTATTGTCGCTTTCCCTGATTACCATAAACCTTTCCGTCTTTATACCGACGTATCTCTCTACGCCATTGGTGCAGTTTTAGCTCAAGTAAGAGACGGAGAGGAACATGTGATAGCGTATGCCAGCTCCACCCTCAACCAAGCACAACAGAATTATGCAGCCACCAAGAGAGAGTGCTTAGGGATCATTTGGGCACTCAGCCACTTCCGGTCATTTGTGTTGGGCACAAAACTCGATATAATAACCGACCATCAATCTTTGCAATGGTTGCGTAAGTGCGAAACCAACTCAGCCATTTTGGTACGTTGGAGGGAGACACTAGAGGACTACGATTTTACAATACAGTATCGTCCAGGCAAACTTCACACCAATGCAGACGCCCTGTCACGTTTGCCAGTACCAAAAGACCCACTCACCAACCTAGCCGCCTTACAAAACACTGAGCTTTTATCTACCCCCATCCACCAACATAATTCCCCCCCAGCCCCCTCACTAATTCAATCTTGGGAAACAAGAATCCGACCACCCTGGATACCGTTAAATGTCTTCAGGAAACTGACTCGCTGGGGAGATCAACTTGCCACAGACTCCGGTCACATAGTCTTAGACCCCACCATTGCCCACGACTACATGATTGCCATCCACGAGGGAAACGGCATACACCTTGGACAAAAGAAGATGTTAAAAATCTTCGCAGATCAATACTGGACCCCCAACCCCTCCAAAATTGCACGAGTGACAGAATCCTGCAAACCTTGTTTATTGGGGAAGGATAGATCATGCACCCCAGGCCCAGCTGGTACCATTTCTGCCAACAAACCGTTCCAAGTCCTATCCCTCGACATCATGGGCCCGTTTCCTTCTTACGCTGGCAACCGCTATATCGTCACATTTGTTGACGTATATTAAAAATGTTTAATAGCCTGCCCAGTTAAAGACCACACAGCCACCACAGTCGCCACACTGCTTGCCACAGAGGTGTTCCCTATATTCGGCCTTCCCCTTGCTCTTCTATCCGACAATGCCCCCGAATTTAGTGGACACGTTTGGCACCAGTTCACCCAACAATGCGGTATTAATTTCAAACACTCATCCCCGTACTGGCCTCAAGGAAATGCTATATGCGAACGCAGCCATCGCACCATCAACAACCAGTTACGTACAAAAATGATTGCTCTTAACACCTCAGACTGGCCATCACAAATAAAGATGATACAATGGGGCATGAACACCTGTCCCCGAGAAGACGGTATTTCCCCTCATGAACGTGTTTACGGCGTTCCCCCCCTGTTACTGCCGTTCCACCATCACGCTCACCTCCCCTCCAACACCTCCACAATTGACCCATTGCAACATCTGCAAAACACCCTCCATACCGCCCAAACCTGTCAAGACACCAAAACTGATAACCCCGATGATAAAAACCCTTTCGCCATCCACGACACCATAATGGTAGCCAACCTCCCTGTCACCAACAAATTAGGCCCTCGCTCTGTCGGGCCCTACACCATCATACAAGTCCCAAATGCCTATCAAGTCACCATCGATTATCACGGCGTGACTCGCACGTTCCGAACTAGATTCGTCCGAGCGTTTAAACCTCTAAAACCACAAGACATTACCCCACCCCACACGTCCGACCCTGAATTAAACACCCCTACTAAACCTTCCACTCAGGCTATGAATATTCCCATACAAACCCCTAAGGGCCTAAACCCTCCAGCACCGAACCGACCAATCATTCCTCAACATACCCCCCAAACTAACCTCCACAAACCCCAAGCCCCCACTATCACACCTTCCTCCACCATGACACCTTCCTTCACTTCTGATAGTCAAGTACCTCCCCAACTTATCCAAGTACGAAAACCTCCACCCACAACCCCGACCACAACGGAAACCCTCCCGTCTAGCCCTGACATACCTCCACCAGGCACCACAGTGAGAAAACCACCACCCCCACCCAAAACCAAGTACACACCCAACCGCACCACACAATCTACCTCAGTAACCTCACGCTACAACTTACGCCCACGACTAAAATCTTTTAAAACCTCCAGAAAACATACCCTGCTAACCCAGTTCCGTAGGGCTGCCAGACCACTATCCTCCTCCTCTTCTTCTTCGTCGAATTCTCCTCCTCAAAGGGAAAGAAGACGAATAATCACAAGTAAACACCATAACCCCTCTAACTATATTCCAAAAATAACAACCCCCACCCTCCCACGAAAACACATACCTTCCTCTTCAACCTCATCCCCTCTCAACCCCCACCTCATCACCCCGAATGACCTGCTAGATCTACCCCCCCACCAAACTCCCATAAAACCGCCTATTTCCACCACCAGCAAATCACCGATCCCACCAAAGAACACACCCAACACATGTCTACCCCCAACCCTCCAAATTAAATCTCCACTCCCTACCCACCCGTCTAGCCCCCCTGCATCCACCCCTTTCCCCTCCACTATCCCTGCGACCACACCCACACACCGACCAACCTCCTCATCTCACCGAACCCCCCCCCCCCCCCCCCCCCCCCCCCCCCCCCCCCCCCCCCCCCCCCCCCCCCCCCCCCCCCCCCCCCCCCCCCCCCCCCCCCCCCCCCCTAAAAAGTACATTATGCCAACGACCAACCCCTCCTCTCACACCACGTCTAACACATAACTAACTCCTCACCAAAGCCCCTCCAAACTGATGGACCCGACCTCCACACCCCCACTTGAATCCCCCCACAAAGTCGCCCCTGAGAGAACCCCCATACATACCCCCACCAAATCCTCTCCCATTCCGCCTACCACCCTCACTCGACAAAAACCTCCACACGCATCTACCTCTCAAATAACCCCTTACCTCACCCCCACTAAATGCCCTCCACCTGTAAAGCGTTCTTCCCCTCAATATAAAACATCGTCGAGCGACTCAAGTCCCACTACAAACATCTACCTTCCCACCAGGACCTCCAAAGGTAGAATAATCAACAGACCCATCAGATTTGAAGACAGTTATACAAAAACAACACCCCGTTCTTACACTAAAGACCCAAGCCACACAACACACACACACCCTCTTTCTCACACACCTCCCTCACGCACCTTACCTAAACCGATATTGCACATTGCCTCCATATATTTTCCCAGCCTGCAACACCACCCAAGAAAAACCCCAAAACCCCAGACTCATAACCCCCCTTCACCCCCAGCTCCGTTTTCACATGTTAATCCCTCCCCTTCAGTTAGTAACCCATTCACCACACTGAAGAGGCCTCCTGTCAGTCCCACACATCTCACTCGATACATGACCTCCACCATGAACAAATCCACACCCTTCGTCGCCCCCGTCCCTACCCCCACGGGGGAACACTACACACCATTCATACGACAGGTTAAAGTAAAAACGTCCACAGGACACTTAGCCCGTCTACAGCGCCCACATCAAGCCTGGGCAACAGCCCTCCACAACACCGAGGACACATTCCTACAGGTCTACATAGACCTGCAAAAGAAACCTGACCCTCGCTCTCTTGCTTGGTGGGACCTTCTCAATACACTCAAAATGACCCACCATGACTATGCTTCTTTTTACTTCACCCTTGAGGCTCGGGGACGAGCCTACAATGAAGGAGAGGGAAGTAAAATGCCCCAGAACGAGAAGCCCACCACGGAAGCCACGGGCGTACACCACACAGAAACACCCGAAAGAAAGGCCCACAGAACGAAAGGACCAGGTGACCGAGCCAACCAGTTAAGACAGGCCGAAGCCCGCAGGGCTAAGCAGCTCCAAACCACACCTGCCTACCCCTTCTAAACACTGACCTTTCCCCCACCTCGCGTATACACTACCCCTCGTGTCCTACACCTCTACCTACATGATGATGAACATAAATACACCTTAAGTTAATACACCCATGCCCTGTCCCTAAGTTAGGATATCAATATCAACATACCCTAAAATACCTTGTCTTGCCAGACTAAGTTTCTGAAGACCAATCGCCCCATAAATCTATGTATGTTCTTCCATCCGAGAAGTAATATGTTAACCCCTGTCTTGCCAGACTAAGTTTCTGAAGACCAACCAACCCCATAAATCTATGTATGTTCTTCCCAGGTTAAAACACCCATGCCCTGTCCCTAGGTTGAGCCAATGCCAACCAGTTCAGACAGGCCTAAATCTATGTATGTTTTTTCCCATCCAAGAAGTAATATGTTAACCCCCTGTCTTGCCAGACTCAGTTTCTGAAGAACAACCGCCCCCATAAATCTATATATGTTCTTCCATCCGAGAAGTAGTATGTTAAAACCCCATGTCCTAATTGATAAGAAACTATGATACCCACGGGTACACCAGTGTACACACAGTGTACACACAGGAACCATTGTTCCTGTAAGACCTAGACAGAAATGACTGAAGATGTTAGCCACCATGCAGTAACTTTAATTCTTACCCCAACCAGAGATTGTATATACAACCCTCTTTTACCATTGTCTCGACGCATTTTCACCACGAAACAATACCGAAGCTACCCCTACGAACTGCCGTTTTCTTTGGTGTATATGTCATAGAAAACGCAGTTCCCAGGAACAACTAGATCAGCAAGAAATAGTGTCAGATTAACAGTGTCCATAACCATCGTATTGACGAGTAATAATACACCATGTTTTTCCCTACTTTTATCCACAGTCAAGCACACACCTACAGTTAACCTCCTCTTTCCCACAGCCCCACAGTCCACATGATTCTATCCTTTCCAGACTCATATACCACCCCATATTGCTCATCTCCCGGTAGCGTTTGGCTAGCATACTTTCCCTGTCATTAACCCCCAAGCTCCGATACCAACTGTAGTCTAATGCCACCCCTATGCCCAGAGACCTTAGGGTCAAACTTCCACGTAGCCCCCCTTAACTCTCTCCCTCTCGTTAACCCCCCACGCTCCTCGACTCCTTTCCGACCTAGCCTCTCCACCATACCTCCTGAATATCCTTGATTTTTCCGTTGCTAACATTCTCAAACCTTTTATATATATACTCCTATCCAGCCTACCTTCCCTTAGTAGGACGGAACAACATTAGAACTTTACTAACCCTTTGCCTGCCATCTATTCCCTCACAACCCTGTACCAAATGATCGTCAGTGCGAGGCTAGCTGCCTCGCCAGTGACTAACTTCTAGTGCCATACTTCCAGATAAATGTGGCAGAGTTAGCAACCCAGTCTCCACCACATCCAGCAAACCATGCAATTAACAACCCAACCGATTAAACCAGCTGGTCAAGGCACCTTCGGTTTTGGTATTACGAACACCCACATCTGTCTCATAAACAGAGGGTTATTACAAACACTTGTGATATGGCAAGCCCCTAGCCACAGCCGCCGGACGACCATCACAGAGAGAGGGCGCGCACCTACCCTTTTTTACCCACCCGAGGAGGGAGACCCCCACCCCTGCGGAGGTATACCTGACCCCTGTTTTGACTTCCGGGTCATTGCCAGGTAGCAAGGAATTCTTCCTATCAATGAACTAACCATGCATGACTAACCCCTTTACTAACCTCTATTAACCCACAATAACCCATTCACCTTTCTTGCATACTCTGATAACCAAATTAGCACCTCGGCTATACCATAGAATGAAGACTGAGCAATGTAAGAGAGACGCTCCTATCACAGCTGTCCCAGTCCTCCTCGCAAAGTAGATCCAGTCTCCATCCCCTCAATACTTCCAGTATAGCCAAAATAGTACCTCTTACTAAGGCTCGGTTATATCACATTATGAAGGCCCCCTATTGCCATGTGCCACAACAGTAATCACCACCTTACCTAGTCCCCGTATCTATTGAGAGCTCCAATAATTCCATAAGACTCGAGATCCCTATGGCCTACAGGGTCCAAAACCGAGCCTATAAACCCAGCTCCAGCCCCCAGTAAAATCAGTTGAAAGATAGACACCAACCAGTGGCTGGCCCCCTTAAGTTGACCTCTAGCTCTGCCCTTGTGTTGTTCCTGAGAATTGAGTTCCAGAGCCGGCAGACTCCGTGGCAGATTTGAGATAGAAGCATCTGTCCACGTACAAGAAATCTACGTGCACCTTATAACCTTCACACACCAGTGGGTATATAAGCGTGTAGCCAGCAACGATCGCCAAGAGATCCGTCTTGAGAACTTCCTACATATGGACCCCCTGGACGGCCGCGGAACCAGTCGTTAGCCCCCAACATCACGGACGCAAGATAACCAGGACCAGACCAACCAAATACTACCCAAGATTCACTTTATTAGTACTACAGTGTTACAGTACTATTTAGAGACTCACTTATTAATATTTCTATGAAGTGGTTATATCTTTGCCCCAGTATAATTCATATATAACCATTCCATCAGGAAGTGCTAAGCATATCAGTGTTCATTAATTAACAGGCGACATTAACTCTCGTAATTACCCCGATCCAGATATTATTACATAGAAGTAAAACCCTAGTGATATCTAACGTTCGCCCACTGATTTGCGTTCTACGTATTTCTGCTATAAGAATATAAAACTTAGATCAGTACCCCCCTGAGGTTACTAGAATTCTCGTGCTCTAAATATACGCGTGTCTAATCTAGTCTGTGAACTACTACTCGTGCACCAGAACTGCCAGTAATAAATCTAAATAGTGAAATTGAATCTATAAGTAACATTGATGGCTTCCAGTATATAAACTTGCGAACAAAGCCAGTGATCAGAAGAGTATATCTGAACGTTGGAAGTGGGAGACTAGGCTCCATCCAGATCCACTAATGCTAGTTGTTCAATTCTATCATTTGTCTTGTACGAGTATTCATACCTTATGCTTCCTATTAATCATTCTCAATAAACGTGATCGTGTGTCTTGTTTCCGTGTGTTTATTTTGTGTTCTCTATTCCTCATACCTTGTTTTGTGCATGCAGCCTTATATACCCAGTCAGTTAGAACTCACTTTACCCAAGTTAATCCTGTAGAAAAACAGGGCATAACAAAAAGCTTCAAAATGAGACCAGAACGAGCTACGTAGCACTCGTGGTTCTCATACAGTGATACCAGTAATATGGGAGTTTAGCGTATTTCGGCATATTTTTCCCAGCTATGCTCACTACTGGCTACACTGCCGGCCTCTTGAGAACACAGGGAACATGAGTTAATGGGCGGCGGTAAGCCCTGGGAGTCGGCTGTCTGGCCCGCTGCTCTCCCGGCCATTTGCACTCGATTTTAACCCTTTAAAAGCCTTAATAATGCTCCTAACTTGCTGCAAATTGGTGCACGACTTAAGTCGAGCGCTGCTCTTTAAGGGTTAAAGGATTAGGGGCGATTTACGGTATGATATCCCCTGATTAGGAGGGATTATTGGGTGTCAATTGAAAGCACATTCTATTGGCTTTCCAATGGTGTAGGATTGGTAATGGCCGCTGATAAGCTATAGATGCTATGAACGAAATATCCTAATTATGTCGAATAAGTAAATAAATATGAAAGCCAAATAGCCTACTGCAGGATTGAAAAAACTAAAAAGCTCATTCCTAGGTTAATCCAACATTAAGGATAAATAAATTAGGGTCCATAGATAGGTTATTGCAAGGTTTTGTTGTTGGTATTGAATTGGTAATGGCCGCTCGAAAGATATAGCAGGTATAGATGAAAGATTATAGATTTTTGTTACAAAAACTGTCATCTTAAATGATTAGGGGCGTTTTACGGTATGAGATCCCCTGATTAGGAGGGATTGTTGGGTGTCATTTGAAACCACATTCCATTGGCTTTCCAATAGTGTAGGATTGGTAATGGTCGCTCGAAAGATATAGCAGGTATAGATGAAAGATTATAGATTTTCGTTACAAAAACTGTCATCTTAAAGGATTAGGGGCGTTTTATGGTATGAGATCCCCTGATTAGGAGGGATTGTTGGGTGTCATTTGAAAGTACATTCCTTTGGCTTTCCAATGGTGTAGGATTGGTAATGGCCGCTCGAAAGATATAGAAGAAAGATTATAGATTTTGGTTACAAAAAGTGTCATCTTAAAGGATTAGGGGCGATTTACGGTATGATATCCCCTGATTAGGATGGATTATTAGGTGTCATTTGAAAGCACATTCCATTGGTTTTCCAATGGTGTAGGACTGGTAATGGCCGCTCGAAAGATATAGCAGTGATAGAAGATTTTTTTTAGATTTTACTGAAAAAGGAATAAGTAATAAGCAAACAACTTCAGCCGGCTTGGTCTGGCTTCAAGTAAAACGAAATTAATCAAAATATTCTCACTGTATTGCTTTGAGTGAGCTTTGGCATATTTCACTGGTGCCCTAGAAAGATTATTATACCATACAGTCACACAGTTCGCCATTATTAATGAATAAATGTCGCAGAGGGTATCATCCCACCTTTACATATATGGGTTTGTATACTGTCTTCAAATTCTCCCGGTCTCAGTTTACGTCACGAGCCTGCATAGCCAATCAACACACACCTTCTCTCCCAGCTGTTTTCTGTCAGCAAGCTTCAACTACGTGCCAGATAAACAATTATTGCATATTTGTATTATTAGAGGGTTTATTTATAGCACCGTAACGCTCAGTAATGCAACATATCTTGACCATTACTACATTGTAAAATACTAATTGCAGCACTGATTTGCTTCCGTAATTCACCTTTCAAATAATGCACAATTGGCCTTATCTCTCTCTCTCTCTCACACACATGCCCAACATTTGACTCCAACATCCAAAATTGTATCTTCATAATTGTTCCACAACATATATACTTTAAACAAATAAAATTAATCAACATTATGGATAATTTTACTCTTTGCATAAAGTTAGGCATGTATCTCTGTCATACACACATTCACTCGATCTTTATAATTATCTCGTACACCAGTTCTCTCCCACATATTCACTCCAGTCTGTACTGTAGTCTACTTTCGTTCTCTCTCAAACATCTGTAATAAATCATAATAGGCATGTGTAATATTTGTTAATAGTTTGAAGTTTATTGGACTCCCTAGAAGTTATGCATATATAATTACTATATTGCTTCATACATTGCTTCGTGGTCTCGATACTCTGGTTATCATTTCATTATTGTCACTTTGGCTGATAATGTTTGCTTCATAATACAATATACCATAATTCGTACCGAAACTCAATATGCTTTGTAGTATCATGATTCGAGACTTTAGTACAAAGATTCATCTGTTTCAATAGTTCATATTTAATGCTTTGATCTCTAAGTTTCATACCTTAATCATAATTGTTTTAAAATGCCCCAGAACGAGAAGCCCACCACAGAAGCCACGAACGAACACCACACAGAAACACCAAAGGAAAGGTCCACAGAACGAAAGGACCAGCTGACCGAGCCAGCCATTTCAGACAGGCCCAAGCCCGCAGAGCTAAACAGCTCCAGGACGCACCCATTTACCTTTTCTAAACTGACCATTTTCCACACCTCACGTACACTAACCCTCTCGTGTCCTACACTCCTAACTACAAAGATGATGAACAGGAATATACATTCATATTAAAAACACCCATGCCCTGTCCCGACGTTGAGCCAATGCCAACACATCAGACAGCCATAATTATATCTATGTATGTTCTTACATCCGAGAAGTAGATGTTATATATCTTAGAAGTTAAAACACCCACGCTTGTCCCTAGACCTCGTATATAATTTTCCATGACGAGTATAGATATATGTAACCCGTGCTCAGTCGCCCCTTGCATTGTTCCTCTAGTAACTAAGTCTATAATATTAACTGCCACCAGCATTGATACGACATAGCGGCACTGTCCTTGCTACAAAGATGATGACCAGGAATATACATTCATATTAAAAACACCCATGCCCTGTCCCGACGTTGAGCCAATGCCAACACATCAGACAGCCATAATTATATCTATGTATGTTCTTACATCCGAGAAGTAGATGTTATATATCTTAGAAGTTAAAACACCCACGCTTGTCCCTAGACCTCGTATATCATTTTCCATGACGAGTGTAGATATATGTAACCCGTGCTCAGTCGCCCCTTGCATTGTTCCTCTAGTAACTAAGTCTATAATATTAACTGCCACCAGCATTGATGCGACATAGCGGCACTGTCCTTGTGTCGTATTGTGCCAAGTACAGATCAACCAGGTTTCATCACCTTATTAGGACGACGACTATAATGTCATCGTTCATCGATGTATGCAATCCTTAGGTTAAGTATTTTTATCCGCCATTGTGTTCACCTTTTTCCGTTTACTCTCCACAATTGTCATACGTCTTCCCCTTGCCTCCTTCGTATCCACAGTCCACACTACGCCAATTTACTTCGTGTCTTACACCTCTTACCCCAACCAGAGATTGTATAAGATAACCTGGTTACCAGTATCTGTCATAAGTACCCCGAAACAATAACTAAGTACCCCTACGAACTGCCGCTGTCGTTGGTATATTTATATTTAATAGAAAACGCAGTTCCCAGGGCCAACTAATAGTATCCATAACCCTCGGACTGATCACATAACTCTATCTTTTCCAGACTCATATACCACCCCATAGTTGCATTCCCCGGTAGCATTTGGCTAACGTATTCTACTGCCTTTTCAAACTTCCATATCAATTGTAGCCTAATGCCACCCCCACGCCCAGGAACCTTAGGGGCAAAATTTCCCTGTAGCCCTTGAACTCTCCCCCCCTCTCATTAAGACACCCGCGCTTCTCGACTCTTGTCCGACCTAGCCTCTCTCTCATACCTCTTGAAGATCCTTGAATTGTCCGTTGCTAACGCTCTCCAACCTTTATATATATACTCCTATCCAGCCTACCTTCACTTAGTAGGCCAGAACAACATTAGAACTTTACTAGCCCCTTGCATGCCATCTATTCTCTTACAACCCATTCACAACCCTGCACCCAATGGTCGTCGGTGCGAGGCTAGCCGCCCCGCCAGTAACTAACTTCTATTGCCATACTTCCAGATAAATGTGGCAGAGTTAGCAACCCAGCCTCCACCACATCCAGCAAACCCTACAATTAACAACCAGCCGAGTAAAACCAGCTAGCTAAGGCACCTTCGGTTTTGGTATTAAGGACACCCACATCTGTCTCATACACAGAGGGTTATTACAAACACTGGTGATATGGCAAGCCCCTAGCCACAGCCGCCGGACGACTATCACAGAGAGAGGGCGCCCAGCTCCCCCTTTTTGCCCACCCGAGGAGGGAGACCCCCACCCCCGCGGAGGTATACCTGACCCCTGTTTTGACTTTCGAGTCATTGCCAGGTAGCACAGGAATTCTTCCTATCAATGAACTAACCATGCATGACTAACACCTTTACTAACCTCTATTTACTCACAATAAACCATTTACCTTTCTTGCATGCTCTGGTCACTAAATTAGCACCTCAGCTATACCATAGAATGAAGATTGCACAATCTAAGAGAGACGCTCCTATCACAGCTGTCCCCATCCTCCTCGCAAAGTAGATCCAGTCTCCCTCCCCTAAATACTTCCAGTATAGCCAAAATAGTACCTCTTACTAAGGCTCAGTTATATGAAAATATAAAGGCTTCCTATAGCCCTGTGCCACAACAGTAAATACCATTTTACCTAGTCCCCATATCTATTGAGAGCTCAATTAAGTCCCTAAGACTCGAGATCCCTACTGTCTACAGGGTCCAGAACCGAGCCTATAAATCTAACTCCCGCCCCCAGTCAAATCAGTTGAAAGCTAGACACCAACCAGGGGTCACTACCCTGCAGTTAACTTCTAGCTCTGCCCTTGTGTTGTTCCGGAGTGAGATCCCAGAGCCGGCAGACTCCGTGGCAGATTTGGATAGAAGGACCTGCCCACGTATTTAAGAACTTCACACATATGGGCCCCCTGGATGGCCGCGGAACCAGTCGTTAGCCCCCAACATCATGGACGCAAGATAACCAGGACCAGACCCATCAGATGCTACCTAAGATTCCCTTTAGCAGTACTACATATTACTGTGCTGTTTAGAGATTCACTAATTAATATTTCTACGAAGTGGCTATCTCTTTGCCCCAGTATAATTCATATAACCATTTAATTAGGAAGTACTAAGCGTATCAGTGTTCATTATTTAACAGGCGATACTAACTCTCGTAATCAACCATATGCCCAGATATTATTACCTAGAAGGAAACCCTAGTAATATCTGAAGGTTCGCCCACTGATTTGCGTTCTATGTATTTCTGAGACAAGAATAGAAAACTTAGATCAGTACCCCCTGAGGTTACTAGAATTCCCGTGCTCTAAAATACGCGTGTCTAATCTAGTCCGTGAACTACTACTTGTGCACCAGAGCTACCAGTAAGAAATCTAACAGTGAATATGATTCTATAAGTAACATTGATGGTCTTCGGTATATAAACCTGTTAAATCAAAGCCAGTGATCAGAAGATTAATACCTGAACGTTGGAAGTGGGAGACTAGGCTCCATCCAGATCCACTTATGCTAGTGTTGTTCGATTCTATTATATTGTCTTACACAAGTATTCTGCAGTGGTATATCAATAAACGTGATCGTGTAACTTGCTACCATGTGTTTCTTTGTGTTCTCTATTCCTCATATCTTGTATTGTGCATGCAGCCTTATATACCCAGTCAATTAGAACTCACATTACCCAAGTTAAACCTGTAGAAAAACAGGGCATAACATGTTTTATAGAGAACAATATTATTACTAGTCAGTTAAATTGTAGCAGTCGAAGGAATAACATTAAACCACCACTACTGCTACTTATTCCTTCAACCAAATACTACAGCATGTAATTTATCAATAAATAAAATAATAGATACATTTACATCTATTGCCCCCCTATACTATGCAGTAGGTAAGCGGGAGTGGTCGAACCATCACCACCCTCAACTGTCCGAACCGTCCCGATTTTAAATAGTTAATTGTTGGGTACTCTCAACTTTCACACAAGAGAGTTTAGCATTCGTTTTTTACGGCAATATCTTCTGCATGCAACACAGATTCACCATAATAATGCATAACTCGCTGGTTGACATGCTCATGGAGGTAGAGCTTATGATGTAAACTGAAAATATTACATAGGTGCAAAAAAACACAAAATCTGATCTGCATCGAAAAGTGTGGCATTTGTAGGCCTGAAATTCCGTGTGACTAACGTAAACAAACTCTCCCACTTTCACGCAAGATCTCGCGGCCTTAGGTCCTATACGTTTCTCAGGAAATGCACTGTCCGAACCATCCTTCCGTCCGAACCATCACCGCTCTCCCCTACCGTACACATATATATATATATTGTCACTCCCAACTGAGTTTTGCAACCTATGTCAGTTGTTAGTGTGTGTTATAATACCTCATGTGGCCTGTGGAGAGGCTAGGGGCCTTCCCTCGTGGCTAGCCCTTGTGTTGACAGGACGGCGCCTGCAGTATATGTTGCCGTTCGGCTAGCAGTATAATTATTTAGTTTATTTAGCCTTTGTGCGATTGTTTTCTTTATCATAAGTTTACACAATGTTGTCTTATGTTTTACTTGATTACTTTTGTATTTTTAATGAGAGCCCAGGCTGCCTAGTTAATTGTATGGTCTGGCGGTGCCTTGCGCTCTCCTTCCCTCCCTCGCGTGGCCCTGGGATATCTTGTGGCCGCGAGAGCTCACTCTAGTCCTGGCTCTCGCGCTGACAACATCAACTGTCTGATGCTGTTAGGCTTGCTTTCCTTGTTTCCCTTTAGATACCGCATAAATCTTTTTGTTTCTTATTAGATCGAAGCATAGCAGGGCCGGAGTCATCTTAAGTTTAATATTAATCACTGCATTCCTTTTTCTCTCGCAATCTTAATTATAAGCTTCTACACTGTTTTCTTCCATTTCTCTTCCATTGTTCTACTGCATTGCTATTTATTTTCTTATGTATATTTTGTGTATTTTTGAGGTTGACATCTACAGTGGTTTGTTCGGTGGC
This sequence comes from Paralithodes platypus, assembly GCA_032716605.1. Lineage (NCBI taxonomy): Eukaryota > Metazoa > Arthropoda > Malacostraca > Decapoda > Lithodidae > Paralithodes > Paralithodes platypus. The sequence continues at coordinate 49,291,839 of CM064548.1, forward strand.
TCTTAGAAGCCCACCCCACAACCTACTGAGATGTCAACCTAGTTGCATTTATGTGCAGTCTAGAATAACTTTAGAAGTACTTTTGAATGCTACACGCACTATCAACCAGACTCGGGGACAACAGATATTTTTGAGTCTTCTTGTTACTGCTTTAATAGAGCAAAGAGGAAGATAACCACTTTTCCTAGAGAACCTGCGTGTCTTGGTGTTTGAGTCAGATATTAAGAGCGTGTCTATTGCAGGGTAGTGCAGTACGGTGGGCAGTGTAGGGTGCAGGTCTACAGCATTGGTTGTCTTTTTGCCACGGCGTTTCAGTTTTGCCAGTGCTGTGGGCTAGGCTATTAGAGCACCTGTTTTCCCCGGCTCCCCTCATAACAGTGGCGACCTCAGGCCAGGATAGTGCGATAGTATAGAGTTCTTGTGGTGTGAAGTAATTATATTTAATAGTGGCCCCTCCATCATTGATGATCTGCCTATTAATTAATAGTCTCCATTCAACACCCGCGTCAGCCGTTTTGAATATACCGCCGCGGGGATGAACAGAGTAGGCCTATTCCTCACAAGTGTAACGCAACTTCTCTTATGGAGTTGTCTATAGATCGGGTACCCACTACGAAAAAACTTCGTAAAAAATAAGAGAAGAAAAAGAAAAAAATTAACTTAAACAATGTTATAACACGCTTTCCACTTTCGGTGGATTTCTTGTGTTGTCGCAACCCAGCCGCTCCTCGCCAGGTGGCCATAACCTCCTTCTCTTCCCCGCGTGCAACCAAGTCGGGCGTGTCTCGCCTGCGCTGCTTCATTTGTCTTTCACTCAGTTTCTCGTGAATCCTTACTCATTTGTATATATCTGAGTTGTATTGAACAGGGTTTAGGACTAGCTAGCACAGGCTACCCGTTGGTTGCCCTCAGGAAGTGTTAAATTAGGGTACTCTCAGGCACTTACGTGTTCTCCAAGTCAGTCGCCACGTGTGTGTTTTCTCTTGTTTTTACGTGCCTCAGCTGTTGATTATTTCTAGTTAACAGGCTAGTTTTTCATCGCAGGTCTTCAGTCCAGCGTGTTGGGCCTAGGGGCCATATGTTTTCTTCAGTTTTAGCAGACGCTCCAGTTTAAAGATTGTCACACGTGGTGTGGGATCTTCTGGTGATCGAGCCTGCTCCCAGGCCCCTCTCGTGGGCCTCTTCCCCTCGTGCTGTGGCCGTGTTATCTTCAGGGTTTAGTCTTTCTTCCAAAGGTAAGGATTACTGATACCTAGTGGTCAGCCACGTTAGCGTTGTTCTTAGGATTTAGGGGTGCACTGTTATTATATGATATTTATATTATCCCCCCCCCCCCCTTTTTTGTCCTGTGTTCTCGGGTTCGAGTTTCATGTCGTTCCTGGAGTTCTCGGAGTCATTCTGTTTTGTGTGGGGTTGTTTTGGTTCAGGTTTAGTAGTCTTGTGCTCTTGACTGTATTTTGCCTTGTTCCTTGTCCCGCCGGCCCTCCGTCTTCGTACTCGGACCGGCTACCGCCGCGCTGGCGTGCTTGGGCTTAATTTTTCCCCTTCTTTTTTACTACGAAGTGTACCACTACCCTCCCTGCCAGCGGTCGTGCAAGGGCCGGCGGAGGGAGGACGGTTGTGCAACCGTCTTTTATTAGACTCGCCCTGTGACGAACCAGTTTACTCCGCCGGCCCGGCGGCTCAGTTGGGGTGGGTTGACTTGCTAGTTTTTCCATCCCACTACGCCCGGCGGCACAGTTGGGTAACAAAGATTTAGCAGTGTCTAGCTAGCACGCAGCTGCAGGACGACGCTCGCTAGATGTCCACTTAGGGCCAGTGACTCATGTCATAGGTAAGCAGTCACGCGTGACTTCCCCCCGATTGAAAAGGGTGGGCTCACCAATTTTTTCGTCGCCGGGTAGTAAGTAGGATGTTATTATCACCTCTCAGGTTATCCTTATGAGCGTTGATTGCTGGAAATTTCTATTTCCAGACTCTTCATATCTGGAGCAGCACAGCTGAGGAGGAACTGTCCCCGGCGGGGAGGGGAGTCAGTAGCCATGCCTAACTTTTGGATTTGCTCTACACCTACTTGTTTATCTGTCCCAGTAGCGGCGCACAGGTTGTGTATCCGCTGTGTTAATTGTTTGGACTAGACTACCTTTTCATGGACTGCCAGTAAATGTCTGGTTTTCTCGGACCTTTTCGATGAAGGGCTAGACAACCAAGATATGTCTTGATTATTAACTTTGATTGAGATTAAGACTAAATTCGAATCTTACGCTGCAAGGGTGGCTAATACTGAATTATTCTGTGACACAGCAGTGTTAATGAGGATCATACGCCCAGTGGCGTAGCCAAGGGGGGGCATGGGGGGGCACGTGCCCCCCCACCAGACACCACAGCCCAACATGTATACCTAATTTGTTATTGTTAATTTGTATTCAATAGGAAGTTAGGAACTCCTGGATAGAAGGCAGCACCACCTAAAACAATAATTAAAATTATTAAAAATCATAAGTATCTCCATTTAAAAATATCACTTCACCAACAGCAGTAACAGTGAACATTTGTAAAGGAGTATAACATTATTATAGTTACCGCCTTAATCATCGGTTTCTTTCATTTTCATACCTGTTGGAGCTTTGATTACAGAATAATAACACACAACAAAGCCACTCCAACAGCTTCCTCTCTCTCCAACACCCCTTCTCCCCTCTCTACGCTCTTCAGAAAACTAGGAAAGTAGAAAGTAGCAATGAGGCTTATCCCTCAATACCGTCACCTGTCAGCTGATTTTTCATCCATCCTAGTTATGGCCGTGGTGGTCAAGTGGTGAGCACGCTCGCGTGTGAATCTGAAAGACCCGGGATCGAATCCCTGCCACGGCGGACATTTAGTGGGTGCGGTAGTACGTCCTAGCATGTTTCACATGCTTGCACCCAGTCAGGGGACATCCTGACGACGTATACAGACAAAACATACATAACAAAGCCACTCCAACACCTTCCTCTCTCTCCAACACCCCTTCTCCCCTCTCAACACTCTTCTCTGAGCTATTGCCGATAAAAATGGCATGTTCAGTCCTGTACAGAATCGTAAGATTCAGAGTCGTAAAGATTCCAGGACGAGCTCATCAGCGGCGGATCCCCAGATCGACCGTGGTGATTGTCACCTGAAAAAAAAAAAAAAAAAAAAAAAAAAAAAAAAAAAAAAAAAACAGATTGGAAAATTGAATAGTAATGTTATATCTGAACTATTTCTTATTAATATATAAAGTTTAAACATGTTCAGTTAATTTAAGGCAGAGAGAAAAAAAAACATTACTACAAAAGAAAAGTATTTCTCGAATGAATACTAGGATTTTTTGTTTTTTTTTAAATAATCGTCCAGCTGATTGTTGCGTGGTGAAAAGAGGGACGAGGGAGGACACTTTAGGTAAGAAATGTTTCTTGTTTGTGGCATTTCTTGTACAATTATCATGATTTCTTATTATCTATTCAACTCTAAAATAATTTGAAGGCATTGTGTAAACACAAGAATGTCACTAAACTTTAAATATAGATATTAGGCCTATACAGTACACCATATCAATACAATATATAGATATTAGGCCTATACAGTACACCATATCAATACAATATAGATATTAGGCCTATACAGTACACCATATCAATACAATATATAGATATTAGGCCTATACAGTACACCATATCAATACAATATATAGATATTAGGCCTATACAGTACACCATATCAATACAATATATAGATATTAGGCCTATACAGTACACCATATCAATACAATATATAGCCTAATCCTGCAAGTACTGTACATTACTATTTTCATAACTTAAGTGAATCAATAAAGCTCTCCCTTCAACCCTCGACCCTTAGTTTATGCAGTAGTAATTTTTGTATGTTAAGGATATTCCTCTGATTATGGCTATGTCTCACAAGATTTCTTTGGTTCAGTTTCAATTATGCGAATTAGCTTCTAATTTCCAAAATGTCTGTCCACAAATATACAGTACAAGTGTTTAATGAAGCTCTGAGAGGATTGTGTGTTTACAGTATTTATATACCAAATTGGTTATGTAAATTGAGTTAGTGTTAGTTGAGTTTAATACAATATAGTCTAATGATTAACCATATAGACAAAGCTAAAGATAAAATCAAAGAGGAGTTCCTTAGAATAATTAGTTTGATAATGTGCTATTTATAAAAAAAAACATGGCTTCAGATTGAGTATAATAAGTAGTGAAATTTAAAAAAAATATCTGGGGGGGGGGGGGGGCCCCACACCCCCCCCGCCCCCATACCCCCCCCCCCCCGAACCCCCAGCTGGATTGGATCGCTTCGCTCGCCTATCAATTTATAGGGCCCCAATGAAGTCTCTACCTGGCCCTGATGCCCCTCCCATGATAGTGGTGCCCCCCTGCTGAGAAAACCCTGGCTACGCCACTGCATACGCCTGTATTCAAGAAAGGAAATAAACTAGATGTTGGCAACTACAGACCAGTTAGCATATTATGTATTGTATCTAAAATCCTTGAAAGAGCTGTATACACCCAAATTGAACACTGCCTCAAAGAAAATGATCTATTCTATAAGTTTCAATCAGGTTTCAGATGCATGTACTCGACAGACTCCTGTCTCATCCACTTAACAGATCACATTCGTAAAGAAATGTCTAAAGGTAACTACACTGGTATGGTTCTTCTTGATCTACAAAAAGCGTTTGATACAGTAGACCATGATATCCTCTGTAATAAACTACAAGCAATGGGCATTGGGTCAGTGAACTGGTTTAAATCTTATCTTAGTGGTAGAACACAAAGAGTCAAAATTGATGATAATATATCTGATCCTATGCCAATTAACTGTGGGGTCCCACAGGGAAGCATCCTTGGTCCCTTACTCTTTCTCTGTTATATAAACGACATGGAACTGAGCGTCTCGTGCAAATTATTACTGTATGCTGACGACAGCGTGCTTCTGGTTTCAGGAAAATACCCAATAAGTATTGCCGCTTCACTTTCCAAAGAACTAGAATCGTGTAGTGATTGGCTAGTGGACAATAGACTATCTCTTCACCTGGGCAAGACGGAAGCCATCTTATGTGGAACAAAACGCAAACTGAAAGACATTGTGGGCTTCTCGGTCAACTGTAATGATATTCCTATAACAACAGTGTCACAAGTTAAATATATCGGACTAAAACTGGACTCGACTTTGTCAGGTGAAACAATTTTGGAATCTATCCTAAGTAAGTGTAGAGCACGGATAAAATACCTGTATAGACAGGTGGGATGCTTGCCAGAGGCGACCAAAAAGACCCTTTGCCAAGCGCTTGTTTAATGTCATTTTGACTATTCTGTGTCATCCTGGTACTCTGCATCATCTAAATCAGTACAGCACAAACTTCAGGTCACTCAAAATAAAATGGTTAGGTTCATGCTGAACCTAGGACCCAGATCACATGTTGGCCAGGAACAACTTCAGTCACTAGGTATGCTCAATGTCCCTGACAGGGCCAAACAAATCAGGCTCACTAATGCCTTAAAGATATTCTATGACAAAGCTCCACAGTATCTAAAGAGTAATTTTGTTAAAGCTAATGAGAGGAGTGGACATAATACAAGAAACAGGATGTTTAATTTTAAGGTCCCGAGAATCCAAGGACAGGGTAAGCAAACATTCTTCTTCACTGCCATCAAAGACTGGAATGACCTACCCCAGTCAGTCCGTGAAAAGAGAACACTATATTCCTTCAGACGTAGCCTGAAGGAACAGCTGCGAGAAGGGAGCACCAAACTTATGTCTACTACTAAATACGACATAAGAGATAGGCAAAACAGACTGAAATGATTACTGATTATGGATTACTGATATTTACTATAGGATGTAAGGTATCTTAAAATAACCCCCTAGAAATACTTTCCCTAAAGTATCTAATTCTTTTATTCTCCCCTTTTTCCCCAGCTAACCTAATCCCACAAGGACCCCAATGGAAATACGCCTAACGGCCTTATTCGGCTATCCTTAGCCTAAGAAGTGCGCATGGGGGGTATGAGACACCACACTCCTGTGCGGACGTATTTGAGCTGTTCCCATCACTAACATCGTTATTTTACCATAAATAGCATCAATACTTATCCATATGCACCTATTATAGGTTGATTATAAAGGTATTAACCTGTTACATCAATAAAACAAGTGGAAACAGCGTTTGGATTGTCAAAATCGGCGATACAGGCCGGGAGTTACATAATGTATGGCTGAGGCAACCTCCCTGCCCTCCTCTCCTCCCCTTGTCTGGAGAGACACTGTTGCGCAATAGTCTCTCTCTCGCTCTTTCCCACGCTTGGTAACAGTGATGACAACGCCCTGCTACCAACTCACTAATGTTAGCACGAAAATTGACCACAGAATAAGGGAATAACAGGGAAAATAGGTGATAACTGAAGGAGGGGAGGAAAGTGGGGAAGGAGGGGAGGTGGAGGAGTGATATTTGGCATGGCTCAGGGGCAAAACAATTTTTTTTTTTTTTTTTTTTGGGTGTTTTAAATGGATTTTTGTTTTCCCTTACTCTTAAGAGTCGTCCCGCAGTCCGCCGGGAGAACTATTAAGAGTCTCCCCGCAGTTCCCGGGTTAGTTGGAATTATGCAAGGCTGGTACATGTCATTTATGTAACATATTATGTGGTACCAACATTGTAAAATGCTAACTGAATAAATATTATTATTATTATTATTATTATTAGTCTGTCAGGCTACTGTCCCGTCTCTGCCCAATTCAAACCTTGCTTCCCCCCATTCATCTGAGTCCTCTGTCGGTTACTCCCCTCCCTACACTAAGAGAGCTTGCTCTGAGTTGCCGGAGATAGTACTTCCTACTCAACTGGACTCACCTCAATGACTCCGTCAGAAGGCGTCCAGTGTGGAACATCTACCGGCTAAGGTGCGCAAGTTGTCCAGTCCGCGGCACACCTGCAAGGCAACGGACACCCAGGATAGCCCCCTCATCCAGATGTGTAAGTCAGCATCACCACCGGTTCCCTCGACATCCGCTCCGACGACGCCGGTGGTTTTCCCCGGTTCCGGCGGAGCGAGTGCCGAGCAACACCCACCGGCGATGAGGGTTAGACCAAGAGTTAGAGTAAGACTACAAGGGTCTAAGTTAGTGCTATCACAAACAAATTTACCAGGCGGTAAAATTGGGCTCCATATGGCTCCGGCGCCTGACATGGTCCAAGGTCATGATACAACGGCGGGAGTTGTCACGCCGACGATAGACGCTGCAGGTTTGCCCACTAGGCCGAAAACCAGTAACACGAGCACATTAGCTCCTACCTGTAGGTCAGAGTCTGTTCCTGCAGCCCAAACTAGGGTGGAAACTGGGTTAAGTACAGTTCCACGGGATGAGGGTCTAAAACCCTCTCGATGTAATAGTCAGTCGGGGACACGCACGGTAAGGCCACCAGAAATAGTTCTCCACCCAATAACTCTGCAGGATGAAGGTAAGGAACTAATAGAACCAAGTCCAATGGTACAGGTAAAGGGACCAACATCGGCTAGGAAGGTAAAATCTAGGTCCCTCAAACGTCAAAGATCCCAATGTGTTACAGCGCAACAGTTAGATGATTTATTGCACAAGGTCCTCCAACAATGTGCTATTTCCAAGCGCCCTGGGGATCATACCGAAGTAACGGTCACCCCACCACATGGATCTGTGCCTGTCACCTCGCCGGACGATGAGATTGTGTTCTTACATTCGGTTCCCCCCAATCCCAAGTCACAAACTTCTAACGTAATACCGGGACACGGTTCACTCCGTCCCCTGTCACCGACCACAATCAATGTGATTCCGGACCCTGATATGCCAACAGCTGTGGCACTGTCTAGCTTAAGAATCTCCGGCGATAGTAATTGCGTGGTGGGCTTACAGACCGGGTCCGGGGTTACACCAAAAGAGGTCAAGGGGACCCAACCAGGTGTAAACAGTCCCAATCAGTTGTCACCGACTAGCAATCTGGCATATAACGCGGCGGAAACACAGACAGTTTCGGGCACACGACCTAAACTCAGTCCTTCAAAAATTACTATAGCGAGTCATTCGGCGGTGGAACCCTTGAAGCTTCCGCCGGATCCCGTCACGATTTTTGGCTCTGACCCCATTGCTCCACTCCCCCCGGCTCAGTCACAAATGGAAGATCAGCTTCAGGGTAGTAAAGAACTGGGTAAACTGTGGCTCACGGTTACCTCGTCTAAGGCAGGGGACAGGCACAGATCCACTTATGGTGAGATTCCAGTACCACCGGAATGGACCATTGAAGTAAATAGACATAAAGGTATCCGGGCCAAAGATGCCCAGGGAAAGGTCATAGGGGTCCCTATTATAGCAATACCTAACTCTACTAGTTATCAGTATTTTGTGTATGAGCCAAGACGACTTGCCCCTCCTCCCCCAGATGTTCCTAGTTGCTCCGCTGGCTCTATGACCGACAATAACGATCTTTCTAGTGACTCCACTAGCCCTCATGCCAACAATAACGATCATTTTCGGAGGTTGATTGAACCACGGCTAACCTTTACCCCAACTCGTTCACAACTCGAGCAAAGGGAATTAAATCTGGGAGAGGTGGGACATGGCCCATGGGTGCTCTGGGATCAAGAAGTCCAACAGTTTGCTAATGACATAACGACCAATGTTTCCCTACCAATTCCACCCCCGCGTCATATGGAGTTTGACTTGCTGAGGCCACAGCCAGGCGGAGTCCCACGAGCTATATTTGAGTTCCTCATTGCCCCTCAATTAGAAGCTAGACACTTCCCAGCTCCTTTCTTAACTCCAGACTCTATTGAACTCCAACGGGAGTTCCTAGTAAGGGATAACGCCCACCGGAAGTTTATTGGGTTTCTGCTCACTAGAGACACAGATCAGGCCATTGCTAAACCAATGCCCAATCCGCCGAGACGTCGGGAGGAAACTGTTAGAGTTTTTCAACAGTACCTCCTGCCGAACCCGGCGGGTTCACTTAGGGATATCCGAACAGCCTTGTTTGAGGCAGTCCGTACCAGACAGCTTCTCGGACTCCATATGGTGCAAGGGTTGCCCGAGAATGTTTATTATAGGGTCATTTTTTCCCCAATCCTAACAGCATCTATGGTGGATTCACAAACTCAAAGAGATGTAAATATGATGCTTAGGGTGGCATCACACTAGGTTGTCTTAAGCTGCGGACACGGTAATGGCCAACGACATGCAGTGACTACCGGTTATCACACTGTAATACCCGCTTGTTGGTTTTTTGGGTTTTCCTCCCAGCTTTTGGAAGACTACCTCGCCCCAAAAACCCCCTTTTGTAGATCTCTCTCCCTACACCGTGCTCTGGTACAGGGTTCCGAGGTCTACATTGCCCTTACATGAACACCCAGGCCACGTCAAGGGTCATTGCTATGTTTCCAGGCCGCGTCCCGGCACAGTAGACTGGGTTTTACACCTTTGCTCCGGTGGTAACCTACCTTAAAATTGACAGGTGTCGGATATCTTCCGGCACCCGTTACACGTCACACCAACTGCAGGGGGGGGAGCCCGGGTCAGCGACACAGGCTGTAGTTTTATCCCCCCCGGGCCTGCCTACGGTTTTCGGCTTCACAGCCAGCCAAGGCCAGTGAAACCAATGTAGGGCACGCTCACAATGTGAGGGATGCGACGGGTAATCATTCTACGGGCTGGATGGGTGTTTTTTTATTCTCACTAGCTTAGTTAAGACTCCCGCCGGTCGTTGGCCAAAGCTGTCCGACTACTCTACTGTACGATGTCTGGTAACTCATTGAGTGAAACATGTTTCAACCAAGGCAAAATCGCGGTGATTCGCCATGGGTATCTGGTCACCTAGTTGTGTTTAGACAGAAATGAACGAATAAGGACACATCTTGGGTAATATGGTCACAGGGCATAATGGGGCCCTGTGTCCCTAACACAAATAAGGAATTTTTAAAGTTAACTAAGTCATACAATGAATGTTTTTTATAGTTTAACTCCTCCATGAGGCATAGCAGGAACGTGCCGACTCTCTGGTATGCAACAGGTATTGGTCACAGGTGGCACAGTATTTGATACAATTCTCACCTCGTAGTAAAACTGCGATTAAGAATGATAATTTCTTCGAGGATATACATACGGTCGGATCGAGTAATACCCTTAGGTCGTATGAGACCACCAGTAATCTGATTACCATGCCGACCTCTCCCCTCCTGCAGTTTCTGGGGGGTCTGGACACTCTTGCTATGCCTCCAACTTATTCTGTGTTAGTCTCATCTGTCCCCTGCCCCCCGCCGGCGAGGGGGGGGGGGGGACCAAAACTTGTCTATTTTCTCCCGCCGGTGGCATGAGTAGCTTAGGCGCTGAGAACCATTGAGGACTAGTATACCAGTAAGGGAAAGTCACATTAGTCGCCTCAGTCACACTTGTCAAGGCTCCATTAGCTTGTCCCCCCATCATACTTGCTTGTGGTTCCGTAAAGATCCCTCTCCGGTAGCACTGGCAGCAACCAATGTTGCTAGCCTAGTCAGACAAAGCTCAGCTATACATTCCCTCCGGTTTTTCTGGTGGTCAGCAGTCACGTCAGTAACAGACTTAGAAAACAGCGAATAAGGTAACGAAGGTCATCAGGATGTCCTGTGGTTCATAGGCTATCAGCCCACTCCGTAGCCGGAGCCCTTTTTAATACGCTGCAATCTTACTGACCATGTTCACGGCAATTAGCCTGGATAGCAAGGCCCTGGTTTCCCGTGACTAGGGTTTTTTCCCATTTTTAAAAGCCTTCTCACTAACAAGTAGTTTCCACTAAGGCTCACAGCTAGCCTGTTCAAAGTGTCGGAATACGTCCGACCGGAGCCACAGGAACGATGGACTTAGATCTACGTGACTTCAATAATTAACCCAAGACCGATGGACTTCGATAAAATAAACCTGTTTTCAAATTTTGGACCACCGTGGTGGTTCACGTTAACAACGGGTTATTCAGTCCTCGGCTCTTACATAGCTTAGGCTGCTCATGCCCCAGGCAGGGTGAATGTTTAAGTTGTCCAACATCATACCTCCGCTTAGGCAGACTCAGCTCCAAGGGAACGGATTAAGGCACCGCTTCCCCTTTTAAACGTTTTGTTCTCTCCTTTCTGGTCCCCGGCCGGGTACAGTGTTCCGCCGCCCAGAAAGGATACGACAACCAAAGAGCTGCCCGAGCAGGAAATATCATTTAGTGCCTCAGGCCTATTACGGTTATAATAATAATAATAATAATAATATTTATTCAGTTAGCATTTTACAGAGTTGGTACCACATAATATGTTACAAATATGACACGTACCAGCCTTGCATAATTCCAACTAAGGATAGCCCAATAAGGCTGTTAGGCGTATTTCCATTGGGGTCCTTGTGGGATTAGGTTAGCTGGAGAAAAGGGGAGGATAAGAGAAATAGATACTTTAGAGAAGTACTTCTAGGGGGTTATTTTAAGATACCTTACATCCTATATTATATATCAGTAATCCGTAATCAGTAATAATTTCAGTTTGTTTTGCCTATCTCTTATGTCGTATTTAGTAGTAGACATAAGCTTGGTGCTCCCTTCTCGCAGCTGTCCGGTTCAGGTGCTCCTTCAGGCTACGTCTGAAGGAATACAGTGTTCTCTTTTCACGGACTGACTGGGGTAGGTCGTTCCAGTCTTTGATGGCAGTGAAAAAGAATGTTTGCTTACCCTGTCCTTGGATTCTCGGGACCGTAAAATTAAACATCCTGTTTCTTGTATTATGTCCACTTCTCTCATTTGCTTTAATAAAATCACTCTTTAGATACTCTGGAGCTCTGTCATAGAATATCTTGAAGGCATTAGTGAGCCTGATTTGTTTGGCCCTGTCAGAGACATTGAGCATACCTAGTGACTGAAGTTGTTCCTGGCTAACATGCGATCTGGGTCCTAGGTTCAGCATGAACCTAACCATTTTATTTTGAGTGACCTGAAGTTTGTGCTGTGCTAATTTAGATGATGCAGAGTACCAGGATGACACAGAATAGTCAAAATGACATTGAACAAGCGCTTGGCAAAGGGTCTATTTATTAGTGGCCCCTCCATCATTGACGAACATGCCTATTACATAAGGCATCCTCTTCAAACACTAATCCGCCGTAGTTTGAATCTACCGCGCAGAGCATTTAAAATCTGAGGAGCCTTCATCATCAGCGCACGCGACCTCACTCATGGCTTCAGTCATTATGAATTGGGTTCTCACTACGAAAAAACTTCGTAAAAAATAAAAAACAAAAAGAAAATAAGAATAACTATCCAATAAGCTTTCCATCATATCGTAGATGTACCTGTGTGGATCTTTGACCAGACGCTGATTCAGGCGTCATTCTTCCTTCTCTGCTCTGCGGTCAGCCGGCCCGGACGTGTCTCTCCACGCTCCGCTGGTTCCGCATTTGCTGCGTCCCTAGTGAGTTTTTTCTCATTTGTTTACTCCGGGATGTATCGAGTAAGGTTAGGATATGCGTAGCAGGAGTGTCCTGGGCTGGTTGCCCGCAGTGCAGTGTATTTTGGGTCGTGTGTTTGGGGCATCTATTTCGGATGTACCCTCGTAGTCCGGTTGTGGACAGGTGAACTTTTTCACAGTTAGCTAGCTTTGTGATGCAGGCGGCTTTCATTACGCGTTATTGCTTCCTTTTATCTTTCTGATGAGGTAGCGTATTTTTGCTGACGTTCCCAGCGTATTTTTCTTCACTTAGTGAAGTTTTTTCTGGGTCCCGAGTCAGTTCTTCCCTTTGCCGGAAGTATTTGCAACAGTCGTGTGTTGGCGGTGGTTCCTGTTGTGATATAATTCAGTGCTTTTTGTTTATATTCCGACATGTTAATGTTATCCGTCTGCCTAGGCCTAGCCAGCCTCTCGTAGCTTTACCACATATACAAGTGTTATTGATTTATTTTCTAAATATGTACTACTGTGTGATGTGTGTCCTGGTTTAGTTGTGTATTGGCTAATTCCACGGACTATTTGTGTGTCCTGGGTTAGTTGTGTATTGGCTAATTCCACGGACTATGTTGGGCCCGGCGTTAGTTGTGTTTTGGCTACGCCTCGGTCCTGTATTGCGTTCAGATGTTATCTGGACGGGGTGGGTTATTTCCGGCGGGTTTTTCTCGGTTACACCATGAAAAAACCCGGCTGGTTGCCGAGTTTTGGCCACGCGTGGTTTAAAAACAGACTTGTTTCCCCGGCGAGTGGGTGTCTGTGGCTCCCCAGGACGGCGTCTCTGGGGTGCTTGTTTCAGGCTCCTTCTGATTCCCGGCGGGTTGGCTGTACCCATCTAACAGTGTTCATACGGACACGTGTTGTTTGTAGTTTTTTCAATTTTGCAAAGCCAATATAAAACTATGCTGTTGTTGTATTTCCTCCCCGGCGATCTTTTACAAACATGTGGGGTTAGGAACAATTGGGGTTAACTTTTAAACTTTAAATCACCCGGCGGGTGCAACCTGGTAGGGTGGGATGACCGAATTTGCAAAATTCAGTTTAGTTGACCAGACAATTGAGGGATGCATTGTGTATCGCCTCCGTCAACATACGGCAATTTAAGGCACAATTGGGGTTAACGTTTTTTAAACTAATATGCACACCCAGCGGGTGCTCCCTGGAAGGGTGGGAATAACGAATTTACAATTGAGTTAGTTAACCAGACAATTGAGGGATACGTTTTGTATCGCCGCCTTCAACATACGGCGATCTAAAAAGATACTTCGGGAGAAGTTATATCTCGTATATTTGTCAGGCTTCCCAGTTTTTGATCTACGAGATAATTCGGGGGCCGGCGTCTTTTTTAGTTTTTTTTCTTCCAAAATTGAATCTTGAAACAAACACCACCGGAAAGACTTCATCAGTTATAAACGCCATGCTGGTATTTATATATTATGTCAGAGGGTATTCATAAATCTTTTGGACAAATTAAGATATTCTGCAATCTTTTACTTAGGAAACCCCACCGCGTAGCGAGCTGTAGTCGTTGAGTATTACGTCTCGTTACCCGGCGGGTTATTTAACACTTGTGTGCGAACATGTTTGGGTTAACCTTATGAGCATTAATTCCTGGAAATTTTCTTTTTTTCCAGAGCTGGGTCCCGGCGGGTCTATGCAGAACCTGGAGTAAGTATCCCACCAGTCTCTGTCATGGCTACCTTTGCCCCGGTTTTTGCTTTATGCATTACGCCCTCCTGTTCAGGTATCCCTATTTTTGCGCACACCCTTTGTATAAAATGTGTTAAAATGTCTCGTTTGGTGTGGGTTACCTTTCCGGCGTTTTTTCTCGTTGCTCCGAGAACACCGTTTTTGTTTACCGAGTTTTAGTCAGGATGGCTCAAAATAGGTAAGTTACCCCGACGAGTTTGGTCGCTTGAGGGCTCATAAGAAACTGCGTTTTCTGTGGTCGAGCTTGGGATCAGGCTTCCTGTGTTGTTCATTGCTTTATGCATTACGCCCTCCTGTAATGTATAGTTTAGTGTGGGTTACCTTTCCGGCGTTTTTCTCGTTGCTCCGAGAACACCGTTTTTGTTTACCGAGTTTTAGTCAGGATGGCTAAAATAGGTAAGTTACCCCGACGAGTTTGGTCGCTTGAGGGCTCATCAGAAACTGCGTTTTCTATGGTCGAGCCTGGGATCAGGCTTCCTGGTTTATTTCCGTCGAGGGGGGCTCCACACAGTTTTCTAGGTGATCAGGCTGACACCTGTTGGACTTGGTTTTCTCTGCTTTTCAAAGCCATTGAAACAATGCTGTCTGTTTGTTTGGTCTTTACCTCCCGGCGACCTTTTTACAAAGAGGTCTGGGGCAGGTATAATTGGTTTGACATTGCATATAAAACCCGGCGGTTGTACCTTCGGGTGGTTATATTAACGGATTTGCGATTCGAGATAATTTGCCAAACAATTGATTGATACAATAGGGTATCACGGCCTTCAAGACGGCGATCTATGAGGGCTTCTGGGAGTAGCCGGATTAGAGATTAAGATAGGCTTAGACTTTTTATGGGATAAAAAGATGCCTGAATCTTACTAGTGTCTCAAGTGTAAAGGGATACTTGAAAGACTTCATCTTTAATAAAGATATGCTTCATCTTTATGAGGATTAAGAAGTTATTCTTAATTCTTTTGGACAGGTGAAAGATATGCTGAAATCTTTAATAAGCCATTGAAACAATGCCGTTTGTTTGTTTAGTCTTTCCCTCCCGGCGACCTTTTTACAAAGAGGTCTGGGGCAGGTACAATTGGTTTGACATTGCATATAAAACCCGGCGGTTGTACCTTTGGGTGGTTATATTGACTGATTTGCAATTCGCGATCTTTGTATTTCCTCCCCGGCGATCTTTTACAAAGAAGTGGGGTTAGGAACATTTGGGGTTAACTTTTAAACTTTAAATCACCCGGCGGGTGCAACCTCGAAGGGTGGGATGCCCGAATTTGCAAAATTCAGTTTAGTTGACCAGACAATTGAGGGATGCATTGTGTATCGCCTCCTTCAACATACGGCGCTTTAGGGCACAATTGGGGTTAACGTTTTTAAAACAAATATTCACACCCGGCGGGTGCTCCTTGGAGGGATGGGAATAACGAATTTACGATTCAGTTAGTTAACCAGACAATTAAGGGATACGTTTTGTATCGCCGCCTTCAACATACGGCGATCTAAAAAGATACTTCGGGAGAAGTTAGATCTCGTATATTTGTCAGGCTTCCCAGTTTTTGATCTACGAGATAATTCGGGGGCCGGCGTCTTTTTTAGTTTTTTTTTTCTCCAAAATTGAATCTTGAAACAAACACCACCGGAAAGACTTCATCAGATATAAACGCCATGCTGGTCTTTATATATTATGTCAGAGGGTATTCATAAATCTTTTGGACAAATTAAGATATTCTGAAATCTTTTACTTAGGAAACCCCACCGCGTAGCGAGCTGTCGTCGTTGAGTATTACGTCTCGTTACCCGGCAGGTTATTTAACACTTGTGTGCGAACATGTTTTGGGTTAACCTTATGAGCATTAATTCCTGGAAATTTTCTTTTTTTCCAGAGCTGGGTCCCGGCGGGTCTATGCAGAACCTGGAGTAATTATCCCACCAGTCTCTGTCATGGCTACCTTTGCCCCGGTTTTTGCTTTATGCATTACGCCCTCCTGTTCAGGTATCCCTATTTTTGCGCACACCCTTTGTATGAAATGTGTTAAAATGTCTCGTTTGGTGTAGGTTACCTTTTCGGCGTTTTTTCTCGTTGCTCCGAGAACACCGTTTTTGTTTACCGAGTTTTAGTCAGGATGGCTCAAAATAGGTAAGTTACCCCGACGAGTTTGGTCGCTTGAGGGCTCATAAGAAATTGCGTTTTCTGTGGTCGAGCCTGGGAGCAGGCTTCCTGTGTTATTCATTGCTTTATGCATTACGCCCTCCTGTAATGTATAGTTTAGTGTGGGTTACCTTTCCGGCGTTTTTCTCGTTGCTCCGAGAACACCGTTTTTGTTTACCGAGTTTTAGTCAGGATGGCTAAAATAGGTAAGTTACCCCGACGAGTTTGGTCGCTTGAGGGCTCATCAGAAACTGCGTTTTCTATGGTCGAGCCTGGGATCAGGCTTCTTGAGTTATTCCCGTCGAGGGGGGCTCCACTGTTTTCTAGGTGATCAGGCTGACACCTGTTGGCCTTGGTTTTATCTGCTTTTCAAAGTCATTGAAACAATGCTGTCTGTTTGTTTGGTCTTTACCTGCCGGCGACCTTTTTACAAAGAGGTCTGGGGCAGGTACAATTGGTTTGACATTAATAATAATAATAATAATAATAATAATATTTATTCAGTTAGCAATTTACAGAGTTGGTACCACATAGTATGTTATAAATATGACATGTACCAGCCTTGCATAATTCCAACTAAGGATAGCCCAATAAGGCCGTTAGGCGTATTTCCATTGGGGTCCTTGTATATAAAACCCGGCGGTTGTACCTTCGGGTGGTTATATTAACGGATTTGCGATTCGAGATAATTTGCCAAACAATTGATTGATACAATAGGGTATCACGGCCTTCAAGACGGCGATCTATGAGGGCTTCTGGGAGAAGCCGGATTAGAGATTAAGATAGGCTTAGACTTTTTATGGGATAAAAAGATGCCTGAATCTTACTAGTGTTTCAAGTGTAAAGGGTTACTTGAAAGACTTCATCTTTAATAAAGATATGCTTCATCTTTATGAGGATTAAGAAGTTATGCTTAATTCTTTTGGACAGATAAAAGATATGCTGAAATCTTTAATAAGCCATTGAAACAATGCCGTTTGTTTGTTTAGTCTTTCCCTCCCGGCGACCTTTTTACAAAGGGGTCTGGGGCAGGTACAATTGGTTTGACATTGCATATAAAACCCGGCGGTTGTACCTTTGGGTGGTTATATTAACTGATTATATTAACTGCCCCACTTCATCCACCCACAGCACCTTCTACATCACCCTCATCACATCCACCATCACCCACACGCCCTGACTCCACCACACCACCTTCTCCATCACCCTCATCACATCCACCATCACCCCCACCCCCTTCGTCTTTCGCAGAAGACGACCCCCCTCCCCCTCCCCGCCGAAAATCTGGGCCCATGAAGGGCCGAGGTGGTAGGCCCAGGGGCCGCAGAGGTTACATACGTCGTCCAGGCGGACGACGTGGTGCTCTCCCAGCACGTGCACCTCCACGCCCCCCCACCGTGTATGCTGAGGATCACGAGTGGACGTCAGACCCGTTCACACCCAACGTTGATCCTTTCACTGGAACCCCTGGCTTGCGGGTTCCAGCACCAGTGACACCACTGAAGTTCTTCCAGCTCTTTTTTACAAGAGAACTGCTCAGGTTCCTGGTGAATGAGACCAACGCGTATGCCTTATTCGTTGGTTCTCTGTGGACATCATTCAGTGAGGAGGACATGGCCAAATTCCTTGGCCTGTACTTCCTCATGGGTGTGAACAAACTCCCCACTGTGCGTCACTACTGGTTAAATGATAGAGTCCATAATTATCCAACGTTTCGCACGACCATGCAGGTCACCAAGTTCCAAGCCTTGCTGAGCAATTTCCACACGTTCAACAGCAAGGCAGTCATCAAGCAGACCAAAGACAGGCTAGTGAAGATCCGCATGGTGATGCGCTACCTGCTTGCTGGCTTCAAGCTTGCCTACGTCCCGGAGAGGAAGGTGTCCATCGACGAAGGCTGCCTTGGGTGGAAGGGTCGCCTTTCATTCAAGTGCTACAACCCGATGAAGCCGAAGAAGTACGCCATCAAGCTGTACATCCTGGCAGAGTCCACGACTGGTTTCGTGTATTACTTTGAAGTCTACACTGGTATTGGTCAAACTCTCCAGAAAACGGTTGAGGGTTTAACGGAGTCCCTGCAAGGCATGGGTTACAAGTTGTTCATGGACAACTTTTACAACTCAGTTGACCTGTGCCACCACATGCTCACACACCACCAGATCTATGTGTGTGGCACCCTGAGGCTTGCATGAGGGGCTCCGAAGCGGTTGCGCGACATTGCCCATGCATCGACACTGGAGGACGATGCAATTGAGGCGATGAACAACGGCACAACCCTAGTGATGCTTTGGAAAGACAAACGGATTGTCAACATGGTGTCCACCTTCCACGACCAGAGCACCATTCCAAAGCAGTCCTTTGTCAAGAAGAAGGTACAAGGCAGGTGGCAGCGGACTCGGAAGAACATCATGAAGCCCGTTTGTGTTGACGACTACAACCGCCACATGGGTGGGGTGGATCATTTCGATCAGATGATCCAGTACTACCCCATCCAGCGAAGGACGGTCAAATGGACGAAGAAGATCGTATTCTACTTCATCCAAATGGCCCTCTTCAATGCCTTCGTACTCTTCAAGAAGTGCAACCCCCGCAGGAAGATGACTATGCTGGCGTTCCAGGAAAGCTTAGTCCGTTCCTTGTTGCACTTCAACCCTGCAGAGTGGCCTTTGTCGGGGAGACGCATCCGGCGTGCACAGGATTTGCCAGAAGGCCAGTACGAGCCATGCACCCGTCTCAGGCGAGGCAGGCGTCGTCGGCGGCAATCCTCCGGAAGCTCAGCTGGGTCGCCCCCACCGGACGACAATCCAGACTCCTCAGCCGCTCCCGCTGATGATCCTGGCACTCCTCCTGGTGCTCCTGCTGCTGGTGGAGGCGTTGGGGGAGCACTCTTTCATGACCCCCCACCCTCACCAGGTCCAGATGCTGCTGCTGCTGCTGTTGCCGTCGGGGGAGCACTCGCTGAGAATGCACCCCAGGCGGCACCAGTATCGGACTCGAACGATGCTACTGATGATGAGGAGGAAGTGGATGACCTACCACTTGACCCCCCCGCACCAGTAGTACCGGGTGCAGCTGCTGCTGCTGGTGGCGCTCGGGCAGCACCCGTCATGGATGCCGACTGGGTTCCACTAGTAATGGACGTTCAAGCTAGGGCTCAGGCACCAAGAGGCCGTCGGAGAGGTCCTCGAAGAGGACGGGGTTCCAAGCCACGTCCTGTTGTACTGGAACATGACCGGTACAACACCAACTTGGAACACGTTCTCGAGATGATCCCAGACGGAAAGCGAAAGCGGTGCCGTGTGTTATAGGAGCCAAATTCGCAAGGACACGAGCTTTCGATGCAAGTCTTGCCTCGTTAGCCTCTGCATCGATGTTAATGGTTGCTTCAACAAGTACCATCAACTCGATGCAGATGTCCTATAGCCAGGATCTTTGCACGATTCATTCATTCATTTATGCATTCTCCTATTCACCTTCATTATTCCTTTCCAATCACTATCACCCATTCATTCATTCAGTCTTTATGCATTCTTCCATTCACCTTCATCACCCTTTCATTCAGTCATTCAATCATTCAATAATTCATTCATTCAATCATCACTTCCGAGGTTCGGGGCCCACCTTCATTCACCCACCTTCATTCACCCATCATCATCATCATCATCATCATCATCATCATCATCAATAATTCACCTTCATCACCCTTGCATTCATCTTCATCACCCTTTCATTCAGTCATTCAATCATTCAATAATTCATTCATTCATTCAATCATCACTTCCGAGGTTCGGGGCCCACCTTCATTCACCCATCATCATCACCATCATCATCATCATCATAAAAAAAAAAAAAAAAAATCTACTACAATTTGCACTACAGTGCAAATTCACCCACCTTCATTCACCCATCATAAAAAAAACAAAAAAAAACAAAAACAAAACAACAATTCAATTTCTACTACATTTTGCACTACAGTGGATATAGGCCTCCTGGGGAAACCACTCTAAAAAAATAACGAGTCCAGTGCAGTACCTCTTTGGGTGGCTTGGAAATTTGCACATATTTCTCTGGTTTGACACCATATATATATATATATATACATACATTACCATTACCATTTACCATTCTTTATATTTTGTTTGACACCTTGTATATATATATATATATATATATATATATACATTACTTTATTTTATTTACGTGTACAATAGAATTATTTCTGAATTTATTACCTGAAGATAACCTGGCTTTCTTATTTTGTTTTTTCAGTGTCAACCCAGGAGCCATTTCCCTTCTCGTTGGAAAGGGTTGTGACACAATTAAATTTCTACTACAATTTGCACTACAGTGTCTATAGGCCTCCTGGGGAAACCACTCTAAAAAAATAACGAGTCCAGTGCAGTACCTCTTTGGGTGGCTTGGAAATTTGCACATATTTCTCTGGTTTGACACCATATATATATATATATATATATATATATATATATATATATGAGGAGGTCCGTGCCAGAGGGGCCAACTCGCCACGAGTAGAGTTTTGAGTTATTGATGTTTAAAGTAGCGGAGGTAGTCACTCGTGTGTTGACTCTAACTCGGTTTGAGCGTGACTACTGAAGCACGTCTCGTACAGCGCCTGTGAGTGGTCGGGCGGGCGGCCATTTAATTCCCCACGTCGTAGCCGCGCTCTCATTGGCTGAGCGCGTTGGCGAGTTGGCCCATCTGTCTACCCAGATTCACACCCATAAACGGTCTGCCAAACGGCAAAAACAAGGGTCGCTCAACCCTATGTGCAGTTGCTATAAGGACGAAAGTCGGATGTTTTTTTTGCCAGATGATTCCCAAGAATTTCACGGAGCGGGAACCAGCTAGAGCGCTGTTTTTGAAAATGTGGCGAGTTGGCCCCTCTGGCACGGACCTCCTCATATATATATATATATATATATATAAATATATCCACACACATACATTACCATTACCATTTACCATTTACCATTCTTTATATTTTGTTTGACACCTTGTATATATATATATATATATATATATATATATGTATATATATATATATATATATATATATATATATATATATATATATATATATACATTACTTAATTTTATTTACGTGTACAATAGAATTATTTCTGAATTTATTACCTGAAGATAACCTGGCTTTCTTATTTTGTTTTTTCAGTGTCAACCCAGGAGCCATTTCCCTTATCGTTGGAAAGGGTTGTGGCCCTACCAGGTAAGTAAAATTGACAACCTTCATGACTGACATGTCTTCTATGAACATTATACAAGTATTGGCAACGAAAATTATATAAAAGTGTTGTATATTGTGGCAAAGATATACAACTGTATAAACATTCTCATATATTTTCATAACAATAACAATGCATGGAAACAATTGCGCATAGCTCACGAACCAATTACGCTATATTATTTTTGTTTTCACCATTGGAAAGAGCACAATTTTCCGATTCCGGTGATATATACAGTTATATACGTATCCGACCAAATAATGCAACCACGAGGTGGGGAACAGCTCGGAATCCGGCTAGCAGCGCCGGAACAGAGACGGGTGATGCGTAAATATTCGCATTTTGGCTCTTCATTTCAAATATTCATAGCGCAAAAACTATTTGTCCTAGGAACGTCTAGTTTGTTTTATACTCATCAGCATTATTTGCCGTATTCATTCAGCCTAAATTTAAAACCATACAATTGGTAGCAACGAAATAAATCGAAAATGTTATAAACCATATCAATCAAAATAATTTTTTTTTTTTTTCGGTCACTGCATGGAAACAATTGCGCATAGCTCGCGAACCAATTACGCTATATTATTTTTGTTTTCACCATTGGAAAAAGCACAATTTTCCGATTCCGGTGATATATACAGTTATATACGTATCCGAGCAAATAACGCAACCACGAGGTGGGGAACAGCTCGGAACCCGGCTAGCATTGCCGGAACAGAGATGGGTGAAGCGTAAATATTCGCATTTTGGCTCTTCATTTCAAATATTCATAGCGCAAAAACTATTTGTCCAAGGAACTTCTAGTTTGTTTTATACTCATCAGCATTATTTGCCATATTCATACAGCCTAAATTTAAAACCATACACTTCGTAGCAACGAAATAAATCGAAAAGGTTATAAACCATATAAATCAAAATCATATTTTTATTTTTTTCGGTCACTGCTTGAGAACTATTGAAGATAAACAATTTCTGTTTTCAGATTTGGAAAGAGGAGACAAAATACTATTATTTGAGCAAAAAAAAATATATGGTCATCACTCACAATTTAGAGCTAGGACGGTTTGAAGACAATTGCATGGGAAATAATTGTATTCCGGACTCATTTACACTTTCATATTTCGATTTATTTACATTTTGTTTTGTTTTATCATGTACTATAAATATTCCTCTTTCCATTGATATATGATACATCACAATAAACAGCATTCTGGTGGATGGAAATCGCGAAAAATGTAAGGCTTCGACAACACTCATCAGCCAAATTCAAGACCCAAAATACTTGTCAAGTGCCTCCTCGGACTTACTGGAACATAATATGTCGCAAGGAGTTAACAGATTTGCGATTCGATATAATTTGCCAAACAATTGATTGATACAATAGGGTATCACGGCCTTCAAGACGGCGATCTAGGAGGGCTTCTGGGAGAAGCCGGATTAGAGATTAAGATAGGCTTAGACTTTTTATGGGATAAAAAGATGCCTGAATCTTACTAGTGTTTCAAGTGTAAAGGGTTACTTGAAAGACTTCATCTTTAATAAAGATATGCTTCATCTTTATGAGGATTAAGAAGTTATGCTTAATTCTTTTGGACAGATAAAAGATATGCTGAAATCTTTAATAAGCCATTGAAACAATGCCGTTTGTTTGTTTAGTCTTTCCCTCCCGGCGACCTTTTTACAAAGGGGTCTGGGGCAGGTACAATTGGTTTGACATTGCATATAAAACCCGGCGGTTGTACCTTTGGGTGTTTATATTAACTGATTTGCAATTTGCGATAATTTGCCAAACAATTGATTGATACAATAGGGTACCACGGCCTTCAAGACGGCGATCTATGAGGGCTTCTAGGTGACGCCAGATTAGAGATTAAGATAGGCTTAGACTTTTTATGGGATAAAAAGCTGCCGGAATCTTACTAGTGTTTCAGGTGTAAAGGGATACTTGAAAGACTTCATCTTTAATCAAGATATGCTTCATCTTTATGAGGATTCAGAAGATATGCTTAAATCTTCTGGACAGGTAAAGATATGCTGAAATCTTTAATATGATACTAAAGGACAACGAAAGGTAGTGGTGGAGTGCTACGGTTTGTTGACCGGCGGTTTTGAGGCACATATTTTGTACCGTTTTTTGGGTGTAACCCTATGAGCATTAATCCCCGGAAAATTCTCTTTCCAGGGCGGATTACCTGTGTTGCACCAGGTGACCAGGTAGTTCCCGGGGGCGGGGTAGTTTTACCCCGGTCTCTGTCGTGTCGGCACTTGAACCTCTCATTGCTGTATGTTCAACGCCGTTAAGCTCAGGTAGCCCTATCTTATTTTTATTTGTTAATGAAATAATTTAATAGCTGAATCATAATAAACATATATATTTTCTATGATTATATTATGATAATATTGTGTTTATTTATAGTAATTTATTTTAATACAATTAAATATAAATTAAATTAATTAGTATACTTTATGATTTTGCTCACCAGCTCTGCTTTCAATGTGTTAATGAGCTATGGGAGCTTTTAATTACCATAAACCTTTACGGGACTCGGACGAGGGCTCCCGTTCAGGGAGTATACCGAGCTCGCAAGCGAGGGACAGCCACAGCCAAGGTGTATGGCGATACTCACAGTCGTACCTCACCCGCCGGACGATAACGCCGGCGGGCGGACCTGACGCTCTGATGACGGACGAGAACAGGTTGAGTTCCATTTATCTATTTTCCGCCGCCAGACGCGTCTCTAATGTGCCACGTAGTCAACAAACTACAGGATTAGCGAGGCGTAGTCTCGCTAATCGCGCCCCTGTGGCCGGTGCAGTGTGGTACCAGCATTTGAACACGTGGTGCCCGCACCCAGTGTCCCTCCTGGTCGGGTTGTTCCACTTAGAATACAATTGGCAACCTAGAAACCTCGCGGACTTGTTCATTTTGGACATTCAGGAGGCCAAGTGGCTAGCACCTTATGGTAGCGACGTGACCAAGATAGTCACGAATCAATTACCCAGTCTACAAAGCGCCAGTTTCAATTGCATTGGAAAGCTTTTACGTCTCGGATTCTTAGAACAAAACAAACTGTGCCCTCGGTGGCGTTGGTTGTTTATTATTTAATTTATCTGTTCATGCAGAAACATTTATCTGAAAGTGATTTATGTGGGCAGGTTTTAAACTCTGCCCACCTCCCCGTCAGCTCAGGCCTACATGGTCTCTGGACAAAGCATCGTCGTTATTCTCATTCCCGTATGTACCAAAGACTGCAGATTTTACAAAAGGGCAGTATTCCTTATGGCTTTGGCTACCGGGAACAGAGTATCTGAGCTGGCGGCGATCAGCAACGCACCTAATTGCCTCAGGTTTGATAGGCTTCATGAGTGTATTCACATTGCACCTTCCCCAGGATTCATAGCCGAGATTGAGCACAGTGAACACGTGTTTTCAGAGTTCACGGTGCCGGCGTTAAACAGGGGAAAGCTGCACCATCTTTTTTGCCCAGTGCAAGCTCTAACCAAATATTTAAGAGTGGCACCTCTAAATCGCCAGGGTGCTTTATGGGTCGCAAGTCCGGGTGAACGATTGATGGAGCGTACACTGGCTTCTCTCTTGGTCGAGGACTTTAAAGAGAAGCATCCCGGCATTGTGGGTAAGACCCACGATTTACGAAAGGGGACAGCCTCTTTACGTTTCCTTAATAATCTTTCGGTGGAAGTTATTATGTCCACACAGTTGTGGGCCTCTAATCAGGAGTTTTTGCCTCGATACCTTTCAGTAGCTCTGGACAAACCTTCCTTGCCATGTATAGCTTTACGGCAGAGGGTCTAGGTGGCCCTTTTAGTCACGTTTTGTTTAATTTCAAGAACAATGGGGCGGGGGGTGCAGTCAGTGTGACATAGGACACCCTAGACCCCTCCGGAGTATGTGTTCGGAACATTCGAGCTGTGATACTGGTTGTAGGCATTGTATTATAAAATTTCTCTGTAGTATTCATTGCAGGAAATTGTGCTAAAGGCCAATAGTAGTGTTACGACAATTCTTGTTGTAAGTAGCTTTGGCTGTGAAGCAATAGATTTTTGAGAAATCTCGGTAGTGGCAACTACGACTTTTACTTTTGCAGTAATTACTTCTGCATAAGTACACGAGTTCAGTACTTCTACGAATGTACAAGAATTCATTTATGTTTGGTTATATTTTTAGGAATATATCCACTAGTTAATGGGGTTTATATGTGCACATGTAAACTTATAAGTTTTTAGTTTTCACCACTTACTTTAAGTGGGGTGCCTTCTTAACTAGCAGATCTGTGCACAGAGTCTCAGAGTTAACCCTTTTTCAAGCAGGCTTCTTTGAAGCACGCTCCTGCTTGTACCCCTTTTTGAAGATTTAGGCTGTATAAAGTTTATGCACCCGAATATATCTTTTTTACAAAAGTAAGAATACTATGTGGTTGTTTGATTATCTGCTTTTCTAAAGTTATGATATGATTACGAATGTCCCCCTCCAGTCTTAGAAATCAGGCATGTTCGTCAATGATGGAGGGGCCACTAATAAATTATAAGTTTGACTCCTGTAAGGAGATAAAGAAAACCTAATATTTAGTAGTGGCCCCGTAATCATTGACGACTGGGGCCCTCCCGACCATCCCCTTCCCATTCGTTGATGTATTAAGGATTTTGGTTTACTTGATATGTAAGTGAAGGAAGAATGACGCCTGAATCAGCGTCTGGTCAAAGATCCACACAGGTACATCTACGATATGATGGAAAGCTTATTGGATAGTTATTCTTATTTTCTTTTTGTTTTTTATTTTTTACGAAGTTTTTTCGTAGTGAGAACCCAATTCATAATGACTGAAGCCATGAGTGAGGTCGCGTGCGCTGATGATGAAGGCTCCTCAGATTTTAAATGCTCTGCGCGGTAGATTCAAACTACGGCGGATTAGTGTTTGAAGAGGATGCCTTATGTAATAGGCATGTTCGTCAATGATTACGGGGCCACTACTAAATATTAGGTTTTCTTTATCTCCTTACAGGAGTCAAATCTATATTTTGGTCGCCGCTGGCAAGCATCCCACCTGTCTGTACAGGTATTTTATACATGCTCTACACTTACTCAGGATAGATTCCAAAATTGTTTCACCTGACAAAGTCGAGTCCAGTTTTAGTCCGAGATATTTAACTTGTGACACTGTTGTTATATGAATATCATTACAGTTGACCGAGAAGCCCACAATGTCTCAGTTTGCGTTTTGTTCCACATAAGATGGCTTCCGTCTTGCCCAGGTGAAGAGATCGTCTATTGTCCACTAGCCAATCACTACATGATTCTAGTTCTTTGGAAAGTGAAGCGGCAATACTTATTGGGTCTTTTCCTGAAACCAGAAGCACGCTGTCGTCAGCATACAGTAATAATTTACACGAGACGCTCAGTTCCATGTCGTTCACATAACAGAGAAAGAGTAAGGGACCAAGGATGCTTCCCTGCGGGACCCCACAGTTAATTGGCATAGGATCAGATATATTATCATAAATTTTGACTCTTTCTGTTCTACCACTAAGATAAGATTTAAACCAGTTCACTGACCCAATGCCCATTGCTTGTAGTTTATTACAGAGGATATCATGGTCTACTGTATCAAACGCTTTTTGTAGATCAAGAAGAACCATACCGGTGTAGTTACCTTTAGACATTTCTTAACGAATGTGATCTGTTAAGTGGATGAGACAGGAGTCTGTCGAGTACATGCATCTGAAACCTGATTGAAACTTATAGAATAGATCATTTTCTTTGAGGTAGTGTTCAATTTGGGTGTATACCGCTCTTTTTCCAAGATTTTAGATACAATACATAATATGCTAACTGGTCTGTAGTTGCCAACATCTAGTTTATTTCCTTTCTTGAATAGAAGGGTTACAATAGCTTCCTTCAGTTCAGCAGGTACAGTGTTGGTGTTAATTGACAGGTTGATGATGTGGGTTAGGGAACCTGCTATACCAATGGCTCCATCTCGTAGACATTTGGCAGGAATTTTGTCTGGCCCTGTGCTTTATGTACATTTAGGTTAGAGAGCTCATCAAGAGTGTATTTTGGTGTAACATTTTGCAATCCAAAGGTGTTCGAGTGTATGCCTTTATCCCTGTAGAAATTTCGAAAGGTGGCCGTTGTTGTCGTGTATTTATTGAGAGGTTGCGGTAGGTTCTGTGCAAGTGTGTTTGCTATGGAGGTGAAGAAGGAGTTGAAGTAGGTTGAAATTTGTCGTTTATCGTGGCAAACCTGATCATTAATGTTGAGAGCAATATTAGTGTTAGACGAATCCATTGCCTTGTTGCTGTAGCCTGTTGTTTTTAAGTGCCTCCATAGTTTCTTTGGGTTATTCTGATATTCCTCTGCCTTACTGTGGAAATAATTATATTTCGCTGATTTGATTTTCCTACTTAGTTTATTCCTGGCCCTGTTGAACTCATGTTTCAGACCTTGATCCTGTCTATGTTTCACTAGCCTTTTTAACAGATTGTCTCTGTGATCCAGATGGTGTAGTATGTCATTGTTGATCCATGGGTCTGACCTTGCTTTAATTCGTATGTCTTTCAGAGGAGCTATTTCGTCTAGGATGTTTGTGATGATGGTTCTGAAGCCAACCTATGCGTCATTAAAGTTTGTACTTCCAAACACTGGAGACCAGTCTGTATTCCATAAAATGTACAGAAATGTTTCTTTGTTGTAGTTTCTGAGTGACCTTGTTTTGATGACCTTTTGATTTTCTAGGGTAAGTTTTGTGGTTTTCCGTGTGCAATATGTGACGAAGTGATCACTTATCCCAGTCTGTATAACCCCTGATTGGGATATTTTGTCCTCTCTGTTACAATTTATGTGGTCTAATATTGTGGCAGTGTTCTCAGATATACGTGTGGGGGTTGTGATGAGTTGTTTGTGATTGTGCATTGTCAGTATGTGCCTATATTCTCGTACAAGCCTATTATTTCGTTGTTTGTAACACAGGTTAAAATCCCCTAGTATAATGGATTCATTCCGGGGGTCTAGTGATGACAAAGTTCGTTAAAATTTGGTCAAGAATTGTGTGTCGTCTGGTGGCCTATAGCACACCACAATTGTGATGGGTTTTGTCCTAGGCAGGTGTAAGTCGATCCACAGAGCTTCGTGATTTTCTACATGGAGGTCGGTCCTAGTTGTGTGTGTGAGGTTGCTTTTTACATACAGACATACTCCTCCCCCTTGCCTATTGCGATCATTCCGAACCATGTTGAAACCTTGAATGTTTATTTCACCATCGTTTATACTTGAGTCCAGCCAGGTTTCTGTGATTGCAATTATTGAAGCTTTGGCCTTATTAGCTAACAAGTTTATTTCTGACAATTTATGGTACATTGATCTGGCGTTAATGTGGATAAGATGGAGCCCTTTGTTGTTGAACACTCTGTATTCATCTTTGATTTTGAATGTGTCCTGGCTGGATTCTGAGGAATGCTAGACTACTCGGCCCACGGGACAGCTCGGCCCACGGCGAGACAGCTCGGCCCAGTAAAAACGAGACAGCTCGGCCCCGTGTTAATTACGAGACAACTCGTAATTAACCTAACCTAACCTAACCTACACATTATGAATCGAGAGAACTAGCCTATGACATAATTATACAATAAACGAACATTTCGCCCACATTACACACACGCCATAAACCTTCCACTTAGCTCTCCCCATCCTATATCCTGACTGGTCTCGTCAAATTCAAATTGCCCCATAGCAAAACATGGGGCCGAGCTGTCTCAAATAATGGGCCGAGTTGTCCCGCCGTCGTGGCCGAGTTGTCCAAAAGTGGGCCGAGCTGTCCGAGCCGAGTTGTCCCATGGGCCGAGTCGTCCAGTCACCGATTCTGAGTTGTTAATACAGTAGGGTTTCACATAGAACGAGAAATTGGTCGATAAACGAGGCCGTTCTATGTGATTTCGTTCTATGTGATCGCGGCATTTTGGTGGCCCAATATGTCAATGTTCACTGTAAGCGTAAATTTCCGTCAGGAGCGTACGATATTTCGTATGTTTTGTACGATATTTCGGCGCTCTATATGAGAACTCCTTGGATTTGCCCTACTTTGATGGCGAAATCGTTCTATATGATCACATTCGTTCCTAACGAAAATTTTGGAACAATATTTTAGGTCGGCGTTCTATAAACGACTCGTTCTATGCGAACACGTTCTATGTGAGCCCCTACTGTACTTGGTTCATTTACATTAACATTCGGTAATGAATGCAAGGCACACTTATTGCATAAGAATTACCGTTCTTCCCTGTTGGTCTTCTTAGAGATGCACTTCATGTGAGCTACAGTTTTACACTTTACACAGTTTTGGATCTTCTGACGTCGTGTTATGAGAGATTCACAAATAAAACAAATGGGTGCGTGATGTTGTACAGCTGAGTTCCTACATTTAACATATTCAACTTCGTTTCTACTGTTAACGTAAGTACATCTGTTATGTACAATTTCATTACAACTGTTGCATTGTAAAAGTGAACTCCTATTGTTGAAACCAATATTACAGACTATACATAGTTTTTCTTACTGTTTATCGTACGTCTGGTGGTGTGGTTTGGTCCGTGTTGATCAGCTGGGTGTGCGGGAGAGGGCGGGCGATACTCGCGGTCAGACTGTGGTTGTTTGCTGTTGTTGTTGTTGTTGTTTTCGTTGTCCGTTGTTGCTGCTTCCCTGGTGATGTGTTTGCGAGTGCTACCTGATTTTATAGTTGTTCTTGTTGCATGTTGTGCTACTTGGGTCGCCGATATCTGTGGTATTGATGGTAACGCTGCGGGTAGTGTAGTGTTGGTGGAGTGGTGGCGTTGAGGTGGTGGCTGGCTCGAGTGTGTGACCGGGAGGGGAGGTTCAGGTGACAGTTTGTTATAACGAATTTTTCTGCTATGGACTGTTGAAATGTCGTTTTCTGCCTTACTTGATTTGTGGTGAGGTTTCTTCAACGTTGAGCTGGGGCCTGGGTTGATCTCTATGTCTCCACAGCTAATTAGAGTGTAGCACAATAGGTGATGTAGCGAGGTTTTGCCGGGCTGTTTGCTAAGACGTTGCTGCTTCTGGAGATATGTCGCTGCCCAGGCAGGGATGTTGACAGAGAATTAATTTATGTGTGATTTCTGTGTGACGAGGTCCCTCAATACTTGTTTTGTGTTGACCTGGTACACTACCGGTCCTCTCTGCAACTGTATATCGGCACATCCCCTCTGGATGTTGAGAAGGATAATACACAGGGAGAGAGCTATGCTCACACCCTTAATCCCTCCCGCCATCTTGCCACTGTTTGCCGTAACATGTACATAAGTTCCTCCCTGATAGTGGGAGGGCAGGCGGATCCTTGGGTGCTATAGGAGAGAGCCTACAACGGCTACTTGTTAACTCCCCCATTTATGTACCCTACTTAGGATTACAATACAGTAGTGGTTTCTGTCACGAAAAGAGTACTCCCCCTGCCATTATTTGTATCAGATATAAGTATGTGTCGGCGGGGTCTTCCCCCCCTTTATTGTTTGCTCAAGAAAGATTGTTGGGCATCGCCTTTTCGTGACGATAGCCATTAGCAGGCGCTTAGAAGGTCCCTTACGGCTGAGGAGCTACTGGTCATTGTGATATTAGTTTAATCCCTTATGGGACGGAAAAAGGGGGGGGGGGGGTGGATGAGAGTATCACAATATACCCTCAAAGCCTCTCTGCCGGAAACGGACTCCTCCGCCGGGAGGGACCTCTGGCGTGGCTGATATGAAGCTAAATGAAAGCTCACATGTTGTTTTTTTTCTGTTTTCTATCATTATGTAATATGAAAGGCTATGTTAAAGCCATTGAAGAGTTTTAGTTGTATTTAAGAAAATTCTTCTTTAATAGTTACAACTATGCAAGTTCTGCTTGAGTATGAATCTGGTCAGAAAATGTCAGTTTTATGCCAGATGATAAACTATGTATAGTCTACAGTCTGTATAGTGATAAGGGAGCCAGGAATGTCTTGTCAAATCACTATCAAATAGAATCTCGAGTTGAGGTTATGTTTTTCTAGGGAGCAGATCTTCTTCGAAGTAACGCACTGCTCCCATCACTTTTATATTTTTATTTTTATTTTATATTGTATGCTAACAATAAAGACTTATTCTGTTATACGAATTCTTGACTTTACCTTATGGTTCTGAGGTTTAGGATATTATTACGAATGTCCCCCTCCAGTCTTGGGAATTCAGGCAGATCGTCAATGATGGAGGGACCACTATTAAATTATAGGTTTGATTCCCGGAGGGAAGTAATGAAAACCTAATATTTAGTAGGGGCCCCGTAATTATTGACGATGTAGGCCCCCCCATCCATCCCCTTCCCATTCGCTGAAATATCTTGGTTATCTTGATATAGCAGTTAAGGAGGTTATGGCCGCCTGGCGAGGAGCGGCTGGGATGCCACAACGCAAGAAATCCACCGAAAGTGGAAAGCGTGTTATAACATTGATTGAGTTCAAAATAAATTTTTTCTTCTCTTATTTTTTACGAAGTTTTTCGTAGTGGTTACCCGATCTATAGACGACTCCATAAGAGAAGTTGCGTTACACTTGTGAGGAATACACTGTTCATCCCCGCGGCGGTATATTCAAAACGGCTGACGCGGGTGTTGAATGGAGACTATTATATTAATAGGCAGATCGTCAATGATTACGGGGCCCCTACTAAATATTAGGTTTTCATTACTTCCCTCCGGAAATCAAACCTATAATTTAGATGATTCAGTATTTTTCTTGCAGTTGAAAGTCTACGGACATAGTACTCTTATTTCATTAACCCGTGTCCACAACTATTGCTAAGATGTCGCATGTTGATTACATTCCTATTCATATTGTGGGGAGGGAGGACGTTTGGCAGTTTATTAGAACCCAACCTAGTCAAGAAGAGGTTGCTGGCAGGAGTAGTGATGAATTAAGATGTGTGTTGGGGGTGTATGGTTGGAGGTGCAGTGGTATGGCTAAGGCAGAGTTAGTTCAAGAGGTGTGTAAGGTAGTTACACAGCATAATGGTCTTCAGGAAGCTAGTACTCGTGTTGTAGATGATGGCACCATCCAGCATGTGCCACAGCGTCCTATCAGTCAGGCTAGCTACCATTCTACTGGGGACCGGAGTGGAGCAACAACTCCAGAGCAGGGTGATACTGTATTAAGGCAGTCCCCTACTATTACTACAGCACCTGCCACCACGCCTCCACCGTCAGCATTTAACCCTATCAGTACGGCCCCTTCATTTTCACAGGGCTTTGTTCATGCCCCTATGGCCAGTACATTTGTTTCAAGTTATGCTAGCAATCCCCAGTATCCTCCTTCTTCCCCCCATGTGTTGTGGGCCACACCCCAGTATTTCACTGCCACTCATACGGTGGCTGCTCAGCACAATGTTCCCCCTTATGCTAGTTTCCTCCTATAACCCCGATAGGGTCGAGAAGGAGTCCAGAGGTTGAGTTGCAACTAAAGAGAATGGAGATGGAAGAGAGACAGAGAGATAGAGAAAGAGAAGAGAGAATTGATTTGAGGAACATAGAGATGGAGGAGAAGAGAATACAGGCAGATTTGGAGAAGACGAAGTTGGAAACTAGTGGGCAAAGACGACAAGGGAATAATGCTGGTCATACATCTAAGGAGGAGGCAGAAGAGGTGCTGTTGTCTCGACGGCTGAAACTCGTGCCGGCCTTCGATGAACTTAAGGTCACAGAGTGGTTCTTACGTTTTGAGAAGAAGGCCCACGAGTATCAGTGGCCGAGGCAACGCTGGACGGTGTTGGTGTCTAATGTCTTGAAAGGCAAGGCTCTTGATGCATACGATCGCCTAGAAGTGCAGGATCTCGAGTATGATGTACTTAAAGAGGCCGTGTTAAAAGCCTACGAGCTGTGTCCCGAGGCTTACAGGTTGGCCTTCAGGGGGACTCGGAAGTGGCAGGGGGACTCGCATGTTGAATGTGCCAGGTACCTGCGCGATACTCTAGCTAAGTGGCTGCACTCAGAGTCGGCTGATACTTTAGAGGCGGCGTGTGAGGTTTGGCTGATGGAGCAGTTTACAAGCATAGTTGAAAAGGACATTGGGGCAAAATTAAAAGAAAAGCGGTTTAAATCAATAAGGGAAGCAGCAGTTTGGGCTGATGACTTTGCACTAGCCCAGCGTGGCACTTGCATGGGGAGCATTGGTGACAGAAGAGACCGACCTGTGCACCAAGAAGCCACAGTATCAGCTCCCCCATCATCACCCAAAGTTAACACAATTAAGACACAATATCATACCAAGGCTGACAACCAGCGAGCTTCTACGGAAGTGAGATGTTATTTTTGCAAGCAAGTGGGTCATATTAAACCTCAGTGTGCTAAATGGAAGGCTACCCAGGAACCCAAGGCTGTCCAGTTGGTGGTGACACTAGGGGAGGTGCCTGTGAAAGGCAAGCCAGATACTGGTGAGTCTGGGGGGCAGTGTAGGCCAGCGCGAAGCAGGGTTGTAAGCACTTTGCCGCCCCAGATGGTATCACCACCTGAGCATAACCAGACTTCCCCAGATTGGTGTCGGCCATTCATACATGATGGAGTAGTACGGGTTGGGGAGCAGACTTACCCTGTCAAGGTGTTTAGGGATACTGGTGCGCAACAATCCATGTGTCGCAACCTGACAGGGGGACCTATTAGCCCGGGAGAGTTTGTAATGTGCAGGGGAATCAACAGTGAACAATTCTGTGATTTAGTCCCGGTGATCCTAGAGTGCCCACTTTTGACCGCCGAGGGTAAGGTGGCCATGGTGGACACTCTGCCAGTTGAGGGGGTGGACTTTTTGCTCGGGAATGACTTGGCAGGGGATGTAGTTTTCCCGCTGTTTCGTGTTCTTAGTTGTAGTAGTAATGGGCATGGTGAGTTCAGGTATAGAGGTCAATGCAGGTAATGAAGAAGAGACGGGTGGAGTGAGACAGCTGTGTTTATTCTCTAGCCGTTAGTAGCGAGCAAACCCCCCTTGCATTGTGGGTAATGAGTTAGGTGGCGCCAAGCGCGGTTTATTCAAATCACGTAACATCTTCCCCCTTCAGAAACAAAGCATAAATCATAAAATAGTTGTGTTACTGAGATAGCTTACATTGAACAACATTCATGGACATATGCAGGCACATTATTATTAAATGGCAAGTATCCTATATACTATGTGCATGATTTGATAAGAACAAGAAAGAATTAATGTTAACTAAATAAATACCGGGTATTACTTAATTCCTTACAGATCAAGATATGAGAAAAGAAAAAGAAATGACATATTTACAAGTTCATCTTTGTGGGTGCTTTAACTGTCCTACCCGACTTAGTAACATAGTCACCTACTACAGGAGATCTGATACAGTCCTCACAACTCACAGTCTCAGGTGCCAAGGATGCATCACATACTGGTGTTATGTTTTCATTATTACAAGTCTTTCTAGGTGTCCTGGCCGGTGTTGAAGATTGTAGTTGTAGACGGT
The DNA here is from genome assembly GCA_032716605.1 of Paralithodes platypus. Classification (NCBI taxonomy): domain Eukaryota; kingdom Metazoa; phylum Arthropoda; class Malacostraca; order Decapoda; family Lithodidae; genus Paralithodes; species Paralithodes platypus. Next base: position 49,326,977 of record CM064548.1, read on the forward strand.
TTCTCCTGTACGTACCTCCGTCATTCGTTGTTACCTCATAACTTTGGGTATTCAGTCGTTTGTCCACAGTTGCCTCCTTCCATTCCTTCTTTGGATCATTTATTGGTTGTACTCGCACGGTATCCCCGATAGACAGAGGTTTGAGGCTTCTTCTATTCATGTAGCATTCCGCAGTTGTGGCTTTTTTATTTTCCATGCGTTCTCGTTCCCCAGCATGAGTACTTGGATGCAGGCGGACACTGGTAGTGGGGATTAGAGTTTTGGTGCGACGTCCCATAAGACGTTGAGCTGAACTAGTTGTCATACCTTCTTGAGGGGTATTACGCATGTTCAGTAATCCAAGATAGGGATCTTCTTTGGCTCGATGGCACTTCTTCATCATTATTTTAACAGATTTCACTGCGGCTTCAGCTGCACCGTTGGATTTAGGGTTTCCAGGACTTGAGGTTTCGTGGCAGAACTTCCACGTCTTTGCAAATGACTGAAACTGATGAGATGAGAACTGTGGACCGTTATCACTTATAACAGTGTCAGGTATGCCATGTCGGGCAAAGTGGTGCTTAAGTTTTGTAATGACGGCCTCCGAGGTTGTTTCTGAAAGATAGTCCACCTCAATGAATTGACTAAAGTAGTCCACAGTCACAAGGTAGTCTCGGTTTTGGATGGTGAATAGGTCAGTTGCCACTTTCTCCCAAGGACGTTCTGGAACTTCATGTTGATAAAGAGGCTCAGGGGATTGCTTAAATGAATAGGATGCGCAGACATCGCAGGACTCGACAAACATCCGAATTTCAGAAGACATCCTAGGCCAGTAAATCAGCTCCCTCGCTCGACGTAGGCAGGAATTCACACCAGAATGGCCAGCATGCACCTTCTCCATCATCTCATACCGCATAGAGCTCGGGATTACAATTCTCTCACCTCTAAGGATGACACCATCTTCAACAGACATCTCATCTCTATAGCTAAAATATGGAGCCAAGCAATCTGGAAGGCGAGTCTTCTCATTAGGCCACCCTTGAAGAATAACTACCTTGAGTCGCTTTAGAGTTGAATCCTCTTCTGTGGCATGGCGTATCTCCTGGAGGCGAGAATCACGGAATTGGGAGTAGGCTAGACTGTTCACAGAAAAGGAATCGTCTCCTGTGTCAGGTAGGGGAGCACGCGAAAGAGCATCAGCAATAGAGATCTCTTTACCGGGGCGGTACATCAGCAGGTACTGGTAGTCTTGAGTGCGGAGGAGCATTGATTGGAGTCGTCGCGGGGCACGAGATAGTGGCTTGTTCACTATGGACACAAGTGGTTTGTGATCTGTGAGGACCCTAACTGATCTCCCATACGTATAGTGATGAAATTTCTCCAATCCATACACTATGGCTAACATTTCTTTTTCAATCTGCGCATAGTTTCTTTCAGATTTAGACAAGGATCGACTGGCAAAAGCTACAGGCTTCCCATTTTGCATTAGCGCAGAGCCCAGACCATACTCGCTAGCATCATTTTCCAGGGTAAGCTCATCACAGGGGTTGTAAAATGCAAGTACTGGGCTACATGTAATCATATTCTTAATTTGATCAAAAGCTTCTTGTTGACTGGCAGACCACACCCAAGAAACATCTTTCTTTACAAGATTATGTAAGGGATATAAGACAGATGATGAATTGGGAAGAAACCTTGCAAGATAGTTAACAATGCCTAAGAAGCGTCTCAGTTCCACTACATTTGTAGGAGCCGAGTACTCACATATAGCTCTAATTTTGTCAGGATCAGTTACCAGGCCATCTTTTGTTATACAGTGTCCCATGAATTTGACATTATCAGTTCTCAGAGTGAGCTTGTCCTTATTTAGCTTTATATTCATTGCCTGACACCTCTTAAAGAATTGCTCCAAGTTGGTGTCATGCTCTTCCAGAGATTTCCCATGAATGATCACATCATCAGCTATGCACACTACACCAGATAGACCTTGTAATGCCTTAAGCAGTCTTTTTTGAAAGATTTCTGACGATACTGACAAACCAAAAGGAAGCCGGACCCAGCGGTATCTGCCACAACATGTTTGAAAAGTGGTTAGGAAACTAGATTTTTCATCAAGTTTGATGTGCCAGTACCCAGAGGTAAGATCAGCTTTAGAGAAAACTTTTGACTGGCCCAACTCGTGTAGTGTGTCCTCAAGTACAGGAAGAGTATAACGCTCTCGGAGCAAAGCTTTGTTGAGTTCTCTAGGGTCTATACAAATTCTAATGTCACCATTCTGCTTAGGTGTAACAACAATTTGACTAACCCACTCAGTTGGTTCACAAACAGGTACAATAACACCTAAAGTTTCTAGTCGATCAAGTTCAGACTTCAGCTTAGTCTTAAGTGCAATAGGAACTCTCCTATCAGGCATAATGGTTGGCTGCACCTGAGGATCTAATGAAAGTGTCTGTACACCTGGCAGGGTACCTAGACTGCCACTCAAAATCTCAGCTTTACAGTAAGCCTCAGTCACTTTCAGAGCATCCACACATTCAAATGCATTTTCATTAACCGTGATTAGACCCATTTGTCTGCTAGCCCGAAATCCCAAAAGAGGGGCTAAATTTCCTTCAAACACGACAAACTCTACAGAATACTTCTTACCATTCCTTGGATTCTTAATGCTTCTCCTACACACACCCAAGGGAGTTTGAATGGAATTTTGATATGAGAAAATTGTACTATTTTATTTTGAGACATAGTATTGTGGAATGACTTTTGACATTTTGTAGTCTCCTAGGATTATTAAGTAATACTTATTCCAGTATGGCACACGAGCTAGAGTAATAATAGCACCAACTTGATCTATAAAATTGTACTATGATTTGATAGTTACTGGTACTGTACTGTATACAGTATGATACCAGTACAGTAGTTAGTATTTTAATACAGTATGGAATGTGATTAATTTTGTTAGAATATTAATCTATTAGTATGTAAATATGAGATGTAAAGTAGATGAGGTATATCAGTCAAATCTATTAATCTATTACAAGACTTTATGGCTCAAACTTTCCTGTCATTCTCTTACTAAATATTTCTGTGCTGTCTATCTTTCCCCTAACTCTACCAACTTTCTTAAATTCTTTGACTATTTAAACTCTACAGTGGAACACATTCTATCCATTTCTCCTTTCTCAGAAATCTCCATCTTTGGAGATTTCAACGTTCACCACCGCCAATGGCTCTCCTCTCACACTACTGATCCAGCTGGTGAACAAGCCTACGTCTTTTCTATCATAAATGACCTAGAGCAGTTAGTTCAGCAACCCACACGTATCCCGGATCGCATCGGAGATCAGCCCAACATTCTTGACTTGTTTCTAACTTCTAACCCTTCTTCTTATACTGTTGATCTTTTCTCTCCTTTGGGCTCCTCCGACCATAAACTTATCTCTGTCACCTGTCCTATCTCTCCAGTACGGCCACCCGATCCTCCTAGCTGGCGGCGCTTGTGGCACTTCGGCGCTGCCGACTGGGAGGCTCTCCGGCAGTACTTCTTTGATTTCCCATGGAAAGATTTCTGCTTCCGTGGCCGGGGACCCTCGGAGAGTGCTGAACGCATTACCGAGGTAATCCTATCGGGCATGGAAGCATACATTATATTCTCTTTCTCTCAGACTAATGCTAAAAAATCTTGGTTTACTCACGCCTGTTCTACTGCTGTCCGCAATAAGGAGGAAGCATTCAAACGGTACCGACGCCTTAAAACTCAAGACTCTCATTCTTCCTATGTTTCTGCCTGGAATCAAGCCAAATCTGTTCTTCGACTTGCCAAACACTCTTTCATCAATACAAAATGAACTGAACTATCCAACTCTAGCTCTTTTTGGCATCTAGCCAAAAACCTCTCTAACAATTTCTCTTCCTCGTCTTTCCCTCCCATTTTCCACTCTGATGGCACAACCATCACTTCTTCCTCTGACAAAGCTAAACTCTTCGCTCAAACTTTTGCTAGAAACTCCACCTTGGATGATTCCAGTGCTATTCCTCCCTCTCCACCCTCCTCTCTCTTACTTATGCCTAATATCCTAATCTCTTCTAAAGATGTACTTTCTACCCTCGCTGGGCTTAATACTAATAAGGCGTACGGTCCGGACGGTGTTCCTCCTGTTGTACTAAAAAACTGTGCTTCCGTGCTGACTCCCTGCCTAGGCAAACTCTTTCATCTCTGTATATCCTCTAACGTCTTCCCTTCATGCTGGAAATTTGCTCACATTCAACCTGTCCCAAAGAAGGGTAACCGCTCTCAACCCTCCAACTATCGTCCAATTGCTCTCATCTCTTGTCTTTCTAAAGTTTTTGAAACTATTCTTGCTTCCAAATTTCTTAAGCATTTCTCTTCTCATAATCTGCTCTCAGATCGCCAGTATGGCTTCCTTAACCCTTCCTACCCGGGCTGTCTCAGCCAATGACGGTCGCCCCTACCTGGGCGATATGGCCGAAAAACGTCTAGGCCTAGGCTACCGTATTTATGTTTATTTTCACTGCTAGAACTTTCCCACTCATCTATAACCGTAGTGCGGTTTTCAATCTGTATTTTGGCATTGAGTAGAGCTCTGTAAGTCAACTGGTTCAGTTGTGATGATGATTTCAGTGGAGCCAATATTGCAGAGATGTTGCCAATATGGGGGCTTTTCAGACACTAATTTCGTCATGACGTCATAACAATAACATTGAGGAGTCTTCTCCTTCTTGTTTTCGGAGGTGCGGTGACGAACGCTTGGGTTTGTTGACATACGTCGTACGCACAGCGTTCGGACCAAGCTTAATTAGGCTATTAAGCTCATGCCTTAGATAAGGCATACCGGGTATTGGCCCTTCTTTCGTGCTGTCATTACCTAAGGCAGCCCGGGTAGGAAGGGTTAAGGGTCGCTCTACTGGTGATCTTCTTTCATATCTTACTAACTCTTGGTCATCCTCCTTTCGGGAATTCGGTGAGACTTTTGCTATTGCACTAGACATATCGAAAGCCTTCGATAGAGTCTGGCACAAATCTTTAATTTCTAAACTACCCTCCTTCGGTTTCTATCCCTCCATCTGTGCCTTTGTCTCTAATTTCCTTTCCGGCCGTTCCATAGCCGCGGTTGTGGACGGCCATTGTTCACTTCCTCACCCTATAAACTCCGGTGTTCCTCATGGCTCTGTCCTTTCTCCTATTCTCTTTCTAATTTTTATAAATGATCTCCTCAACTGTACCTCAATTCCCATCCATTCATACGCAGACGACTCAACCTTACACTACTCGATTAGTTTTTCAGAACGCCCCAGCCAGCAATCCCTCAACGAAAAACGTAATGAAGCCATAGAACTCTTAAATTCTGATCTAAATACTATCTCCAATTGGGGCAGAGAAAACCTTGTTACCTATAATGCTTCCAAAACCCAATTTCTCCATCTATCTACCCGTAAGGAACTCCCAGCGGACTATCCCTTATTCTTCAACAATACAAAAATCAATCCTTCATCTTCTCTCAATATTCTTGGTGTCTCTTTTTCTTCTGCTCTCAGTTGGAAGGACCATATTACCAGTCTTGCTAAGGCAGCCTCCCAGAAGCTGGGTGTGCTCAACCGCCTTAGGGGGTTCTTTTCCCCTGAACAGCTTCTTGCTCTGTACAGGGGCATAGTGCGTCCTTGTATTGAGTATTGTTCACATGTGTGGGCAGGTTCCTCTCACACCGCTCTCCTAGACAAAGTTGAAAGGAAGGCCTTTCGTATCATTAACTCCCGTCCACTCACCAACTCTCTGCAATCTCTCTCTCTCCGCCGCAATGTTGCATCTCTCTCGCTATTCTATCGCTACTATAATAATCAGTGTTCCTCAGAGCTTTCCCAGTGTATACCACCTCCTTTACGTAGGGCACGTGGTACCCGCCTTGCAACTCAATCCCACCCCTACTCTGTGCAAGTCTCCAACCCAAGAGTGAAACGTTATTCTCAAACTTTCTTCTACTCAACAGCTGAGCTCTGGAACTCTCTCCCAGAATCAGTCTTTCCCTCTTCCTATGACTTAAATTGCTTCAAACTCCGTGTGTCCAGGCATTTTGGCTCGAACGTCCCTTGATTTTGGTCCTGTCACTCTTTCAACTATGGGGGAGGCACTTGCTATAGGCAGTTCTGCCTTTTGCCTCCCTCAATCACATAAAAAAAAAATAATAATATTAGTTTATAATACTGTCTTACATGAGAATATCCAAAAATAGTGATTATATATGATACAAATATATATTGTATACTCTTGTGCCAACTTAACATAAAAATATATTTTATGAGATTATGGGCCGTTCTACAGTATGTATAGGATGATGAAGCACGTCAGTTCCCCATGTCTCGGCTAGAGGTAGCGAAAATATCTTGATACAACATCAATACATTTCTGAGGTCGGTTTGTTGACAGAGAGTAAGGTTGGAAGGAATATCAGGAAGGGGGTGATTAGTTGGAGGGGAGGTATCTGTAGGAGCAGATAATTCTTCTGAATACATCTCAAGTTCACCAATGGCTAGTCCCTTTGGTAATGTGATTGGCTTATCTGATATATTCGCTATCTTGATACAGTTCAATTGATTTGGTAGCAGGCTAGGAGCGGTTAGGCAGGCCCCGTTGAAAGGGCTTTGGAGGTTTGGGGTCAAGATGACATCTCCCATGAGGGTGGGTACCAAAGGTATCCATTTCTCATGATGAGGAGGAACTGTTACAGTATTGGAAGTGATAGCTTGAGATATGAGGTGGGTGCCGGTACCTCCCTCAACACAACACAACCTTATTTTCAAAAGACTGGCTAAACAAAAAGTCAAAAGCCCAAACCTCAGACCCCTTACGTAAAATTGGCCCCAAAATAAGGAAGGAGAAATAGGGATAGACGGAAAATATATATTTAAAGTAAAGAAGCCGCTATTGGCCCCATACCACCAGGGCGACGTTAACCCCTCTCTCTACTAGTCCCTACTCGTACCGAACTAACATACAAATACCTGGCTAGATACACATATAATAGACAAACTTCCCAGCCCTCCTGACGAATGTTTTGGCCCACAAAAAAACAAAAAACAAAACTATCATACAGCCTAAAAGATAAACTTTTAAACAGTCATACGTTAAAATATTAATACCAATACATTCGCCTCCCTCCAACCTCTCTGCTGGTCGACCTTGGCGAGCCGGCACTACAACACGCCGCCACCCCAGCTCCTCCTCAGGTCACCCACACAGCACCATGCGTCACACCCCTCCACCATCCCCACCACGATGGGAAAAAAAAAAAAAAAAAAAAAGAAAAAAAAAAAGAAGGAAAGTAGACTAAACTACGATCAAAGATGGATACCAATACATGTACTAAATGCAAGCAAAAGACCGAAGACCAAACTGCCAAATGTGAAGAATGTAAATTGCTATTTCATCAGCACTGCATGGGTAAGCACAACAAAGGAAAAAAAGGACTTACATGTGTAAATTGCTTCAATGAATTAAATGAACTTAAACTCAAGAAAATGCTGAAAGACGCCCCTGTTATGCTACAAGAAGAATTTGTTGATGTAATGGAGAAAATTGGCCAAAAGGTCCTAATGGCCTTGCTAAATAAAAATATTTCACCCCATTACATACATACATACATAAAATTTTAAGACTGAGTGTTCCACACATACGTGCAGTTTCAGTCTCTTGTCCTAATGGCGGCGTTCCAGGCAACCCTGTTAAGGGCTGCTTCACTTGTCAAGTTCTTGGATTTGAGATCGCACGAATAGTCCGATCCCAGGTCTTCCTCGGTCCACCCCTTGGTGCAGCTCCCTCCACAATCACAGACCTGCATTTTTTCACCCAATTTTGTTCATCCATTCTCTCCACATGTCCATACCATCCCAGTCTACTTGTACACATCACCTCGCTAATACCCTTTATACCTAAACGTCTCCTCAGCTCAACATTTGTTATTCTATCCTCTAGCCTGGCCCCACACATCCATCTCACCATTCTCATCTCATTACGTTCCATTCTGTTGACATCCTCTACTTTAACGGCCCATATTTCTGAGGCATACGTCATTGCACTTCTAACACATGAGGCATACACCTTTCCCTTCAAGGGGAGAGGCATTCTTTTCATGGTCAGGATTGGCAGCAGTTCTCTGAACTTCCCCCAGCCACATCTAATTCTAGCAACAGTGGCAGCCTCTGCCCCACCACCGGCAGAGATGGTATCTCCTAGGTAACAAAACTTGTTCACCAGCTCCAATGACTCATTTCCAAAATTCACAGCCACAGGATCATCACTTAACACAAGCTCGCCTTTGCACACTACGCACTCAAATTTCTCTATTTCTGACTTATCCTTCGGCAGGGGTCCCTTTATTCTACTACAGCGCTTACTCCCATGGTGTACCCAACATCGACAGATGCTACATTGAATTGAGTTAGCGCCCACACCCTTTCTACATACTGCACATGGGTATGCACCGCTCTTTTCAACATTGCCTCGTCCCATTCTGACAACAAAACACAGTCCCCAACAAACTTAACATAATGCTCGCGATTCATAGAAGATCTTAGTTACTGGCTGTCACACTACAGTGATACATTGTCACCTGTGTGCGCACACTCTCCCTCATGCACAAATACCCATAACTCTCAGCCCCCTACACCCCCACGTAACTCTCAGCCCCACACTCCCCCACGTGACTCTCAACCTCAATTGCCCCCACATTGCCCTTCACAACCAACCACACCCCCACAAGTTACCTCTCAGCCACCTCCGCCCCCTCCACCCTCTATCTGCCCAACTGAGACCCTTCTGTCACCCCAAACCCCCCCCCCCCCCCCACGATCAACAAAAACGTATGAGAAACGAAGGGGATAGCCCTCAAAAGAATGTGCCACTTTTGACCAAAAGGTGAACTTAATGGAGTAAAATGCAGATTTGAGCACCCCAAAATTTGCAACATTGTGATCAGAGATGGCAAATGCAGATTTGGTGAAAACTGCAAATACCACCACCCACCCCTCTGCCAGTCATCACTAGAGAGTAAGAAATGCTATGATAGCAAATGCTCAGATTTCCATATTAGGGGGATTTGGAGGATAGCCAGAAACAACTCAAATGCTAATAAAAAAAACTCTCCAGTTTTGCGAGGACGAGACAGAGGAAAAAGATAATATGGGAAATGGCAGAACAAGATGAACAAAGTGCGAGAATTGGAAGAACAAATAGAGCTAGAGTACCTCCTGTCTTCCCGTGCATGGCACAAGGATGTGCTCGAAGAGGGACACCAAATATCTGCCAAGGACTACTAGGTACTCATAGTAGAATAAATAACCCCTCCCCGTCTTGTTTGCAAACATTCAAGGTCTAAAAAATAGGACCACAAACAAAGTACCATTTATTAGGGGCCTGCTAGAAGAAAGAAACGCTATATTTGCGGCTCTCACAGAAACCCACATTAAAGATCAGGCAGATTGTGAAGTATGGATTCCTGGTTATAACCTTCATAGGGCGGACAGAACGCATAGAACACATGGAGGTGTAGCCTTGTACATTCATGACTCGCTGATATCTACTGAATTTCTAAATAACAGTAATGAAATAGTTGAAATACTTGAAGTTAAAATAGAATTCCTAAACTTAGCAGTTATTGTCACATACAGACCTCCTGACTCATCTTTAGAAGAATTCAAAACCCAGCTCAACATGATAAAATCAGAAGTGGAAGCCTTGGGAAACTCGACACCAAATATTATGTGGTTAGGAGATTTTAACCTTCCAAACATCAAGTGGAGGCAACTAGACGACCCCACACAATTACCTGGACCTCGGCCTGTTACTCTTTCTATTAATTTCTGCAACATTCGCGGACTTTCCTCTAACTTTCACTCTGTTGAGCACCATCTCTCCTCCTACAAACCTGATCTTCTCTTCCTCACCGAAACTCAGGTGTCTGTAGCAACATCCAGCAACCCCTTCTCTGTATCCTCCTACTTTCTCTATCCTAGTTTCAAAGCCAAAGGCGGATGTTGTGCATATGTGCACAACAAACTCACTTGCTCTCGTGTTCCCGATTTCGACTCCTCTGAATTCTCAACTTTATGGCTCAAACTTTCCTGTCATTCTCTTACTAAATATTTCTGTGCTGTCAATCTTTCCCCTAACTCTACCAACTTTCTCAAATTCTTTGACTATCTAAACTCTACAGTGGAACACATTCTATCCATTTCTCCTTTCTCAGAAATCTCCATCTTAGGAGATTTCAACGTTCACCACCGCCATTGGCTCTCCTCTCACACTACTGATCCACCTGGTGAACAAACCTACGTCTTTTCTATCCTAAATGACCTAGAGCAGTTAGTTCAGCAACCCACCCGTATCCCGGATCGCATCGGAGATCGGCCCAACATTCTTGACCTGTTTCTAACTTCTAACCCTTCTTCTTATACTGTCGATCTTTTCTCTCCTTTGGGCTCCTCCGACCATAAACTTATCTCTGTCACCTGTCCTATCTCTCCAGTACAGCCACCCGATCCTCCTAGCAGGCGGCGCTTGTGGCACTTTGGCGCTGCCGACTGGGAGGCTCTTCGGCAGTACTTCTTTGATTTCCCATGGAATGATTTCTGCTTCCATGGCCGAGGACCCTCGGAGAGTGCTGAACGCATTACCGAGGTAATCCTATCGGGCATGGAAGCATACATTCCATTCTCTTTCTCTCAGACTAATGCTAAAAAATCTTGGTTTACTCACGCCTGTTCTACTGCTGTCCGCAATAAGGAGGAAGCATTCAAACGGTACCGACGCCTTAAAACTCAAGACTCTCATTCTTCATATGTTTCTGCCCGGAATCAAGCCAAATCTGTTCTTCGACTTGCCAAACACTCTTTCATCAATAATAAATGCACTGAACTATCCAACTCTAGCTCTTCCCAAGCTTTCTGGCATCTAGCCAAAAACCTCTCTAACAATTTCTCTTCCTCGTCTTTCCCTCCCCTTTCCCACTCTGATGGCACAACCATCACTTCTTCCTCTGACAAAGCTAAACTCTTCGCTCAAACTTTTGCTAGAAACTCCACCTTGGATGATTCCGGTGCTATTCCTCCCTCTCCGCCCTCCTCTCTCTTACTTATGCCTAATATCCTAATCTCTTCTAAAGATGTACTTTCTACCCTCTCTGGGCTTAACACTAATAAGGCGTACGGTCCGGACGGTGTTCCTCCTGTTGTTCTCAAAAACTGTGCTTCCGTGCTGACTCCCTGCCTAGGCAAACTCTTTCGTCTCTGTCTATCCTCTAACGTCTTCCCTTCATGCTGGAAGTTTGCTCACATTCAACCTGTCCCAAAGAAGGGTGACCGCTCTCAACCCTCCAACTATCGTCCAATTGCTCTTATCTCTTGTCTTTCTAAAGTTTTTGAAACTATTCTTGCTTCCAAATTTCTTAAGCATTTCTCTTCTCATAATCTGCTCTCAGATCGCCAGTATGGCTTCCTTAAGGGTCGCTCTACTGGTGATCTTCTTTCATATCTTACTAACTCTTGGTCATCCTCCTTTCGGGACTTCGGTGAGACTTTTTCTATTGCACTAGACATATCGAAAGCCTTCGATAGAGTCTGGCATAAATCTTTAATTTCTAAACTACCCTCCTTCGGTTTCTATTCCTCCATCTGTGCCTTTGTCTCTAATTTCCTTTCCGGCCGTTCCATAGCCGCGGTTGTGGACGGCCATTGTTCACTTCCTCACCCTATAAACTCCGGTGTTCCTCAGGGCTCTGTCCTATCTCCTATTCTCTTTCTAATTTTTATAAATGATCTCCTTAACTGTACCTTAATTCCCATCCATTCATACGCAGACGACTCAACCTTACACTACTCCATTAGTTTTTCAGAACGCCCCAGCCAGCAATCCCTCAACAACAAACGTAATGAAGCCATAGAACTCTTAAATTCTGATCTAAATACTATTTCCAATTGGGGCAGAGAAAACCTTGTTAACTTTAATGCTTCCAAAACCCAATTTCTCCATCTATCTACCCGTCAGGATCTCCCAGCGGACTATCCCTTATTCTTCAACAATACAAAAATCAACCATTCATCTTCTCTCAATATTCTTGGTGTCTCTTTTTCTTCTGCTCTCATTTGGAAGGACCATATTACCAGTCTTGCTAAGGCAGCCTCCCAGAAGCTGGGTGTGCTCAACCGCCTTAGGGGGTTCTTTTCCCCTGCACAGCTTCTTGCTCTGTACAGGGGCATAGTGCGCCCTTGTATTGAGTATTGTTCACATGTGTGGGGAGGTTCCTCTCACACCGCTCTCCTAGACAAAGTTGAAAGGAAGGCCTTTCGTATCATTAACTCCCGTCCACTCACCAACTCTCTGCAATCTCTCTCTCCGCCGCAATGTTGCATCTCTCTCGCTATTCTATCGCTACTATAATAATCAGTGTTCCTCAGAGCTATCCCAGTGCATACCACCTCCTTTACGTAGGGCACGTGGTACCCGTCTTGCAACTCAATCCCACCCCTACTCTGTGCAACTCTCCAACCCAAGAGTGAAACGTTACTCTCAAACTTTCTTCTACTCAACAGCTGAGCTCTGGAACTCTCTCCCAGAATCAGTCTTTCCCTCTTCCTATGACTTAAATTGCTTCAAACTCCGTGTGTCCAGGCATTTTGGCTCGAACGTCCCTTGATTTTGGTCCTGTCACTCTTTCAACTATGGGGGAGGCACTCGCTATAGGCAGTTATGCCTTTTGCCTCCCTCAATCACATAGAAAAAAAGAAAAAAAGAAAAAAAAAAGACCAAGTAGTGTCGATAAACTCCAGAGAAGCAAATGCAAGAGAACTATTTAAACTTTGCGACTTTTTTAGTCTTAACCAGCATGTTACCGAACCCACACGTGAAAACAATATCTTAGACCTTGTCTTCACTAATAATGACAACCTAGTACACAGTGTTAACATATCGAACACAACATACTCAGATCATAAATTAATTGAGATCAAAACAACCCTAGCATGTGTACAGAACACCTTAGAAACTAGACCAAAAACTGGTCCATTCAGCAAATTTAACTTCAATAGCGAAAATATAAGGTGGGAAGAGGTAAACCAAGAAATGGAGGAAATAGACTGGGAAGATTTAATGAACAACCGGACACCATCAGAATGCCTAGTCCTATTAACGGAAACCATAACCCAAATCTGTAGCCACCACATACCAGAAAGACAAACAAGACGAAGAAGCAAACAAGAACGGGAAAGAAGAAAGCTGTACAGAAGAAGAAAATTACTAACACAAAGATGCACACAACAAAATCTACAGGAAAGACAAAAGGTCAAAATAGATAGAGAAATTGTGGAAATTGAACAACGACTAGGAATCTCCTATGAGCTACAACAAATAGAAGAGGAGAGCAAAGCTATTGCAAGCATAAAGGAAAACTCCAAGTAGGCCTACTTCTTTTCATACGCTAAACGTAAGACTAAAACCACATCAAACATCGGCCCACTAAGTAAAGATGATGGGTCATTCACAGGGGACAAAAAGGAAATGAGTGAACTATTACCTCTACAGTATGAAACAGCCTTCAGTACCCCTGATGAAACAAAAGCAATCAGAAACCAAAATTTATTTTTCATTGTTACGACTGGGACTGCGAATAAAACAAGGGCACTTAAAGATTGGACTAGTAATAGGGCACTATGCAACAACGGTATGCTAGGTATCCAAACCCTCGAACTTATATGCCGACGAACAAAACACCTATACCCTCCAGAGTTAATCTGCGATAACGGGGTATCCTTAACTGGGCATAAATGTACTCTACTTCAGGCTAACCCACACTGGTATACCCTGATAACACACAGGATGCAAGTTACGTTAAAATGCATACACAAGAATTTATTAGTGGCCCCTCCATCATTGACGAACATGCCTATTACATAAGACACCCTCTTCAAACACTCATCCGCCATAGTTTGAATCTACCGCGCAGAGCATTTAAAATTTGAGGAGCCTTCATCATGAGTGCATGAGACCTCACTCATGGCTTCAGTCATTATGAATTGGGTTCTCACTACGAAAAAACTTCGTAAAAAATAAAAAGAAAAAGAAAATAAGAATAACTATTCAATAAGCTTTCCATCATATCGTGGATGTACTTGTGTGGATCTTTGACCAGACGCTACTGCAGGCGTCATTCTTCCTTCTCTGCTCTGCGCTCAGCCTGCCCGGACGTGTCTCCCCACGCTCCGCGGGTTCTGCATTTGTTGCGTCCCTAGTGAGTTTTTTCTCATTTGTTTACTCCGGGATGTATCGAGTAAGGTTAGGATATGCGTAGCAGGAGTGTCCTGGGCTAGTTGCCTGCAGTGCAGTGTATTTTGGGTCGTGTGTTTGGGGCATCTATTTCGGATGTACCCTCGTGGTCCTGTTGTGGACATGTGAACTTTTTCACAGTTAGCTAGCTTTGTGATGCAGGCTATCGTATAAATACGATAGAATATGACTCTTTTGTGATCTCGTATGTCTCTGTGACGTCACGATCTCTCCTACAGCACGACGTAGGACGAGTAGATCGTATATTATAAGATTGTAAATAAGTTAAGTTATAAAAGGCCTAATATGCTATTAAGCAATATTGCCATGGTCTTATGTAGTATATATGAATTTATCGTATATATTAATATAATTTATCGTATAGAGCAACCTAAATGCGGTACGATAATTTGGGCTCCTGGCGGTTTGTCGAGGCAGCAAGGTGTGCTTTTGAGGTACGCCAGAGCCTTCACGAACACCAACCAGTTAACATCTAATTTTTCCGCCCTCAGTTGATCGAGCTTTTGTACCTCTAATCACAATACACATACAGCAATACACTCAGCTACACCATCACGACGCTCTCATCGACATCATGACTGACTGATAGATAAGCATAAATTATAATAATCATGTCCATTCCCATGTAATCATTTATTCTTTCTTTAACTTGACTCGAGTCTTGGGACCGAAGTCTCGTTCCCCATTGTCCACCGCCGTATTGGGTAAAACGTTCTCCCTTGCCTCATTGCCACGTGGAACTATTGGTGAGTTAATTCCTGGCTAATATTAACCCTTATAACCTTACCCTATATATACATTTATTATGTGAGACCTTTGGATATAAATTAGCTTGTTTCAGATTGAATTCAATTTAGATATAGAGTAGTTTTCATTTAGATTGATTTTATTTGATTCATTATAGCTTAGTAATATTTAACTTCCATTGATAGTTTACCACATTGGTGCCCAGACCCGGGACCTAGCTACCAGTAAGGGATTTTAAGGCAATGAACAAGGGGACATATAACAGGATGCAGGAACAACTCTATGATAAACTGGCAAGGCTAGCCAAGCGATGGTTAGAGCCGGAATGCAGGGTCACATCGTTGTGCCTGCCTAAGTCCTGCATCCCACCCATCATCTTTCCCCAATAATTTTCTTTTCCGTTTCAGACTTCCTGTGACATATGACCTGACCTAAAAAAAAATCTTGTTCAATATGATCCATTAGTAGGTATTGCTATTTACTATTTTTTCTCCGTAACATAGAAGTCCGCCGGTTGGCGTCTCTTAATTAGACTATTATTTGGCCGTTGTCTTTGTAACGTAACATTTAGATACATAGCCTATAGGCTCACATGCAAAATGGATAAAGACCATAAAGAGACACCGTCTAGTGGGGTGCTAAGCAAAGCCCCTAAAAATCAAAGGGCGGGACTTCGGGGAGTATTAAATAGGCTAATTGTGGACTTAAACACTTTCATCACTACTGCTGATCTAGAGGAATTGGAGGCTAGATTAGATAACGTCCAGGCTACCCACGGTCGTATTACGGCTCTGAGTGAGGTGATTGTGGCTGACATGATAGAGGAGGAAGAGATAGTTACAGAGTGTGATAATCGCGCCCTCTATGACGAACCTGTCTTTAGAGCGAAGCGCCTATTACAGCGTGCTGTCGCAAGTAAGAAGGGAGGCGATAATGAGGCCCATAGAAGGGCTGACCCAAAACATACTGTACACCTCCCAAAGCTCAATCTTCCTACATTTGGGGGCAAGTTAACCGAGTGGTTAGCTTTCTGGGACGTATTTCGATCCACGGTTCATGAATCCTCTTTGGATAATGTCCGCAAGTTTCACTATCTGAAGGGACAAATGGAAGGAGAGGCCTTACATTTAATAGAGGGTTTTGCAGTAGTGGGTGGTAGTTATCTTGAAGCGGTACACCTATTAGAGTCCACATACGGGGATAGAGAGCAGTTGAAGATGGCCCATGTTGTTGCCTTGTTGGGGCTCGCAGAACCACAGTATAAGGTTGATGAGTTGACAAACTTCAGGGCAAATATGGAGTGCCATACTCGATCGCTAGACACCCTAGGGCTTACCATGCAGGAAATGATAGTCATTATCTTGCGTCAGAAGCTTCCTATGGCAATACTTGATAAGGTAAGATCATTTGAGCTGGGGGAATTCAAAACTCAGTTCAGTAAGGAGATCAATAATCTACAGTTGAACAAAGGGAGAATGTATGTGTCGGGAGGGAGTGAGAATGTGGAGAAGAGGGGAACAGTAAGCATGACAGTGGGGACTAAAGTAAAGAAAGAGGGTACGTATAAGAAACCTGCTCAGATTCTATGTAAGCTATGTAACAACAAACATAAATGGAGTTTCTGCATAAAATACCCAACAAATGAGACAAAACTAGCACAGGCGAAAAGAATGAAGCTATGTGTAGGTTGTCTAAGTAAAGAACATGGTAAGCAGGGACAATGTACTGTTACATACTTAAGGCCCTGTCGCCACTGCAAAGGACATCACTTTGATAAGTTGTGTCCTACAGCAGATAAAGTCAAAGACGTCAATACAGAGGGTACTACAACTGTGACACTAGGTAGCACGCAAGACACCACTATATTGCCCACAATACAGATTCCCATGGAAGGTAATGACAGTAACAAAGTTTGTCGGGTACTTCTAGATCAAGGGTCTCAACGTTCCTTTATAAAGAGGTCCGTACTAGTGGGACTGAAGCACCGAATCGTAGGGGCTGAGACTCTTCGATTACAGGGCTTCACAGGGGTTACTGATAAACAAGACTACGAGATAGCGGAGATTTCATATTTCTATCGTAAAAACCGGTACTTTATGACTTGTATCGTAGTAGACACCCTACCAGAATATGTATCTGTGGGTGTGAAGAAGGTGGAACACGCATTACGTAGCAAGGGGGTTAACTTGTCAGATCCCATGGGAAATCAAAGTGAGGTGCATGTTCTACTTGGTGTGGATCATTATTATGAAGTAGTATACCCTGGATTTAAAAAGATGTGTGGTGTAATTTTAATCCCCACTAAATTTGGATACTGCATGAGCGGAAAGGTGCATACTACACAGTCAAAGGTCCTGGTCGACACGGTCTCGATATATAGAGTCAATGTAACCGCGGCAGAGGAGTTGGGAAGGGAGGATTCCCAACCTAGTGACCCTAAGATGGCTGCCGAGTTCGACCTGGAACGACTGTGGAGATTGGATCACATAGGCATTAATCCTATGGAGACTGATTATGACTCGGAAGTTGCGCTACAAAGATTTGACGAGTCTGTGTGCTACTGTGCCTCAGACAAGCAATATAAAGTTAGTTTACCCTGGAAGAACAGTGAGATAAACCTGCCTACCAACTATGGTTTGGCATTAGGTCGCTTGCGCGCATTGCAGCGGAAATTGTCTAACGAACCGAGCACGCGCCAGGCGTATGACGATGTATTTCGGAGTTATGAGGATAGGGGCTTTATAGAGAGAGTCAATGTCAGGGAACCGTGTAAGAAGGGTAGGGTTCACTATCTGGCCCATCATGGGGTAAAGAAAGACAGCGTCACCACACCAATACGGGTGGTGTATGACTGTTCTGCCCACCAAGGACAACAACCCAGTCTAAATGACTGCCTGTTGACAGGTCCGTCCATGGTGTCGGACCTGTCCCAACATCTATTGCGGTTTAGGCTGGGGAAGTACGCCTATACCAGTGACATCGAGAAAGCATTCTTGATGGTCAAGCTAAAGGAAGAAGATAGAGATGTTACCCGCTTTCTTTGGTTTGGCGACATTAGGGACTCTGAAAGTCCCATCATAATATACCGTTTTCGGGTTGTACTCTTTGGGGCCACTTGCTCGCATTTTTTGTTAAATGCCACAATCAGAAAACATCTAGCTGACACTCATGAGGACACAAGTAAACTATCTCGCGGATTATACATTGACAATTTGCAGGGTACTAGCGATAGTCAAGATGATTTGTTATATGCATACTGGCAAGCACGCAGATTGTTTGCGGATGCACATCTATTTCTCCGCGAGTGGGTTACTAATAGTGAAGATCTTCAGAGTTTAATACAGGTGGATGGTACGGCATCTCTTAACCAGGAAAAGTCCAGAAATTTGGGGATGATCTGGCAACCTAAACATGACATACTAACTTTTCAAACAAGGTCTTTTGCTCAGCAGACAGGAGCGCACACAAAAAGAAGTCTGTTGAGCAAAGTTGCGCAATTTTTGATCCTTTGGGTCTAGCATTACCCGTTACCATAAGAGCTAGGATTCTAATGCAGGAAGTTTGGAGACATAAGATAGGATGGGATGACAGTTTGCCCGAGGACCTGAATGACCAAGGGACATTGTTGTTGAATGAATATGCCATCCTATGTACTAAACCTATACCTCGTAAAGTGGCGGCGTTCGGTGACGTTACGTTACACACGTTTTGCGATGCTAGTACCACGGCATACGGGGTAGCCATATATGTTGTTACTTCATTTGGGGCACATTTAGTTACAGCCCGGGCCAAGGTAGCCCCGGTTAAAAAGGTAACTATCCCTAAAATGGAATTGACTGCCATGCTGCTATTAGCACGTCTGGTGCAACATGTACGCGCAGCATACGAGAGCGAATTAAATATTGAAATCGTTCATGTATGGTGCGATAGTCAGGTCGCACTCAACTGGATACATAGCAAGAAGTCTCTGCCAGTTTATGTGCGGAATAGGGTAGATGAGATTAGAGCCCTTTTGCCAGACGTTGCTTATCATTATGTAAATGCAAAAGAAAACCCTAGTGATCTCATAACTAGGGGTATAACGGCTAGCCAGTTAATGAAGTCCGAATTGTGGTGGCATGGTCCAAAGTGGCTGCTCCATGAAAGTGAATGGACGATTTGGCATGCTGTTGGTGAGGGACTTCTGCCACTGGAAACAGTGGCAGTTACAGCCCAACCAAATGAGCCACCGGGTCCTATCATAGAGTGGGCAAGATTCGGTGACTATAATAAACTAGTCAGAGTTGTAGCTTGGGTATTGCGATATGTATCCAATCTCAAGCTTAAAGTAACGGGCCAACTCTGCAACAAGGGTCACAACATTGATGCTCGTGAATTTAAAGCAGCTGAAGTAACTTTGATCAAATGGGTTCAAATAGAAACCTTTTCCAATGAATTAGAATCCTTGAAAAGCTCGAATAAGACATTAATGCCTAATATAGTGCGTCAACTAAGGTTGCACCTAGACAATGGCCTCATCAGGTGTGAGGGTCGCCTGAAGTGGTCGGGTGTACCAGACGGCACAAACCGACCTATACTTATGCCAACAAGACATCACGTTACTGATCTATTGATCATACGTGCACATAGGGAAGTAAAACACTACGGGGTATGTCATAGTATATCCAATTTACGTCTCACATGGTGGATATCCAGGGTTCGACAAGTAGCTCGACGCGTAGTACGAAAGTGTGTAATATGCCAGAGACTAAAGGGTAAACCATATGCAGCTGGACCAGCTCCACCTCTACCTGAATGCCGTGTAAAGCACGTAGAACCTTTCCAAGCGGTAGGATTAGATTACACAGGGGCATTGAAGACGAGGGAGCATGAGAAGGTTTATATATTATTGCTTACCTGTGCGACGTCTCGAGCGGTACACCTAGAACTATGTGATAATATGTCTAGCGAAGAATTTATGCTGGCGTTCAGACGGTTTTGTGCCCGTCGTTCATTCCCTCAACTCATTCTTAGCGACAATGCTCCCACTTATGTCCAAGCATCAAAATATCTAAAGGATATGAGTAGTGATCCTACTATCATCACTTTTTTGGGAGAGAAGAAGTGCGAATGGAGGTTCATTCCAGTTAAGGCACCTTGGTTTGGTGGCATGTGGGAACGGTGTGTCGGCATAGTAAAGTCAGGACTAAGAGCGGTTGTAGGACGTGCTCTATTAAAGAAGAGTGAGTTGACGACAGTCCTCACAGAGATAGAGGCAGTCGTGAATGATCGCCCGCTTACATATGTGTAAATACCGACCTGCAAGAACCACTACCATTAACGCCAGCTCACTTGCTATATGGGAAACCATTGACTGCGTTTCCATCTGATTTCCAATCCATAGTAGAGTTAGAGGATCCCTCGTTGTACTCTGAGGTAGCGGTGTCTAAGAGATACCAGTATATATCCAGGATAATCGAGGATTTTAGGAAACGGTGGATTAGTGAATATCTGCTAGCATTGAGGGAAAGGAGTGTTACTCCCTCTGGTAGACCAACGGCACCTACGGTTGGCGAAGTTGTTTTAATTAAAGAAGATAGTCCTCGTTTATACTGGAAATTAGGCCGTGTATTGGAGGTATACAAGGGGGCAGACTCTGTAGAGCGGGTGGCGCTATTAAAGACGGCCACTGGAACTACTGTTCGTCCTATCGCACGTTTGTACGCTTTGGAGCTCGATTCCGCATTGCAATCTGAGGCTCCACCTGTTATTGCTGGGTCCGAGGATTCTCAAAGGAACGACTCACCTCTTACTGATGGTGATCATTCTCGGACCGGGACGCGTCCCAGACGCGCTGCTGCTGGCGCCGTTGACTTGTGGCGTCAGAAGATAGCCTCTGGGCAACTTTAGGTTTAAGGTGGGGTTCAGGTCTTTTTTGTGGGGGGAGTGTATCGTATAAATACGATAGAATATGACTCTTTTGTGATCTCGTATGTCTCTGTGACGTCACGATCTCTCCTACAGCACGACGTAGGACGAGTAGATCGTATATTATAAGATTGTAAATAAGTTAAGTTATAAAAGGCCTAATATGCTATTAAGCAATATTGCCATGGTCTTATGTAGTATATATGAATTTATCGTATATATTAATATAATTTATCGTATAGAGCAACCTAAATGCGGTACGATAATTTGGGCTCCTGGCGGTTTGCCGAGGCAGCAAGGTGTGCTTTTGAGGTACGCCAGAGCCTTCACGAACACCAGCCAGTTAACATCTAATTTTTCCGCCCTCAGTTGATCGAGCTTTTGTGCCTCTAATCACAATACACATACAGCAATACACTCAGCTACACCATCACGACGCTCTCATCGACATCATGACTGACTGATAGATAAGCATAAATTATAATAATCATGTCCATTCCCATGTAATCATTTATTCTTTCTTTAACTTGACTCGAGTCTTGGGACCGAAGTCTCGTTCCCCATTGTCCACCGCCATATTGGGTAAAACGTTCTCCCTTGCCTCATTGCCACGTGGAACTATTGGTGAGTTAATTCCTGGCTAATATTAACCCTTATAACCTTACCCTATATATACATTTATTATGTGAGACCTTTGGATATAAATTAGCTTGTTTCAGATTGAATTCAATTTAGATATAGAGTAGTTTTCATTTAGATTGATTTTATTTGATCCATTATAGCTTAGTAATATTTAACTTCCATTGATAGTTTACCACACAGGCGGCTTTCATTACGTGTTATTACTTCCTTTTATCTTTCTGATGAGGTAGCGTATTTTTGCTGACGTTCCCAGCGTATTTTTCTTCACTTAGTGAAGTTTTTTCTGGGTCCCGAGTCAGTTCTTCCCTTTGCCGGAAGTGTTTGCTACAGTGGTGTGTTGGCGGTGGTTCCTGTTGTGATATAATTCAGTGCTTTTTGTTTATATTCCGACTTGTTACTGTTATCCGTCTGCCTAGGCCTAGCCAGTCTCTCGTAGCTTTACCACATATACAAGTGTTATTGATTTATTTTCTAAATATGTACTACTGTGTCATGTGTGTCCTGGTTTAGTTGTTTATTGGCTAATTCCACGGACTATTTATGTGTCCTGGGTTAGTTGTGTATTGGCTAATTCCACGGACTATGTTGGGCCCGGCATTAGTTGTGTTTAGGCTACGCCTCGGTCCTGTGTTGCGTTCAGATGGTATCTGGACGGGGTGGGTTATTTCCGGCGGGTTTTTCTCGGTTACACCATGATAAACCCGGCTGGTTGCCGAGTTTTGGCCACGCGTGGTTTAAAACAGGCTTGTTTCCCCGGCGAGTGGGTGTCTGTGGCTCCCCAGGACTGCGTCTCTGGGGTGCCTGTTTCAGGCTCCTTATGATTCCCGGCGGGAAGGCTGTACCCATCTAACAGTGTTAATACGGACACGTGTTGTTTGTAGTTTTTTCGGTTTTGCAAAGCCAAAATAAAACTAAGCTGTTGTTGTATTTCCTCCCCGGCGATCTTTTACAAAGAAGTGGGGATAGGAACAATTGGGGTTAACTTTTAAACTTTAAATCAACCTGGAAGGGTGGGATGACCGAATTTGCAAAATTCAGTTTAGTTGACCAGACAATTGAGGGATGCATTGTGTATCGCCTCCTTCAACATACGGCGCTTTAGGGCACAATTGGGGTTAACGTTTTTTAAACTAATATTCACACCCGGCGGGTGCTCCTTGGAAGGGTGGGAATAACGAATTTACAATTCAGTTAGTTAACCAGACAATTGAGGGATACATTTTGTATCGCCGCCTTCAACATACGGCGATCTAAAAAGATACTTCGGGAGAAGTTAGATCTCGTATATTTGTCAGGCTTCCCAGTTTTTGATCTACGAGATAATTCGGGGGCCGGCGTCTTTTTTAGGGGGTTTTTCCAAAATTGAATCTTGAAACAAACACCACCGGAAAGACTTAATCAGTTATAAACGCCATGCTGGTCTTTATATATTATGTCAGAGGGTATTCATAAATCTTTTGGACAAATTAAGATATTCTGAAATCTTTTACTTAGGAAACCCCACCGCGTAGCGAGCTGTAGTCGTTGAGTATTACGTCTCGTTACCCGGCGGGTTATTTAACACTTGTGTGCGAACATGATTGGGTTAACCTTATGAGCATTAATTCCTGGAAATTTTCTTTTTTTTCAGAGCTGGGTCCCGGCGGGTCTATGCAGAACCTGGAGTAAGTTTCCCACCAGTCTCTGTCATGGCTACCTTTGCCCCGGTTTTTGCTTTATGCATTACGCCCTCCTGTTCAGGTATCCCTATTTTTGCGCACACCCTTTGTATAAAATGTGTTAAAATGTCTCATTTGGTGTGGGTTACCTTTCCGGCGATTTTCTCGTTGCTCCGAGAACACCGTTTTTGTTTACCGAGTTTTAGTCAGGATGGCTAAAATAGGTAAGTTACCCCGACGAGTTTGGTCGCTTGAGGGCTCATCATCAGAAACTGCGTTTTCTGTGGTCGAGCCTGGGATCAGGCTTCCTGTGTTATTCCCGGCGAGGGGGGCTCCACACAGTTATCTAGGTGATCATGCTGACACCTGTTGGATATGGTTTTCTCGGCTTTTCAAAGCCATTGAAACAATGCTGTCTGTTTGTTTGGTCTTTCCCTCCCGGCGACCTTTTTACAAAGAGGTCTGGGACAGGTATAACAATGCTGTTTGTTTGTTTGGTCTTTCCCTCCCGGCGACCTTTTTACAAAGAGGTCTGGGGCAGGTACAATTGGTTTGACATTTCATATAAAACCCGGCGGTTGTACCTTCGGGTGGTTATATTAACTGATTTGCAATTCGCGATAATTTGCCAAACAATTGATTGATACAATAGGGTATCACGGCCTTCAAGACGATCTATGAGGGCTTCTGGGAGAAGCCGGATTAGAGATTAAGATAGGCTTAGACTTTTTATGGGATAAAAAGATGCCGGAATCTTACTAGTGTTTCAAGTGTAAAGGGATACTTGAAAGACTTCATCTTTAATAAAGATATGCTTCATCTTTATGAGGATTCAGAAGATATGCTTAAATATTCTGGACAGGTAAAGATATGCTGAAATCTTTAATATGAAACTAAAGGAAAACGAAAAGTAGTGGTGGAGTGCTACGGTTCGTTGACCGGCGGTTTTGTGGCACATATTTTGTACCATTTTTTGGGTGTAACCCTATGAGCATTAATCCCCGGAAATTTCTCTTTCCAGGGCGGAGTACCGGTGTTGCACCAGGTGACCAGGTAGTTCCCGGGGGCGGGGTAGTTTTCCCCCAGTCTCTGTCATGTCGGCACTTGGACCTCTCATTGCTGTATGTTCAACGCCGTTAAGCTCAGGTATCCCTATCATATTTTTATTTGTTAATGAAATAATTTAATAACTGAATCATAATAAACATATATATTTTCTATGATTATATTATGATAATATTGTGTTTATTTATAGTAATTTATTTTAATACAATTAAATATAAATTAAATTAATTAGTATACTTTATGATTTTGCTCACCAGCTCTGCTTTCAATGTGTTAATGAGCTATGGGAGCTTTTAATTATCATAAACCTTTACGGGACTCGGACGAGGGCTCCCATTCAGAGAGTATACCAAGCTCGCAAGCGAGGGACAGCCACAGCCAAGGTGTATGGCGATACTCACAGTCCTGGCAGGACAGAACACATCCCTTTGTGACTCAACTAGTGCTGACGTCCACCGGGATGCCGATGTACCATCTTCTATCCCAGTTTTAACATGGCAACATGTGGAGGTCCCGGCTTCGGCGGGATCTTCCCATGATAAGCCAGACTTAACGGATGAAGAACAATGATCTCTGGTCTCAGAGATGGAGGTTGAAGAGTCCAGTCACCTTCTAGGCGACTCTCAGGGTACTGTCGAATCTCCACGGAGTTCGTCATCGGCTAGGTATGTACCGGCGGAAGAGATTGATGGACGACTATTGAATGCACTTAATAGGTTCTTTGGCCCTACGCCGGAAACTCCTTTGAATACGGGAGATCCCTCGATGTCGGCGAATGTCTACTGGCTACATCCTTTGCTTTAGCTAAAATACCTAACCATCCTCTTGTGTTAGATCCAATTTCCAATGTGCCAGGCACAGCAGCTCTCACTACTTCCAATGTGCGAGTCATATCAGACATATCTCCCCCTCCTTTAGACAAGGCGCCAGTCAAAAACAGGAGCTATGCCTCTTTTATACGGGCCTGATGAGTCAGGGGTAGCAATGTTAAGGAAATGTTTTGGATGTTCATATTAAGGCCATTCCAAGTTATTATAACAATGACTTATTCTTCCCACCAAATCCCTCCTGAACACCATTCTTGGTTCTCTCTTCCGGTTTTTGGTGCCGGCGGAGTCCCCTCTGCTTTGTTTGACTTCTTGGCTGCCACCCCCCAAATAATCAATTTGGGCGAATTATAAGCTCCCTTTAGCACGCCTTCCCCAGCTTACCTAGACCGCGAGTTTAGGTTAAGAGGAAAAGCGTTTAAACTGTTTTCGCAATATTTGGTTCCCAGCAAGTAACAAAGTCTCTGTTACGCTCTTCTCAGGCAATAGAAGCCGCGGAAGTCAGGAAAGCCATTGAACTTTCCCGGCGCTTGCTTCTCCAGACTTCCATCCAAGTCTTTAGGAGATATTCGGACGGCCTTAAGCACCCGTCACACCTAGCCGATTTTAGGCCAAGACTGTCCGCGACCTAAGGGTCGTGGACAGTCTTTGTCTACGTCGCCGCGCATCATGGGCCGTCGCCAACCTAACAAACAGGTCGGGATTGGTCTTCACATACCCCCTCAAAAGTTCTACAAGCGAAAAATTTGAAATCAAGTCGGCGTGGAGTGAGGTCATAAAAATGGGACGGGAAGGGGACTGGAGGCTGATGGCGTGTGACGGCGCTTGGCGGCGCTTGACGGCGATTGACGACGCTTGACGGGAAACGATAGGCGTCAGTGCGGCGGCACACGGCACCATAAATGATAAGTGGATAAGTGGATAAGTGGATTATCGCCACGTTTGGCTATCTCAAGGACCACATCGTGCGGCAGAGTGGTCGTCAGAATTTTGTTTTAATTAGTTTTGCATGTCTCGATTATTTAAAAGTGTTTGACACTGACCAGCCACGTGTGGACAAATTTATTATGTTTGTGGAGACTCGTTGTGCATACCACAGGTTTCTGACCTGACCTGGTTGTGGTATCTGCCGTTTGTTATTCCTTTCGTGATTTCATTATTGTATTGATTTACTTATTAATTTAATATCTTTATATATATATTTTGTAATTAATTTAATCATGTACTTAGATTAATATTGCTATATTGATTTATATAAGGTATTTAGTCATTATTTATACTTTATTTATTATATATATATATGTATTTTTTGATTGATGACTTTCTTTATTTCATTATTGTATTACTTTATTTAGTTATTGAATATGTTATATATATGTATATATAACGTAAATCATTTTTTTATGCATACATTATTCATGCAGTGGATGAATGAAACAAGCCATATAATATATATATATATATATAAATATATATATATATATGTTTATAATAGTACATATCAATACTAATAATTGACAATTTCAGGCTCATATAGCTTTCACCGGTTGCCAGGAACCGCAGTGTTATGGCTAGTCGTAGGCCAGGGTCGAGTGCCTTCCGGTAAAAAGTATCGTTCTTTTCAATGCGGTGCGCCACACGTCCTAGTACCTCCCGGGGACTGTGGTGAACATGGCTGCGAGCAACCGTTACGGTGGCTGAAGGTATACTGATGAGGCCCACCCTTTGGTGTACCTTTTATATACCACACCTTGAGTTCGGTCGCCGTCGTTCGGGGTCATGCGGGCCGGGGTCACCGTCCATACTGAAGGGGTCGCCGCTCATCGGCACAGTAATGAATATTGACGCCGCCCTAACTCCTGTCGACGCCGTTCGTCGGGTCGTTGTCGACGCAATACGCCGCAGATCGGCACTCCAGCGGCGACCTAAAACTCACATTCAGTCCGGCATGGGCGCCGGTCTACCCCGTCAGGTCGCCGTCAGGCGGCGTGGCCATCCATACTGCGTCCCGTCCAAGACTCACCCCCCCATATCCTTAAGCTCTCCGCCGAAGGTCGGCACTCCTGACCACGACTCAAGGTCGTGGTCAGTCGTGGCTCAAATCGGCATGGTGTGACGCCTGCTTTATTAGAGGCAGTTCGAGCAAGGCAGGATCTGAGGATGTTCTTAGTGAAGAAACTTCTTGACCGTATTGCAAGCCAAGTAGTTCTGTCTCCAGTTCTAACTCCTTCTTTGATTTCACCAGCAGTTTGGAACTGTTTTTAATTCGGCACAAGCATTCAAGCAAGGTCCCGGCAAGCCCTGATGCCCTTGTTAGAACAAGGGATCAGGGTCTGGTGGTATCTGGGCGACTAACTGGTGGTGGCAGAAACAGAAAAGTTACGCATCATTCATGTCTACGTTACGTTAAACCATCTCATATCTCTAGGATTCAAGGTCAACTTAGTAAAAGTCAAACCCTTGTTCCCCAACGAGTATTTCAGGGGATAGGGCTGGTCGAGGACACAGCTTCTCTCACTCTGAGTCAGAGTGTGGACACTCGAAACAGATTTCGCAAAAACTGTTTATGTTTCTCCACAGTCTGACTACGACACAGAGACTTTGGGAATCTCTAGTCGGTTCTCTCAACTGGGTTCAGCTAACTGTGAAGTTGGGCCGGTTGAAAGTCTAACGTTTAATCTTGGAGGGCAACAAATTTTTCCCACTATTACCGGCGGGGATAGTATGGCCTATCCCAACGTTATTACACAACTTACTAGCGGTTTGGGCGACGAGAGAAATGTTGCACGCAGTCATGTCATGAACCTCTCCTCCGCCGTCGGTATGGGTGGACATGGATGCGTCAGGAACGATAGGTTGGGGCTTTTAGTCAAACCTCGGGCATCAGGGTCAAAGGTTTTGGTCCCATTTAGAAATCTTCCACATCAATGTCAAAGACTTACTAGTCCCCTTATCTGTCCTTCAGGCTCACGGCTCTGCTTTACGGGGCAAGTCGGTGGCCTTCAGAATGGACAATCTGAATGCGGTTCACTGTATTCAGAAACAAGGGTCAATGAGATCTCGGAAGTGGCTAAACGTGTCAGAAAAGATTTTTATACTAGCCAACAGGCTGGACATTCATCTTCACGCATCTTATCTCCCAGGCGTAGCAAACATCTGGGCAGACGCTCTGTCTCAGAGACAAAGCACAACAGTAGAATGGGCGCTCTTGCGATTGCGGAGCATTACCATCCACAAGTGGATTTGTTTGCATCTGAGAAGACTCACAAACTCCCACTGTACCTCACCCGCCGGACGATAACGCCGGCGGGCGGACCAGACGCTCTGATGACGGACGAGAACAGGTTGAGTTCCATTTATCTATTTTCCGCCGCCAGACGCGTCTCTAATGTGCCACGTAGTCAACAAACTACAGGATTAGCGAGGCGTAGTCTCGCTAATCGCGCCCCTGTGGCAGGCGCAGTGTGGTACCAGCATTTGAACATGTGGTGCACGCACCCAGTGTCACTCCCGGTCGGGTTGTTCCACTTAGAACACAATTGGCAACCTAGAAACCTCGCAGACTTGTTCATTATGGACATTCAGGAGGCCAAGTGGCTAGCACCATATGGTAGCGACGTGACCAAGATATTAACGAATCAATATACCCAGTCTACAAAGCGACAGTTTCAATCGCATTGGCAAGCTTTTACGTCTTGGATTCTTAGAACAAAACAAACTGTGCCCTCGGTGGCGTTGGTTGTTAATTATTTAATTTATCTGTTCATGCAGAAACATTTATCTGAAAGTGATTTATGTGGGCAGGTTTTAAACTCCGCCCACCTCCCCGTCAGCTCATGCCTACCTGGTCTCTGGACAAAGCATTGTCGTTATTTTCGTTCCCGTTTGTACCAAAGACTGCAGATTTTACAAAAGGGCAGTATTCCTTATGGCTTTGGCTACCGGGAACAGAGTATCTGAGCTGGCGGCGATGAGCAACACACCTAATTGCCTCAGGTTTGATAGGCTTCATGAGTGTATTCACATTGCACCTTCCCCAGGATTCATAGCCAAGAATGAGCACAGTGAACACGTGTTTTCAGAGTTCACGGTGCCGGCGTTAAAAAGGGGAAAGGTGCACCATCTTTTTTGCCCAGTGCAAGCTCTAACCAAATATTTAAGAGTGGCACCTCTAAATCACCAGGGTGCTTTATGGGTCGCAAGTCCGCGTGAACGCTTGATGGAGCGTACACTGGCTTCTCTCTTGGTCGAGGACTTTAAAGAGAAGAATCCCGGCGTTGTGGGTAAGACCCACAATTTACGCAAGGGGGCAGCCTCTTTACGTTTCCTTAATAATCTTTCGGTGAAAGTTATTAAGTCCACACAGTTGTGGGCCTCTAATCAGGAGTTTTTGACTCGATACCTTTCAGTAGCTCTGGACAAACCTTCCTTGCCATGTATAGCTTTACGGCAGAGGGTCTAGGTGGCCCTTTTAGTCACGTTTTGTTTAATTTCAAGAAAAAGGGGGGGGGGGGGGTGCAGTCAGTGTGACATAGGACACCCTAGACCCCTCCGGAGTATGTGTTCGGAACATACGAGCTGTGATACTGTTTGTAGGCATTGTATTATAACATTTCTCTGTAGTATTCATTGCAGGAAATTGTGCTAAAGGCCAATAGTAGTGTTACAACAATTCTTGTTGTAAGTAGCTTTGGCTGTGAAGCAATAGATTTTTGAGAAATCTCGGTAGTTGCAACTACGACTTTTACTTTTGAAGTAATTACTTCTGCATAAGTACACAAGTTCAGTACTTCTACGAATGTACAAGAATTCATTTATGTTTGGTTATATTTTTAGGAATATATCCACTAGTTTATGGGGTTTATATGTGCACATGTAAACTTATAAGTTTTTAGTTTTCACCACTTACTTTAAGTGGGGTGCCTTCTTAACTAGCAGATCTGTGTACAGAGTCTCAGAGTTAACCCTTTTTCAAGCAGGCTTCTTTGAAGCACGCTCCTGCTTGTACCCCTTTTTGAAGATTTAGGCTGTATAAAGTTTATGCACCCGAATATATCTGTTTTACAAAAGTAAGATTACTATGTGGTTGTTTGATTATCTGCTTTTCTAGAGTTATGATATGATTACGAATGTCCCCCTCCAGTCTTAGAAATCAGGCATGTTCGTCAATGATGGAGGGGCCACTAATAAATTATAGGTTTGACTCCTGTAAGGAGATAGAGAAAACTTAATATTTAGTAGTGGCCCCGTAATCATTGACGACTGGGGCCCTCCCGACCATCCCCTTCCCATTCGTTGATGTATTAAGGATTTTGGTTTACTTGATATGTCAGTGAAGGAAGAATGACGCCTGCAGTAGCGTCTGGTCAAAGATCCACACAAGTACATCCACGATATGATGGAAAGCTTATTGAATAGTTATTCTTATTTTCTTTCTGTTTTTATTTTTTACGAAGTTTTTTCGTAGTGAGAACCCAATTCATAATGACTGAAGCCATGAGTGAGGTCGCGTGCGCTCATGATGAAGGCTCCTCAAATTTTAAATGCTCTGCGCGGTAGATTCAAACTACGGCGGATGAGTGTTTGAAGAGGGTGCCTTATGTAATAGGCATGTTCGTCAATGATTACGGGGCCACTACTAAATATTAGGTTTTCTCTATCTCCTTACAGGAGTCAAACCTATAATCTAGGGAAAGATCAATTAAGTCACTGCAAGATTTAATATAATAAAAAGATGCTTCAATACAGTTACTCTAAACAGCAATAAACTCTTCACTCCTATCTGAAAGAAAGTGAAGTATAGTCCTACAGCATAGACCTGGAAACTTCTGAAGAATGTCTGATGCTCATAAGATGCTCGTATCTTAAACTATATAAAGGCAGGAGGCAGGACACCACACGTGTAAATGGAATACACAAAAAGATAGGACATATAATGTTAACTGACACGAGAATACTATAAATGCGCAACGGTAGTAATGCGCGACACTAAAAGAAGTACTTCCTTATCAACGAAACAGTCTATTATGGTTGTGCAACTCAACAACAACCTAGACTAATAAATGCTTGTGAATAATAATGCATACATATCAAAAGAGCTTATGTCCTAACTAGTGTTTGCTAGGCGAATAAAGTCTAGCTGGGATATCAAGGTTAGGAAACTGTGGCTGAGCAAGACATGCTCATAACCTAGCGTTGTCCTTAAGGCGGTATGGTTAAAGTTACGTTAATGACGGGGATGCTCTCTTGGTAGGTCCAGATCTCAAGTATCTGGCTCTACCCTGGCGATCCCTCTAAAGTCAAGCAAAGAGGCAGCACTGTGTTATAAGGTAGTAGGCTAATGCCCTCTTACAACACGATGCTGCGCTCGCAAAATACACAACCAAAAGGACGACCTAGGCTACCACAGAAACCGTCGAAGTCGTGTAGGTATAAACCAACCGTACACACATCGGTGACAACGACAACAGAAACCTTATCCCAGTCTAGCATTAAATAACCGAGCAGAGCACTACTGATAATGAGGGAGACACACACAAAGAGTCATCAAACCTCCATAACTTAAGGACACTGAGGGAGACACACACAGAGTCATCCAACCTCCATAGACTAAGAACCCTTATAGCCTATTCTAATACATGTAAATATATCTGAGAGCGACGCACACAATACGATGGGCCGATATGAAATCGTGTACAGAACCCAAAGGGAGTGCTGTGATGTTAAAAGATTAGAGGAATGAAAGGAAGGAAGTTGAGTGAGAGAGACAGTATCAGAATGGTGGGGATATGGGGGACAGTTGTAAAAAGGATGTTAGTCGTGTGCGCCCCTGGCCTGCTCTGAAGAAGGCAGCTCCGGTGGACCCACATGTACACAGGAGCCCACAAAGACGCGGTGGTCGGCCAATCACGGGCCGAGACGTCACAAGGCAGCAGGTGTCACGTGACACAGCCAAACACACCAGCCAATCAAGAGGCGTGGGAAGGCACGCGCGCGAGCCTACGAGCGGGGGAGGCAGCACATGTATACGCACGCACACACTACCACCCCACTGCCTATATTGTTCTCTCTCCTTAACTATACACAATGCATGTTATATTCTATTAATGATATAAAGCACTTCCCGTTGTCACAGACGAAAATAAAGACCACCACTGAACTGTCGGTGACAATACGATTGCTAGGAAAGAAAGAACAACATTCTCTGATTACTTTAGCCCACTTCAATGTCCCTGGCGAGCGCTAGTGGCTACCGAGAAGCGATTCTGCCAACGCTGGTAGGCGTCACACCCCGCCCAAGATATAGGACGCTCAACATTAGGCGAGCACGATAATTGACAAGGCAGAATGCCGACAAGACCCGCCACACCTAGCCACTCCACCAGAAAATGAAATGCAAAGCTCAATCTTAAATAAAAACAACACATTAGCATAAAGAAAATCTTATAACCCCTCCCAAACATAATAGTATGATTTTAGCCTACTATGCTCCCTGCGCGAGCTTCACAGAGCCCAGCCTCCTAAGTGAAAGACAGGTTCAACTTAGGACATTAGCTATAATATTGGCAACTTACAATTAACTATAAAAAAAAAAGTTTTTATGTGATTTTTTTTATTTAATTTTAATGTTGTTTTTGACGGCTGCTCTACAGGGGCAAGCCTAGTTTTTCTCCACTCAAACCAACACACCTGTGATGATCTACGCCGGATACTCCACCCTCGACAAACAGTCTGCAATCACATTCTCACAACCGGCAATATGGCGAATGTCTAGATTGTATTCTTGCAACATGAGTGACCAACGTGTCAGCCTCATATTCCGGTTATGGAATTGGTTCAGAAATTTAAGAGGGTGGTGATCGGTGTAAATCACCACGACTGGCCCATAGGCAGGAACATATACTTCAAAGTGCCTGAGCGCCAACACTATTGCCAGCAGTTCTTTCTCTACCACAGAGTAGTTTTCTGAGCGGAATTAAACTTCTTTGAAAAGAAACTGACTGGATGCTCCAAACCTTCCTCGTCTGTTTGCATTAAGACGGCACCAGCCCCTACACCGCTGGCATCTGTTGCCAGCTGGAATGGTCTTTCAAAGTCAGGGGCCCTGAGGATTGGGTGAGTACATAGTAGGTGCTTGACCAACGAAAAAGCCCTTTCACACTCAGGTGCCCACTTGAACTTTTTCTCTTTTGCTAGTAAATCTGTCAGAGGAGCTAAGACAGTAGAATAACCCTTAATGAAACGGCGATAGTAGCCGATCATGCCCAAAAATCTCATGATCTGCCGCTTGGTGGACGGCCTGGGGAACTGGTCAATAGCCTGTATCTTGTTTTGGGGGGGGGGCACACCTGGCCTAACCCGACCACAAACCCGAGATACTGTACAGTTGCCCGGACAAAGTCACACTTGCCCAGATTGACCACCAAGCTGGCCTCACTGAGCTTCCGAAACAAGGCTTCTATGTGCTCACAATGACTCTCAAAGTTGTCATCGTAGATTATAACGTCATCTAGGTAGACAGTGCAGTTAGGGATGTCAGCTACTAACTCATTCATAAGACTCTGGAAGGTTGCTGGGGCATTCTTAAGACCATACGGCATCACATTGCAACGGTTGGTGTTCCCATCAACCACAAACCCGCATACCCCCTTCGCCCGCTCAGACAAGGGCACCTGCCAGTAGCCTTTCACTAGGTCTACTTTAGTTAAAAACTTTGCCTTACCAATCTTGTCTACACTATCATCAACACGGGGAAGGGGATAAGCATTGGTGGGAGTCAACTCGTTCAATCTCCGAAAGTCAACGCAGAAGCGAACCTTCCTGTCAGGCTTAGGCTGCAGAGTGACAGGAGATGTCCACCTCACTGCCCCCTTCTCAATCAACCCCCGTTCTAACATATATTCTAACTCCGCTCGGAGGGCTGGGAGTTTAATGGGTGGAATTCTATAGGGTACTGATTTAAAGGGGGGGTGATCTCCCACGTCTACGTCATGCACCACCCGAGTTGTGAGGCCTGGATGCTCTGCGAACACAGTGGGGTATGAATCAAACAGGCGCTGCACGGCTACACGCTGTTGCTCAGGCAGGTGCACTAAAGCATCGTCAGCCACCTGTCTGGAGTTCCCCGCCCACTGGTCTGCAGAGACATGACACTCCCAGTTATCTTCCACCTGAGCTTCACTGTCCCTCACTCCTTCTCCTCCATGACCGCTGCAGGTCAACACAGGGACAGCGAGAGGCTCAGGGGGTCGCCTCACAAACTCCTTTACCAGATTCACATGGCACAGCTGGTTCTTTTTACGCCTATCTGGAGTAGCCACAAGATAGTCTAGGTCAGAGATCTTCTTTACCACCTTGTAAGGACCAGCGTACTTAGCAGACAACGGATGACCGAGCAGAGGTAACAAGATCAACACCTCCTGCCCCACCTTAAACTCCCGGAGTTTTGTCTTCTCATCATACCTGTCCTTCGTCAATGCCTGAGACCCTACCAAATTCCTTCCTGCTAACTCTAGGCTTCTCAGCATTTTTTCACGGCTCTCGAGGACGTACTTTAACATGGAACATGGTTTTGCTGTGCCCTCCCAAATTTCCCTTACCATGTTGAGGGGGCCTCTGACCTGATGTCCAAAGACTAGGTCATTGGGACTGAACCCTAGGCTTTCACCAGGTAACTCCCGAGCAGCGAATAATACATAGGGTAACCAAAGATCCCAGTCTTTACCATTCTCAACACAGTAACACCGCAGCATACTCTTGAGAGTCGAGTGCCACCTCTCTAACACCCCCTGACTCTCTGGGTGGTAGGCTGAAGAGACAATGGTACTAACACCGTGCTGCTGCATGGTCTGTTTAAAAAGGTTAGAAGTAAAGTTGGATCCTTGGTCCGACTGCAATTCCTGCGGGTACCCGTACCTAGAGCAGTATAATAGCAAGTTACGAACAAGTCTTAGCAGTCCCATTTCGCATGGGGTAAGCATCCGGGTAATGAGTGGCAACATCCATAATGGTGAGGAGGTACTTGTTGCCTGCACTAGTAGGGGGTAGAGGGCCAACCATGTCGATTATAACCTTACTGAATGGTGGCCCGATTACAGGAATAGGGTGTAACGGAGCCTTGGGAATACACTGGTTTGGTTTACCTACTGTCTGGCAGGTACTACACATTGCCACCCATGATGCCACATGTGCTTTCATACCTGGCCACCAAAACAATTTATCCAAGGCTGCTACCGTCTTACGTACACCCAAATGCCCTGCCAACGGTACATTATGCGCCAACCTCAGTAGGCTATCACGGCACACACGAGGCACTACCAACTGGTCAACCACTCTCGACCCGCCCTCCCAACTCCGTCTGGGATCTAGAAAACGCCTGTATAAAATACCCTCCTCACGAAAGAAGTCCCCCGGCTTTGCATCCCCGTCCTCCTCAAGCTCCACTGCACCGTTGCTACACATTTTAAAGCTCAGGATCATCTAACTGTAGCTTACAAATATCCGCAGGAGCCAATTTATCTAGATGCTCCCGGAGCAACTTATGGCCTCCCCCGATACTAAGCTGTTCTATCCTATCTTGCTTACGGGTGTAACGGTGCTGTCTCGGAGTTTTCTCACCCTCCACCTCCTCACCAAGTGTGACAGGTTCTGGGGCCACTCCGGACCTAAACATAGGCGCTAATACTGAGTCGCCAAGAAGAGCCGCTGGGTCAAAACTCACAAAACTTTTTCCAGCTTTAGCATTCTCCTTCCGATCGTTCCTCCGCGGTTCTAGAGACTGAGAAATAGGCTGTGACACTTTAGATGCACGAGATCGGGTGACAACACAAGCCATCTGCTGTAATTGACACCTCTCGATCAACTCCTGCCCCTCCCTACTCACGTCGGCCGCCCTCTCGGCAACGACTAAGGGTGGAACCTCAGAAGTAGGCACCGCAAAGTTGTTGCCGAGAAGAAGGTCGACGCCCTCTACTGGCAGTTTCTCTACGATTCCAACATCCAGCTCCCGTGTCACACCATCAACCTCCAGCTCTACTCGAACCAACGGGTATGACCTTGTAGCATTAATACCCTGCACCACAACCACCCGTGCCGCGTTTATAGGTTGGCCTGTAAAGTTCTTCATCAAAGTCTGGGATGCACCTGTATCTCGCAGCAACTCCAGCCCATGCTTGCAACCAGCCCAACTCACGCAGCCACGCCCTCGATGGCCACAAAAAGCATCGCGGACAGGTTTCGAGCCTTCCGGACACTCCTTCACTGGCTGTGCCCCCGCATCTGACATATCACCCCGGGTAATAGCAGAAGACCTTAAAGACACCCCAATGTTGCGAGCCAAAGACACGACTGCAGTAGGTAGTTTGCTAGGACAGTATCGTGCAAAATGCCCCTTCTTATGACAATGAAAACACTCTACCTCCCCCTTGGGCTTCCCTTGAGGTGGGGAAGGGCCCGGACCCTTCTTAAACGGGACGGTATTAGGTTTATGGTCAGACTTATATATCATTGCTCTTGTTTTTATTGTTATATGGTGTATCACTGACTCGGGGGGGTGGAGTGTTGCGCCCCTTGTTACCTGCATCGTTCCGTTGTGCAGACCCGCACCCACGAATCAGCGATAGCCTAAGGTCAGCCATCTCAGCTGCCTCCTGTAGAGTTTTAGGATTTTTCTCTTTGAGGTTCAACGTCAGGTCGCCGCCTGTGCACTTGAAAAATTGCTCTAGAAGGACTAACTGCTCAAGCTCCTCGAACGTCGTCACCTTCTCTGACCTCAGCCAATTTCTCAATGCATCAGACAGTTCCCGGGCATGTTCTAGAAAAGTGCACTCACGACCCTGGAACTTCAACCTATAAGTCTCTGGTTGTAACTCGTATGCCCGCAGGACAGCCTCCTTCAATACCTCATAATCGATGCAAGACTCCAAGGGCAACACATCATATGCCTTGAGTCCTTTGCCAACCAACCTAGAGGAAACAAGGGCTGCCCACTTAACCTCGGGCCATTGGTGCTCCCGGCACCTCTTCTCAAAACGTAGGAAAAATTTGGTGACACCCGACTCGTCAAATGCAGGGACTAACTTAAGAAGGTGCGATAAAGACTGATCAAGACCTCGATTCCCAGAACCGAGACGCTGCCCTGTCGACTCCACCCGCGACTTCTCAAGATCTATGTCTTCACAGTACATGGCCTTTCTCTCCTCAGCCTGAATCCTGAGCTCAGCCTCTCGCTGCCGCTGCTCGAGCTCAGCCTCATGCTTTCGTTGCTCAGCCTCATGCTTTCGTTGCTCGAGCTCAGCCTCATGCTTTCGTTGGTCAGCCTGCTGGTTAAGTTTGGCGAGTTCGAGCTGAAACAACATCTCGGCAGACAAACCCTGAGGAGGGGGTGCTACTATCGGGGACCCACCCCGTGAGCCACCTAGAGGCATACCCAACTGCCAGCGGGCATCGGCCTGCGGGAATGTATCCGGCTCCGGAGCCCGAGTCCGGAACCTCGACTCCTACCATGGCGCCCCGCCATGGTAGGAGTCGAGTGGAATGGGGGCTGGGCAGAAGGTGCCCTAGCTCCCGCTCCACCCGAAGCCCCACGCACCCCACCGAGCACACAGGTAACTGCTAGTACCGGGAAACCCTAAGACCGTGGCTACACACTGCAGTCCGTTCCGGTCTAGCCCCGACACCCGATCTGCCGACACAGGCTCCTCCAAAAATATCCGAGCATCCTCCTCACTGTTCACCACCCGAGTGCCGCTAGACAACTCCACCTTCTCCACCTCCTCGCCTGTGCCCTGAATGTATACTGATCCGTCGTTCGACATAGTGTCCACCGGAAATCCTCACGTTTATAAAAAAAAAAAAGTACCTAAACTCTCATGTAGCACTATTCACTCAAAAATGCTTGAAGACAACTCAAGTGCTATACTACGTTGCCAAAAAAAAATCCACGTGTCCAAAATATTCCTCAAAAACAAATGTCCAAAATTCCTGCAATTATTTCTTAGTTCACTAGGTTGTTGTGACGACTAAGATAAGATACTAGGCAAGGTCGCCATTTGTTACGACCGGGACTGCGAATAAAACAAGGGCACTTAAAGATTGGACTAGTAATAGGGCACTATGCAACAACGGTACGCTAGATCCAAACCCTCGAACTTATATGCCGGCGAACAAAACACCTATACCCTCCAGAGTTAATCTGCGATAACGGGGTATCCTTAACTTGGCATAAATGTACTCTACTTCAGGCTAACCCACACTGGTATAGCCTGATAACACACAGGATGCAAGTTACGTTAAAATGCATACAAAAGAATCTATGGGAAGATCAATTAAATCACTGCAAGATTTAATATAATAAAAAGATGCTTCAATACAGTTACTCTAAACAACAATAAACTCTTCACTCCTATCTGAAAGAAAGTGAAGTATAGTCCTACAGCATAGACCTGGAAACTTCTGAAGAATGTCTGATGCTCATAAGATGCTCGTATCTTAAACTGTATAAAGGCAGGAGGCAGGACACCACACGTGTAAATGGAATACACAAAAAGATAGGACATATAATGTTAACTGACACAAGAATACTATAAATGCGCAACGGTAGTAATGCGTGACACTAAAAGAAGTACTTCCTTATCAACGAAACAGTCTATTATGGTTGTGCAACTCAACAACAACCTAGACTAATAAATGCTTGTGAATAATAATGCATACATATCAAAAGAGCTTATGTCCTAACTAGTGTCTGTTAGGCGAATAAAGTCTAGCTGGGATATCAAGGTAAGGAAACTGTGGCTGAGCAAGACATGCTCATAACCTAGCGTTGTCCTTAAGGCGGTATGGTTAAAGTTACGTTAATGACGGGGATGCTCTCTTGGTAGGTCCAGATCTCAAGTATCTGGCTCTACCCTGGCGATCCCTCTAAAGTCAAGCAAAGTGGCAGCACTGTGTTATAAAGTAGTAGGCTAATGCCCTCTTACAACACGATGCTGCACTCGCAAAAGACACAACCAAAAGGACGACCTAGGCTACCACAGAAACCGTCGAAGTCGTGTAGGTATAAACCAACCGTACACACATCGGTGACAACGACAACAGAAACCTTATCCCAGTCTAGCATTAAATAACCGAGCAGAGCACTACTGATAATGAGGGAGACACACACAAAGAGTCATCAAACCTCCATAACTTAAGGACACTGAGGGAGACACACACAGAGTCATCCAACCTCCATAGACTAAGAACCCTTATAGCCTATTCTAATACATGTAAATATATCTGAGAGCGACGCACACAATACGATGGGCCGATATGAAATCGTGTACAGAACCCAAAGGGAGTGCTGTGATGTTAAAAGATTAGAGGAATGAAAGGAAGGAAGTTGAGTGAGAGAGACAGTATCAGAATGGTGGGGATATGGGGGACAGTTGTAAAAAGGATGTTAGTCGTGTGCGCCCCTGGCCTGCTCTGAAGAAGGCAGCTCCGGTGGACCCACATGTACACAGGAGCCCACAAAGATGCGGTGGTCGGCCAATCACGGGCCGAGACGTCACAAGGCAGCAGGTGTCACGTGACACAGCCAAACACACCAGCCAATCAAGAGGCGTGGGAAGGCACGCGCGCGCGAGCCTACGAGCGGGGGAGGCAGCACATATATACGCACGCACACACTACCACCCCACTGCCTATATTGTTCTCTCTCCTTAACCCGGGAACTGCGGGAAGACTCTTAAGAGTTCCCCCGGCGGACTGCGGGAAGACTCTTAAGAGTCAGGGAAAAAAAAAATCAATTTAAAACACCGATTTTGTTTTCATTTTTGTTTTCATTTTTTTTTTTTGCCCCTGGGCCATGCCAAATATCACTCCTCCACCTCCCCTCCTTCCCCAGTTTCCTCCCCTCCTTCAGTTATCACCTATTTTCCCTGTTATTCCCTTATTCTGTGGTATATTTTCGTGCTAACATTAGCGAGTTGCAAGCAGGGCATTGTCATCACTGTTAGCAAGTGAGTGCAAGAGAGAGAGAGAGAGAGTATCGATCGACTGTCTCTCTCCAGAGGTGGAGGAAAGTGGTGGGCTGGGAGGTTGCCTCAGCCATACATTGTGTAACTCCCGGCCTGTATCGCCGATTTTGACCATCCAAACGCTGGTTCCACTTGTTTTATTGTTGTAACAGGTTAATACCTTTATAATCAACCTATAATAGGCGCATATGGATAAGTATTAATGCTATTTATGGTAAAATAAATATTTTAGTTATGGGAACAGCTCAAATACGTCAGCACAGGAGTGTGGTGTCTCATACCCCCCATGCGCACTTCAGAGGTTAACTATACACAATGCATGTTATATTCTATTAATGATATGAAGCACTTCCCATTGTCACAGACGAAAATAAAGACCACCACTGGACTGTCGGTGACAATACGATTGCTAGGAAAGAAAGAACAACATTCTCTGATAACTGTAGCCCACTTCAATGTCCCTGGCGAGCGCTAGTGGCTACCGAGAAGCGATTGATCATGAATAATCACCCCGCGGAAACCCCCCAGATTCTGGATATTGATTTCGGACCAAAACACATAGCAGAAGCCATCGCCAACATGCCATCCCACTCGGCACCAGGCCCGGACTCTTGGAGTTCGATCCTAATAAAGAAATGTAAGGAAAACCTCTCAAAACCCCTGGCTATAATGTGGAGAAGGAGTCTAGACACTGGAGAAATACCGGATAGTTTGAAAAACGCAATAATTGCCCCTTTGCATAAAGGAGGGAGTAAAGCACTACCAAAAAACTATCGCCCAGTAGCTCTGACTTCCCACATCATTAACATTTTCGAGCGAGTTCTGAGAGGCAAAATCTCAACATTTATGGAAAAAAATGAACTACACAACACTGGTCAACATGGGTTCAGAGCAGGAAGATCATGTCTCTCGCAACTATTGGAACATTACGACAGAATTCTTAAATCCCTAGAAGAAAAGAAAAACCTAGATGTCATTTACACCGATTTTGCTAAGGCATTTGATAAATGTGATCATGGTATTATTGCACACAAACTTAAAGCAAAAGGGATAACAGGTAAAATCGGAAGGTGGATATACAACTTCCTCGTGA
Organism: Paralithodes platypus; assembly: GCA_032716605.1. NCBI lineage: Eukaryota > Metazoa > Arthropoda > Malacostraca > Decapoda > Lithodidae > Paralithodes > Paralithodes platypus. Next base: position 49,368,259 of record CM064548.1, read on the forward strand.
ACAGAAAACAATCAGTAGCAGTAAGCCAAGTAACATCTGAGCCTTCAGACGTCAAAAGCTCAGTTCCTCAAGGAACAGTACTAGCGCCCCTTCTTTTCCTCATTCTAATAAGTGACATAGATGCCAACACAAGACACAGTACAGTATCCTCCTTTGCGGATGACACGAAACTGAGTATGATAGTAAAGACACAGGAAGACACGTGCCAGCTGCAAGAGGACATGAATAAGATGTTCCAGTGGACCAGGGAAAATAACATGCAGTTTAATGAAGACAAATTTCAATTAATACGATACAGAGATGAGGATTTCGTTAAAGAGAACACAAGTTAAATAACAGAATCCAATCACATAATAGAACGTAAAGACAATGTGAAAGACCTTGGGGTGATAATGTCTGAAAATATGGGATTCAAAGAACATAACCAGGTCAAAGTTGCAGCTGCAAAACGGCTAACAGGTTGGATTCTACGTACATTTAAAACTCGCGGTGAATTGCCTATGATAACACTCTTCAAATCCCTGGTGCTACCGCGGCTAGAATACTGTAACGTATTTACATCCCCATACAATGCAGGTGAAATTAATGACTTAGAAAGTGTACAAAGGAACTTCACCTAACATATAAACTCAGTAAAACAGTTACACTATTGGGAGCGTTTAAAATCACTAAAGCTGTATTCGTTGGAACGTAGAAGGGAGCGATACCTAATAATATATACGTGGAAAATCGCAGAGGGTTCTGTACCAAATATACATACCCCAATAGCAATGAAGTTCAGTGATAGGAGAGGCTTGGAATGCGATATCCTATCTATCTATCTATCTATATGCTCAGGCCCAATCCCCACTTTTCCTATTTTTTCATTTTTATTTTCCTCTATTTTATTATTTTTTTGTTTGTATTTTCTTGGGGGTGGCCGACTCAAGACAGAGCAAGAACAGGGACAACACAAAACACAAGACAAAACAACGAACAAACACAGACAAAACACAAAATTCACACACATCTAGGTCACCCAGGAGAATACCCAGAGACCAGGGTCACCAAGGTCGTTCCAGCACTCCCCCGGCCCCAGACCACCCGGAGAGACTCCGATCTCGGCAGGCAGACATGCAGCGGAGCCAAAGCCACAAGCCCGCCCACCACACTTCCAGGCGCACCCTTCATATTAATCGTCTCCCCGGGCCAGGCACCTGATGGACTATTATCTAGTCCAACTTGCGCCCAACCCCTTCCCCCAAATGACCACGTGTTCACTCAACTATTCACAAGCATTCTCCATTCTTTCCTGTTTATTACCACTTCCTTTGCCTGATCTAGTCATTCCTCTATCATCCAAAACTTGTCTTACACAGTCTCTCCATCTCAATGGGGGTCTTCCTGCCCTTCTATCTCCCCTTGTATCTGACTCATATATTCTCTTTGTAAGCCTTTCATCTCCCATTCATTCAACATGACCATACCAGCTCAGCACCCTTCTGTCCACTCTGGCTGACAATTAATGTTCCTGCTGCCCCACTCTCCTACGTATCTCTTCATTCCTCAATCCGTCTCTATGGGTAACTCCACACATACTCCTCAAGCAGCTCATCTCCATCACATCCAGCCCTCTTCTCTCCTTTCTCTTCAGAGCCCATGTCTCTGCCCCATACATCACTGTTGGCACAACAATTCCTTGATACATTGCAATTTTTACTTTCATTCCGAGATTTCTCGTCTTCCACATACTTCCCATTGCTCCGAAAACGATATCCCCAAGATGAAAAATAGGGGTGCTGTGGGCTCTCTGCGAGAGGGCTGGTTATCACATAGAGGAGAACGTCTCTTCAACAAACTCCCGCGGCGAGTAAGAGACATGAGAGGCGTCTCGTTAGACAGCTTCAAGAGAGCTCTCGATGTCGAACTACAAAAAGTGCCAGACGAGCCCGTCTTCGCAGGGGAGCGCTCCGCCCCTACGAATAGTCTGCTGCACCAATTCTCAAACAATAACGAAGGGCAGTGCGCTCCTTGGTGCCACTAGCAAAAGTGGCGAACTCCACATAGGTGAACATACAGTAGGTAGGTAGGTTAAGTTCGAGCCTCATTTCCGTCAGTGGAGGAACAAGGAGCCAGAGATGATGACTATATAGGCCGTATTATTAAATAGGTTGGAATTGTCTATATAGTTTCGAAGAAATACCAAATAATTGAGTGTTGATCATAGAACGGAGCTTCATGTCACACAATTTCTTAAAGGTTGAAGCTTATTTGTGCTTATTTAGTTCATTAATGTATAGGGATTTGGTGTGGTAAGGTTTATGAATATGGCTGTTTAGACTTGTGTTGTTGAGTAGCGAGAGAAGGTTGTAGGAAGGACAAATACTTGGCATGCGAGCCCCCCTGGGTTGTGGGCTGTATAAACACTACCTCACCCAGCTGTTTTAATAGTTTATTTTGGTTCACCCCATAAGTTAATTTCCTCCCTCACCTCCTGGTTCACTAGGGCCTCGGCCACCACTGCTTCAAGGCCACAAGAATACATTCAATTTCTTGCCAAGTTATACTGTAAGTGGGATATATGTATAATTTGCAGTTTTTCATATGTATATGCTAAAATAATCCCTTTAATCACATGTCACATTATAATATAAGCTATTTTTTAACATAAGTATATACATCCAGCTCATGAATAATTGTTTTTATCATTAGATAAAATCATAGGATAAGAATGATTGCAAGAAACTTTGTGGTACAGTATTTATCAACACAGTAAATGTATTTCATATATCTTGATATTTATAATTAATTCAAAAATATTTTTATATGATTAGTACTAGACGATTTTACCCAGCTTAGGAACAAATTATTTTAGTCAAGGGATTAAAACAAAATAGTATCAATTTGTTAAACATATATGCATCTACGTATTGTGTGTGTGGCTAAAACTCACTGTAGGTGCTGCACATCATTATGAAGACATAATGATGTGCAGCATATCTGTTCACATATTATTTGCCTGATATCAAAATAATATATTGTTCATAAGCATCCATACTTTCCTATGCTGCTATAAATGCATAGGCTACTATATTTCACGCGCCATTCTTTACTTAATGTTGAAGTAGTTGTATACATTTTTGATAATGTACTCTTATATACTGGGCTTGGCAACAGTGACCCAAGCTTTATGATGGCCACCTGCACTTTAAAGTTTAAACTTCTTAACACACACACAAACATACACACGTGTGCGTATAAAATATAATGATATATATATATATATATATATTTATTAGTGTCCCCTCCATCATTGACGAACATGCCCATTACATAAGGCATCCTCTTCAAACACTAATCCGCCGTAGTTTAAATCTACCGCGCAGAGCATTTAAAATCTGAGGAGCCTTCATCATGAGCGCACGCGACCTCACTCATGGCTTCAGTCATAATGAATTGGGTTCTCACTACGAAAAAACTTCGTAAAAAATAAAAAACAAAAAGAAAATAAGAATAACTATCCAATAAGCTTTCCATCATATCGTGGATGTACTTGTGTGGATCTTTGACCAGACGCTGATTCAGGCGTCATTCTTCCTTCTCTGCTCTGCGGTCAGCCGGCCCGGACGTGTTTTCTCCACGCTCCGCTGGTTCCGCATTTGCTGCGTCCCTAGTGAGTTTTTTCTCATTTGTTTACTCCGGGATGTATCGAGTAAGGTTAGGATATGCGTAGCAGGACTGTCCTGGGCTGGTTGCCCGCAGTGCAGTGTATTTTGGGTCGTGTGTTTGGGGCATCTATTTCGGATGTACCTTCGTGGTCCGGTTGTGGACAGGTGAACTTTTTCACAGTTAGCTAGCTTTGTGATGCAGGCGGCTTTCATTACGCGTTATTGCTTCCTTTTATCTTTCTGATGAGGTAGCGTATTTTTGCTGACGTTCCCAGCGTATTTTTCTTCACTTAGTGAAGTTTTTTCTGGGTCCCGAGTCAGTTCTTCCCTTTGCCGGAAGTTTTTGCTACAGTGGTGTGTTGGCGGTGGTTCCTGTTGTGATATAATTCAGTGCTTTTTGTTTATATTCCGACATGTTAATATTATCCGTCTGCCTAGGCCTAGCCAGCCTCTCGTAGCTTTACCACATATACAAGTGTTATTGATTTATTTTCTAAATATGTACTACTGTGTGATGTGTGTCCTGGTTTAGTTGTGTATTGGCTAATTCCACAGACTATTTATGTGTCCTGGGTTAGTTGTGTATTGGCTAATTCCACGGACTATGTTGGGCCCGGCGTTAGTTGTGTTTAGGCTACGCCTCGGTCCTGTGTTGCGTTCAGATGGTATCTGGACGGGGTGGGTTATTTCCGGCGGGTTTTTTCTCGGTTACACCATGAAAAAACCCGGCTGGTTACCGAGTTTTGGCCACGCGTGGTTTAAAAACAGGCTTGTTTCCCCGGCGAGTGGGTGTCTGTGGCTCCCCAGGACTGCGTCTCTGGGGTGCCTGTTTCAGGCTCCTTCTGATGCCCGGCGGGTTGGCTGTACCCATCTAACAGTGTTCATACGGACACGTGTTGTTTGTAGTTTTTTCGGTTTTGCAAAAGCCAATATAAAACTATGCTGTTGTTGTTTTTCCTCCCCGGCGATCTTTTACAAAGATGTGGGGTTAGGAACAATTGGGGTTAACTTTTAAACTTTAAATCACCCGGCGGGTGCAACCTGGAAAGGTGGGATGCCCGAATTTGCAAAATTCAGTTTAGTTGACCAGACAATTGAGGGATGCATTGTGTATCGCCTCCTTCAACATACGGCGCTTTAGGGCACAATTGGGGTTAACGTTTTTTAAAACTAATATTCACACCCGGCGGGTGCTCCTTGGAGGGATGGGAATAACGAATTTACGATTCAGTTAGTTAACCAGACAATTGAGGGATTCGTTTTGTTTCGCCGCCTTCAACATACGGCGATCTAAAAAGATACTTCGGGAGAACTTAGATCTCGTATATTTGTCAGGCTTCCCAGTTTTTTATCTACGAGATAATTCGGGGGCCGGCGTCTTTTTTATTTTATTTTTTTCCAAAATTGAATCTTGAAACAAACACCACCGGAAAGACTTCATCAGTTATAAACGCCATGCTGGTCTTTATATATTATGTCAGAGGGTATTCATAAATCTTTTGGACAAATTAAGATATTCTGAAATCTTTTACTTGGGAAACCCCACCGCGTAGCGAGCTGTCGTCGTTGAGTATTACGTCTCGTTACCCGGCGGGTTATTTAACACTTGTGTGCGAACATGTTTGGGTTAACCTTATGAGCATTAATTCCTGGAAATTTTCTTTTTTTCCAGAGCTGGGTCCCGGCGGGTCTATGCAGAACCTGGAGTAATTATCCCACCAGTCTCTGTCATGGCTACCTTTGCCCCGGTTTTTGCTTTATGCATTACGCCCTCCTGTTCAGGTATCCCTATTTTTGCGCACACCCTTTGTATGAAATGTGTTAAAATGTCTCGTTTAGTGTAGGTTACTTTTCCGGCGTATTTTCTCGTTGCTCCGAGAACACCGTTTTTGTTTACCGAGTTTTAGTCAGGATGGCTCCAAATAGGTAAGTTACCCCGACGAGTTTGGTCGCTTGAGGGCTCATAAGAAACTGCGTTTTCTGTGGTCGAGCCTGGGAGCAGGCTTCCTGTGTTATTCATTGCTTTATGCATTACGCCCTCCTGTAATGTATAGTTTAGTGTGGGTTACCTTTCCGGCGTTTTTCTCGTTGCTCCGAGAACACCGTTTTTGTTTACCGAGTTTTAGTCAGGATGGCTAAAATAGGTAAGTTACCCCGACGAGTTTGGTCGATTGAGGGCTCATCAGAAACTGCGTTTTCTATGGTCGAGCCTGGGATCAGGCTTCCTGAGTTATTCCCGTCGAGGGGGGCTCCACTCAGTTTTCTAGGTGATCAGGCTGACACCTGTTGGCCTTGGTTTTCTCTGCTTTTCAAAGCCATTGAAACAATGCTGTCTGTTTGTTTGGTCTTTACCTCCCGGCGACCTTTTTACAAAGAGGTCTGGGGCAGGTATAATTGGTTTGACATTAATAATAATAATAATAATAATAATAATAATAATAATAATATTTATTCAGTTAGCAATTTACAGAGTTGGTACCACATAGTATGTTATAAATATGACGTGTACCAGCCTTGCATAATTCCAACTAAGGATAGCCCAATAAGGCCGTTAGGCGTATTTCCATTGGGGTCCTTGTATATAAAACCCAGCGGTTGTACCTTCGGGTGGTTATATTAACGGATTTGCGATTCGAGATAATTTGCCAAACATTTGATTGATACAATACTGTATCACGGCCTTCAAGACGGCGATCTATGAGGGCTTCTGGGAGAAGCCGGATTAGAGATTAAGATAGGCTTAGACTTTTTATGGGATAAAGAGATGCCTGAATCTTACTAGTGTTTCAAGTGTAAAGGGTTACTTGAAAGACTTCATCTTTACTAAAGATATGCTTCATCTTTATGAGGATTAAGAAGTTATGCTTAATTCTTTTGGACAGATAAAAGATATGCTGAAATCTTTAATAAGCCATTGAAACAATGCCGTTTGTTTGTTTAGTCTTTCCCTCCCGGCGACCTTTTTACAAAGAGGTCTGGGGCAGGTACAATTGGTTTGACATTGCATATAAAACCCGGCGGTTGTACCTTTGGGTGGTTATATTAACTGATTTGCAATTCGCGATAATTTGCCAAACAATTGATTGATACAATAGGGTATCACGGCCTTCAAGACGGCGATCTATGAGGGCTTCTGGGTGACGCCAGATTAGAGATTAAGATAGGCTTAGACTTTTTATGGGATAAAACGATGCCGGAATCTTACTAGTGTTTCAAGTGTAAAGGGATACTTGAAAGACTTCATCTTTAATAAAGATATGCTTCATCTTTATGAGGATTCAGAAGATATGCTTAAATCTTCTGGACAGGTAAAGATATGCTGAAATCTTTAATATGATACTAAAAGACAACGAAAAGTAGTGGTGGAGTGCTACGGTTCGTTGACCGGCGGTTTTGAGGCACATATTTTGTACCGTTTTTTGGGTGTAACCCTATGAGCATTAATCCCCGGAAAATTCTCTTTCCAGGGCGGATTACCGGTGTTGCACCAGGTGACCAGGTAGTTCCCGGGGGCGGGGTAGTTTTCCCCCAGTCTCTGTCGTGTTGGCACTTGAACCTCTCATTGCTGTATGTTCAACGCCGTTAAGCTCAGGTAGCCCTATCTTATTTTTATTTGTTAATGAAATAATTTAATAGCTGAATCATAATAAACATATATATTTTCTATGATTATATTATGATAATATTGTGTTTATTTATAGTAATTTATTTTAATTCAATTAAATATAAATTAAATTAATTAGTATACTTTATGATTTTGCTCACCAGCTCTGCTTTCAATGTGTTAATGAGCTATGGGAGCTTTTAATTATCATAAACCTTTATGGGACTCGGACGAGGGCTCCCGTTCAGGGAGCTCGCAAGCGAGGGACTGCCACAGCCAAGGTGTATGGCGATACTCACAGTCGTACCTCACCCGCCGGACGATAACGCCGGCGGGCGGACCTGACGCTCTGATGACGGACGAGAACAGGTTGAGTTCCATTTATATCTTTTCCGCCGCCAGATGCGTCTCTAATGTGCCACGTAGTCAACAAACTGCAGGATTAGCGAGGCGTAGTCTCGCTAATCGCGCCCCTGTGGCCGGCGCAGTGTGGTACCAGCATTTGAACACGTGGTGCCCGCACCCAGTGTCCCTCCTGGTCGGGTTGTTCCACTTAGAACATAATTGGCAACCTAGAAACCTCGCGGACTTGTTCATTTTGGACATTCAGGAGGCCAAGTGGCTAGCACCTTATGGTAGCGACGTGACCAAGATAGTCACGAATCAATATACCCAGTCTACAAAGCGACAGTTTCAATCGCATGGGAAAGCTTTTACGTCTCGGATTCTTAGAACAAAACAAACTGTGCCCTCGGTGGCGTTGGTTGTTTATTATTTAATTTATCTGTTCATGCAGTAACATTTATCTGAAAGCGATTTATGTGGGCAGGTTTTAAACTCCGCCCACCTCCCCGTCAGCTCAGGCCTACATGGTCTCTGGACAAAGCATCGTTGTTATTCTCGTTCCCGTATGTACCAAAGACTGCAGATTTTACAAAATGGCTGTATTCCTTATGGCTTTGGCTACCGGGAACAGAGTATCTGAGCTGGCGGCGATGAGCAACGCACCTAATTGCCTCAGGTTTGATAGGCTTCATGAGTGTATTCACATTGCACCTTCCCCGGGATTCATAGCCGAGATTGAGCACAGTGAACACGTGTTCCTCTAAATCACCAGGGTGCTTTATGGGTCGCAAGTCCGGGTGAACGATTGATGGAGCGTACACTGGCTTCTCTCTTGGTCGAGGACTTTAAAGAAAAGCATCCCGGCGTTGTGGGTAAGACCCACGATTTACGCAAGGGGACAGCCTCTTTACGTTTCCTTAATAATCTTTCGGTGGAAGTTATTACGTCCACACAGTTGTGGGCCTCTAATCAGGAGTTTTTGCCTCGATACCTTTCAGTAGCTCTGGACAAACCTTCCTTGCCATGTATAGCTTTACGGCAGAGGGTCTAGGTGGCCCTTTTAGTCATGTTTTGTTTAATTTCAAGAAAAAGGGGGGGGGGGGGTGCAGTCAGTGTGACATAGGACACCCTAGACCCCTCCGGAGTATGTGTTCGGATCATACGAGCTGTGATACTGGTTGTAGGCATTGTATTATAAAATGTCTCTGTAGTATTCATTCCAGGAAATTGTGCTAAAGGCCAATAGTAGTGTTACGACAATTCTTGTTGTAAGTAGCTTTGGCTGTGAAGCAATAGATTTTTGAGAAATCTTGGTAGTGGCAACTACGACTTTTATTTTTGCAGTAATTACTTCTGCATAAGTACACGAGTTCAGTACTTCTACGAATGTACAAGAGTTAATTTATGTTTGGTTATATTTTTAGGAATATATCCACTAGTTAATGGGGTTTATATGTGCACATGTAAACTTATAAGTTTTTAGTTTTCCCCACTTACTTTAAGTGGGGTGCCTTCTTAACTAGCAGATCTGTGCTCAGAGTCTCAGAGTTAACCCTTTTTCAAGCAGGCTTCTTTGAAGCACGCTCCTGCTTGTACCCCTTTTTGAAGATTTAGGCTGTATAAAGTTTATGCACCCGAATATCTCTTTTTTACAAAAGTAAGAATACTATGTGGTTGTTTGATTATCTGCTTTTCTAGAGTTATGATATGATTACGAATGTCCCATTCCAGTCTTAGAAATCAGGCATGTTCGTCAATGATGGAGGGGCCACTAATAAATTATAGGTTTGACTCCTGTAAGGAGATAAAGAAAACCTAATATTTAGTAGTGGCCCCGTAATCATTGACGACTGGGGCCCTACCGACCATCCCCTTCCTATTCGTTGATGTATTAAGGATTTTGGTTTACTTGATATGTCAGTGAAGGAAGAATGACGCCTGAATCAGCGTCTGGTCAAAGATCCACACAAGTACATCCACGATATGATGGAAAGCTTATTGGATAGTTATTCTTATTTTCTTTTTGTTTTTTATTTTTTACGAAGTTTTTTCGTAGTGAGAACCCAATTCATTATGACTGAAGCCATGAGTGAGGTCGCGTGCGCTCATGATGAAGGCTCCTCAGATTTTAAATGCTCTGCGCGGTAGATTCAAACTACGGCGGATTAGTGTTTGAAGAGGATGCCTTATGTAATGATTACGTCAATGATTACGGGGCCACTACTAAATATTAGGTTTTCTTTATCTCCTTACAGGAGTCAAACCTATAATATATACAATATATATTTATATATATATATATATATATATATATATACCGGTATATATATATATATATATACAGTATATATAATATAATGATATATACTGTATATATAGAAATCTCCCTCCTAGGAGATTTCAACGTTCACCACCACCAATGGCTCTCCTCTGTTTCCACTGACCAACCTGGTGAACAAGCCTACATCTTTTCAATCCTAAATGACCTAGAGCAGCTAGTCCAGCAACCCACCCGTATCCCGGATCACTTCGGAGATCGGTCCAACATTTTTTACTTATTTCTAATCTCTAACCCTTCTGCTTATACTATAAATCTCTCTCTCCTTTGGGCTCCTCTGACCATAAACTAATATCTTTTACCTGTCCTATCTCTCCGGTACGGCCACCCGATCCTCCCAACCGGCGGCGCTTGTGGCACTTTGGCGCTGCCAACTGGGAGGCTCTTCGGCAATACTTCTTTGATTTCCCATGGAATGACTTTTGCTTCCATGGCCGGGGACCCTCGGAGAGTGCTGAATGCATTGCCTAGGTAATCCTCTCGGGCATGGAAGCATACATCCCCTTTCTTTCTCTCAGTCTAATGAAAACAAATCTTGGTTTACTCATGCTTGTTCTACTGCTGTCCGCAACAAGGTGGAAGCATTCAAACGGTACCTACGCCTTAAAACTCAAGAATCTCATTCTTCCTATGTTTCTGCTCGGAATCAAGCCAAATCTGTTCTTTGACTTGCCAAGCACTCTTTCATCAATAATAAATGCACTGAACTATCCAACTCTAGCTCTTCCCAAGCTTTCTGGCATCTAGCCAAAAACCTCTCCAAAAAAATTTCTTCCTCGTGTTTCCCTCCCCTTTCCCACTCTGATGGCACAACCATCACTTCTTCCTCTGACAAAGCTGAACTTTTTGCTCAAACTTTTGCTAGAAACTCCACTTTGGATGATTCCGGTGCTATTTCACCCTCTCCACCCCCTCTCTCCTACTTATGCCTAATATCCTAATATCTTCTAAAGAAGTGCTTTCTACCCTCTCTGGGCTTAATACTAATAAGGCGCACGGTCCGGACGGTGTTCCTCCTGTTGTTCTCAAAAACTGTGCTTCTGTGCTGACTCCCTGCCTAGGCAAACTCTTTCGTCTCTGTCTATCCTCTAACGTCTTCCCTTCATGCTGGAAATTTGCTCACATTCAACCTGTCCCAAAGCAGGGTGACCGCTCTCAACCCTCCAACTATCATCCAATTGATCTCATCTCTTGTATCTCTAAAGTTTTTGAAACTATTCCTGCATCCAAATTTCTTAAGCATTTCTCTTCTCATAATCTACTCTCAGATTGCCAGTATGGCTTCCTTAAGGGTCGCTCTACTGGTGATCTTTCATATCTTACTAACTCTTGTTCATCCTCCTTTCGGAACTTCGGTGAGACATTTTCTATTGCACTAGACATATCGAAGACCTTCGATGGAGTCTGGCACAAATCTTTTATTTCTAAACTACCTTCCCTCGGTTTCTATTTCTCCATCTGTGCCTTTGTCTCTAATTTTCTTTCCGGCCGTTCCATAGCTGCGGTTGTGGACGGCCATCGCTCACTTCCTCATCCTATCAACTCCGGTGTTCCTCAGGGTTCTGTCCTATCTCTCATTCTCTTTCTAATTTTCATAAATGATCTTCTCAACTGGACCTCCAGTCCCATCCATTTATACGCAGATGAATCTACCTTACACTACTCAATTAGTTTTCCAGAACACCCTAACCAGCAATCCCTCAAATACAAATGTAATGATGCCATGCAACACTTATCATCTGATCTAACTACTATTTCCAATTGGGGCAGAGAAAACTTTGTCACATAAGAACATAAGAAAATGAGAGTCTGCAGAAAACCGATTGGCCCACACAAGGCAGATCCCTCTCACACCCAACCCAATTACAAGGCCTAATTATAGGAAACGAAATTGATCTAATTTGAAACCATTTGTTCGAGTTCTTTCGCAATCACTGAGCTTTAGTACATTTTTCAAGTCCCTTTTATTAATCCCACTAACCCACTTGAACACCTCTATCGTATCCCCTCTAACTCTACGTCTCTTTAACGAATGTAAGCCTAATTTCTTCAACCTTTCTTCATATGGAAGATTTCTAATATTATGAATCATTTTTGTCATTCTACGTTGTACTCTCTCCAGGGTATCTATGTCCATTCTGTAATAAGGACACCAAAATTGAACAGCATAATCCATATGGGGTCTCACTAATGACAAGTAAAGTTTTAAGATAACATCAGAAGTTCTGTTACTCACTCTCCTAGAGATGAACCTGAGAATTCTGTTTGCCTTGTTACGAACGCTTATACACTGTTTTCTGGGTTTCAAATCATTGCTAACAAACACACCTAGATCTTTCTCACAGTCTGAGTTTTCTAATTCCATATTAGCTAGTTTAAATTTTACAATTGTATTCATCTTCCCTATCTTTAATACCTTGCATTTGTCAATGTTAAAATTCATCTGCCAATTTACTGACCATTCGTGTAAGGTATCTAGATCCCTTTGGAGGCACTCTATGTCACTAACTGAATCTATTGTTCTCCCCATTTTGGTATCGTCTGCGAATTTACTTATCCTACAAGATATACCTAAATCAAGGTCATTTATGTATATAACAAACAACAGAGGACCCAATACAGATCCCTGGGGGACACCACTTTTGACTGCTCCCCATTCTGACTTAGTACCATTTATGCTGACTCTCTGCTTCCTACCCATGACCTAATCCATCCCAACAACGACCCACCTATTCCATGCGCCTTAACTTTTCTCATCAATCTCTCATGAGGGACTCTGTCGAAAGTTTACTGAAATCTAAATATATTATATAATATGACTTGTCATTATCTACTGCTTCATATGCCTCTGAGAAAAAGCTAAGCAAATTAGTAAGGCAAGAACGTTCATGAATGAATCCATGCTGAGAAAAATTTATTAAATTAAATGTTTTTAAGTGGTTTCTAATTTCCTAGCAATAATTGAATCTAGTAGCTTTCCTATGATTGATGTGAGACTAATGGGACGGTAATTGGATGCTATTGATTTATCACCTTTTTTGAAGATCGGAACTTCATTTGCAAGCTTCCAAACTTCTGGAACTAAGCCTGTTTCTAATGACTTGTTAAATACAAAATAAATGTTAATGGATAACTTAACTCATCTCTGCATTCTTTTAATACTCTAGCATATACCTCATCAGGACCAGACGATTTCTGAAGTTTAAGTCTGTCAATGAAGATATTATTGGGATGGAATTTGTGCTGTACCTAGTATCAGTGCATTACCACAAGCCCACCGAAACGTCAATAAAATACCCTCATTGTTCCCTGATTAAATAGCACTGTATGAATATTCCCATATTCAAAATATGCTATAGGGGTGCAATGCCTGGTGAGTTATCTGCTCAACAGGTGGCGTTGTGTGTGTGTAAGTGTGAGAGTCCGAGTGTAGGTGGTGAGACAGTGAAGCACGGGAACGAGGTGGCTTCAGAGATGGGGTCGTTTCGGGCCATGAGTGAGCACCGTGCCTCATGTGAAGGCAAGATGGCAGGTGCTCGTTGTACTCTACGTGCTTCACATGTCTCACTCCCTATACTGGAACAAGACCTCACGGGCTTCACTGTTCATTGTAAAGCGGTGAATGTTAAGGCTCTCAGCCTATGCCCGAGAGGAAGTAAGTTGGAATATAGAAAAAAAAAAAAAAAAAAAAAAAAAAATTCCTTAAAGACATAATTTTTACTTGTAGTAACCAAGGCGGGTGCCCAACCCCGAAAGGGGTTGAAATAGGGGAGCTATCTCCCCGCCAAAGGCAGCTTTCTAGGGCCTTTCCTAGCTGATGCTGAGAGGATTGGGTTCTAGTCATGTGGTGATGGGCTGGTCTATCAGAGTGCGAACTGAGCGATCTCTGCCATACCCATAGTTTACTCTGATTGTTCCTTTTACTTATATATTTTCTAGATTGGAAGCCAAAGCGTCACATTTTTCCTTTGCCCCTCAGCTTTCTCTTCATAATTGCTGAGGGGCACAGGGCCCTGGGTGGGGCTTTGGTTTCCCGGGCGTTTCCACACCCTCCTCAGCACCCCACCATGGAGTGGCTTCGGTCATCCAGGCATAATTGTGGTCGGCAGGGAGGGTTCTGTGGGGGCGCTCGGTTATGGCCTTGGCCTTGCTCGGGGCCTTGGGGCTGTTCGGCCAGGCAGCTTGGGGAACAACAACAACAACAACAACAACTTATAGTAACCGTACTTAACCCATTTTCTATACTATCGCTATATACCTTAATGACTTCTGGAATCTGTGCCAAATTTTCTTTAGAGAAAACGGAAAGAAATTGACTATTTTATGTACTGCACATTTCTAAATAATTTTCTGTCATTTCTCCTATCGAAGTTTAGATTCTTTATAGTTTTAGATTTATATAGTTGGTAAAAAGCTTTAGGGTTATTTTTTGAGTCATTTGCTATCCTGATTTCATAATTTCTTTTTGCTTTCCTAATTTCCTTTTTGACCTGTCTTGATAGAGTCTGATAGTAAATAAGTAGGTGATGTTCACCTTTCCTAATTTTTCTGTATATTCCTTTCTTTTTTCCTAGGAGATCTATTAGTTTATTATTCATCCATTTTGGTTGGTTCTGTGTTGATCTAAATGTTCTTTTGGGGATATATTTATTTTGAGCATTGAATAAAGAATTAATAAAATTATCATATGTATCTACCAAGTTTGACGTATCTTCCTGACTTAAGCTGACAGATACCCAAGAAGGGGTACACTCATTTGAACACCTGGATCGACTTAACCCTTTCACACTTATGACGCAATTTTGAACCTATTAGGGATACTTTAAAGCCTTTGTTACCATCAAGGGTATTTAGAAACCTTTAGTTTAGTTATTTCACCCTCTGCAGTTGTCTTTGAGTTAGCTGTGGGCAGAAAACTAATTTTGGAGAGGTAATTATGAGAGTAAGAGAACTCTATTTCTTATTGCTAATCTGGCAATTGTTTGACCATATGGTAAGCTAATAGGGCACTTCTTAGCCCACCATAATCAGCTTTTCTAAAGTCAGGTATTAAAGTCGTATTCTCTCTGGTATTACCTTTCCATTGTATATTAAAATACACAGAATTGTGGTCACTATTTCCTAGGTGGTCTCCAATCTCTACATTATTTATCATAAGTTCATTATTACTGAAAACTAAATCGAGAATATTATCACCTCTAGTCGCCGTATCTATGAATTGAAATAAAAAACTATCTTGTACTACCTCAATAAACTCTTCGGAATCAGAGTCGCCTATTTGATGCTGCCAATCAATATTCGGAAAATAGAAATCCCCCATAATGCACACATTGCTAAACCTTGATGCCATTTTAATTTCCTCCCATAATGATGTTCCGTCATTTCTACTAATATTTGGAGGTCTATACATAACTCCAATAACTATGGTCTCACTACCTTCGTTAACCTCTACCCAAACACTTTCATTATCATTATTTAGTCTAATACCTGATTTAATACAGCTTTTTAATGTACTCCTGACAAACACTGCTACACTGCTACCCCTCCTACTTGTTCGGTCATATTTAAACAAACTATATCCTGGTATATCAAATTCTGCTAAAAAATGCCTAGATTCTGTATTAATCAACGTTTCAGTTAGCGCTATTATGTCTATATTTTCTTTGCTAACAAGTGCTCTAAGTTTGTTCATTTTGTTACATAAACTTCTACAATTTGTATAATATACCTTCAACCGATTACATTTATTTGCAACTAATTTTCTATTGTTTTTAACTAACTTATTTACAATGCCCCAGAACGAGAAGCCCACCACAGAAGCCATGAACGAACACCACACAGAAACACCAAAGGAAAGGTCCACAGAACGAAAGGACCAGCTGACCGAGCCAGCCATTTCAGACAGGCCCAAGCCCGCAGGGCTAAACAGCTCCAGGACACACCCATTTACCTTTTCTAAAACTGACCATTTTCCACACCTCACGTACACTAACCCCCTCGTGTCCTACACTCCTAACTACAAAGATGATGAACAGGAATATACATTCATATTAAAAACACCCATGCCTGTCCCGACGTTGAGCCAATGCCAACACATCAGACAGCCATAATTATATCTATGTATGTTCTTGCATCCGAGAAGTAGATGTTATATATCTTAGAAGTTAAAACACCCACGCTGTCCCTAGACCTCGTATATCATTTTCCATGACGAGTATAGATACATGTAACCCGTGCCCAGTCGCCCCTTGCATTGTTCCTCTAGTAACTAAGTCTATAATATTAACTGCCACCAGCATTGATACGACATAGCGGCACTGTCCTTGCTACAAAGATGATGAATAGGAATATACATTCATATTAAAAAACATGCCCTGTCCCGACGTTGAGCCAATGCCAACACATCAGACAGCCATAAATATATCTATGTATGTTCTTACATCCGAGAAGTAGATGTTATATATCTTAGAAGTTCAAACACCCACGCTTGTCCCTAGACCTCGTATATAATTTTCCATGACGAGTATAGATATATGTAACCCGTGCTCAGTCGCCCCTTGCATTGCTCCTCTAGTAACTAAGTATTAATATTAACATTCCCTAACATCTTGTCTTGCCAGACTAAGCTTCTGGAGACCCATCGCCCCATAAATCTATGTATGCAATCCTTAGGTTAAGTATTTTTATCCGCCATTGTGTTCACCTTTTTTCATTTACTTTCCACAATTGTCATACGTCTTCCCCTTGCCTCCTTCGTATCCACAGCCCACACTACGCCAATTTATTTCGTGTCTTACACCTCTTACCCCAACCAGAGATTGTATAAGATAACCTGGTTACCAGTATCTGTCATAAGTACCCCGAAACAATAACTAAGTACCCCTACGAACTGCCGCTGTGGTTGGTATTTTATATTTAATAGAAAACGCAGTTCCCAGGGCCAACTAATAGTATCCATAACCCTCTGACTGATCACATAACTCTATCTTTTCCAGACTCATATACCACCCCATAGTTGCATTCCCCGGTAGCATTTGGCTAACGTATTCTACTGCCTTTTCAAACTTCCATATCAATTGTAGCCTAATGCCACCCCCACGCCCAGGGACCTTAGGGGCAAAATTTCCCTGTAGCCCTTGAACTCTTCCCCCCCCTCTCATTAAGACACCCGCGCTTCTCGACTCTTGTCCGACCTAGCCTCTCTCTCATACCTCTTGAAGATCCTTGAATTGTCCGTTACTAACGCTCTCCAACCTTTTATATATATACTCCTATCCAGCCTACCTTCACTTAGTAGGCCAGAACAACATTAGAACTTTACTAGCCCCTTGCATGCCATCTATTCTCTTACAACACATTCACAACCCTGCACCCAATGGTCGTCGGTGCGAGGCTAGCCGCCCCGCCAGTAACTAACTTCTATTGCCATACTTCCAGATAAATGTGGCAGAGTTAGCAACCCAGTCTCCACCATATCCAGCAAAACCTACAATTAACAACCAGCCGAGTAAAACCAGCTAGCTAAGGCACCTTCGGTTTTGGTATTAAAGACACTCACATCTGTCTCATACACAGAGGGTTATTACAAACACTGGTGATATGGCAAGCCCCTAGCCACAGCCGCCGGACGACTATATCAGAGAGAGGGCGCCCAGCTCCCCCTTTTTGCCCACCCGAGGAGGGAGACCCCCACCCCCGCGGAGGTATACCTGGCCCCTGTTTTGACTTTCGAGTCATTGCCAGGTAGCACAGGAATTCTTCCTATCAATGAACTAACCATGAATGACTAACACCTTTACTAACCTCTATTACCTCACAATAAACCATTTACCTTTCTTGCATGCTCTGATCACTAAATTAGCACCTCAGCTATACCATAGAATGAAGATTGAACAATCTAGAGAGACGCTCCTATCACAGCTGTCCCCATCCTCCTCGCAAAGTAGATCCAGTCTCTCTCCCCTAAATACGTCCAGTATAGCCAAAATAGTACCTCTTACTAAGGCTCAGTTATATGAAAATATAAAGGCTTCCTATCGCCCTGTGCCACAACAGTAAATACCATCTTACCTAGTCCCCATATCTATTGAGAGCTCAATTAAGTCCATAAGACTCGAGATCCCTACTGTCTACAGGGTCCAGAACCGAGCCTATAAATCTAACTCCCGCCCCCAGTCAAATCAGTTGAAAGCTAGACACCAACCAGGGGTCACTACCCTGCAGTTAATTTCTAGCTCTGCCCTTGTGTTGTTCCGGAGTGAGATCCCAGAACCGGCAGACTCCGTGGCAGATTTGGATAGAAGGACCTGCCCACGTATTGAAGAACTTCACACATATGGCCCCCCTGGACGGCCGCGGAACCAGTCGTTAGCCCCCAACATCATGGACGCAAGATAACCAGGACCAGACCCATCAGATACTACCCAAGATTCCCTTTAGCAGTACTACATATTACTGTGCTGTTTTAGATTCACTAATTAATATTTCTACGAAGTGGCTAAGACCTTGCCCAGTGTAATTCATACTTAACCATTCCATTTGGGACGTACTAAGCGATCAGTGCTCTTTAATTAACAGGCGACCTTGACTCTCGTAATTACTTTATTCAGATATTAAAACTCTAGTGATATCTAACGTTCGCCCACTGATTTGCGTTCTATGTATTTCTGAGACAAGGATATAAAACTTAGATCAGTACCCCCTGAGGTTACTAGAATTCCCGTGCTCTAAAAATACGTGTGTCTAATCTAGTCTGTGAACTACTACTTGTGCACCAGAGCTACCAGTAATAAATCTAACCGTGAATATGAATCTATAAGTAACATTGATGGTCTTCGGTATATAAACCTGTGAAATCAAAGCCAGTGATCAGAAGATTAATACCTGAACGTTGGAAGTGGGAGACTAGGCTCCATCCAGATCCACTTATGCTAGTGTTGTTCAATTCTATTATATTGTCTTACACAAGTATTCTGCAGTGGTATATCAATAAACGTGATCATGTAACTTGCTACCATGTGTTTCTTTGTGTTCTCTATTCCTCATATCTTGTATTGTGCATGCAGCCTTATATACCCAGTCAATTTAGAACTCACATTACCCAAGTTAAACCTGTAGAAAAACAGGGCATAACATTATTTTTTACTGTTGAACTACTAGACCTAGACGGAAATTCTACTCTATCAGTATTCTCGTCATTACTATCAGTTACATGTGGCTGGGATTCTATTTGATTGTCACATGAAGTACTATATGCTGCTCCATCTGGAGACGGTATTTTACTTACACTTACTTGTTACCTTCAATGCTTCCAAAACCCAATTTCTTCATCTTACTTCCCGTTTGGAACTTCCAGTGACTATCCCGTACACTTCAACAATACAAAAAACAATCCTTCATCTTCTCTCAATATTCTCGGTGTCTCTTTTTCTTCTGCTATCACTTGGAAGGACCATATTACCAGTCTTGCTAAGGCAGCCTCCCAGAAGCTAGGTGTGCTCAACCGCCTCAAGGGGTTCTTTACCACTGCGGAGCTTCTGGCTCTGTACAGGGGCACAGTGCGCCCTTGTATTGAGTATTGTTCATATGTGTGGGGAGGATCCTCTCACACTGCACTCCTAGACAAAGTAGAAAGGAAAGCCTTTCGGATCATTAACTCCCGTCCACTCATCAACTCTCTGCAATATCTCTCTCTTCGCCGCAATGTTGCATCTCTCTCGCTATTCTATCGCTACTACAATAATCAGTGTTCCTCAGAGCTTTCCCAGAGTATACCACCTCCTCTATGTAGGGTACGTAGTACCCGTCTTGCAACTCAATCCCACCCCTACTCTGTGCAAGTCTCCAACCCAAGAGTGAAACGCTATTCTCAGACTTTCTTCTATTCAACTGCTGAGCTCTGGAACTCTCTCCCAGAATCAGTCTTTTCCTCTTCCTATGACTTAAATTGCTTCAAACTTTGTGTGTCTAGGCATTTTGGCTCGAACGTCCCTTGATTTTGGCCCTGTCACTCTTTCAAATATGGGGGAGGCACTCACTACAGGCAGTTCTGCCTTGTGTCTCCCTCACTCACGTAGAACAATAAATATATATATATATATATATATATATATATTTCCTATGTGTATTTTCTATGTGTGGTGCTTCAGAGTGGAAAAGAGGAGGGAAAGTCAATAAAGTATAATTGTTGGAGATTTGTTTTTTGTTTTTTATAGCTAGATGCCAGAAAGCTTGAGAAGAGCTAGAGTTGGAAAGTTCAGAACATTTGTGATTGATGAAAGAGTTTGGCTAGTCGAAGAACAGATTTGGCTTGATTCCGGGCAAAAAATAGATACAAAAATAACACGATATTCGTGAGTTTGAAGGCGACGGTACCGTTTAAATGTTTCCTCCATATCGCGGACAGCAGTAGAACAAGTGTGAGTAAACCAAACAACATTTTGCAGTAGACTGAAAGAAAGAAAATGGAATATACAGTATATACTCTATATACATATATATATATATATATATATATATATATATATATATATATATAATATTTTCGATTGTCTGTCTGTGTGTGTGTGTGTTCTTAATAGGCGGCCGCAGTTTTGGACCTGGGGAGCTGAAACTTTGCATCTGGGTGTCAATTGACCTGGGTCAGGTCATATAGGGGGCGAGGCCACGATCTGAGGTCGTTTCGAGGCCGAAATTGAAACAAAATTGAAAAAATTTGAAAAAAATGGCCGTTTGGGGCAGAAGGAGGCCTCCGATCGAAAAGGTGTATGGAACGAAAGTTGTTCGCAGCCCCCCATAATGGGGGTCCGGATGAGGTCATATCCAAAATTGGAGGTAATTTAGCGGCCGAAATCGAGGTCGCCGTTTAATGAGGCACAGGGAGGTCGAGGCCGGTGATTATGGTAGTAGTATATTTAATTGTGATGATTGTGGCAGTAGTGATTGATGATGGTGATTATGGTAGTAGTAGTGGTGGTAGTAGTGATGGTGATTATGGTGATTACCCGGGCAACGCCGGGTACCCCTGCTAGTACTGTATATTATTAAATCAGTTCGTGTGTCTGTTTGTCTGTGTGTTCTTAATAGGCGGAAGCAGTTTTGGACCTGGGGAGAAACTTTGCATGTGGGTGTCAATTGAACTGGGTCAGGTCATAGAGGGGGCGAGGCCACGATCGGAGGTCGTTTTCGAGGCCGAAATTGAAAAATAATAAAATAAAAAATGGCCGTTTGGGGCAGAAGGAGGCCTCCGATCGAAAAGGTGTATGGAACAAAAGTTGTTCGCAGCCCCCCACAATGGGGGTACGGATGAGGTCAGATCCAAATCAGAGGTCATTTAGCGGCCGAAATCGAGGTCGCCGTTTAATGAGGCACAGGGAGGTCAAGGCCGGTGATTATGGTAGTAGTATTATTGTGATGATTGTGGTAGTAGTGATTGACGATGGTGATTATGGTAGTAGTAGTGATGGTGATTATGGTGGTAGAATTTAAACCCGGGCAATGCCGGGTAGCTAGTTCTACTGCAGATCTCAGTCTAGATTTAAATTGATGCACATAAGTGAGAAGAGGTTTATTAGGGTTAGCATTGATCCAAGTATCTTTTAACACTTTCAAGGGACCTCTGATCTCATGACCAAAGACTAGAGAAAATGGTGAAAATCCTAGAGAATCTTGTACCCTGCTTCTTACAGCATATAACACAAAATGGATGCCCTCATCCCAGTCGGCATTGTTCTCTTCACAATATTTAGTGAGCATGGATTTGAGGATCTGATGGAACCTCTCTAATGCCCCCTGGGATTGTGGGTGACTGGCTGTGGAATAGTACTGGTGTACTCCCAACTCTTCCATGGTGTGCTTGAAGAGCTGAGAGGTAAAATTACTTCCCAAATCTGACTGTACCACACAGGGTATTCCATACTGGGTGAAAAATTTACTAAGCACCTTTACTACATTCTTTGAAGTTATACGCCTCAAGGGGAACACTTCTGGATACCTAGTGGTGGAACACATGACAGTCAAGAAGTACTCATTCCCACTACGGGATTTTGGCAAAGGTCCTACACAGTCAATTATGATTTTACTGAACAGTTCATCCGCTACAGGAATGGGATTTAAAGGTGTAGGCTTGATGGGTTGGTTGGGTTTCCCAGCAAGTTGACACTCATGACATGTTTTACAGTAAGACTTAACGGATTGTTTTATCCTCGGCCAAAAGAAATCATTGAGCATTTTGTCATAGGTCTTGTTGACACACAAATGTCCACCATTAAGGTCATGAGCAATGGAAATGATGTCTACCCTATATTTATATGGCACAACTACTTGATGCACCTCTTGCCAGGGCTCATCAGCTGGCACATTGGGAGGTCTATTTTTGCGCATCAAGGTACCATTACTTAGATAGAAGCATTGAGGATAGTTTCCCATCTCTGACTCTTCCACAGCCCTATCAAAATATATTGCCAGTTCAGGGTCCTGCTTCTGAGCCTCTTTGAGAGTTTCAGAATCAATGGGAATCTTGCTGATATCCTCTGAATCTACATCAGTAAATAGGGAGGAAGTGTCTAGGTCAACACTATCAGGATCAACTTTGTCCTTCTTACTGTGGTGACCAGCCCCACTCCTAGTCACTACACAGGAGGGAAACAAATTGGGATACTGATTTTCTAATTGCTTAGTGTTGTTATCAGAGGAGGGAGTGGAGGTAACAATGGGGTCTGGTATCACTTTGCCACCGGCGATATCGTTGCCCATCAAAAAGTTCACTCCTACAGGTAGTGAATCTTGAATCCCAACAGTAAAGTAACCACTAGCTAACTCAGTTTTTAGATACACCCTAGCCAAAGGAACAACAAGACACCCACTGACTCCCTGAATGAGTATACTCTGGCCCAGCAAACAGTCCTCCATACTGGGCACCAATCCTCTTACCAAAGGGCTATGAGAAGTTCCTGTATCTCTCAAAATATGAATGGGAAAGTCAGTGGAAGCGTTAGAAGAGGAAACTGATCCTGAGGAAAGAAAAGGTTGGAACTGGGTAGAACAGCTAGGTGGTATACTAGTGAAAACCTGGTTGTGAGAGCCATCAGAGTCAGAACAGGCAGTCAAAACAGGTGGAGTAGGAGGGGATACTGTTACTCTATTTGGATTAAGTACAAGGGAAGAGGCTAGAACCGTGCTACTCTCTTGTGTACGTGTTTTCTCTTTTAATTTTAATTTGGGACACTCTCTAAGAAGATGTCCAGGTTGCTTACAGTAGGCACAAACTAAGGGTCCAGGAGGTTTAATGGAAGAAAGATAAGTTTTGTTAATTTCCTTTTTATCAAATCCATTGCTCCCAGATGCTACCCTTGAAACTAGTTGGGAGACACCACCATAACCAGACCTACCACCAGTGGAGTGGAAGCCACCACCATCTCGAGGACCAGCACCAGAATGTGGCCGATTGCCAGGCCCTCTCTGTCCTGCCCTGAAATAAGAATCGCCACGAGTTAATCTGTAATTTTCAGCCAAAATAGCCGCCCTGTCTACCGATTGCACCTCACTATCTTGGAGGTAAAGTTTTAAGGGGAAGGGGACTTTGCGGAGAAATTCTTCAAGCATAACTAGCTGGCACAACTGCTCAAAGGTTGTCACTTTACTGGCTCTCAACCAACTCAGAAACTTTCGCACTTTTTCCTTCACAAATTCTAGATAGGTTTGTTTTTCACCTTTCTTCATGTCCCTGAAATGTTGATGAAGAGTTTCAGGAACCTGATCATACACTGCTAAGACTGAGGTTTTAAAAGTTTCATAGGTCAAGGAATCACTGCGGAGATTGGTGTAGACCTGCTTGGCTTTACCTATGAAAGTAGTCTGGGCTAGAAATGCCCACTGATCATTTGGCCACTTGAGTTGGTGCCTTCTCAAAAAGGATGAAGAAATTCTCCGGGTCAGTCTCATCAAAACTAGGAACAAATTTCAAACTATGACCCTTATCAGAAAATGGTCTATTTGCAACCGAATCCCTTTGATTCCGGTTTTCTTCAGCTTTTAACTTTAACATGTGCTCATCATGCTCTCTCTCACGTTGTTTCTCCTCAAGCTCACACAGTTTTTGTTCACGCTCATGTTCAAGCTCAGGCTGTTTTTGTTCAAACTCACGCTGTTTTTGTTCACGCTCATGTTCAAGCTCTCGTATTGCCGTACGTTCCCTCTGCTACCTGTCAGCTTTTGCATTCTCTAGCTCTAATAGTTTCACTCTCATCCATGCATCACTACCCCCTTCCTCTGCACACAACTGATAGGCTGCCTCAGACAAAACACCAGTATTTACCAATTTCTCAATCACACTCCTTCTAATCTCACTTTTGGTATTACTAGATTTGTAAGGTGCTTCATACTCTGTGGCTGTGGCAATCCAGTCTATTTTTTTGAGCTTCGACACAGACAAGGTGCTCAAGGAGGGGTCAGCGACAAATTCACTAATCTTAAAGTCCATGATTGAATGCTATGAACAAGGATGAACGAGAAAATGTGTGACACATTAGGATGAGTGAGAAACGTGCATAATTGTCATTAAAGAACGTAGAGGCTGAAACAACTCTCTAAACTCATAAACAGAACAAAACGAGATGGATGAGATGAGCATGCAATATCCTAGCGAGGGACCTAATGTTTCACTAATGTTCTCAATTTCTACCAAACGAGGGAAAGAAAGGAATCCTGGTCACGGCACCATGTTACGTTACGAGCAGGGTTCGAACCCATAACATAAAGAAACATTCCACTAAAACCACAAAACGAGAACTTATTACTTAGCCTCACAAAATATGGTAAATATGTCTATCATTTTCAGTCAAGAAGAAGTGGCATGTTAAACTTCCACAAAACTAGCAACTTTCTTTGTATTCACTAAAACCTTGGTAGGTGAAAAACTGTGGCAAGTTCATAAAATATCAGTTGATATCAAATGGCTGTTTTAGCCTAAAACCCCCAAAGATATTCCTTTCTCATCACTCGTTCAGAATTAGTTATCTTTAGTTACTTTGACTTAGATTTATCCCAACAATCAAAAGAATAATATATTAGCACAAAGGTAAAATGTAAAGATTATGTAAAATAAAATTATAATTAATTTACATGATTAATTGTGCACAAAACTTAATTCTAGTGAAAACATCAAAGTGAGAAACATTGAAGTGAAACAATAAAGACACTCTTAAGCAAAATAATACATAGTTAGAAATACCCTCCAAGAGAGTAAGTGAAAGCAATCAATATACATAGAAAAATCCCTGGCTATTCTTATTCAACTCATGGTGATTATTTTACAAATTAACTCAGGCCAGGTCAGCTTTAAATGGTGGTGGAGGTTACACTACCTTCCTCAAGCAGAAGGTACGGTTTATATACCCTGGGCTCACCTGGCTCTGATACCAAACTCTCGAACTGTATTAATCATCAACTCATTATATACTCGCTGGATTAAAGTATTACTTTTACTAAGAACTCTATGATATATTATCTTGTAATCAATACTTATGATTAGAAAAGCCTAATACATTATCAACGAATTATAACCAACATCTTTCGTACGTCAGTCAACGAACGATTTGAGAGTTGATGGGAGTTTGGAGAGAAGGGAGAGAAAAGGGGGAGGAAAAGGGGATAGGAGTAGGAGTGTAGAGGAATAGGGAGGAGAAAGGAATGTGGGGATTAGTAGAAGAAAAGGGGGGGGGGGGGGGGGGAGGAGGAAACTGCTTCCACTACCACACCACACTGATTGGTACACTCATGAACAAAAATATTTTCCTATATAGGATACTAAGCTGTCTACAGGTCGAATTAATTATACCAGATTCATAACATTGCATACAATATTAAATCATAAATAATTATAGATCGCATCCACCATAATAAGCACAATACCACAAATACAACCAGTGACACCTTAACGTAATAAAGTAGAAATCCCTAACAATATATATATATATATATATATATATACATATATATATATATATACTGTATATATATATATATATATATATATATATATATATGTATATATATATATATATATATATATATATATATATATATATATATATATATATATATATATATATATATATATATGTGTTATTGTAACCAGGTAATACATTTTCTTTGAGACGTACGAGGTTGAACGAAGAGGCAAGTTCAGCGTTTAGTAGTTTATTTTTAATTTTGTCAATGTTCCTAACAAGTAAAGTCTTCTTTGTGGTTCAGTAAGAAGGTGGCGAAATTCATGATTATATACCAACGTTTCGCTAGGCACAGCTAGCATCTTCAGGGTTAATGCTAAAATAGACAATACAAGAGTGTTTATAAACAATTCCGGCGATCACAGGTGAGAGGTGGGAGGAGCTACCGTGTGCTTGGGTAGCCGCCATTGGCGGTGGGTAACCTCCTGGAAAGGCACTCGCTGGTTCTCCTTTGTGGTAGGCTGGGGGTAGAGGTGGTCATCGATGATTGGCTAGAGTTGGTAGCGGCGGCACAGTTTACTTGCACGGGGGGATGCGTAGGAGTGGGGAGCGTAGGAGGGTGCAGTTGGTGGTTGTTCGTTGAAGCTGTAGGGTTATGGTGTTTAGCTGAGGGCAATACCTGTAGGTCCTGAGTTTGATTGTTGATACTGGGGCTGAGGGCTTGAATATATAATGCGGCGAGCATTGGGAGTGATCATCATTCAACCTCGTATGTCTCAAAAAAAAAAAAAACAACAAAAATATATTATATATATATTTATATATATATATATATATATATATATATATATATATATATATATATATATATATATATATATATATATATATACAGGTATATATATATATATATATATATATATATATATATATATATATATATATATATATATATATATAGTGAGTTCACTGCTCAATAGGTGGCGTTCTGAGAGTGAGGGTCTGAGTCTGGAGGGTGAGACGGTGAAGCACTTGAGCGAAGCAACCAGCCGCTTCAGAGATGGAGCTGCTTTGAGCCATGATGGATGCTTCACATGTCTCACTCCCCAGGCTGGAACAAGACCTCACGGGCTTCACCGTGTTGAGCGGTGGAATGTACAGGCTCTCAGCCTATGCCCGAGAGGGAGTAGTTGGAATATAGAAAAAAAAAAAAAAAAAAAAAAAAAAAAAAAAAAAATATATATATATATATATATATATATATATATATGTTTATTTGATGAAAAATATAACTGGCTAGGATTCGAACTATACAGGCAGGAGGTCCAATCACCTATAACACCACGGAGATTAAAAGGAGGAATCTGATACTTCTACCTGTGTTCCTCCCCAACCTCAACTCGGGTCTTTTAATCGAAATCCAGCTCCTCTAATCATGATAAGTTGTTATTTGATAGGGAGGTGTGGAGGGTGGTCTTGCCACTGGACTGGTAATCCAATGGACCCGGGTTCGAATCCCGATATGTCAATGGGAAGATATTATTGGGATGGAATTTGTGCTGTACCTAGTATCAGTGCATTACCACAAAGCCCACCGAAACGCCAACAAAAATACCCTCATTGTTCCCTGATTAAATAGCACTGTATTAATATTCCCATATTCAAAAATATGCAACAGGGGAGCATAGCCTAGTGAGTTAATTGCTCAATAGGTGGCGTTCTGAGAGTGAGTGTCCGAGTCTGGGGGGTAAGACGGTGAAGCACAGGGATGAAGCAGCTTCAGAGATGGGGCTGCTTTGAGTCGTGAATGAGTGCTTCACATGTCTCACTCCCTAGACTGGAACAAGACCTCACAGGCTTCATCGTGTTGAACAGTAGAATGTACAGGCTCTCAGCCTATGCCCGAGACCAAGAGGGAGTAGTTGGATTATAGGAGGTCCAATCACCTATACCACCACGGTGGTTAAAAGGAGGAATCTGATTCTTCTTTCGATTAAAAGACTGTCTGTCTCCCATCCAAGTTGAGGTTGGGGAGGAACACAGGTAGAAGTATCAGATTCCTCCTTTTAACCTCCATTGTGGTATAGGTGACTGGACCTCCTGCTTGTATGGTTCGAGTAAACCAAGGTTATTTTTTGCATTAGATTGAGAGAAAGAATATTGAATCTGTGCCCTCATGCCCGAGATGATCACCTTAGTAATGCGTTCAGCACATTCTGAGAAAGCGTACGGTCCGGACAGTGTTCCTCCTTTTGTACTAAAAACTGTGCTTCCATGCTGACTCCCTGCCTAGGCAAACTCTTTCGTCTTTGTCTCTCCTCTTAACGTCTCCCTTCTTGCTGGAAGTTTGCTCTCATTAAACCTGGCCCAAGAAGGGTGACTGCTCTCAACCCTCCAACTATCGTCCAATTGCTCTTATCTCTTGTATCTCTAAATTTTTTGAAACTATTCTTACTTCCAAATTTGTTAAGAATTTCTCTTCTCATAATCTACTCTCAGATTGCCAGTATGACTTCCTAAGGGTCGCTCTACAGGTGATCTTCTTTCATATCTTACTAACTCTTGTTCATCCTCCTTTCGGGACTTCGGTGAGAGCTTTTCTATTGTGATAGACATATCGAAGGTCTTCGATAGAGTCTGGCACAAATCTCAAATTTCTGAACTACCCTCCTTCGGTTTCTATCCCTCCATCTGTGCCTTTGTCTCTAACTTCCTTTCCGGTTATTCCAAAGCTGCAGTTGTGGACAGCCATCATTCACTTCCTCATCCTATCAAGTCCAGTGTTCCTCAGGGTTCTGTCCTATCTCCCATTCTATTTCTAATTTTCATAAATGATCTTCTCAACTGTACCTCCAGTCCTATCCATTCATATGCAGACAACTCTACCTTACACTACTCAACTAGTTTTCCAGAACGCCCTAGCCAGCAATCCCTAAAAAACAAACGTAATGAAGCCATACAACACTTATCATCTGATCTAACTTCAATTTCCAATTGGGGCAGAGAAAACCTTGTTACCTTTAATGCTTCCAAAACCCAATTTCTCCATCTATCTACCGGCCCTATGAACTCCCAGAGGACTATCCCTTATACTTCAACAATACAAAGATCAACCTTTCATCCTCTTTCAGTATTCTCGGTGTCTCTTTTTCTTCTGATCTCTCTTGGAAGGACCATATTACCACTCTTGCTAAAGCTGTGCTCAACTGCCTCAAAGGGTTCTTTACCCCTGCACAGCTTCTTGCTCTGTGCATCCTTGTGTTGAGTATTATTCACATGTGTGGGGAGGATCCTCTCACACAGCACTTCTAGACAAAGTAGAAAGGAAAACCTTTCGTATCATTAACTCCCGTCCACTCACCGACTCTCTGCAATCTCTCTCTCTTCGCCCCAATGTTGTATCTCTCTCGCTATTCTATCGCTACTACAATATTCAGTGTTCCTCAGAGCTATCTCAATGTATAACACCTCTATGTAGGGTATGTATTACCTGCCTTGCAACACAATCCCACCCCTACTCTGTACAGCTCTCCAGCTCAAGAGTGAAAAGATACTCCCAATCTGTCTTCTATTCCACAGCTGAGCTCTGGAACTCTCTCCCTGAATCCACTTTTCCCTCATCCTTTGACTTAAATTGTTTCAAACTCTGTGTGTCCAGACATTTTTGTTCGAACATTCCTTGACTTTGGCCCTGTCACTCTTTCAACTCTGGGGTAGGCACTCGTTACAGGCAGTTTTGCCTTTTTTGTCTCCCTCATCCACATAGAAAAAAAAAAAATATATATATATATAATTATATATACAGTATATATACCGGTATATATATATATATATATATATATATATAACAGCTCCCATGGGAGTCCTGTCCTAAAGTCCCTTGACAGAGCCTCCTGGACCAAAACAAACTGTAATGGGCTCAGCACTGAACCTTGGTGAACTCCAACTTTCACTGGGAACTCTTCGCTCAGGCCCCCATTCACTCTAACTGCTGCCCGTGACCCCTCATACATTCTCAATATCACACACACTAGCCATGACTCTTCTACTCCAAGTTTTCTTATAGCCCACTGCATTACTTCCCTGGGCACCCAGTCAAAGGCCTTCTCCAGATCTACAAAAACTAGATATAACTCCCTGTTTTTCTCTAAGAACCTCACTTGCAGTTGCCTAAGAATGAAGATAGCATCAGTTGTGCCACGTCCTGGCATAAATCCAAACTGCATGTCGCTGATGGCAACACTTTCCCTGATCATGCATTCAAAGACCTTTTCGCTGACTTTTAAAGGCGGAGAGCCTTGTACTGGGACTGCAGTGCTGAGCTGTTCTCTGTTCCATTCAAACTACACATTAAGCAGTCTTTCATAATGCTCCTTCCATGCCTCTCTGATTTCGTTTTCTGTGTAAACAGTCATGCCACTGTCATTATTTATGCACCTTACACCCACAACGTCCTGACTACAGTCCCTCACATTCTTAGCTAATGTATAAGCCACATTGGTATTATTAGTGCTACAAACTTGCTCTATCACACTATCCTATATGGTTTTCTCTAGTATTACGTTTGGCGGACAGGTATTCTTCCTTGCTGCCACCTTCCTTCCATAATTTGAAACATCTCTTCTTCTCTCTGACTGCAGCTTCGACATCGTTGTTCCACCACCAGGAGAACTTATGTCTAGGTGGCTCCTTTGTTTTGCCACAGACTTTGCCTATGGTATCGAGGAGGCTGCGTTCTATAAAGTTCCATCTGCTGTCAACATCATCTGGCCTAGCATCCATATTCTCCTTTCAATTTCCATCATATCGTTGTGGAATCTGTCTCTGTACTCCTCTTTTTCCAGCAACCATACTTTCCTTTTTGGCAAATGTACTTTCTTTCTAACAGAAACTCTGCTTAGGCACATATCACACACTAGGAGCTTGTGTTGGGGGATGCATTCTTCACCTTACTTACTTACTTACTTATCTTCTTAGTGTCTCTAACCCACTTCCTGTCAGATTTGCTGATCAGGAAGTAGTTTGTCTGGCTGCTGGAGCCACCTGATTTATATGTTAGCAGATGTCTCATCCTCTTCCTAAACATAGTATTACACACCACCATCCCCGTGGCAGCACAGTGTTCCAGTATGTATTCACCTCCCAGGTTCCTTTGGCCATAACCCTGTCCTCCGTGCATGCCCTCATATCCGTCGGCACCTGCCTCGACATTGCATCCCCATCCTTGTATCCAACAACCACCCCTAGTAATTCATTCTAGAACTGTTCTTTGACATCTCTACCTAAACCTGCTTGGGTATGCTGATATAACATCTATGACTCTCGCCCCAACTTTCATTCTTAGTCAAAATTAGTCTTTCATTAAACCTTTTACCTTCTATCACACAATCTGCCCACCTCTCTGAAAGGGAAATTTACACAGGAATCGTATTAATCACGTTGACCACTATACAATAGTTGTTGTTGAGCTTTGGCCGACATAAATTGTTTTATATGGAATATATACTGTTCTATCTCAGTACTCCCACACATTGGCTGGAAAGACGAAAGGATAGATCCGGTTGTTTATACAGGGGCAGATTTATAGGTCAAACAATTGACTGGGTTCTGGCACTCTGGGTGCTCGTGGAACGCTGACTGGAAATTTAAAAAAGGCTGCTTGCAAGAGAGCATATGACTCGGTGCACTGAGAGATGCTCTGGGAGCTACTATGGTTACGCGGGATTCCTGCGGTGATTGTTCACCTGGTGTCTGGATTCAATACAGGAACAGAGAGTGCTGTCAAGTGGGGGAAGATCCTCCTTCTTCCCTGTGAATTCAGGTGTGAGACAGGGGTGTATTCTGGCACCTACACTTTCCAACACTTGTATGGACTGGTTACTGGGCCGAACAGTCGGGCGGAGTCGCTGGAGCAGACATTGGCAAGTTCAGGGTCACATATCTTGCCTTTGCAGATGACGCAGTAATCCTAGTGGAGAAATTAGATGTTCTCAGACTAGCCCTTGAGGCACTACACGAGCAGTCAGAGCCATTGGGCTTAAAGGTCTCTTGGACTAAGACCAAAGTTCACACATTTGGTGATGTACTGGATGATGCAGTGCAATCTGTTCATGCATGTGGTGAGGACTTAGAAACCTTGGATAATTTTACTTATCTTGGTAGCGTGATCCATAATAGTGGTGAGTCTGGCTATGATGTTAATTGTCGCCTCAGCTTAGCATATGGAGTTATGGATTCACTCAACGAGAGTATATGGCATTGTCGATATCTGTGCAGAGGACGAAGCTGTGGATCTTCAAAGTCGCATGTGCTCCCCGTCTTATTATATGAATGTGAGACATAGACACTTAACAGTGAGTTGAAGAGACACATCAACTCCTTTGGTACTAAATGTCTTCGCAGGATCATGAGCTATCGCTGGAATGTTTACGTCTCAAACCAGCGACTACTCCATGAAACTGATTCAAGATATATTAGGTGCATGGTCCGTAAATGCCAAATTTGGCTATATGGGCATGTGGTTCGCCTCCCTGAAGCAGACCCTGCTCACCAGATGGTTTCTACAGAAGACAACCCTGAGTGGAGGATGCCTAGGGGAAGGCCATGGAACTCATGGCTGAGGCAAGTCGGCCAATCATGCAATAGGATACTTGATATGGTCCAGGCAGATGCCTGGAGTCTCGCTCAGGAGGATCCCCTGGAGTGGAGTCGAAGGGTGAGTGTGGCTACACGCTGTCACAGCATATGCCCCCATTGATTAATTGTTTGATTGATTGTGCACTGGCCATTGTGATCCCCTATAAATCAAATCCGGTGAACTTTCCTCCCAACTCAAAAAAGCAGCTCGCTACATGTGTACTTGCCAGGACCCGTAGGCCAGCCACCACCTGACTGACGCCACCACGCCGAGGAGCCAGGGCCTGTCCAGCCACCAGCCAGATGTTGATGAAGGACTCAAGAACAAGAAGAAAGTGTTAGCTTGTTTGAGGCTGTTTTACAGACCTCCTTTGTAACTTGATAGGCCTCGCTTGCTGAGAACACAGAACACGTACTATCCTAGTATCGTGTTTATATTATGTATGCTCTTCCTCTCGAGGTAATTCCGTTTGTAATATAATCCAGGCCTAGACTATACACACCCAGAGATACAAATAAAATAAAATCATCCAAGCGACATCCTTTCCATTTTTCTTTTAGTGACCCTATCATTGACATTCTCTCTGGAGACTGAGTGTGCGCGACCGATATTACTGAAGACTCCGCGTTCGAGTGTACTTCTATTTATGCTATTATTTGTGTATAATTGTAACTACTGCATTCAAATTGAATCCTATATGATAAATTAATATTTTTCTATTAACCCCTAGCATCTGATATCACGCGATCGCGTGTTATGTTGGTATGGCCAAAAGTCAGATTATCACGCAATCGCGGATATGACTTTCAGAAATTCGGGAAAAATAAGTTTATCCTGCACTTTGCATGATATTTTGGGTGGTAAGTTAGGTAAAATGGATCTCCATGTGGAGCTATCTAGCAACCCTGTACCAGCCCCCACCATTTTGCATTCATGCTGAACCTAGGACCCAGATCACATGTTGGCCAGGAACAACTTCAGTCACTAGGTATGCTCAATGTCTCTGACAGGGCCAAACAAATCAGGCTCACTAATGCCTTCAAAATTTTCTATGACAGAGCTTCAGAGTATCTTAAGAATGATTTTGTTAAAGCAAATGAGAGGAGTGGACATAATACAAGAAACAGGATGTTTAATTTTAAGGTCCCGAGAATCCAAGGACAGGGTAAGCAAACATTCTTCTTCACTGCCATCAAAGACTGGAACGACCTACCCCAGTCAGTCCGTGAAAAGAGATCACTGTATTCCTTAAGACGTAGCCTGAAGGAACACCTGAACCGGACAGCTGCGAGAAGGGAGCACCAAGCTTATGTCTACTACTAAATGCGACATAAGAGATAGACAAACCAAACTGAAATGATTACTGATTACGGATTACTGATATTTACTATAGGATGTAAGGTATCTTAAAATAACCCCCTAGAAATACTTTCTCTAGAGTATCCATTTCTTTATCCTCCCCATTTTCCCCAGCTAACCTAATCCCACAAGGACCCCAATGGAAATACGCCTAACGGCCTTATTGGGCTATCCTTAGTTGGAATTATGCAAGGCTGGTACATGTCATATTTGTAACATACTATGTGGTACCAACTCTGTAAATTGCTAACTGAATAAATATTATTATTATTATTATTATTATTATTATTGTGAGCCCAGCCCCCAGTCTGTGTGGCAGGCTGGGGGCTGGGCAGGCGCTGCAGGCGCTGCAGAATTTTAAACCGTGCCTATACCCTATTTTTACAAGAAATTGTAAGTGTACTGTAGTATATATATATATATATATATATATATATATATATATATATATATTAGTAAAGCCAGGTAATAAATTTTCTTTAATACATACGAGGTTGAAAGAAATGGCAATTTCTGCGTTGGAAATTTTATTATTCAAAGTATCCAGGTCTCTGATGAGTTGCAGCCCCCCGCGCTACCTCCTTCAGCTTCGTCTTCCGCAGGCGCCACACAACTTAGGCCACGCCCCTCGACACACAGCCTATCAGCTTCGACCCCACCAACCAACCACCATCCCGCATCCAGTGCGCATGCGTGAAGCGGTTCCCCCCTTTCTCTTTTCCAGAACCCCCTCCACCTATAGTAGATTTTTGCCCCTTGTTTTTCGCCTCCTCTGATCCTCCACCCTCTATATATACCCTTCCTGTTTACCTTTTATATCATTCCTTCCTTACTTGATAATGGTTGTCCAGTGAAACGCGTCGTATATCCTGTATCATTTACATTTATGTAACCCTGTACCACCATGAATTTTGCTCATCTCCTTCATCTACTTCCTGCCACCCAGCGAAAACTCATCAGAGACATGGAAACTTTGAATAATAAAATTTCCAATGCAGAAATTGCCATTTCTTTCAACCTCGTATGTATTAAAGAAAATATATATATATATATATATATATATATATATTATATATATATATATATATATATATAAAATTTATATATACGTTATATATATATACAGTATATATATATATATATATATATATATATATATAATATATATATATATATATATATATCTAATATTGTTATGCCCTGATTTTATGCAGGTTTAACAAATGATACAGGTGAGTTCTACTCCACTGGGACTTCCAAGTTCAAATTAGTACATATAAAATAAAAGAAAGCAGAGGATAAGTATATTGCAAAATATGGTTTAATAATAGGCCTACAGATTTATTTCTCCTTCGCTATATATGGAAAATAATCTGGAAAAACATGGAACACGAATCACTACCAGTGAATAGTACTTAAGTTTATCACTAACTCCTAGCACAGTCGCGGAGCTAGATGGGGAGCAGGTATTCTGTCCAACTTCACTTGTAATCGAGAAAGCTTAAACATTGGGAGCGTATTGAGAGAGAAGTATTTTAAGGAGCGGGGATGTACGCTTTCACTTTCTTCAGGAATGTCAGTGCGGTTCAAGTTCAAGGTCAACTACCCCTAGTAGGTACGTAGCCGTATCGCATAGAAAACGCAGAGTCGATGGTGGACTCTGAAATATTTTCAAACACTCTTGTAGATTTTGGCAGATTCGCTGACCTCTCAAAAGTAGGTTAAAATGAAATAATTCAAAATCGGATCACTGTTTGATGGCTAATTGTTCTTCTAGATCACGCGTACTGTAGGTTGTTACGATCCAGGTTCTCAAAGACAGAGGGCTCTTCAACATTGGACTAGATAATGGCAAAATGCAACAACGGTAACACTAGATCCAACCCCTGCCTTAAACACTGGAAAACAAAACACCATTACCGCCCTGAGTCGTGCCTGGACAACGAGGTATCCTATGACTCGGTAACTGGTGCACACACACTAGGCTGACGCTCGATGAAACAGACTATTCTCAAACAGTAAAAGATTACTCGATTAGGTTACACAAAGAAAAGATAGTTAACGTGATTAATTAACGTTACGGTAGATACTCAAATAACTGGCACTCCTGTATTAAAGAAAGTGCAATGCTAGTCCTGCAACATCAACTGGAAACTTCTGAAATAAGTCTGATGCTGGGAAGATGTTCGTAAAGAATCTTGAACAATTATAATGCAGAATATGGGTCACAATAAATGCTAGGACATATAGTAATAATAAGCAGGCGAATAATAAAGACTGCGCAAAGGTAGTAATGCTCGACAACTAAAGAAATGCTTCGCGACACAACGCAACAGCCTACTAGGGTTGTGCAACTCAACAACAACCTCGGCTCAAAAGTGCAGTGAATAATAATGTGGCATACATATAATAATGGAGCTTATCTCTAACCAGTGTCTGCTTAGTTAATAAAGTCTAGCTGGGGTATCAAGGCAGGGCAACAATGGGCGAGCATGCGGCTCGTAGCCTAACGTTGTCCGAAGGTGGTATAATGAAGATTACGTTATATGACGGGGATGCTCTCTTGATAAATCTAGGTCTCTAGTACCTAGTTCTATCCTGGCGATCCCTCAGAAGTCAACACAAAGAGGCAGCACTATGTTGTGAGGGATAGGCTATGGCCCTCTCACACCACAGTGCTGTGCTCGCAAAGTAAACCCACCCGAAGACAACCTAGGCTCCCACAGTACCTGTCGATGTCGTGCAGGGCTTAGCTAACACTGCACACATCGGAGACAACGACACAGTAACCTTACCCCTAGTCTAGCTTTAAATAACTAAGCAGAATCACTCAACACCCTGCCAGGGAGACATATACCGGTCTACAACCTTCCCGAGAGAGGACACACACGGAAAAGTCCGTCTCTCCAAACCTCATTAAAGCCTAATACATAGAAATATCTGAGAGCTTCGCGTACAATACGACTGGCTGACGGTGAACGTCTATGCTGAAACCAGAAGGGATGTTGAGTTTAATAAAGATTAGAGAATGAGAAAGGAGAAGTCGAGAGAGAGAAATAGTATGCAAAGTGGCGAGTATGGGGGACAGAATTGCAAAGGATGTAGACGATACGCGTGTCAGGCCAGCTCTGAGCTGGTAAAAAACACGAGGCCGCGATGAGCAGGGACTAGTTGACCACCCGGCCGCCAACGCCATCAGCGCCCGAGCGGGCCGCGTGATAGCTCGCCCCGCTGCCAGGTGTACCCCGTCACCCTCTCTCGCTTGCCTCTCACACAAGCAACATTTATATTATAGCGAATATAAAATATAAGGCGCGGTCACAGACCAAAACAAAGACCATTTCTAGACTGTCTGTGGCAACACGACACTAATAACATAAAGCAGATCATTCTAGGACAACTGTAGCCCATCCCCCCATCCTGGCGAGCGCTAGCGAGCTGCAATGCCCCACGCAACCATTCTGCCAGCGCCGGGAGGCGTCACACCCCCCCCAAGATATGGGACACTCAACCATGAGCCCATATCTGAACAGGCAGAATGTCGCTAGAATCTGCCACTCCTAACCACTCTGCCACTCATGGAATGCAAGCTCAGTCTCCAAAAAAAAATACAACAACATTTTATATATAAACAAAATCTTATCACCCTTCCCAAACATAATACATTAATTCATAACATTGTGCTCCCAGAGCGAGCTTTAAGAAGCACAGCCTACTGAGAGAAAATCATCTGCACTCAGTACTCAGCTACAATATTATCTTAAAATTAATTATTAAAAAGAAAGAGTTTTTATTTAATTTTTTCATATTTTATTTAAATGTTGTTTTTGGCAGCTACTATAGATGTAGCCTAATTTTCGTCGAATCAAAGCCAACAACTCCTGCCCTGCGACCCTACGCTGATGCTACACACGCGAGCCAACAAGCACCAGCGCAAAAATACACCGCGAGCCAAGACAGGAGGCTATACCAACATACTGTGGTAGCCTACCCCGGATCCTCCACCCGCGACAGACACTGACTGAACAGCGAGGGTTCTCCTGCAAACAAAGCCAAAACATTATCAGTGCCCCCAGCATGCCACACATCCAGCTTGTGTTCCGGCAGCACAACAACACCTGACACTGATAAACTGTCCAGTTCATCGCAAGACTGGCACTTCTCTTCGCTCTTTCCGGCAACGGGGCCTGCCAATAACCCTTCACTAGTTCTACCTTCGTGATGAGCGAGGCAGCCCCGAAGCGGTCTATGGTGTCGTCAACTCTGGGTAATGGATAGGCGTCTGTCAGGGATAATGCTTCCACACTCTTGCAATCAACACACACACGGACTCTGCCACCAAACTCAGGTTGCAAAGCCACTGGCAACGACCACTCACGATATCCCTCATCCCTCAGACCCCCTCCCCACACGCTGTCCAGCTCCGCCTTCACCACAGGCTGTCGAGCAGGATTCACACGGCAGGGAACCAACTCGAGCCCTGCACTGTCTCCAGCCTCCGTGTCGGATTCTACCCCGCACATCAGGCCTGGAGAAGCAACAAACATGTGGACGGACTGCGACAGCCTAGCAAACAACTCCTCCTGTCGCTCAGGAACAAGAGGTTGCAACTTATCTCGCAGAACAACATGCCCAGTGCCCTCCCACATCTCCTTCACCATGTGGAGAGGGCCCCTCACTCGATGCCCGAAAACAAGCTCATTCGGACTGAAACAGAGACTCTCTCCAGGTACTTCTCTTGCCGCGAACAAAACATACGGCAGACCAAGGTCCCAATCCTTTCCGTTCTCTGCGCAATAACATCGAAGCATGCTTTTCAGCGCGGCGTGCCACCTCTCCAACACCCCTTGACTCTCCGGGTGATACGCAGAAGAGACGACAGTGCTGATGCCATGCTGAATCATAGTTTGTTTGAACAGATTAGATGTAACACTAGAACCTTGGTCCGATTGCACCTCCTGCGGGTAACCATACCGCGAGCAATACCAGAGCAGGTTCCGGACAACAGTTTTCGCCGTGCCATTTCTCATTGGATATGCATCAGGATAATGAGGGGCCACATCCATGATAGTTACTAGAAATTTATTACCGGCACTAGTAGGGGGTAGGTGTCCGACCATATCAATGATGACCTTACTGAAGGGCGGTCCACTGACAGGAATGGGGTGCAACGGGGCTCTCGGAATTGTTTGGTTAGGTTTTCCAACCCTCTGGCACGTATGACACCTTGCTATCCAGGTTGCCACCTGCCCCTTCAACCCCGGCCACCAAAACAATTTTTCTAAAGCCGCCACCGTTTTTCTCACCCCTAGATGTCCTGCCAGTGGTGTGTCATGCGCCAACCTCAGTAGGCTATCCCTGCACTCCCGTGGCACCACCAACTGGTCCACTACTCCGGACACCTCTTGCCAACTACGTTTAGGGTCTTGAAAACGCCTATAGAGGATGCCTTCTAAATAAAAAAAATCTCCCGGCTGTGCATCGCCGTCCTCGTCGAGCTCTACAGCTCCATTAGCACACGTTTGGAGCTCAGGGTCCTCTAGTTGCAACCGACGTATATCTGAGGGTGCCAAGCGATCTAACTGCTCCCGGAGCAATGCGTGACCTTCCCCGATACTGGGCTGCTCCCTCTGCCTCTCTCGATGTACATAACGTTTCTGTCGTGGAGACTCGTCATGCCCAGCCTCGTCACTCTCAATGACAGGCCCAGGGGCTACTCCAGAATTAAGTAATGGTGCTAATACTGAATCACCCAGGAGAGGCGCCGAGTCAAAACTCTTAAAACCAACTCCAGCTTTAGCCTCCTCCTGTTGATCGTTCCTCCGCTGGTCTGAAGACGGAGGACTAGGCTGTGACACTTTAGCTGCCCGAGCTCGGGTGACAACACACGCCATGGGTTGTGTCTGGCACCGCTCGACCCCCTCTTGCTCTTCCCTACTCACGTCGGCCGGCCTCTCGGCAACGACTAAGGGTAGAACCTCAGAAGCGGGCATTGCAAAGTCGTTGCCGAGAAGAAGGTCGACGCCCTCCACTGGCAGTTTCTCCACAATCCCGACATCCAATTCACGTGCCACACCATCCACCTCCAACTCCAACCGCACCAGCGGGTATGACCGAGTTGCATTAATACCCTGCACCACCACCACCCGAGCCGCGTTTATAGGGTAGCCAGTCAAGTTTTTTATCAGAGTCTGGGAAGCACCTGTATCACGCAAGACCTCTACTCCATGCTTGCGCCCCGCCTACATCACGCAACCCCGCCCTCTATGGTCGCAAAAAACATCCTGAGCAGGGTTCGAGCCTCCCAGGTGCTTCTGCATTGGCTGTGCCTCAGCCTCTGACGAACTGCCCCGGGCAAACTCAGACGACTTCGGAGACACACCAATGTTGCAGGCCAAAGACACAGCTGCTGTAGGTGGTTTGCTAGGACAGACTCTTGCAAAGTGCCCCTTTTCATGACAATGATAACACTCCAACTCCCCTTTGGGCTTCCCTTGGTACTGGGAAGGGCCCTGCCCCTTCTTAAATGGGACGGTGCTAGTCTTGTGGTCAGTCTTGGTATCATGGCTCTTGTACTTGTTTGCATAAGGTATATCACTAACTCGGGGGGGTGGGGCGTCACGCCCCTTGTTACCTGCCTCACTACGCTGGGCAAACCCGCACCCACGAATTATTGATAGCCGGAGGTCAGCCATCTCAGCTGCCTCCTGTAGAGTTTTTGGTTGCTTTTCTTTAAGGTTTAACGTCAGGTCGCCGCCCGTGCATTTGAAAAACTGCTCTAAAAGCACCAACTGTTTAATGTCGTCAAACGTAGTAGCTTTCTCCGACTTCAGCCAATTCCCAAAAGCATCGGACAGCTCCCGGGCATGCTCCAAAAAGGTGCTCTCCCGACCCTTGGTAACACCCCGGAACTTCAACCTGTACGTCTCTGGTTGTAGTTCGTATGCTCTCAGGACAGCCTCCTTGAGTTTCTCATAGATAATACACGACTCTATAGGCAACGCATCGTAGGCTTTAAGACCCTTGCCTATTAATCTAGAGGATACAAGTGCTGCCCATTTATTCTCTGGCCACTGGTGTTCCTGGCACTTCTTCTCAAAGCGTGCGAAAAATTCTGTTACACCACTCTCATCAAACACCGGAACCAGTTTCAATAAGTGCGAGAGAGACTGCTCGTGAACACGGTTCCCAGCCCCAAGTCGCTGTCCCGTTGCTTCTACTCGCGACTTCCCTACGTCCATGTCGGCACAGTACCTAGTCGACTCTAAATCCGCTTGGATTTTTGCTAGCTCTATGTGCTGAGACTGCTGACTGATAGTTTTTCTCTCTTCTATCTTGGCTAATTCTATTTGCTGCTGGAGCTCACCTTCCCTGATAGCCTTTCTCTCTTCGATCTTAGCTAATTCGAGCTGAAGCAATAATTCTGGAGATAACCCTTGAGGAGGTGAAGGTGCTACAATGTTTGAAATTACCGGTGGTCCCCCCAGGGGCAACCCACCCTGCCAGTCACAACCCAACTGCGGAAGCGTACCCGGGGTCGGCAAACTACTGGGATGGCTGGGAGTCGAGTGTAGGGGAAGCATGGCCGAAGGGCTCTGAGCACTCAACCCCTCTCGCTCACCAGTCACCCTGCCCAGTACACACGTTATCAAGTTCTCCTTGGTCATGCTGCTGGTAACCGCATGACCGATAGCTGTGGCCAGGCATTGAAGACCGTACCGATCCATACCCTCCAACCGCTCGGCAGTAACAGGCCATTGCAAAAATATCCTAGCATCCTCCTCCCAGTTCACCCGATTAACCCTTTCATCATGCTGCTGTTCCTCAGTTTCGACATTACGTACTGTGTCTCCATTCTCCTCTGACCCGGTATAAGACATGATGCTCACAAAAATTTCTCACCACAATATTCAGAAAAGAAGTACCCCAAACTCTTATGTAGCACTATTCACTTGCCAAAAATGTCTGAAGACTCTCAAGTGCTATACTACTTTGCCCAAAAAAAATTAACGTGCCCACTATATTCCTCAATAAAACAAATGACCACAACAATCCTGCAATTATCTCTTAGTTCACAAGATCCTGGCAAGGTCGCCATTTGTTACGATCCAGGTTTTCAAAGACACAGGGCTCTTCAACATTGGACTAGATAATGGCAAAATGCAACAACGGTAACACTAGATCCAACCCCTGCCTTAAACACTGGAAAACAAAACACCATTACCGCCCTGAGTCGTGCCTGGACAACGAGGTATCCTATGACTCGGTAACTGGTGCACACACACTAGGCTGACGCTCGATGAAACAGCCTATTCTCAAACAGTAAAGGATTACTCGATTAGGTTACACAAAGAAAAGATAGTTAACGTGATTAATTAACGTTACGGTAGATACTCAAATAACTGGCACTCCTGTATTAAAGAAAGTGCAATGCTAGTCCTGCAACATCAACTGGAAACTTCTGAAATAAGTCTGATGCTGGGAAGATGTTCGTAAAGAATCTTGAACAATTATAATGCAGAATACGGGTCACAATAAATGCTAGGACATATAGTAATAATAGGCAGGCGAATAATAAAGACTGCGCAAAGGTAGTAATGCTCGACAACTAAAGAAATGCTTCGCGACACAACGCAACAGCCTACTAGGGTTGTGCAACTCAACAACAACCTCGGCTCAAAAGTGCAGTGAATAATAATGTGGCATACATATAATAATGGAGCTTATCTCTAACCAGTGTCTGCTTAGTTAATAAAGTCTAGCTGGGGTATTAAGGCAGGGCAACAATGGGCGAGCATGCGGCTCGTAGCCTAACGTTGTCCGAAGGTGGTATAATGAAGATTACGTTATATGACGGGGATGCTCTCTTGATAAATCTAGGTCTCTAGTACCTAGTTCTATCCTGGCGATCCCTCAGAAGTCAACACAAAGAGGCAGCACTATGTTGTGAGGGATAGGCTATGGCCCTCTCACACCACAGTGCTGTGCTCGCAAAGTAAACCCACCCGAAGACAACCTAGGCTCCCACAGTACCTGTCGATGTCGTGCAGGGCTTAGCTAACTCTGCACACATCGGAGACAACGACACAGTAACCTTACCCCTAGTCTAGCTTTAAATAACTAAGCAGAATCACTCAACACCCTGCCAGGGAGACATATACCGGTCTACAACCTTCCCGAGAGAGGACACACACGGAAAAGTCCGTCTCTCCAAACCTCATTAAAGCCTACTACATTGAAATATCTGAGAGCTTCGCGTACAATACGACTGGCCGACGGTGAACGTCTATGCTGAAACCAGAAGGGATGTTGAGTTTAATAAAGATTAGAGAATGAGAAAGGAGAAGTCGAGAGAGAGAAATAGTATGCAAAGTGGCGAGTATGGGGGACAGAATTGCAAAGGATGTAGACGATACGCGTGTCAGGCCAGCTCTGAGCTGGTAAAAAACACGAGGCCGCGATGAGCAGGGACTAGTTGACCACCCGGCCGCCAACGCCGTCAGCGCCCGAGCGGGCCGCGTGATAGCTCGCCCCGCTGCCAGGTGTACCCCGTCACCCTCTCTCGCTTGCCTCTCACACAAGCAACATTTATATTATAGCGAATATAAAATACAAGGCGCGGTCACAGACCAAAACAAAGACCATTTCTAGACTGTCTGTGGCAACACGACACTAATAACATAAAGCAGATAATTCTAGGACAACTGTAGCCCATCCCCCCATCCTGGCGAGCGCTAGCGAGCTGCAATGCCCCACGCAACCATTCTGCCAGCGCCGGGAGGCGTCACAAGGTACATATAACTTGTAGCTTCGTATAACCCGTTTATTAACACTTGTAGAGGATTTCAACTGGTTAAGGCACTTTTGGAAAACTCTGTTTATTTCTGGAGAAAACTTGGGTTTTTAGTCAGAGTCGCTGAACCCTTCAAAATCAGCTTAAGTGTCGCTAATTTGGATTTTCACTTTTATAAGGTTAGATGTTCTTGATATTTGCTACGCTATTCGGGAAACTAATTCTTTTCGCTCTACTCCGATTATTGGGACTTAGAAGCATTTATTCACTTTTAGGGTACAATTGAGGGACTCTATTTATTTCTCGCTCACTCGGCACTTTTCTCGTCGTGGTAACTTCTCTGGTGATTTCTCCTGGTAGCACTTAAGGAGGTGGTTGGTTCTCGTCTTCTGCTTCCCCGTGGGCCGTCTAGGTGGGCCGGCTGTGTGGAGTAGTTAGCCTACAGAAGGATTGATTGGGCTTGAGATCTTAAGTATGGCTCCATAACATAGAGTAACCGTCTGGCGAATTACTGTTGGGCACCATACCGAACTAACGCGAGTATTTTGGCGTGGTAACTTCTCTGGTGATTTCTCCTGGTAGCACTTAAGGAGGTGGTTGGTTCTCGTCTTCTGCTTCCCCGTAGGCCGTCTAGGTGGGCCGGCTGTGTGGAGTAGTTACAGATAGGTTGATTGGGCTTGAGATCTTAAGTATGGCTCCGTAACATATAGTAACCGTCTGGCGAATTACTGGTGGGCACCATACCGAACTAACGCGAGTATTTCAGAGGTAGGAGAAACTACTCGACTGTTCTGATCAGTGTATCAACCGTTGATGAAGTCCTGTTAAGGTACTCTCGGGCTAGGATCTTAAATATCGAGTCTTATGTGGTCGATATCGGACGAATGCAGTAAGTTTAGTTCAAGTGTTCTTACTGTCTGTCCTGATCTTTATGAGAGGTTCGAAGGACCCGTGGCGGTGTTTAAACCTTTAAGTTACACAGTCGTGTCGGATGCCACAGACTCTTTGCACCAAGGACTTGTATCTGCAGTGCCCGTGAGGGTATCTCACCAAGCC
Organism: Paralithodes platypus; assembly: GCA_032716605.1. NCBI lineage: Eukaryota > Metazoa > Arthropoda > Malacostraca > Decapoda > Lithodidae > Paralithodes > Paralithodes platypus. Next base: position 49,412,985 of record CM064548.1, read on the forward strand.
CTGTCTCTACCACAGCAGTCTCAGAGGCTCGAGACTACCTGTGCAGAGTGGTAGTGTCCACTTCCAATAGTAAAGAATAGAGAGGTCGGCAGGCCAGAGTCTCTCAACTCTTCACTAGAGAAAATGTAACCTCACTATGGAGCCAATGTCACGTCGGCATGCCGAACGACGACAAAGTTACTCGACAAGGACACTCGTACAAGTGTTCACTTGGACTCAGTAGAAACAGAGAGGTCAGCAGGCCGGAGTCTCTCTACTTTTACTAAGAAAAGTGAAGCCTTACAATAGAGACTATGTTCACGCTGGCATGCCAGACATCAACAGAGTTCCTCTATCAGGACACTTGTTCCTTCCCACTCTAGAGAATATTGAGGACGGCAGGCCGTACACCTCAACTTCTTTTAGAGATGGTGCTGGTGTGGGCTTTCCTTAGTGAGATTGACAAGCAGGAGCGGCAGGCCGGTATCCTCCTTCCCAACCTAAGAATCAAGAAGAGAGAGCGGCAGGTCGGTAACTCTCTTCCTAACCCTTTAGGAAAGTTGTTCCTATCTCAGTAGCTGTGTGTCTCACTGGCATGCCAGATGAGGACAGAGTTACTGGGAAAGGCCACAGTTCTCGGTAACTTGTAGTCAAAGAAGAAAGTTTCCGGCAGGCCGTACGCTTTCCCACTAGACTAACTAGGAACCGCCTAAGTAGGGTCTCTACGTTAGCTGGGCAGGCCTCTGGCTAACGAGATCCCTAGTATAGGGTTTGGATGTCCCTGTCTCATTAGCTGTGTATCTCACTGGCATGCCAGATGAGGACAGAGTTCCTGGGACAGACCACAGTTATCGGTAACTTGTAGTCTAAGAAGAAAGTTTCCGGCAGGCCGTATGCTTTCTCACTAGACTAGCTAGGAACCGCCTAAGTAGAGTCTCTATGTTAGCTGGGCAGGCCTCTGGCTAACAAAGATCCTAGTATAGGGTTTTACTCACAGACAGTATGTTTGATCTTTCGGCAGGCCATCAGTCTAACTGAATGGAGGGTAATCTTAAGACTTCATAAGGTGGCATGCCAGAACTTTTGATGCCTCAAAATTGCTTGACTTTCCTCAGAAATCCTGAACTGGTATTGCGGATTACTGAGTGCACTCCCCCGGTACTTCTAGGATGGTAAGGGCATGAGGAGGTGTCCTAGTTGGGGTCCTTGAACCCTTCTTGTTCTGCTGGTCAAGGTCTCCTTTAATATAAGGACATTACTCGGTGATGGTGTGATGAGTAAGGTCAATTATAGCTCCTAGAGTAGGTTACTTTATCAAAGGTTAATTATAAATTCATAGGGGGTCTATATAACCTCAATAGAACTCTGGAAAACAATAATAGTGAGTGAAGTGAATGAATTCTGAAATTCGGGCTCTCGGGGAGGATTAGTGGTGTCGGGTGCATTGAAGGTGTGTCGTGCGCACCGGACAAGTGAGGGCTATGATGCGCGTGAGACAGCGTTTATCCTTCTCTCTCCTTCTCGTCGTGGTGGCTGGTAGATTTTACTACGGATCTTGGTTGGTAGTAATTTTGGGTATAAGAATATATAAATCTCCCTTGGCATTGTATGTCTAAAGGAGTGTGTACGTATCTAACTTTCCTGGTTCGTGTTGGTAGGCCTGGGTGTACACACGGGTATTTAAATGTATGGAGCGCCCTCTCTCGGGGCGCGGGAGCGGAAGGTCTCCCGCGTTGTTTGTACGTGGAGACAATTAAGTACAAGGTATTCTTATTTAGAAAGAAGCATGTGTGGGTTGTATAACTAGCAGAACTAGTTGAAGAGTGTCAACAAAAAAAGGCATGTGTATATATGTGTGGGAAAACAGTGTCCCAAGATCTATTGAGGTATAGGTTCACATCTTATTGCATAACATTGGGTTTCATACATTCATATAATTGTTTCATCTGGCAGTGCTTTCTTCGGTAGCGAAGATACGTGTTTTTCTTAACTTCTACTTCTCTATTCTCCCCGAGTTATATGGTGAGTTGGGGAGAAAAGGAAAACACAAGAATATATGGATCATTGGTTGTAGTTTGTATATTTGGCATATATATATATGATAATGCACAAGGGTCAGGATGAACATTGATAATACATATAAAACAAGAAGGTACATATTGTGAACGGGAGAGGAGTACAGGTAGCTCAGAAGGGCTGACTGAATAGTATTCTCCTCTTCATGGGGGTATTGTGCGTGATCGTCCTGCCTGGTGTACTGGGGCATTGGCTGACCGGCGAGACCTTTCGCTCTCCGTCCGGCGTGACTTGGCACAGCGCCGCGACTCGTCTGTTAGGGGTTGCTGTCCTCGCCTTATTCTGTGGTTCTGGTGATGTTTCTTGTTGTCGTTTTCGCGGTATTTTACTTATGTACGGTATATATATATATATATATATATATTTCATATACATTTTATATATATTATGAAATTTTATTTTGAGATATATTTTTGTTTTCCTATAGTTTTTACATTTTTGTTTTTACTTTGATTTTCGATTTCGTTTTTAGTTTTGTTTAATTTTTAATTTTAATTTTTATTTATATATGTATTTATGTATTTATGAATGAGGTTCGTTCGTGGCCACCCCTTCAGGGATCACGGCATCAGCCAATAGATAGATAGAATGGGGACAAAAGAATCTAGTTTCCTTTAATGCACAGAAAACCAAGTATATTCAATTTTCTAACCGACAGAACCTCACTGACTCCCATATATTTTTTAATGAAGTAAATATTCCCACTTCCCCTAGTATTGACATTCTCGGTGTAACATTAACTACTAACTTGAGCTGGACACATTATGTTAGAAGCATTGCTAAGAATGCCTCTAAAAAACTGGGACTCCTGTACAGAGTTCGAGAATTCTTCACTGACGAGCAGTTGGCCGTAATATATAAAAGTCATGTGCGTTCTCAGATGGATTACTGTTCACCTCCGTGGAGTGGAAGTGGAGTGGTTGCATTGAGGCAGTTGGACAAAATTCAAAATAAAGCTATTAGATTAATCAATAACCCTGCAATCACACAGGACCTTCCTACATTATCCATACGAAGAAACGTTGCATCCCTTGCATTATTCTACAGATATTTTCACAGCAATTGTTCCGAGGAACTTGCTTCAATTGTGCCGCCTCTCCACATCTTTCCCTGTAGAACTAGGGCAGCTGAGAGCGCCCATGAATTTACACTTTTTCCTCCACAATGCAGAACTTCTGCTTATCAAAATTCATTTATCCCTAGAACTACTACTCTTTGGAATTCACTTCCCTCGAGTTGCTTTCCACAAACTTACAATCTACAAAAGTTTAAATCCATTTGTTATAAACATTTTATGAATGGAGGATGCCTTTAGGCACATGGACCTTTTTGTTTTATCTGTGTTTTTCCTTCCTCCGTTCATTGTCTCTTTAAAAAAAAAAAAAAAAAGAAGATAGATTGATTGATTGATTTAATACTGTTTTTGTGTTTTTGTTTATTTATTTATTTATGTTTTAGCCTATATGTATTTATTTTATTTATAAATTTATTTGTTTTTGTTTCGTTTTTCTTCATTTATATATTTGTATTTTTGTTTTTATTTTTGTTTTGTTTTTATTTTATTTTATTTTATTTTGTTTATTTTTGTTTTATTTATTTATTTATATATTTATTTATTTATTTATTCATTCATTCACCTTCTTCAGTCATTCATTAATTTACCTTCTTCATTCACCTTCTTCATTCATTCATTTACCTTCTTCATTAATTTTCTTCATTCACCTTCATTCACCCACCTTCATTCATTACTCTAACTTCATCATTAAAGTGGATATAGGCCTCCTGGGGAAACCACTATAATATAATAATACGTCTCGTGCAGTACCTCCTTGGGTGATGTGGAAAACTGCATTAGGCACCAAATTATTTAGTAATTTTAGTATTCCGTGACAAAACACACAAGTGCATAATATACTATCAAGAACTAAGTGGAACAAAAACTATAAAAAATGCGATACTAGGCTAATGGCAGTGAAGTGACATTTCTGCAAAAAATTTATTCAGTTTAGCAAAGTCATGTGCAATATAAAACATGAAATTGACCACATTCACGACTAACAGGTGTTCTATGAAAATTATACAAATATTGACAATGAAATTTGTATTAAGGTGTTGTATATTGTGGCAAATATATACAACTGTATAAACATTCTCATTTATTTACACATCAATAACAATGCATGGAAACAATTGCGCATAGCTCGCAAACCAATTATTCTGTAGTATTGTGGTTTTCACCGTTTGAAAGAGCATAATTTTCCAATTCCGGTGATATATACCGTTATAAACTAATCCGAGAAAATACCGCAACGTGGAGAACTGCTCGGAGCCCAGCTTTTGGCCGTGGAGCGGCGACGGATGAAAAGTAAATATTCGTACTTTTGCCCATTTATTTAAAATATTCCTAGAGCAAAAGTATTTGTTGTAGGAAGTTCTGTTTTTTTGTATTCTCTTCCTCATTATCTTGGCTATTTATAGATTAAATTGAAAACTATAGACCTCGTAACCATGAAATATATCGAACATTTTATAAAACGTATCATGCAAAATACTACTTTTTTTTTTGGTATTGGGTCACTGCTTAAAAACTATTGAAGATAGACAATTTCTTATTTTAGATTTGGAATGAGTAGAAAAAAATACTTTTATTTGAGCATATCAAAGGAAATGGTCATCTCTCAAATTTCCGAGATAGGACGGTGTACGCACAGTTACTCGGAAATAAGTTTATTCCGGATTCGTTTAAACTCATATTTCAATTTATTTAGATTTATTTATTTTATTATGTAGCATAATTATAGTCTTTCCTCTTTCCCTTCACATACGATACATTACAATAAACAGCATTCTGGTGGCTGGGAATAGAGCAATACGGTAGGCTTTGAAAACGCTCCTGAGCCAAATTCGCCACCCAGAGACCATGCAGGATGTCCGCCATAACTTACTGTAACTTAATCTGTCTCAAGGGGTTAAGAAGATTTCACCATTTATATATGTTGTGATTTCAAACCATTTAAACGTATTAGCTAATATACGACTCAAACCCATATTCTTTTTTCATGTTAATAGATTAGTGTTTAAATGTTATGATCTATCTATCTATCTATCTATTGCCTGACGCCGTGATCCCCGAAGGGGTGGCGATAATTATGTTATGATAATTATAGGGAATAGGCTCGCAGCCTTACTATACATAATTTAATAGGGACAATGTAGGTCTATGGAATCCTTATAATGTACTCATGTATAATCCACTGTGGGAGAATAATTTTGATCACATTTATACAACCCGATATTAATAGAAATAACGCCCATTCTAATCAATCTCAGAGCTCTTTCGGACATCCTCACTGTTTACAAATGCCTTCTTTCTGCAGTATAATCGATATTTACCCCCTGCTGGCAACATAGATGACGATTTCAATAATTCATGGGGGTGTGAGGGGGGCAAAGCCCCCCTCAACCCATCGTGTATCCCACATTGGAATTATAACTATGACCATGAAAACTCATTTCTCAAAATCTGGAGGAAAAAACATGAAAAATAAGGGTGCGAGCCTATTCCCCATAATTACCAATGTTAATCAGTGCTGTACTTATCCTGTTGCATGCCTATTGTGCATAGCTTCATTCTTTGCCCAGTTAAGAGGAGCCCATTATCAGTGTCTCACAGTAAACATCCTGGTATTTCAGTTCTAATTCTGTCAGGTGGCTTTATGTCCAGTGAGTGTTTGTCTGTTTTAGATATGTGTTGATTATACTTCAAGACTGAATTTTACCGAGCTTTTCAGTTACAAAAATATTAATTTTAAGAACCCTATATATTTTTGTAATCCCTATTTTCAATGCAGTATTAAACCTAAGTTATTATTTTTCATGTACTAAATCTCAAATATACTTATTTATTGTTTCATATTCCAACTCTCCCTCAATACAAAGGCTTTGTAAAGCCTGTGTATTCGATTGTTCAACCCGTGTCACGCACGGGTTCAAATATTTCACTAGTCAGGAATATTCATATATTAACAATAAAAGGACAGTAGCTGGCCTCCATCGAATTTGGTGAAAAGCCCACCATAGGTCGCGGGAGATGGAGCCCAAGCATATCCGTGGTCTGCCCGGTGTGGGAGGCGATGGTACGAGTGACTGTGGTGACTCTGGTGATGATGTTGGCTTTGTGAACTCCACTGTAGTGCTGTAGAAAATGGTGCCGGGCTAAGGTTCTTGTCCAGCAGACCTCCAGTATTTAGTTAGCTATAAGAAAATTACATGTAGTGGATATACAGAAATATATGAAGTATGTCAATAGCATCAAGCAAGCAGCAACAGGAAAGTAGGGATAAAAGGAACTGCCTCGTTTGGGTCAGTAGGCCTGTTGCAGATTTTTGTTTCTGTATATTCTTATAGTTGATATCAAGGCAATCATCTTCCGCAAATGCTGCAGATGGCTGCACAGTTATCTTTGGGCCGTTTGTAGTGCAGGATTAATAGCTCATTACGTGAGTAGTGTTGCTATGAGTACAGTTTTGATGGCTCACTAATGCGTAGTGTTGCTGGCAATGCAGCTTCATTCGCTAACCAAGTGTGTAGCATATCTGCAACTACTTCTTGAAGAATTGACTAAGTTTGAAGTCTTCAAAGGCTCTAATTGCCTTGTGTCCTTGAAATAATAATAATACTGTTGTACTTAAATTGCTAAGTTCAAGCACACTAATAAGGTGGGGGAATAATTAGACAGTTGTTGGAGTTTTGTATATTTATTTAACAGCCCAAGTCTTAAGCTAACACGGGTCCAGTAACCCACTTCCTGTTCGGGCCGAAATGAGTTCAATACACGAATTGAATAGTACATTGGAACTCGAGAGCTCCCGTTACCATCTACTTGGATTCCCGCTATTCAGGTAATGACTCACTTCGACTTCGATCCATTGCAGGTTACCAGACTCAACTAATAATATATTTTACAACGCCCTCGGATGTCTAACTAAGAGACCAGGGCTTCTCTGACCAAAGACTCTTATTCGTAAATCTAAATCACAAATGCTATTTCCTAAATAATATAACCTTTACCGAGCCCCTGGATGTCTATCTATAAGACTGGGGCGTTATGAACATAATTCCTCCTAATACAATACAACACCTGGATACAACACTGGCCCGTAGACCACTTAATTCCCACAAATGAAATAATCTTTATCTCACCACCCCTTTTACAGCATCGAACGCGTAGTCCGTGTGACGCCTGCAGCTTAGCAGAACGCCACGTGGGCTCAGCCGCTCGCTTGGCCACTCGCTAACACTCGCCAGGGCAATGCATTTGGCTACAGTCTATCTACAATGTTGTACTTTCTTTCTTGTGAATCGTCATGTCACAGGCAGTATAGAAGTGGTCTTTGTTTTCGCCTGTGACAAGGGATTATATTTTATATCATCAGTTATAAGTTTAATGCATAAGACTGAATGATACAGCTAGAGAGTGTGAGTGAGTTAGTGCAGGAGGGAGAGGGTAGTCGCGTAGAGTTATCTTGCCTCTCGGTTACGTCATGCCGCGGCCGGGCCCTCTGAGTGGCTGGACGCCCTGTCACCCTCCCGCCGCGTCAGGAAGTAGTCCCCCCCCCGCACTCCCTGCCTCCCTTGTCTCTTCCTTGCTCAGAACTTGCCTGACCAGCATACCCTTAACATCTCCCTTGCTACCTGTCTCCGACTTCTACCTATAGAGCACTTTCTTTCTCTCTCAACTTCTTACCTCTCATTCTTCCTATCTATTTAACCCTCTCCGACATATGACACAATTTTGAGCCTATTAGGGATACTTTAAAGCCTTTGTTACCATCAGGGGTATTTAGAAACCTTTAGTTTAGTTACTTCAACCTCTGCAGTTGTCTTTGAGTTAGCTGTGGATAGAAAACTAATTTTGGAGAGGTAATTATAAAAGTGAGAGAACTCTATTTCTTATTGCTAATCTGGCAGCCTCTGCGTCATATGTGCGTGAAAGGGTTAATATCATAACTCCCCTTTGGTTCTCTACGATTTCATATATCGTCCATTGTATTACATGCTGAAGCTCTCAGATAATATATGTTTAGTTAGGCATTTTGGAGGGTTTACCATTTTGTCTGTAGAGGTTCGACACACTCACGGTGTCTCCCTGCCTGGTTTTTGGTTGTCTGCTGGGTTATTTAATGCTAGACTGGGATGAGGCTATTGTTGTTGTGATTTCCGATGTGTACCAGAGTTTGTTGAACTTGTACAATCGCAACGGATACGTGGGAAGTCTAGGTGGTCTTTCTGACTGTGTACCTTGTGAGTTTAGCATTGTGTTGCGAGTGAGGGCTTTTGCCTCTGCCACCCAACACTGTGCTAACTCGGTTTGCTTTGATTTTAACCTCTGAAGTGCGCATGGGGGGTATGAGACACCTCTGCCTGTGCGCATGTATTTGAGCTGTTTCCATCACTAAAATATTTATTTTACCATAAATAGCATTAATACTTCTCCATATGCGCCTATTATAGGTTGATTATAAAGGTATTAACCTGTTACAGCAATAAAACAAGTGGAAACAGCGTTTGGATGGTCAAAATCAGCGATACAGGCCGGGAGTTACATAATGTATGGCTGAGGCAATCTCCTTTCCCGCCACTTTTCCCCAAGTCTGGAGAGACACTGTCGATCGATACTCTCTCTCTCTCTCTTGCACTCGCTTGCTAACAGTGATGACAATGCCCTGCTTGCAACTCGCTAATGTTAGCACGAAAATATACCACAGAATAAGGGAATAACAGGGAAAATAGGTGATAACTGAAGGAGGGGAGGAAAGTGGGGAAGGAGGGGAGGTAGACGAGTGATATTTTGCATGGCCCAGGGGCAAAAAAAAAAAAAAAAAAAAAAAAAAAAAAAAAAAATCGGTGTTTTAAATTGATTTTTTTTTTCCCTGACTCTTAAGAGTCTTCCCGCAGTCCGCCGGGGGAACTCTTAAGAGTCTTCCTGCAGTTCCCGGGTTAAGAGGGTCGCCAGGAGAGAACCAGATACTAGCGATCTGGATCTCTCAAGAGAGCACCCCGTCATTTAACGTAATTTAGCCGCACAGTCTTAGGGACCTCACTAGGCTACGACCCGCTTGCTCAGCCATTGTTTCCTAGCCTCCGACATCCCAGCTAGACTTTATTCGCCTAGTAGACACCCGATTAGGATTATAAGCTCTATGATATATATATGTATGCATTGTTATTCACGTTGATTATAAGTCTTGGTTGTTGTTGAGTTGCACAACCCGAGCAGGCTTTTGCGTTGCCTGAGGAAGTACTTCTTTTTGTTGTTGGAGACAATACTATTGCGCATTTATTATTATTCCCGTGCCAGTAAACACTGTATGTCCATACACTTGTCATATCCTGTTCCTGCTTTATATAACAGTTCAAAGTCCGATTCGATCATCTTAAGTAGCATCAGACTTTCTTCAGAAGATTCCTGTTCGATGCTTTAGGACTTTCATCCACTTCCTTTAATATAGGAGTGACAGTTTGTTATTGTTTAGAGTAACGTTAAATATACCTTCTTCTAGTTTGCATTAAATCATTGCAGTGATTTAATTAAGCTTTCTATCTTTTTCCTTGTATACTTTAGTAACGTAATTGTATGTTGTTGTGACCAGGCTGTATCAGAGATCATCAGCCTGTAGTAGTAGTGCACTTATACCGAGTTATAAGATACCCCGCTATCGCAGATTTAACTCTGGAAGGTATAGGTGTTTTTGTGCGCCGGCATTATAAGTTCGAGGGTTGGATCTAGTGTTACCGTTGTGGCTGTGTGCCTTTCTAGTCCAGTGATTAAGAGCCCTTGTTTTATACGAGCCCCGGTCGTAACATCCGTTACACCTGAACATAAATTCTCTTAATACAACGCAATGTCTTAACCCTAATACAATACAACACCTGAATACAACACTGGCCCGTAGACCACTTATTTCCCCACAAATGGTATAATCTTTATTTCACCACCCTTTTACAGCATCGAACGCGTAGTCCGTTACACCTGAACATAAATTCTCGTAATACAACACAATATCTTAACCCTAATACAATACAGACCCGTAGGTCATCTAAGTCTCCACGTAGGACACAATCTTTATCCTTTACAATATTGAGCTCTTGATCCGTTGCACTTTTTCCCGGATACGTACATAATATCTTAACACAATAGATACGTCCTTACTTTAACACTAATTCAAAGATTCTACTTTAGGCTTATTCTCTATCGACGCTCAACCGACGGACTAACCATTAATAAGATAATTAATTCAATTTCCTCCACAACATAAGATATAGTATAATTCTTGGACTAGTGTCCTTCACATTCGGACTGGTGTCCTTCCTATATATATATATCTATATCCCTAAGCTGAAACTCATCTATCTGCAACTATTTATTATTCCCACTAAGCCCTATAGTTGCTTTCAAATCTCAATCCCTCTTACTTTAATTAAATCTCTTCCTTTAAGATCCTATCTATTTGGTAGCTAATGGCATGGAGCCTTCTCTATCAATGACCACTAATACTCTATGAACACATCATCCTTTTATTTTGTTTCGTATGTCTAGTCTATTTCTCTTTAGTCTGTTCTAATAAGAACACATTAATTATTTAGGGGTAACCACTGGGTCAGTTAACATGATCTCTCTCTCTTTCTCTTTATCTCCTGGAAACGGTCACTCTCAGCTACTACCTGTCGCCCCTCTTGAATTTTCTGGCTACAGGTGTGTAAACCAGCTATGTGGCGCCAGGCAGAGGGATACTGGTGGTGTAATCTCCACGTAGGTGAGAGTGAGGCCAGGCCCGAGGGAGTATTCACGGGAACTGTTGAGGTGGGCTGGAAGGCTGTAGTAGGGTAAACCAAGTTTCCTAAGGTGCCCTGGGAAGAGAGAGAGGCTAGGCTGTGGCAAGCTGCCCCAGTGGTGCCGGGTGCCTGAATGACTTTGCAACACGCTCCCCCCCCTCCCTTTATAGTCCTGCCCCCCCACTCTCCCGCGCTGTGATTGGCTGCCGCTGGGCACGCCCGAGCGGCATATTTACTTTTGTCTCTTCTTCTTCTCTCTCTCCATAGTATGTCCCAGGAAGTCGTTTGCAATTATCTTTTAGTGGCTTACGGGAGTATAGGGCTGGCACTAAGTTATTTAAAAGATTGCAATCCGAAGGAACAGCCTGTGAAAGAAGCGAGTTTTTAGGCGAGGCCGTACGGGCGTATTTCAGCTCCGACAAGGGAGCCTTTTGATTGGCTAATCGAGGAGGTGTGCAGACGGTGGAAGTCATGCCTGGAATGTCCACGTTATCTGGCCAAAAGGCTCGGCCAAAAGGAGCACCCTGATTGGCCGGCCGTCTTTCTACTTTAAATACTAATAATAATAGGTTTATTTAATGTAATTTATACAATTGCAACCATAGCGTTGAAAATATACAGTAAGCAAAACATACATACAAAGCGTCAATACACATAAAATACATATAAAATACATATATTATGAAAATTTACCAGTATAGTGAACATATAATGGTAAAATATATTTGTCATTCAAATCATTGACTTCCTACTTCAACAAACAATTGTTTATATACCTGTTAATCTATGGAATGGCACTGTTTTTATATCTCTTAGAGTTACATTTTTCTTCAACTAGAATGTTTCTTGCTCGTAATTTGTGTGTGTAGGTGTTGGTGTTGTCTGGTGGAAGAATATTTTTGTGCTGTATATCGTGGAACAACTTAAGACTGTCTTCTTCCACACTTCTTTCTACGTCTCTCTTGACTCCAAATTAAATTACTCCAAACCAGACTCGTAATTTGCATAACTAGGTCCTCATGAAATTATACAGAATCTGTTTGTATTCTCTCAATAGAATTGACTTCTGTGTGTGTGAGTGACGAACACCAAACTGTCGATGCATATTCAAGTAAAGGTCTAATGTAAGAACAATAATAATTCTTTAAATCATACAAATTAGCCTTAAAAATTTCAGTTTACTAACTGCAAAAAGTTACTTGCTTGCACACGAGACACTGTACTTGGTGTTCGCCTTCCACTGAAGGTTACTCGAAACAATAACACCCAACAGCTGATTTCATTAACAAGTGGAACAGATTCATTACCTAAACTAACAGCATTTACATTTGTCTTAATTTTCTGAAAGTCCACTAACATTAATTTTGTCTTACTTCCATTTATTTTCATGTTGTTCTCGTTAGACCAATGATCGATCTTATCAGCTTGCTCCTGACATTTTGGTATATATGCACTATTATATGCACAAGGAAAAGTATTGTCATGAACAAATTTACACTGATCATTCTCATCTAATCTGGCACAATATTTATGATTATTAAAAATTAGAGGTCCCAATACGGTACCCTGCAGAACACCACATGTGATGGTATGCTCTTCAGAGGTAGCACTACCATAACATATAACCTGTAAGGAAAGAAGACATCCAAGGAAATAATTCAGGTCTCATGCCATTATGAAGTAACTGTCTCATTACTATCTCATCGTTCATTGCTGCTCGGCAATACGTCAGTCCCAAGCCAACCCTCACCTTATAATTCTGGCCGCCCACTACCATTCTGGCCACAATTATCATCCACACAACCGAAGAGAGTCTACCCAACCAACAAACCATCTGGACGTTTCCCTTCACGCCCCGCACCAAATTATAGAAACCATGATCATCCCTTAGTCGTCATCAACCCTTCCGATTTCAGGGCATGCAACTCCACCTGCCCCATTCATGACATCCGAGATAGTGCTAAGAATCGGAACGTTACACCTTGTGTCTCTGCAGCCGAGAAAGAATCGCAACAACTGGAAGAAGAAGATGCAGAAGAAATATATGTGACCGAAGAAATCGTCCAAATTGTAGAGGAAGAAGAAGAAATCCTGGAGGACTCAGAAGAAAATCCCCAGGGTTTTTAAAGACTCCCCCGCCCGTTATGGCTTCGGCGGGGGAGTCTACAATTGACAGACCACCCCCCATTTACCATCTTGCCAAAAAACAAGGCATTCCCATAGGATTATTAATAGACACCAGCGCAGCTCGCTCATGTCTGTTTAACTCTTTTTATGACAAGCACAAGAACAATTAGGCAAATTGCAAGCTGCCACTACTAATTTAATCAGTGCCGGAGATACCCCACTTCAAATCAGAGGAGAAGCAAAACCTCTACACATCACCACCCCTCAACCCAACGCCAACTGTTATCACCCATTCGTCGTTTTTTATTCAGATTGTCAACAGTACGACGGATATATGGGTTTGGACTTGCTCCAGCGCATACAAGCACAGCTGGACTGCGGCAGAAGACTACTCGCATTCCAAAAAAAAAAAAAAAAATCAGAACTCAGTCAGAAGAACCCCACAAGAATCACCCTCTACCATCATCAAGAGTAATCGGACCACCTCAACTAGAAAAAATGAAGAAAAATCGTGAAACCTCTTCTCCAAATCACAGTGCCTCAACCCCCCCCCCCCCACCCCCCCCCCAAAAAAAATCCTCAGACCATGCCGCACCACCAAAACCAGCGACTACAACGCCCCAGAAACAACCTATCCAACTCCCCGCTCGCCCCTGCTTGCACATTTCATTAACTTCAACACCGTCTCACGACCCTTCTACACATCTTCCCAATAAAAAACATACCTCATTCATTTCCAAAAACCTCTCCTAACCACATCATCATCATCAGCCCCACTATCACAAATAAAACAATCTCAATTCCTCCCCAACACTAACAATGGGTGCCTATCCACCCTCTTCCCCAGAATAACATGATTTTGACCCCTAAGAAAACCACCACCTGCATGGAACGTTGCAGAATACAACCCGCTCTACTATCCTCCCATCATAATGCCATTTTAATTGCCAATATCTCTGAAGAAGTACTAACCCTTCCAAAAGGCCTCATCATCGGAGACCTAGAAACATTTGACGATGCAAACCCTGTTTCAGATAAAATTTCCAAACAATGCATATTACCCCCCCTTCCCATCACCTTAACTTCTCTACAGAAACATCAGATGAAACAACTTCTACAAGAATTCGGGGACCTATTCGCACAAACCCCCATCGAAATCGGAAAGACTCACCTAGAAGAACATCTGATACACACTACCGGACCACCCATACGTCAAACGTCCCGCAGAAAGAACCCCCTGCAACGGCAAGAAGAAGAACGACAAGTGCAGGAAATGCTAGATGCAGGGATAGCAACCCCTTCCGTCAGTCCCTGGTCTTCTCCCGTAGTCTTGGTGAAGAAGAAGGACGGGTCCACACGGTTTTGCGTCATCTACCGACGCCTAAATGACGTAACCGCAAAAGATGCTACTCCATTGCCCCGCATTGACGACTCGCTAGACTCCCTATGCGGCTCCAAATAGTTCACCATCCTCGACCTACAAGCCTGATACTGGCAAGCTCCCATCATGCCCGAACACCAACAGAAGACAGCTTTTTCCCAGCGGAGGACATTTGTATGAGTTTAATGGGTTACCTTTCGGGTTATGCAATGGTCCCGCCACCTTTTCCCACCTCATGGAATCCGTATTAAGGGAAACCTGCCTCGCATATTTTGATGATGTAATTGTGTACCCAAAATCCTGGATCGAACATCTTCAACGACTCAGGCAGGTACTCGAACGCATCAGACAGGCAGGTTTGAAACTCAAACCCTCAAAATGCGATATTGCACAGAAAACGGTGGATTTCCTAGGCCATGTCATATCGGAGAAAGGTATCTCTCCCGACCCTCGTAAATTGTCAGCCATAGCAGCTCAAACCCCCCCCCACCACCGTCAAAGGCGTGAGATTTTTTCTCGGCCTCGCCACATATTACCGACGTTTTGTTAAAAAATTGCATCCATAGCCAAACGCCTCCACCAACTCACACATAAAGACACCGAATTCGTATGGACAGCAGAAAGAGATGCAGCTTTTAACACTCTAAAAGACAAACTTGTGAACGCCCCTACCGTGGCTTTTCCCGACTACCGGCAACCCTTCAGGTTGTACACTGACGTCTCCCTGTATGCCATAGGGGCAATTTTAGCTCAAGTATAAGACGGAAGAGAGCACATCATAGCTTGCGCTAGCTCCACCCTCAACAACGCCCAGCAAAACTACGCCGCTACTAAAAGAGAGTGCCTTGTAGTCATCTGGGCCTTGAACCATTTCCGTTCTTTTTGACTTGGTACCAAGGTTGACATCATCACAGATCATCAATCCCTACAATGGCTACGATGCTCAGAAACAAACTCAGCTTTGTTAGTAAGATGGCGAGAGATGCTCGAAGAGTATAACTTCGAGATACACTACCGGCCAGGCAAACTACACACAAACGCCGACGCCCTCTCCCGCCTACCTGTACCCGATGTCCTCACTTCCACCCTAGCCGCTCTGACCAGTTCGACCCCTGTAACTCAACAACCACAGACAACCAGTCCAACCACCGAACCAACTTTGTTGCAAGCTTGGAAAATTAAAATAAAACCCAAATGGATTCCCAAGGAAGTCTTTTACCACCTCCACCAGGTCGGAGACCAATTATACACTGAATCCGGACACATCGCCGTCGACCCCGCACCGCTCAAGATATCATGATCATCATCCATGAAGGAAATGGAATACACCTGGGACAGTCAAAAATGCAAAAGACGTTCCAACAAATGTATTGGACCACCAATCCATCGATCATCGCAAAACGTGTCACTGAAGTCTGCAAACCCTGTATCCTGGGTAAAGATAGGAGTAAAACCCCCGGACCAACTGGAAAAATCTCAGCTAACAAACCATGGCAGATTTTATCCCTGGACATAATGGACATTTTCCCACAAGCAATGGAAAAAGTTTTATCGTCACATTAGTAGACGTATACTCGAAATACCTCATCGCTTGTCATATAAAAGACCACAATGCCCTGACCGTCGCAGAAATCCTAGCCACAGAAATGTTTCCAAATTTCGGATTACCCATCACCTTGCTCTCAGACAACGACCCAGAATTCTACGGACACGTATGGAAAGCTTTCGCCCAAAAGTGTGGAATAAAGATAGCTCATTCCTCACCATACTGGCCTCAAGGGAACTCTATCTGCAAACGCAGCCACCACGCCATCAATAATCAACTTAGAACACGTTTAATTGCACTCAACACCTCCGACTGGCCATCACAAGTCAAAATGATCCAGTGGCGAATAAATTCTTGCTCCCAAGAAGACAGCATTACCCCCCACGAACGGCTATATGGCGTTGCCCCTCTCCTGCTACCGTTTCATCACCTTGCCCAAACACACAACTCAGAAGTGACCATTGACCCATTACAGCACCTAAAAAACACCCTCCTCACAGCACAATTATGTAAAGACATTCAACCGACACTGCCCCACCCAACAATCCGTATGCCATAGGTGACACTGTCATGGTGGCTAAATTACCTGTAATCAATAAACTAGGTCCCCGCTATGCAGGACCCTAGAAGGTATTAAAAGTCCCCAATCCATACCAAGTAATCATCGAATACCACGGAGAAACTAGAACTTACCGAAATCGATTTGTCAGGATATATCGTCCTTTACCAATCGAAAAGGACAACCAACAACAACCTCCTACTATGCCTAGCCAGCCACCTGACACCCCACCAACTCCTGCTAAAAAAACCACCATCATTACTACCAACACATCCCCGGTGGTACCCACCCCCACCACCAAACAAACATCACAACCCCTCATCACACCACACCCACCCTCTATGTCACCCCACTCAATCCCCTCCACCCATAAAAACACAACCACAACAACAAAACACAAACGCACCACTAAACCACATCTACGCACGCACTACAAACTCCGCCCCTGCCCTCAGCCACGTCCTACACATCATCTCATAAAGAAGAAAAAAAAAACACACCAGAAATTCCCCCCACAAAACCCACAACAAGTCACATTAACCAACCCCGGCCACATCCTTACCACCGTCACCAAAACGAATACGCGCCCAACCTTTACCTCCTTCCCTGCCTCACCCAAATCCACCACATCCTCATCTCCCCCCCCCCCCACTCCACCAACCGAAACCCTACCACAACCCCTACCCCTCCAACCCCATCACTTACCTCCACCTCAATCCACCAGCTGTCACCCCCATCAATTATCCCAACCCCATACCTCACCTAATTCTTCATATTCACCCCTACCATCCTCATCTAACTATCAGCAACCCACACCCTCAACCCCATCTAGCCATCAACCTCCCCAAATAACCAACCCTACCATCACACCTCGCCTCGCCGCCCCCCCCCCCATCTCTCCCCATACCCATCCACCGTCCCTTCAAACCCCACAAGCCTCCCTCAAAAGTCATCCATTTCTCAACAAATCACTTTACACCCTAACCTCACCACTCAACCTACCACACCTAACCCTCGCCCACAAACCCTGTCCACCACCACGCCATCAGCATCCTCTGAAACCAGCCCAGAACCGCCTCCCAGACCAAGTTTTACCACTAGATCAGGCCGCCTGACCCAACCCCCAGTTCGATTTTCTCCAATTCTGATTCATAAACCTCACATCACCCATTCTCCTCCCACAACACACAAAACAAAACACACAACTACTCCAAAAACACTCAGAATATCATCGGCAACAAACACAAATTCAGCCTTCCCACATACACAGTTTGACAGCATCATAATCCCTAGTAGCCTACTTTCGCGTCCGCAAGAGTCATTAAAACCCCTCAGGTCATTGACCGGGTCATCACTTGCCCTCGCACCACCACCAGAGCAACACCTACCTCCTCTAACCACCGCCGGATACGCCTTTCACTCGCCATCATGACAACATCCACGCCCTACATCAGCAAAGTGAAGTGGTCCACTGATCAAGAACGATTTTTCAAAATCTGGTACCAAGATGAAGCCAAGACAGCCGCAATCATAGAAGGCAAACCCTCATTCCTCACCGTCATCACTAACGCTCAACGTGCTCCGGATCAACGTTCTCTAGACTGGTGGGAATACCTCAACGCCATTCCGATGTTCACGCGCCACGGAAATACCTTCTGTTTCTGGCTCGAGTCACAGGGCTGTGACTATAATTCCCAAGGGGGAAGTAAAATAACACAAATAACGAAGACCCCCACAATCAAGAAAGGAAAACCCCCAAGGAACACGGAGTGAAACAAGTAGGAAAGTGCCCCAAGAACAAGGAGGAAGGAGAAACTGAACTAAAACCAACAACGAAGGAAACAGGAAGAACAAGAAAAGAAGTAACCAAGATGTACCATGTTCCAGCTCCCCACATCATCAACCAGAGTAACGAGAAGAGGAAGAACAGAGCAAAATCACCCACGAAGAAGATAAAAGTAGCAGCATAAGAATTAGTAATAATAAAACCACAGGGAAATAATAATCCAGCAAAAGAGACAAAATGGCCACCCCGATCATCAGAGAAAACGTGTCCCAGAAGAAGACAAAGGAGAAACTGAAATAAAATCAACAACACCGAAGACGGAAGAAATAAAGAATAAACTAAACACGATGCCACGTATCCCAAAATTACACAACATCGCCAATAAGAAGAACGAGAATCAGAATATGCAAACCAGGACCGAAGATAAGGACATCCGAGCATCAACAGCAACAAAAGACACACGCATGGCCAAACCACGTGTACGAGATCACCACCAGAATTCCACGAGTAATACCCTCACCAATATAACAACTAATATTACTTCTACGCACTCTACGAACAACAGACGAGACGCCAGAAATGCCACAATTACACCAGAACTTCCAACAACACCAGGCAAGAACATTCCCCTAATATCAACATCACAAGAAACACACAAGAGGAAAACAATATTTAGCCAGAAGCAGAAGGGCCAGCATCACCATCAGAAGACAAGTTACTTACGCCCTACTTCCACCCAAAGGCCTACCAAATCCAATCTTGAAACCTGGTAAAACCCTGGTATAACAATTTGTCTCTCGTTGTAAGGTGATATTTTGTATATAGACTCCCCGTGAGGCTATCTATAATAATTACTTACCCTAAAGCCCCACACACCTACCAACCGTACACATAAACTCAACCCCCAGTGACACCTATCTTTTCCGCGTCCTCCATGATTAAGTGATACGTGTTTGATAAACTGTTATATATTCAGCTCATGCTAACACCGTTCTATAAGTGCCAAGACTCCTAAGTGCGCTTTTTATGATTGATACTTATCAGTGATAAACTCTAATACTTGAGAGATCATCAGTGCATTACTTGTGTATTTTTGTGTATATTTATTATTGGTTTAAGAGCCAAGAGTCTTGACTATTTTTGCATTTTATCTCAGTTACGGGTTATATATTTACATGTCCATGTTTTATGTATTGTGATTATGTCGTTCTACAGTATGTGTGAACAATTAGCCAACTAAGCCATATCATATTTGTAAACTATTGAATATAATAACTATAAATGTCCTTCTGTGTTGTCCTTATGCTTCTTCATGTTTGTGTGTGTTTATGTGTAAATTCATTTCCTGCCCAGTTGAGATTGAGTCCACGAAATAGCCAGTCAAACCCAGTAAAAAATCCTGGTATAACAAAATTAATACTAAACAAAGGAATTGACAGAGATACTTGAACAATTCTCTTAACTAGGCTAGGTTTCTCTAAAGCTGAATAAAATGGTTTATACCAGGAAAAAAGGAAAAAACACATGATCCTCTACTTATCCCATTTTTAACGTCCTTACTTCACAGGAAATATTTATATCATTATTAATAGTTTTTGTTAGTTTTTACTGTAGGCTAATGCCTCCCGAGAATCTACAGTATGACCATACATTAGGACAGAAAGAAGATTGATAAAAACAATTAATAAATAGGCAAAGATGCAAGAAGAAGTGTAGGACAAAATTACAATAATAATATAATAATAATAATAATAATAATATTTTTTTATTCCAGACACAGAAGATAGGCCTAAATACAGTACGACCTAATTGTCCATATCACATACACTTCTTGTGAGAGCACAGATAATATACACACAAATATATTAACAAAGAAACGGTAAAATAAAATATACAGTATTTACAGAATGGCATAATAAAGCACCTATCACATTTTGTCACAATATAACACAGATAGGCTAATTAAGGCTATTGCTCAATGTTGGTTAAACACTGATATTTAATGATACTGAGATAGAAGATCAAGGTGGAGGGAAGAGGATGATAGGGGCGAGGGAAGGTGGGGTTAGGAACAAGAGGTATCTATGACGTAACAAGGTCAGCTGAGGCGCGTATGTGTCATCACTGCACCTGCTGGGAGGGAGGGAGAGACGGGGGAAGGGAGGGAGGGAGTGGAGGAAGGAGGGTGACCATGCAGGACAATGGGATGGAGGGAAGGAGAGATGAAGTGATGAAAAAACGTATGGGGGAAATGAGCTAGTAAAGGAAGGACGGTGAGAATAGGGAGGGGGAGGATAGGAGGGATATTTTTAGGAGGGAGGGAGACAAACCACGGCCGTCTCTATTTAGTAACTGAGGGATTAAGACGGTCGTGATAGGGAAGAGGTGGGGGGATTACTCTGTCTACGGCACTGCGGCGGCGGGGGTATGCTCGGCTGATTCATAAACTGCCACGTGCCTTTTGCTATGCCTTTCTGTTAAATATAAAGTTACTAATAAGAATTCTTCAATCTCTAATTGTCTAATTGTCTAATTGTGCGAATACAACTACGGACATACATTTTTTTTGTGACAGCAATTCTATGTGCAATAATTGCTATATCATATTTAGCACATTATGAATAGCAGATTATATATTTAGCACATTATGAATAGCAGATTATATATTTAGCACATTATGAATAGCAGATTATATATTTAGCACATTATGAATAGCAGATTATATATTTAGCACATTATGAATAGCAGATTATATATTTAGCACATTATGAATAGCAGATTATATATTTAGCACATTATGAATAGCAGATTATATATTTAGCACATTATGAATAGCAGATTATATATTTAGCACATTATGAATAGCAGATTATATATTTAGCACATTATGAATAGCAGATTATATATTTAGCACATTATGAATAGCAGATTATATATTTATTCAATAACAATTTGACCATTGTGACGTAATGAAAAATACATGAAACTCACAAACTTTCCTGAGTAACTATATATAATATTATATTTGCATAGGTAAACTATCTGTGACCCGTACAGTAGGCCTACACATGTGTAGTACATTTACGCTCTAAAGTCCTACCCCAGCTCTATATAACTTCCAGTTGGGGTATCTCTACTAAAAAGAAGTAATAAGTCAAGTTTTCTTTAACTTTGTTAAGGATTAATCATTATTCCTTGTATCAACATTTTAATATACTATTGGCGTTGTGAAATTGTTGGACACGACTTTTGAGCGTGACTGTACCTTTCATATTTATCTTTAGTGTTATCTTGGCATTTTTTCTCTCTTCCATAACTTTCCTATTGTTATACCACGATTATTACTGGGTTTGAATGACACTGTAAGTGGATTCACTCTCAACTGGGCAAGAAATGAAACAAATATTAGGTACAATCTATCTATCTATCTATCTATTGCCAGACGCCTTACTCCCCTTAATGGGGGTGGCCATACACAAAATGCCCCCAAGCAAACCTATCCCCTGTAAGAGGGACAACCCATGCCAGTTTACTGAAGGACTTACAGGATTGACCACTCAATTTAGGGTCTGACTCCGAGGCCTTTTATGTATTTGTTAGCACTATTGTTCTACAGTGGTGTGTGGCTAAACCATCCACTAACCTGCTTCACCCTAAGATAGCAGTACTGATTTGTATAAGGTTTACTCCCCTAGACAGGTTGCCGACCAAGGCTGACGAGTCCCATCCACCCGGATTTTTATAAGGTTATCTCCCCTAGATGGGTTGCCGACCAAGGCTAACGAGTCTCATCCACCCGAAATTAGGTACAATCAACTCGTTTAATCCGCCAAGTCTCAGAATATTATTTAGTGTCATACCAGGTTTTTACTGGGGTTGTATTGACTTTATAGGTAGGTTCTTACTCGACTGGAGAAGATGAGAACACACAAGAACACAAGCACTAAGGTAATAGAGGATAATGTAACACAGAGTACAAACATAGATTATTCTTATTCACACAAAATCATATGGGTAGAGGTGCAATGTTACATAAGACAGGGATAGGTTCTAAATAGCAGCACGATCGAGGATCCTCTAGGCGTCTCAAGGGGAAGATATAGGCAGGTTCTGATGATCTCTGAAGACATTGCTGCCTGGTATTCCATACGACGTCCTGGTCCGTAGGGGTGGTCCTGTCGTGTGACGGTGACAGAAGGTAGGGGAAGACTTCCTTGTAGATCCTCTGAAGACTGTAAAGTCTTACATGAAAACGAGCCGTTACACTTACCAGTGTCTTGTGCTCTCGTATCATGGGATTAAAGTAAGAAGCCGTTTCACCAGTGTCTTACGCTCTCTCTTACAATTCAGACCTAGACTTCTAATGGTGACAGAAGGTAGGGGAAGACTTCCTTGTAGGTCTTCTGAAGACTGTAGAGGTGAGGGTCTTGCATGAAAACGAGCCGTTACACCAGTGTCTTACGCTCTCGTATCATGGGATTTAAGTAAGGAGCCATTTCATCAGTGTCATACGCTCTCTCTTACAATTCAGACCTAGACTTCTAACACTGACAGAAGGTAGGGGAAGACTTCCTTGTAGATCTTCTGAGGACTGTAGAGGTGAGGGTCTTGCATGAAAATCAGCCGTTTAACCAGTGTCTTACGCTCTCCCTTACAATCCAGACCTAGACTTCTATGGGAGTCTCAGGGGGAACTTATATGATGGAATCTTGGGATGGTTACGAGTACGAGCCGTTACACCAGTGTCTTACGCTCTCGTATCGTATCGTAAGGACTAAGTAGGGAGTTGTTAAACCAGTGTCTTACACCCTCCACTATGAGTCCTGACTGAGAAGGAAGCAGTTACACCAGTGTCTTATGCTCTTCCAACCAGCCTTCCTATGTTTGTGGGTTTACTAAAACTAGAGCGCTTGTCAGTACTGCATACTCTAATTATAGCAAATCCCGTACCAAGGCAATGTAAAGATGTTGGGTGGTCACCAGTGTGGTCCAACAAGAGTACGAGCAAATCCAAGGTACCTTTGAGAAATGCGTCGAATAGTTCCAACAGTGTCTTACTCCCTCAAGGCAATTTTTCAGTGATAATCCCAAGTCTTCCAGATATCTATTCAGCCAGTGCGATCTAGAGTATCTTTTCAACTGTACTGCTTATGGATTTGGTTGGAGATGTCTTACCAATTCCGTCGTTCTTTCCGGCTGCTCATCTCGGTTCTATAAGGGCGGTTGTGTGCGGAGGAGGGTGTGTGTCGACGGCGGTAGCCCCTCTCGGAATTCGCGCCACGACGGTGGTGAGTCTCCGGGCAAGATGGGTGCGTGGTGGTTTGAGGTTTATGGAACGTTTTCCTTCCTGGACATTGTTGTGGGGCTTCTCTAGTTTTGCTGATGGTGTTGGAGGTTAACCTCCTGGTTATATCCTTTCCTGGTGTCGGGGGAAGTGGCGAGGTGATGGTGGCGACCTGGGCCTGACGTGGTGAGGAGGCTCTTATGTCCTCTTGTCTTGGCAGTGTGGTAACAGGAGTTGTTTTTGTTCTGGTGCTTCCATCTCCTCTTTCGCTTTTATTCCCCACTTCACTCTCCTCTCCAGGGTAGTAGCCACGACCTCGTGGCTAGATTGCGAAGCACAAGACGGTCTCCTGGCGGGTAAATGTGTGGTGCCCTTTAAGATATGCCCACCAAGCTTGGGAGCGGGCATCTGCAGGTCGTTAGCGCAAATGGTGAGATAAGAGGTGCTGTGAGAGTACTCCAGGCAGATTTCGAGGTCGTCCTGAAATCTTATGTTGAACAGGAAGCCGGATTCCTCTCCTCATTTTAGTTTCATTATGAAGGGAAGTCCAGGGATGTTGCCAGAGCTGGAGGCAGGTAGTGGAACCTTGATGGGAGACGTCATGTTGCGGAAGTGTGGTAGGGCGCCTCGAGGAGGTGTTGTGCTGGTGGTGGTTGAACAGGGAGTGATATTTTTTGCTTTGACAGGTCCTGTTTTATGGTTGGGTGAGGACGCAAAGGTAGCGTTTGACCTCACTCGTGAGTTGATCTGATCTGGTTGGGGAATGGAAAATTGTGTTAGTTGCACTCGCTATTCTAAGTGCTGGGGCTCGTAGGAGTGCAGGAGATGATTTACAAGTATGAACAAGTAGAGGAGAAGGTGGAGAGCTTGAAGATGGTGTAGAAGTTGGGGAAAAAAGAGTGGGTTTTTTTGAAAGACGGCCTGATCTTGTGCGAACAGGTGAGGGGTGAAAAGAGGAGGCAGGTAGCAAGGCGGGGCGGGGGAGGGTAGGGTAGAAGGGGGGGTTGCAGGGGTAGGTCTAGGGTTGGGAGTGCGGGTGGGGAGGTTAGAGAGAGAGAAGATGAGAGGGTAATGGGATCGGAAACGGAAGACTTTTGCAGGTTAAGAGACATTCTGGATGGATAGGGGCGGAATGGAAGAGCGAGGCAATGGAATAGCAAAGGGCGGGGAAGAAGGGGGGGAAGAGGTAAATGATGCGGACGAAGCAGGTGCAGGGACAACAGGAATTGATCTGCGGGTGGGAGAAGGGGTAGAAGGTAAAGATGGTGAGGTGTGAGGAGGTGAGCGAGGAGGTACTGATAAAGTGGGTGGCGAGGATGATGAGGTAGATGAGGGGTGAGGTGGGGTCTGCGGTTAGAGAGGGGTTGAGAGCGTTTTGATCTAGGGGGTGGGGTGTGTGAAGGGCGTCGGCTAAGGGCTCGACGGGTGAGTTGGGAGCGAGGGCGAATAGAATATTTATGTCGAGTGGGAGCTGAAGAACGCGAAATACGTTGAGGTAGAGAGTGAGTAGAAGGGCGTTGATGAGGTTGAATGGAAGGAGGTTGAGGTGAAGAGGTTGAAACTGAGGGTGATAGAGGTGGCTGAGATGATGAGGGAGAAGGTGGGGAAATATGAAACTCACGGTGAGGGTGTTGACGAGGTAGATCGAGCAAGGGCGTGGTGTTTGTGGGGGGCTTCTCAGTGGATGTGACCTTATCCCCGTCCATGATCAGAGGATGGTGAATCCTCACGTAACGATTCCGGTAAACCAGGGATTCGCCTTGATAATTCACGATAATCTGATACAGATTGGGGACCTTGGTGATTTTGTAAGATCCGACGTACTTGGGGCCCAGCTTGTTGGATATGGGTAGGTTGGCCACCATCACTTGGTCACTCACGGCGTAAGGGCTCTGAGGAGGTGTGGCGTCCTGAGCTACGTCCTGGCAAACTTGGGCAGTATGTAGGATGTTCTTTAGGTGTTGTAGAGGGTCGGTGAAGATGGTGGAGGAAGTTGGTATTCTTGCCAATTTCCTGAATGCCCGTTGCAAAGACCGAAGGGGAGTACGTTAAATTCGTACAGGTTTCCCCCACTGGTCGAGAACGCAGTGTTCTTTCTGGATGGGCACCTGCCAGTATCCAGCCTGCAGGTCCAGGGTGGTGAACCATCTGTAGCCATGCAAGGAGTCGAGGGAGTCGTCTATCCTGGGTAAGGGCGTGGCATCCTTTATCGTGGCGTCGTTAAGGCGATGATAGTCTACGCAGAATCGTGTCGACCCGTCCTTTTTCTTGACCAACACGACGGGGGATGACCATGGGCTGACTGAAGGTGTGGCTATTCCCGAGACCAGCATTTCTTGCACCTGGCGTTCCTCTTCTTGCCTTTGCAAATCAAAATCTACCCAAGAAATGTGTTCTCCAAGTCTGCCTCGAGCAAGACTTGTGGCTAAGCATTGATCATAGCCAGAGTAGTGTTGGTGTTGGTTGGTCACCTGTGATGGTCTTTCTTCTAGTGGCGGCATACTGGTTAGGTCAAATCCGGGCTAGAACAGCCCGAAAATTCATGCCCGGCATGGTGTCACTGGAGTTAACTGCGCTGTCATCTGAGGCTGCTGGGTTAGGCCGCCTGCGTGCCAGTAGGGCATGCAGTGGTTGACCTAGGCTGGTGTTTGTGTCATTCTTGCCTAGCCTCTGTGATAGCCACCACTCTAGCTGTTGTGTATTGGCTTCTTTGCTACGGCATCTAAATTTTGAACGCCCGAGTCGAGAGTGGCAGGGGGAGCTACCCAGAACATTTCGAGAGCAGCAGAAGAACTCCCCAGCCCTGCAGGAGAGCTGCGTTAAGATGGAGGCACCACCTGGAGAGAATGAGCAGCACGACGCCCCTAGCAGACACCGATGAGAACGTTGAGGAAATAGACTACAGGCCAGCACCTTCCCCTGACTCCGCTTCCCTCTTTTTGCTTCAGCCTTCGTCAGCAGAACCTCGGGTGCTGCCCCGGCATACCAAGCCTTCCCTCAGTTTTTCCATTTAATGTCCTTATAACTAAATTAGGCGTCATCATGGCATCTATCTTGCTACCACCCAATAAATCCCTATATAATAGCTGGGTTGAATATTGCACGGTACTCACCCTATGACTTCCCTATTTTGTATGATTGACTCGCCGCCCCAGAAAGCCTGTCGAAGGAGTGTAGGACTACAAAAACACAGGAGCCGCATCTTCTAACCATGTGATATACACTTTTTGTTTATTTCTTTTTTCTTATGTGAGTGAGGGAGACAAAAGGTAGAACTGCCTGTGACAAGTGACTCCCCCAGAGCTGAAAGAGTGACAGGGCCAAAATCAAGGGACGTTCGAGCCAAAATACCTGGAAACACAGAGTTTGAAGCAATTTAAGTCATAGGAAGAAGGAAAGAATGATATCTGGGAGAGAGTTCCAGAGCTCAGCTGTTGAAAAGAAGAAAGACTGAGAAAAATGTTTCACTCTTGGCTTGGAGAGTTGCACAGAGTAGTGGTGGGATTGTGTTGCAAGACGGATACCACGTACCCTACGTAGAGGAGGTGGTATACACTGGGAGAGCTCTGAGGAACACTGATTATTGTAGTAGCGATAGAATAGCGAGAGAGATGCAAAATTGTGGCAAAGAGAGAGAGATTGCAGAGAGTTGTTGAGTGGACGGGAGTTAATGATACGAAAGGCCTTCCTTTCTACTTTGTCTAGGAGTGCGGTGTGAGAGGATCTACCCCACACATGTGAACAATACTCAATACAAGGACACACTGTGCCCCTGTACAGAGCAAGAAGCTGTGCAGGGGTAAACAAAAACCTTGAGGCGATTGAGCACACCCAGATTCTGGGAGGCTGCCTTAGCAAGACTGGTAATATGGTCCTTCCAAGTGAGAGCAGAAGAAAAAGAGACACCAAGAATATTGAGAGAAGATGAAGGATTGATTTTTGTTTTGTTGAAAGATAAGAAATAGTCCTCTGGGAGTTCTGGATGGGAAGATTGATGGAGAAATTGTGTTTTGGAAGCATTAAAGGCAACAAGATTTTCTCTGCGCCAATTGGAAAGAGTAGTTAGATCAGAAGATAAGTGTTGTATGGCTTCATTACATTTGTTTTTGAGGGATTGCTGGCTGGGGCGTTCTGGAAAACTAATTGAGTAGTGTAAGGTAGAGTCGTCTGTGTATGAATGGATGGGACTGGAGGTACAGTTGAGAAGATCATTTATGAAAATTAGAAAGAGAATGGGAGATAGGACAGAACCCTGAGGAACACCGGAGTTGATAGGATGAGGAAGTGAGCAATGGCCATCCACAACCGCAGCTATGGAATGGTTAGAAAGGAAATTAGAGACAAAGGCACAGATGGAGGGATAGAAACCGAAGGAGGGTAGTTTAGAAATGAAAGATTTGTGCCAGACTCTATCGAAGGCCTTCGATATGTCTAGCGCAATAGAAAAGGTCTCACCGAAGTCCCGAAAGGAGGACCAGTAGAGCGACCCTAAAGGAAGCCATACAAGACATGAGAGCAATTGGACGATAGTTGGAGGGTTGAGAGCGGTGACCCTTTTTTGGGACAGGTTGCATAAGAGCAAACTTCCAGCAAGAAGGGAAGACATTAGAGGAGAGACAGAGACAGAGGAGTTTGCCAAGGCAGGGAGTCTGCACGGAAGCACAGTTTTTGAGTACAACAGGAGAAACACCGTCCGGACCGTACACCTTCTTAGTATTAAGCCCAGAGAGGGTAGAAAGTACATCTTTTGAAGAGATTAGGATATTAGGCATGAGTAAGTGAGAGGGGGGTGGAGAGGGAGGAATAGCACCGCAATCATCCAAGGTGGAGTTTCTAGCGAAAGTTTGAGCAAAGAGTTCAGCATTGTCAGAGGAAGAAAAATTGTTGGAGAGGTTTTTGGCTAGATGCCAGAAAGCTTGGGAAGAGCTAGAGTTGGATAGTTCAGTGCATTTATTATTGATGAAAGAGTGCTTGGCAAGTCGAAGAATAGATTTGGCTTGATTCCGGACAGAAACATAGGAAAAATGAGATTCTTAATTTTCAAGGCGTTGGTACCGTTTGAATGCATCTTCCTTGTTGCGATAGCAGTAGAACAAGCGTGAGTAAACCAAGATTTGTTTGCATTAGTCTTAGAGAAAGAAAATGGAATGCATGCTTTTATGCCCGAGAGGATTATCTCGGTAATGCGTTCAGCACTCTCCGAGGGTCCCCGGCCACGGAAGCAAAAGTCATTCCATGGGAAATCAAAGAAGTACTGCCGAAGAGCCTCCCAGTTGGCAGCGCCAAAGTGCCACAAGCGCCGCCGGTTGGGAGGATCGGGTGGCCGTATTGGAGAGATAGGACAGGTGACAGAGATAAGTTTATGGTCGGAGGAGCCCAAAGGAGAGAAAAGATTGACAGTATAAGAAGGGTTAGAAGTTAGAAACAAGTCAAGAATGTTGGGCTGATCTCCGAAGCAATCCGGGATACGGGTTGGTTGCTGAACTAACTGTTCTAGGTAATTTAGGATAGAAAAGACGTAGGCTTGTTCACCAGGTTGGTCAGAAGTATAAGAGGAGAGCCATTGGCGGTGGTGAATGTTGAAATCTCCTAAGATGGAGATTTCTATAAAGGGAGAGATGGATAGAATGCTTTCCACTTTAGAAGTTAGGTAGTCAAAGAATTTTGGACAGTCAGTAGAATTAGGGGAGAGATAAACAGTGCAGAAATATTTAGTTTAAGAATGACAAGAAAGCTTAAGCCAGAGAATTGAGAATTCAGAAGAGTCAAAGTTGGGAACACGAGAGAAAGCAAGATTGTTGCGCACATAAACACAACATCCACCTTTGGCTTGAAACTGAGGATAGAGATAGCAGGAGGATACAGAGAAGGATTTGCTGTCAGTAGTCCCATACACCTGAGTTTTGATGAGAAAGAGAAGGTCAGGGATGGCCGAGGAAAGGTTGTGTTCTACAGAGTGGAAGTTAGAGGAGAGGCCACGAATGTTGTAGAAGTTAATAGTAAGAGTAGAAGATATTGGTCCAGGACATTTTGGGGAGTGTGGAGTGAGGAGAAGAGGGAGGGGAGTGAAAGGTACAGCATGGTGGACAGAAGAGGTAGGAATAGCTGTGGAAGAAAAGAAGAAAGCATATAGAGAGTGGTTGGGTAGTAGAGGGGATGAAGATTTCGAGAGACAGAAACGAGCGAGGTACGTGGAGAGTAAGAGGGTGGTGAAGAGAGTAGTGAAGGAAAGTAAGAGAAGAGTAGATGAGGAATTTGGAAGGAATCTGAGTGTAAAATGGAGGGAAAGTAAGAAACTGTTCTGGAAAGAAGTCAAGAAAGTTAGGGAAGGTAGCAAGGGAAACAGTAAGGGTGTGAAAGATAAGAATGGGAGAATGCTAGCCGAGAAGCCGAGAGTCGAAAGATGGAGGGAGTACTTCAATGAGTTGCTAAATGTAAGGAATGAAGAGCCAGCAAACATAGCTGGATATGGTATGGGAGGGAGAAGAAGAGAAGTAGTGGAGGAGGAGGTGGGGATCAGGAGGTCAGAAGTGTGGGAAGCCATGAAAAGAGTGAAGTTGGGGAAAGCATCAGGAACAGATGTAGTGTGTGGGGAAATGTTGAGGTATGGTGGTGAGGTAGTGATCGAATGGGTATAGAAAATGTGCAAACTAGCATGGGAGAAGGGGAGTACACCCGATGACAGGAAAACTGGCATAATAGTCCCCCTATATAAGGGCAAAGGGGAAAGAGGAGTGTGTGGTAACCACCGAGGAATATGTCTTCTAAGCGTAGTAGGGAAGGTATACAGTAGGGTAGTGATTGAGAGAGTGAGAGTGAGAACGGAGAAATGGATAGGCGACGAGCAGGGAGGTTTTAGGAAGGGAAGAGGATGTGTAGATCAGATTTTTACCCTGAATTGTGTTGTGGAGAAATATCTGGAGAAGCAACAAAAGGTGTATGTTGCCTTTATGGACTTGGAGAAGGCCTATGACAGAGTGGATAGAGAAGGTTTGTGGAAAGTACTTAGAATATACGGAGTAGATGGCAAGTTGCTGAAAGCAGTGAAGAGCATGTATGAGGGTGCAAAGGCGGCAGTATGTGTGGAGAGTGAGCAGAGCGAGTTCTTTGACCTGAATGTTGGGTTGAAACAGGGGTCTGTGATGTCCCTGTGGTTGTTTACTGTATATATGGATGGAGTAATGAAAGAAATACTATCAAGAGCAGTGGATGTTGGTGTATCGCTGAAAAGGGAGGGAGTTGAGTGGAAGCTACCTATACTGCTGTTTGTGGATGATACAGTTCTGATGAGTGATAATGAATGGGAGTTGCAGGGTCTGGTAAATGAGTTTGGAACAGTGTGCGAAAAACGGAATTTGAAGGTAAATGCGGGGAAGAGCAAGGTTATGGTCTTCGAAAGGGGTGAAGTCACAGAGTGTGAGGTGAAGCTGAACGGTCAGGCTATGGAGATAGTCAACTCTTTTAACCCTCTCAGACATATGACGCGATTTTGAGCCTATTGGGGATACTTTAAAGCCTTTGTTACCATCAAGGGTATTTAGAAACCTTTAGTTTAGTTACTTCAACCTCTGCAGTTGTCTTTGAGTTAGCTGTGGGCAGAAAACTAATTTTGGAGAGGTAATTATAAGAGTGAGAGAACTCTATTTCTTATTGCTAATCTGGCAACCTCTGCGTCATAAATGCGTGAAAGGGTTAAGTATCTGGGCAGTCGGTTGAGTAAAGATGGGACTGTGGATGAAGAAGTGCGGGAGAGGGTACAACAGGGGAAGAGGGTTGTAGGAATGTTGAAAGCAGTAACAAGAAATAGGGTGGTCAGTATGGAAGTGAAGAAGTCCTTGCATGACAGTGTGGTAATCCCGACACTGACTTACGGAAGCGAAGCATGGACGTTGGTTGAGAGACTCAGACCAAAAGTGAGAGCAGTGGAAATTAATTAGTTAAGAAGTGTGTGCGGAGTTACATGGAGGGACAGACAGACTAATGAGGAAGTAAGAAGGAGGTGTGGTGTGGAGGTAGATGTGCTGGAAAGTGTGAAAAGGAATAACTTGAGATGGTTCGGCCATATGGAACGTATGGAAAGCGAGAGAATGACTAAGAGGATGTACGAGAGTGAGGTGGAGGGACAGAGAGGGAGAGGTAGACCGAAAAAGAGGTGGAAGGATGGAGTGAGGAAGTATATGAACGAAGGTGGTGCTGGTTGGGGGGAGGGGCGTCGACTGACTGGGGCAAAGGTGCATGGGGGCGGTTCGTTCGTGGCCACCCCTTCGGGGATCACGGCGTCAGGCAATAGATAGATAGATTTTGGGGAGTCGTTGCCAGGGGTCAGTCGGATGGGGGCATTTCTGGTCCCCCCCCCTGGGGACTCCGAGGCTGGTCGTTTATTCGTCATTTTTGGGTAAGAAAGGTAGTGTAGTATGTAAGGTGTTTGTAGTATAATGTATGGATAGGAGGAGAGGATCTTTTGGAGGGCAGGCTGGAGTTGCCCTCGATATTGATGAGGCACAGAAAGGATTAGCTAGGGAGGCGAGGTTTTAGAAACAGGGGTTCCAGCTGTCCTTATCAACCACCTAGCACTCCCTGGGAATACCACCCTGTTAGGCTGGTGCCTACAGTCTTCTCCTAACAATTCTGGGGGTGGGATTCCCGGTCCTAACCCCCAGGGGCTATCTATGCCACAAAGTGATGGGCGGTGGGGTCGCCACATCCCTATGCCTTATTATTGTAATAGCGGACAAAATAGTGAGAGAGATGCAACATTGCGGCGAAGAGAGAGAGACTGCAGAGAATCGGTGTGTGGACGTGAGTTAATCACACAATAATAATAATAATAATAATTAAAGTTGCAAGCAACGTTGTGCGGGGTTCGAGCGGGGTTGCACGCAGGGTATTGTGTTGGATACAAGAGCTGTGCCACATGTATCAAAATATCATGTATCTTATCGGGCATGGAGAAAGTACAGAAGGAATATAGTGTAGCCATTTTGGCTATGGCCACTTAGACCATTAAGGAGTGTGACCATTTTGGTTAAAGCTATTAATCCTGTACGAGTTGTTGTTGTTGTTGTTTCCTAAGCTGCCTGGCCGAACAGCCCCGAATCCCTGAGGAAGGCCATGGCCACGATCGGGCTTTCCCACAGAGCTCTCATTGAGTGTAGATTGTGTTGTTGGCGTAAGTGGTTGTGTGAAATGCAGTCTTCTATGATGTGTTTAATGGTATGGGGTGCTGAGTTACATCCTGGGCAGGCGTCGACAACGGAGTCATCCAGTCTCTTCTGATAGCTCAGGAGAGCTGGATGGTGTCCGCATCTCAGCCTGGCCAGGTGGACTCTGTCCCCGCGAGGAAGGGAGGATTCGGAAGGATGGATTTCGGGAGGTCGTGCTTGCAGCTGCGTGTTGTCTGTGAGTGAGTGGATGGATCGGTGAGAGATATGAGTATGGATGTGCTTCTGGAAGTTGGTTCGGGGTGGGCAGGGTGGGAGAGAGGACAGTAATTGTGTGTGATACCGTGTGCTGGGTGTTGTTTTGATATTTCTTGGTGTCTGTGGGTGTGTTGCCATGTAGTTTAGTGGGTGGTCTTGGTTCGTGGAGGCTGCTGCCAGGAATTGAGTGCCTCTCATGTCCAGATGGTCTTTGACTTTGAGGATTTTGGTTTCTTGATGTAAGTGATCTGTGGGTGCAGTAGCTGTGCAGCCTGCAATGATCTTCAGGGCTTTGTTTTGAATAGTCTGTAAGGTCTTATGATGTGTTTCAGCTAGGTTAGAAGCCCAGGCTGGGCTTGCGTATTCCATCACTGATCTTATGTATTGTTTATATACTGTGGTGGTAGTTTCTTTGTTGTGTCCAAATTTTGTGTGAGCAAGTGACCTGAGGGCGTTAAGTCTGGGTGTCAGTTTCTTTTTAATGTTTGTGGTGTGCTGTTTGAATGTCATATGAGTATCATATATTACTCCTAGGATTTTGTGTGTGTGTGTATGTGTTAGGGGTGTGTTGTTTATGGTGAGTTGAGGGATGTATTCGTGTTCTCCTGTCCAGCTTGTGAGCAGGGTTGCGGTGGATTTGGCTGGGGCTAGATTAAGTGTTTGTAGTGCACCAGCCATGTAGTGTGTTGAGATAGGATTGAAGGAGATCTGTTGCTCTTTTTGGGTCATGGTGTGTGCATGTGAGTGTTATGTCATCTGCATAGGAGGCTAAGTTTATTTGGGGCGTATTGGGTGTAGTTATATCGTGCGTGTACAGATTGAAGAGTGCGGGCGATAGGACGGATCCTTGTGGGACTCCGTTTGGAAAGTTTCTGATTTTAGATGACTGACCGGCAAAAGATACGTGTGCACATCTGCCTGCTAGGAAGTTGGCCAGCCACCTTTTTGTGTTGTTGTGCATGTTTGTGTTGTAGATTTTGTTTGTTAGGTTGTGGCGGGGATGGCATCGAAGGCTTTACTAATGTCGAGTGTGGCTAATAGTGATCTGTGTGGTGGTCTAGCTGAGTTGATGCCGTCAAAAGCTCTTTGTGTAAGGTCTGTGAGAAGAGTATTTGTGGAGTGCAGTGGCCTAAAGCCATGTTGTGTTGGAGCTAGGGGTAGGTCGGGTGTAATTAGTTGTAATACTAG
This sequence comes from Paralithodes platypus, assembly GCA_032716605.1. Classification (NCBI taxonomy): domain Eukaryota; kingdom Metazoa; phylum Arthropoda; class Malacostraca; order Decapoda; family Lithodidae; genus Paralithodes; species Paralithodes platypus. Next base: position 49,447,165 of record CM064548.1, read on the forward strand.
GCGTTCCATGACTTTGGAGGGGGAGCAAAGGAGTGTGATGGGGCGGTGCGAGGAGGGTAGCGTGGGGTCTTTGTTGGGTTTGGGGAATGTGGTGATGATACCATGCTTCCAAATGTCTGGTATTGTGTTGTGTGAATAACTGTAGTTTGATATGTTAGTGAGTGCTTGTATGCCTTGTGGTCCCAGGTGTCTGAGGTGTATGTTGCTTATGTTGTCTAGGCCACAAGCGGGTGAGTGCTTGAGATTGTTGATGATATGCTTTGTCTGGTGATTGGTGAAGGATGATTGTCAGGGTCTGTGCGGAATTGTCTCTTACGTCGGATGATACGTCGGTCGTCTTTGTGAGGTTTTAGGTGGCTGACATGTGAGAAGTGATTGATGAGAGTGTTTGCTTGTTGTTTACATGAAGGAGTAGAGTCTGTTGTTGTGATTGCAGCATGTGATTGTGTTGTGTTGCTGTTGGAAAGTGTGATCCTGTTTAGTGTTTTGTAGAGTTTTTGGGGTTTGTTTTGTGATCAAGTGTTTGTAGGAAGTTATTCCAATTTATTTTTTGTTGTTCTTGTATTTTGTTGTTAGTTTGGGTGTTGAGTACTTGGATTTGTTGTGTGATGTCTTGTGTGTGGGGTGATGGGGAGTGTTTCAGTATGTCGCGTTGTCTGATGAGGTTTTGAATTTCTGGTGTGAAGTTGGGGTTGTGTCTTTTTCTGTTACCTCTTGGAATGTGTTTCTTGTCAGCGTTTTGGATAGTTTTATTGAGTATGTGTACAGCATTGTTGATGTTAGTGATGGGTGTACTGTTTAGAGTTGTGAAGTGTTGTTCTGTCTCATTTGTGAATGCTTCCCAGTTAGCTCTTTTATAATTGGTGTATGTGTGTTTGTGGCTAGCTGGGGTGAGTCTGGTTTTGGTGGTGATAATGATCGGGAGGTGGTCAGAGCCTAAGGTTCTGACCACCCTCCAGGATGTTGTGGGGGCGAGTTCTGGGGAGCAAAAGGTGATGTCTGGAGATGATGGGTTATAGAGGGCTTGGTGAGGAATATGGGTATGTTGATGGATGTCGTTAAGGATGATGAGGTTATCAGTTTGGTTTTGTAGTACCAGCCCTCTGTCTGTATCGGGGTTGTCGACAAACCAGGCCGACGTCTTGGCGTTGAAGTCACCACCCAGGATGATGTGTGGGGTGTTTGTGATGTGTTGTAAGTGTGGTCTGTATTCATTTGGTACTGTAGGGGATGTTTGGGGAGGGATATATGTGTTTATGATGTTTATGTTGGAGTTGTTGCCAGTGCGTACTTTAATTGATTGTATTTCTGTTGTGTTATCATTTGGGGGAGGAGGGATTTGGTTTGTACACTGGTAACTATGTATGACATTTCTTTGTGTACCAGGGTGATGAGTCCACCGCCTCCGCCGACAGCCCGGTCTTGTCTGATGGTGGTGAAATCATGAAATGTGGGTGTTTTTTGTGTTGTGCGGAGTTTTGTTTCTTGTAAGATGGCAATGTGTATGTTGTGTTGTTTGATGAAGTGTGAGAGTTCGTGTTTCTTTGTGTTGATGCCATCTATGTTCAATTGGAGAATGTTAATGTTATGTGTACGATGTATGTTGGGTGCTGCTGCACGAGGATGGGGTGGGGGTGAGGGAGGGGGTGGGGGTGGGGGTGAGGGAGGGGATGGGGGTTGGGATGGGTGAGGTGGGGGTGGGGATTGGGGAGCAGGGGTTGGGATGGGTGAGGTGGGGGTGGGGATTGGGGAGCAGGAGATGGGGGTTGGAATGGATTAGGATGGGGTGTGGTGTGTTGAGTTGAGGATGTGGATGGTATGGGAAGGTTAGGTGGGTTAGGGAGGAGAGGTGGACGGGTTTTAGGGGGGGGAGAGTGGATGATATGGGAAGGTTAGGTGGGTTGGGGAGGAGAGGTGGACGGGTTTTAGGCGAGGGATTTGACTGGGAGAGGGAGGGGCATGAGGAACAGGTCCAGGTGTTCGTGTAGTGTTTCTTGGAGGCAAGTGTTGTGAAGGTGAAGTGGGTCTAGTTCCTGCATGAATTGCAGAGAACTGAACCCTTAGTGTGGTGACTCGAAGTGATGGGTTTTGAGCAAGTTGGACATATGTATGTGTAGGTGGGTCTGGGGTTGCTCTCAATGTCTCCGGCTAGAAGAAGTCTTCGAGAAATGACAGCCGGAGAGTCATTTCTCGGTGTAGGAAAAACTGTGTGATGTGTGTGTGTGGTGTGAGAGGTGTGGAAATTCCCGGCGCGACCGAAGCCGCTCCAAGGACTCCTGTACGAGTAGGCATAATTGCCCGAAATTGCCTTCATTCCCTGCTCATTTTCATGCATAAGCAAAAGCCAGAGCGTAATACAATTATGTATTCGTGAAAGTACGGTAATAGCTTTCAAATTACTCCTGAATCATCCCTGTACGACGTCTGGTTTTCTTGTAAGGATCTTGCAAACGAAGGGCAAAATTGCTAAAAATTACCAAATCCGATAGGCAAAATCGCTAAAAATTACCAATTATTTTCTGTTTTCGCTATGTGTGACGCTGCACATAAGTGAGCTCTCTCTCACACAAACCTCAGTGTCGTGGCGGGGCCTGTAGGCTCCGGCTGACGTCCATCCGTGCTGCTTGCAAAAGCTGGCCTGGCTCACAGGCTACAAAATAGCCGGAAAATCGTCTCCGTCATATGAGGGGCCCCGCGGGAATTGGGTTAAGAAGTGTGGTTGTTTTGATTATTTGATAGGGTCATCATAAGGGTAATGGTGTGGCATTTTTTCTGTACAGAAGCTTGGCCTTTTTGGTTGGGGCTTCTTAGGAATGTGACCTTTTTCGTTAGCCATGGAGAAACTGCAGAGGTACAAATTATTATAAGCAACCTCATGTTAAAAATATCTTATATATTTTTGTTTAGCTTTACTTGGCATTCCTCTTCCTCTATGTATCTAGCAATTTAACCCCCTCAAACTCCTTATGACGCGATGGTGTGGTAATTACCCCGGGCCGAAAAGCTCTAAAAGACGATCGAGTAATAACTCAAGCGAGCTTGAAATACGCAGGCGTTTCGTTCATGGTCACCCCTTCGGGGATAAAGGTGTCCGGCAATATATACCGGTAGGCTATAGATAAATTCATCTTTGGGCTATTCCATTTTATTTATCCTGTTAAAGTGCTCGATTGATTTTTGTGCTAGTGTAGTTAGTATTTGGTGTAATTTTACATATTTCAGCTAAATCTGAAGAGCACATGCAATTTATTTGTGCATGTTCAGTAAGTATTTCTGCGGAAAGGGTTAACGTATTCATCTTTTGGGGTATTTATTCTATGTTTTTATCATGTTTCTGTGATTGATTGAGTTTTGTGCTAATGTAGTTGGTATTTGGTATAATTTTACATATTTTAGATAAATCAGAAGTGCACATGCAATATATTTGGGCATTTTCAGTCAGTATTGCTGGGGAAACGGTTAACATACAGTATTCATCATAGGAAGGGAAGAGGATGTGTAGCTCAGATCTTTGCCCTAAATATGTTGTGGAGAAATATCTTGAGAAGGGACAAAAGTTGTATGCTGCCTTCATGGACTTGGAGAAGGCCTATGACAGAGTTGATAGAGAAGGTACCGGTATGTAGAAAGCACTTGGAATATACGGAGCAGATAGCAAGTTGCTGAAAGCAGTGAAAAGCATGTATGAGGGTGCAAAGGTGTCAGTATGTGTTGAGAATGAACAGAGCGAGTTCTTTGATCTGAATTTTGGGTTAGTGGATGGAGTCATAAAAGAAATGCAAGGATGAGCAGTGGATGTTGGTGTACCACTAATAAGGGAAGGCAACGAGTGGAATGACAGAGTTGATAGAGAAGGTATGTGGAAAGTACTGAGAATATATGGAGTAGATGGCAAGTTGCTGAAAGCAGTGAAGAGTATGTATGAGAGTGCAAAGGTATCAGTACGTGTGAAGAATGAACAGAGGGAGTTCTTTGACCTGAATGTTTGGTAAAGCAAGGGTGTGTGATGTCCCGATGGTTGTTCTATATATATACAGTATATGGATGGAGTCATAAAAGAAATACAAGGAAGAGCAGTGGATGTTTGTGTACTGCTGTTTGCTGACGATATGAATGGGAGTTGCAGGGTCTGGTAAATATGTTTGGAACAGTGTGCGAAAAATGGAATCTGAAGGTAAATGCAGGGAAGAGCAAGGTTATGGTCTTCGAAAGGGGTGAAGCCAAAGAGTGTGAGGTGAAGTTGAACGGTCAGGCTATGGAGATTGTCAGCTCATTTAACCCTTGTCTAGCGGGGAGTTTTGGGCTTATTTGGGCATATTCAGGCCCTGCTGCATGATAAATCAAGTATCTGCATGAACAAAAAATCATTTAGCAAAAAACTAGGCGCTAAAAGCTTCAAAATGAGACCAGAACGAGCTACGTAGCACTCGTGGTTCTCATACAGTGATACCAGTAACATGGGAGTTTAGCGTACAGCGGCATATTTTTCCCAGCTATGCTCACTACTGGCTACACTGCCGGCCTCTCGAGAACACAGGGAACATGAGTAAATGGGCGGCGGTAAGCCCTGGGAGTCGGCTGTCTGGCCCGCTGCGCTCCCGTCCATTTGCACTCGATTTTAACCCTTTAAAAGCCTTAATAATGCTCCTAACTTGCTGCAAATTGGAACCGGACTTAAGTCCGACCCCGATCTTTAAGGGTTAAGTATCTTGGCAGTGTACAGAGTAAAGATGGGAGTATGGATGAAGAAGTGTGGGAGAGGGTGCAACAGGGGAAGAGGGTTGTAGGAATGCTGAAAGCAGTAACATGAAATAGGGTGGTCAGCATGGAACTGAAGAAATCCTTCCATGACAGTGTGGTAATCCCGACACTGACTTACGGAAGCGAAGCATGGACGTTGTTGGAGAGATTCAAACCAAGAGTGAAAGGGATGGAAATGAGTTACTTGAGAAGTGTGTGCAGAGTTACATGGAGGGATAGACAGACGAATGAGGAAGTACGAGAGAGGTGTGGTGTGAATGTACTGGAAAGTGCGAAAAAGAACACCTTGAGATGGTTCGGCCATGTGGAACGTATGGGAAGCGAGAGAATGACTAAGAGAGTGTACGAGTGAGGTGGAAGGACAGAGGGAGAAATAAACCGAGAGAGAGGTGGAAGGATGGAGTTAAGAAGTATATGCGTGAAAGCGGTGCTGGATGGGAGAAGGGGCGTCGACTGACTGGGGACAGAGGTGCATAGGGGTGTTTCGTTCGTGGCCAATCCTTTGGGGATCAAGGCGTCCGTCAATAGATAGATAGATAAATTCATCTTTAGGGCTATTTCTTAAATTTTCTTTATCCTGTTAGTGTACTTTATTAAAAATGTTGGTAATGTAGTTGGTAATTGGTGTAATTTTACATATTTCAGATAAAGGATGTCAACAGAATAACAAAATTAATGATGAGCTGAAGAGACCTTTAGGTATAAAGAGTATTAGCGAGGAGATGCGTACAAGTAAACTGGGATGGTATGGACATGTGGAGAGAATGGATGAACAAAATTGGGTGAAAAGATGCAGGTCTGCGATTGTGGAGGGAGCTGCACCAAGGGGTGGACCGAGTAAGACCTGGGATCGGACTATATGTGCCGATCTCAAATCCAAAAACTTGACAAGTAAAGCATCCCTTAACAGGGTTGCCTGGAACGCCGCCATTAGGAAAAGAGACTGAAACTGCACATCTGTGTGGAGCACTCAGTCTTAAAATGTTATGTACATATGTATGTATAAATCTGAAGAGCACATGCAATCTATTTAGGCATTTTCAGTCAGTATTGCTGGGTAAAGGGTTAACATATTAATCTTTTGGAGTATTTCTTCCATTTATTTATCCTGTTAGTGAGTTTTATTGATTTCAGTGCTACTGTAGTGGTATTTGGTGTAATTTTACATATTTTAGATAAATCTGAAGAGGACATGCAATATAATTGGGCATTTTCAGTCAGTATTGCTGGGGAAACGGTTAGCATACTGTAGTCATCTTAGGAAGGGAAGAGGATGTGTAGCTCAGATTTTTGCCCGGAAATGTGTTGTGGAGAAACATCTGGAGAAGCGACAAAAGTTGTATGCTGCATTTATGGAGTTGGAGAAGGCCTATGACAGAATTGATAGAGAAGGTATGTGGAAAGTACCGGTACTGAGAATATACGGAGTAGATGGCAAGTTGCTGAAAGCAATGAAGAGCATGTATGAGGGTGCAAAGGTGTCAGTATGTGTGGATAATTAACAGAGCGAGTTCTTTAATCTGAATGTTGGGTTAAAGCAAGGGTGTGTGTGATGTCCCCATGGTTGTTCAATATATACCGGTACAGTATATGGATGGAGTCATGAAAGAAATACAAGGAAGAACAGCGGATGTTGGTGTACCGCTGATAAGGGAAGGAAACGAGTGGAAGTTGCCTCAACAGTACAGTACCGGTACTACTGTTGCTGACAACACAGTTCTGATGAGCGATAGTGAATGGTAGTTGCAGGGTCAGGTAAATATGTTTGGAACAGTGTGTGAAAAACGGAATCTGGAGGTAAATGCTAGGAAGAGCAATATTATGGTCTTTGAAAGGGGTGCAACCATAGAGTGTGAAGTGAGGTTGAACGGCTATGAAGAATGTCAGCTCATTTAAGTATTTGGGCAGTGTGTTGAGTAAAGATGTGAGTAGGCCTATGGATGAAGAAGTGTGGGAGAAAGTGTAACAGGGGAAGAGCGTTGTAGGAACTCTGAAAGCAGTAAGAAGAAATAGGGTGGTCAGCATGGAAGTAAAGAAGTCCTTGCATGACAGTGTGGTAATCCCGACATTGACTTATGGGAGGGAAGCATGGACGTTTCTGACTGGGATTGATCATTGATAATCATCGGTTATGCTAGTTGGAAAATTAGTGGGGTAGAATGTAGAGTTCGGGTGTACTGCCAGCCTTGTTTACACTACGCGGAGCGGCGGCAGACGCTGGCCATCATGTTCCCGTCTATTTGACTGCTTTTGGATACAATAATAGGTTGAGGGGGGTCACCCCCCCATGACATATTGTCATCATCATATATATTGCCAGCAGGAGGCAAATAACCGAAAAAAACGCCTTCAAAATAGACGCGAACTAAATGCTGGTTCACACATAGCCGAGTCAGTGCGCGAGTCCAACACGAGTGATGAAATTTTGCTATTCAGCAATGACTCGTCGATACTCCTCAACACTCGTATAGACTCGTGCTACGCTCGTGTATACTCTTTGTTTACTCGACACACTCGTGGGTACTCGCCACGGGGTCCAAAAATGTCATGCATGCATGACATTTTTGGGCCCCGTGGCGAGTACCCACGAGTGTGGCCTAAATATGTGTAGACTCGTGTACATACGTGTTAACTCATGTTTGACTCTGAATAACTCTTCGTTATTCGTGTTAACTCGTGTTGACTCGTGTAAACCCGTGTAACACTCTTTGGTGATTCGTCGCTTTTCGTCATCATTTCGACGTTGACGAAGCAACACGTTTCTACACGCAACAACACGTATGTAACACACATGCAACACGTATCAACAAGAGTAGAAAGCACGAATGTGAGTGCCAAAATTTGGTGCCCCCATGATGCCAGAGTTTACACGATTCAAACACGAGTAAACAAGAGTAAACACGATCCACTGACAAAAAAACACGAGTGTAACACGAAAAAGCAAGTGTCATTTGAAATACCGTTATTTCAAAAATGTAGGACGAATCAACGAGTTTACACTAGTTTACACGGATGTAACATGAGTCAACACGTGTGCAACAGAGATCCAACGAGTCAACGCGTTGTCTTTCGTGTTGATCCGTATAACAATCGTGTTGATCCGTGTAACAATCGCGTTGCCTTGTGTTAGACTCGTCCATACTCTTTGTTTACGTGCCCTGGAATGTGGCCATTATTTTTCAAATTTTTGACACTCGTGTTGGGTTCGTGTTACACTCGTTTTGACTCTCAGTTACTCGTACAGACTCTTGCATGAACACGTGTTGACTCGTATTGACTCGAGTTAACTCGTGTTACACTCTCTTTGACTACTCGCGGCCAACTCAGCCTCCAGCGACGCCGATAATCGACGAGTGTGACTCGTGTTGGACTCGCGCACCGACTCGGCTATGTGTGAACCAGCCTTTAACCACGGTGATCGACATATGTAAACAAGACGGCGGCGGTGTCGGCGTCGGACACTTGCGATAATGTTCCCGTCTATTTTGAATGCCATTGGATACAATAATATGTTGAGGGGGGGCTTTGCCCCCATGACGTGTTGTCATCATCATATACTGTATATTGCCAGTAGGGGGCAAACAACCAAAAAAATTGCCGGAAAGCCCTCCCCTCAACATATTATTGTATCCAATGGCAGTCAAAATAGACGGGAACATGATCGCAAGCGTCCACCGCCGCCGCCGCCGTCATGTTTACATGGTCGATCGCCGCAGTTACTGTAAGTTCGCGTCTATTTTGAGTTTTTGACGACGATTTTTTTTGGTTAGGCCTATTTGCCCCCTGCTGGCAAATTATATGATGATGACAATATGTCATGGGGGGGGGGGGTTTGCCCCCCTCAACATATTATCGTATCCAACGGCATTCAAAATGGACGGGAACATGATGGCAAGCTTCCTCGCCGCTCTGCGCTGTGTAAACAATGGTGGCGGTACGCCCGAACTCTACATTCTACCCGGCTAGGCCTATATTATTGGCTACAATAAATAAGTAGGCTAGGCTATTTTATCTATAGGCTAGGCCTAGTCTAATATTACAATTTAAGGTAGCATTCAAGTTGACTACAGCAGGACTTACCCTTGACCAGGTATAGGCTATCCTAGTGTTTACTAGGCCTATACTTTGAAAGGACATTAACCTAGCCTAACCTAACAACCTTACCTAACCTATTATAGTAGGCTATTATGGGTGGGGGCTGCCGCGCCCACACCCCGATTTTTGGTGTATTTGTCTATTTTGTCTGTGAAGTGGGAATTTTTTCAATTTGTCGATAACGAAAATCCTCCATGCGGACTATAGCCTATGGAGAAAAATATGGCGAATCTATTGTTGCCTATTATCTCTAATAAATTGTTTCTCATAATGCTGCAGTAGTGTCGTTTAAAATACCAACTATTTAATTGTGTGCCTTTAAAAATGACCTAAATTAGGCTATAGGCTACTGGAAGATTAGAAGAATCTTTAAGAAAGACTAGGTCAGGGTTATTGTCGTGCCAAAGCTAGATTATAGCCTAAATATAAAAAGAAGTGAATAAAATTAAATATGCCGAAAAAATCGCCGTCAAAATAGACGCGAAGTTAACCGCGGCGATCGCCCTATGTAAACATGACGACCGTACCCCCGGTAACTACATCCATTAAGTTACTGTGGGACACAAAATATGTTGAAGGGGTCTCTGCGGCTCTGCCCCCCCCCCACGTCGGCCCGTCACGTATTATGATGTACGGTAAGTCATCATCATCTGTGCTAATTCATAGGATCCCCAATTAAGGACAAAGTCAATTAACTTCTGAAGTGCGCATGGGGGGTATGAGACACCACACTCCTGTGCTGACGTATTTGAGCTGTTCCCATCACTAAAATATTTATTTTACCATAAATTGCATTAATACTTATCCATATGCACCTATTATAGGTTGATTATAAAGGTATTAACCTGTTACAACAATAAAACAAGTGGAAACAGCGTTTGGATGGTCAAAATCGGCGATACAGGCCAGGAGTTACACAATGTATGGCTGAGGCAACCTCCCAGCCCACCACTTTCCTCCACCTCTGGAGAGAGACTGTCGATCGATACTCTCTCTCTCTCTCTCTTGCACTCGCTTGCTAACAGTGATGACAACGCCCTGCTACCAACTCGCTAATGTTAGCACGAAAATAGACAACAGGGAAAATAGGTGATAACTGAAGGAGGGGAGGAAACTGGGGAAGGAGGGGAGGTGGAGGAGTGATATTTGGCATGGCCCAGGGGCAAACAAAAATATATATATTTTTTTTTTTTTCAGTGTTTTAAATTGATTTTTTTTTTCCCTGACTCTTAAGAGTCTTCCCGCAGTCCGCCGGGGGAACTCTTAAGAGTCTTCCAGCAGTTCCCGGGTTAACAGACGAAATAAGCTCCCAAATTACAATAACATAGCGGCCCGCCGTTTATGGGCGACTTTTTACACGTCATTTTAAATGTTACTTTCCTTCCCTGGTCTAGGCCTAATAGATTTTTCCAAAGAATCAAACTTAAATTAAAAGGAAGTAGCCTAGCCTACAGTTTATAGGAAGGCTATTCCAACATGCATTCCAGAACTTAGGCTAGCCTAGGCCTAGGCTATATGAAAATTTGTGGGTGGTCTGCCAAAAAAGAATCACTAGGCCTATTAGGCTATGGGTAGGCTGGTATGGGGTGCATTTTGCAAATCTTCTGAACTCTTAGGCCTAGGCTAGGCTAATTTAAACTCACAAAATCTGAGTAAAACCAGCACTAGAATTTTGTCTTGTGTTGTCTTGGGGGTTAAGGGCAACCTCAGGCGAATACTCGCCTGCTCCGGCCCTACCGTAGTCGCGGAGATCCTATGTCACAATTAAATTAGTTTATAGTTAACGTTAAAATTCACCACCGTGTCACTTTCACTCTAGGTCATTCGTAGAACCGTAACACTGTAAAGGCAACAACCCAATAGCAGGTCATCAGGTGGCGAACCAGAGACCTACAAACCGCGGTACTAGGGCCAGAGCAATGTCTTGAAGCGAGGTGCCCTTATCAACCAACCCCAGATAATCCAGTAGGAGCTGTCGGAAGGAATCCATCTTTGAAGCCAGAAAGGGACGCCCATCCACATGCTCAGTGACGGGACGAGGGCGAGGCTTAGGAGGCATATGTAGGACGACCAGATGTAGGATGTGGAGGGGAAGAGGTACCGTACGACGATACATGGGATGCGGAGACTGCGGAGGGGAGAGCTCGTCAAAGTCATACGGTTCCTCAGGACCTCAACAATAACCGGGGGACGGCCGGTGCGGGCAATGGTCGATCGCCGTAGTTAATATAAGTTCGCGTCTATTTTGACGGCGATTTTTGTTTTAGTTAGGCTAGGCCTAGGCTATTTGCCCCCTGCTGGCAATATATATGATGATGACAATATGTCATGGGGGGTGATTGACCCCCTCAACATATTATTGTATCCAACGATCTCTAACCTCTGTATCTCAAAAAGGGCTAGAGCAAATTGGCTGTAAATTTCCACATCTAGGCTATTCCTTGACAGATTTGCTCCCTCCAATTAATATTTATTAGCATAAATTCAGCCTAGTTTAGCCTATAAAACAAAAACTAAAATTTGTTTAGCCTAGGCTTACATATAAAAAGAAAAACCCCACTCGTACTGCAATTATAAGCATAAATATGAGTATCTAAGTTACAAAGCAAATGTTTTTGTATAAAATAAACCATAAAATTGTCATCTTTCAACTGTTGAGGTCATAAATATAAAAAAAATCTGATACATTAGGAAAAAATGCGTTAAGAGTTGTGTTAGCGGGTCTATCGTCCCCTTTATTTACATAGTCGCACGCTCGCAGTTACATTCGCGTCTAATTTGACTGTGGTTATTTGCCCCTGCTGGTGATATATATGATGACAATAAGTCATAGGGGGATAAAGCCCCCTCAACCCATTATTGTATCCCACGGCCAGGCGTTGGGTAAATTGTTTTGTTACCGGCCGGCGGATTGAGGGTGGCTTTACCCCAGGGTGTCAAACGAGAGCCGAGTCCAATATGTTTTGTCTTTATTATTGTATAGGGCCTAGGCCTATGTATAGATAAAATTATGGTTTATAGTTTTAATTATGTCTTTGGAAGTGATAAAGTGGCCAAAACCAATTAAGTTAATTTTCATGTATTCCTTCTCGTATTCATTCGAGTCTCCACACAAGATTACTTCGGTTTGACACCCTGCTTTACCCCAGAAGTTAAATTAGAAGAGAATGTAGGCCTAACTGCGAGCGTGCGACTAGGCTATATAAACAAAGCTTTTGGTATGCCCACAACTACAACTCTTACCAAAACTGGGAGTCATCAAGGAAGGTACAATTTATTCCAGTGAGAGAAAATCCAGTGAAAATGAGTCAACCAATTAGTGTAATAAAGAAGAAAATGGAAGAAGACAATTTTAAATCTGAAGATATGTGGATGACAAGTTTAGTTGATAAATACAAGAATCGACCTAATGAACAAATGCTTGATACCATGTGCCTAGCCTCTTTCTGTTCAGAATTCCGAATTATGGCCAAATCCGAGAAACCCAGTGCAGTAAAAAGAAACCATAAGAATCCTGTCTATAAATTACAAAATGAGCTTGGTTATGTGCAGAAAAGATCCAGAATAGATCCTGCTGTTATAAGGTATGTAAAATTCTCACATTCCAAGGAACCTGAAAAATATTACCAAAGCATGCTTCAACTTTTTCTACCTTACCGCTTAGATATTCAATTACGGCCGAATACTTATGAGACATATGAACATTTCTATGAAACAGGAGCTATTAAGTGTGGTACAGAAGTTTTACAATCTGTAAAAACAATTGTTAAATTAAATAAAGCAATGTTTGAAGTAGATGGTGAATCTATTGATGTGGCCCAAGAAATGCTAGAAAAACATGGATCATTGGAAGATGCATGGGCTCAAATCTGTCCAGAGACCGAAGAGTTGAAAGGTTAGAATGTACAAGCTTACCCAAATTAAAAAATGAAAAAATAAATGAGGACTCGGATATTCCAGATTTACTTCAGTGCAGCAATAAAGAACATAATATTGAAATTCACCAGTTTGCTGTATCACCGAATGAGGCACATAAACTATGTCGTTCACTTAACCTCTGAAGTGCGCATGGGGGGTATGAGACACCTCTGCCTGTGCGCATGTATTTGAGCTGTTTCCATCACTAAAATATTTATTTTACCATAAACAGCATTAATACTTCTCCATATGCGCTTATTATAGGTTGATTATAAAGGTATTAACCTGTTACAACAATAAAATAAGTGGAAACAGCGTTTGGATGGTCAAAATCGGCGATACAGGCCGGCAGTTACATAATGTATGGCTGAGGCAATCTCCTTTCCCGCCACTTTTCCCCAAGTCTGGAGAGAGACTGTCGATCGATACTCTCTCTCTCTCTCTTGCACTCGCTTGCTAACAGTGATGACAATGCCCTGCTTGCAACTCGCTAATGTTAGCACGAAAATATACCACAGAATAAGGGAATAACAGGGAAAATAGGTGATAACTGAAGGAGGGGAGGAAAGTGGGGAAGGAGGGGAGGTAGAGGAGTGATATTTTGCATGGCCCAGGGGCAAATATATATATATTTTTTTTCAGTGTTTTAAATTGATTTTTTTTCCCCCTGACTCTTAAGAGTCTTCCCGCAGTCCGCCGGGGGAACTCTTAAGTCTTCCTGCAGTTCCCGGGTTAATAAGAAACAACAAAATATATTCTATACAGTTAGACAGTGGTGTATAAATAAAAGAAATAAAAGTGAATCAGAGCCATTTCATGTGTTCATTACTGGTGGTGCTGGCACAGGAAAAAGTCACTTGATAAAATGCATTCACTATGAGGCCACCAGAATTCTTGCTCCTACTTTGCAAAATCCAGATGATGTATCTGTAGTGTTAACTGCTCCAACTGGTGTTGCAGCCTTTAACATTGGTGCATCAACAATACACAGTTTATTTTGTATTAGCATTAATTCAAAGCTACCCTACCAACCTCTTGGAGATGATAAAATAAACTCTTTACGTTCAAGGCTTAGCTGTTTACAGATTCTTATTATTGATGAGATATCTATGGTTGACCACAAATTATTAACATATATACATGGAAGACTGCGACAAATAAAGCAATGTAAGAGCTTCTCACCATTTGGTACTGTATCAGTCATTGCTGTTGGAGATTTTTATCAACTTAATCCAGTGAAAGGTAAAGCCTTATATACTGACAGTGTTGGTTTGAATCTTTGGACAGATTTATTTTCTATTGCTGAATTAACACAAATAATGAGACAGAAAGAGGGTGTGTTTGCAGAAACACTTAATTGCATAAGAACACGAAATAAATCTGAACCTTTAATGAATGAGAACATTGACTTACTACGCAAATGTGAGACAGGCGAGGATAGTGATGCTCTTCACATATTTGCAACAAATCATCAGGTTGATGCATACAATATTTCAAGGTTAAATTCATCATGTTCTAATATTATTTCTATTGATGCAGAAGATTTCTATAGAGATGCTAGAACTGAAAAGCTGGAAAAAAGAGCTTCTCCTTATAACAAAGTGTTTAACACCAGTCTTTTGAGTAAACTTGTAATCGCAGTTGATGCACGCGTTATGCTGACAACAAATATTGATGTTTCAGATGGTTTAGTAAACGGTGTAATTGGAACAGTTTCATTTGTACAACATACTCCTGGTGTTACCTTTCCTCAAGTAATATACATAGTGTTTGATGATGCAAAAGTTGGAAGCAAATTGCGAAAACAGAAACATATTTTACAAACAGTAAAGAACAGCACTCCCATTATGATTGAAGAGGATAGAGTAACTAATAATGGTGGTGTAAGACGGCAATTTCCATTGAAACTTGCATTTGCCTGTTCTGTACATAAAATCCAAGGATGTACTTTAAGCAAGTGTGTTGTGTCTTTGGACAAAATATTTACAGCAGGTCAAGCCTATGTTGCACTAAGTCGTGCCACTTCAATGGAAGGACTTATAATACAAGACTTTGAAGAGTCCTCCATTTATTGTAGTGAAAAGGTAGAAATAGCCCTATCTAGTATGCCTCGTTTTATTAGTTATGCAAACAATCAAGTAAATGAACATCAAGGTGGGTTGAAAATAATCTTGCACAATATTGAAGGTTTAAAATCCCATATTAAAGATATAAGATCAGACATACGGTTCTTAGTAGCTAATGTAATTTGTGTGACAGAAACTTGGCTTACTAAGAATGACTCTCAAGGAAAGCCAGAGCTGAATGGATTTACCTTTTTTCATAAAACAAGAGAGGAATGTTACAACTCATCAGACAAAGCTTGTGCTCATTTAAAACTAGAATCTCATGGAGGTGTTGGTGTATATTACCGTAAAGATTTTAAGTGTGATATAATGCATTTTTCAGTGGCTAACTTAGAATATCTGGCCTGTTTTTCTGTTGAATGGAATATAATAACTGTTGTAATATACAGACCAGTTTCATATAGACTTAATTATTTTAGAGAAAATTTAAGTAAATTGCTAAATGAACTAGACAAATACACAATTGGTTGCATTGTGATGGGGGACTTCAATGAAAACATCCAAACTAACTCTTCTATTGTAAAGTTAATGGAAAAGCGTGGATACACTCAACATGTAACACAACCAACAACTGAAAATGGCACGCTAATTGATCATGTATATGCTAAGAGGTTAGGAAATATGAAGGTGAAAGTTATTCCCACATATTACAGCTATCATGAGGGAATTTCCATTGAAATTTGAATTGACCCTCCTGTAATTTTTAATCTAATCCCTATAAAATCATAATATATAATAATATATAATAATAATAATAATAATAATAATTCTTTATTCCAGACACATAAGATAGATACAGTATAAATACAGTACGACCTAATGGTCCATATCACATACACTTCTCGTCAGAGCACAGATAATAATTATACACAAAGATATATTAATAAAGAAACAATAAAATAAAAAATACAGTAGGCCTATTTACAGAATAGAGCACATATCACATTTTGTCACAATATAACACAGATAGGCTAACTAAGGCTATTGCTCAATGTTGGTTAACACCTATTGCACAGATCATTGCTCATAGTTCAATTAGACCTATATATTACATTACATACTATGTGTGCAGCAGCTTCTGCCAGTGAGATATAATACGGGATTCATAGATATGATCACTAGACCAAAGAGCTACAATCAGCGTGTTACTGGAGGATTGCAGTCGCTGCGAAAAGCTGTACACCAGTCTCCTGATGACAGCCCGACAGCACTGCACATCCAACAGTGTGCACACCATACTAGTGCTTTCATATTTAGAGAGACCAATGAACATCTTGAGTATATTATGATAGGATGTACACAGACCATTTATGGTGGCTCTCTTATACTTCCACCACAAATGGGCCGTGTACATAGAGGAACAATATGTCCGGAACAAAGTGACTTTAGTTTCCCAATTACACATGTGGAATTTTCTCAAGATGGTGTTACCACGTAAATATAGCTGTCTGCGCTGACGGCCGATATCTGCATCATCTGAGCAATCGTTTGAGATAATGTGTCCCAGGTATTTTATTTTGTTTACTTCTTGAATAATTTGATTATTGAGTGAGAAATTTGGCAGTTTACTTTTATACAGTAATTTTGATCTAAATATAAAACAGCACTTTTCAGTGGGTTGAATTTAACACAATGTTTACTACCAAAAGATTCACATACAGTATATCAAGAAGTTTGCTCAGACCCGCAGAAGACGGTGCAATAATGACCAGATCATCAGCATACATGAGATGGTTGATGATTTTATTCCCACCATAACATCCAATCTGGTCTTTATTCAATTTATCACTTAATTCATCCATATATACATTGAATAAGTAAGGTGAGAGAATACTACCCTGTCTCACTCCATTGGTTACTGTAAAGGAATCCGAAATAATGTTACCCCATCTTACATTAAATGTTTGATTGGCGTACCAGTACTTCAAGATTCTCAGTATATAGGATGGCACTCCCCTTGTTGCTAATTTATCAAACAGGATATTGTGGCAGACTCTGTCAAATGCCTTACTAGCATCAAGAAAGCATGCAAAAATAGAGCTGTTCATTTTGATGTACCCATCCACTAGCTCCTTCAGAGTGTAGATGCACTGGTCCGTACCATGATTCTTTTTAAAACCAAATTGATTACTATTAGTTGAGATATACACTGAGATTCTGTCTAAAATGATTAACTCTAGTATCTTACTTACAATACTGACAAGGGCAATAGGTCTATAGTTGTCTTTTGATGTAATTTTGCCAGCCTTGTCTTTAATTACTGGTATCAAGGTAACGGACATCATAGATTCTGGTAGGAAACCATGGATTAGAAAGCTGGTAAAGCAACTGCTGAGTTTCTCCAAGAGGAGAGTGGAGGAGTACTTCAAATGTTCAGCATATATACCATCAAAACCACAGGATTTGTTAGCATCTAGCTTACTTATTGCAGCCTTGATTTTTTCACTTGTAACTTTAATTGTGTCATATTTTTCTTCTTTGTTACACTCTGTTGTAGCAGCAATGGTATTTCCTTGGTGCTCAACAGAGTTAAACAAAGTTTGGTAATGTGTTTTCCAAAGATTGGCTATGTTATTAGTACCAGAGATCCCATCTACACTAACGGGTAGAGGTGTGCAGCTATTATGCATTTTTTAATATCCTTCCAGAAGGCCAATGTGTCTTTGCTAGCAAAGTTTTTGGCCAATGCTTCTCTTCTTAATACATTTTCATTGTTTTTTATATATCTGATTGCATACTTGCATCTAGCCTTTAGTCTGGTGAACATGTCAAAAATGGGTCCCTGTCTCGGTTTGTTATGATCCAGCCATACACTACGAGCATCTCGGGATGCCTGGTATAGTTCTGAAACATGGTCATTCCACCCAGGTTTGTTAAAAAGAGTAATTTTTGTTATGCTTGTGAAATACTATGTCACTAGCCTTAGTAATACAAGATATAATATTATTGTACAGCTTGCTGACCTCTTCTCGATGACTAGCATTAACACAATTGGGGTCTTCACAGGTAATGGCATCCTCACTGCCAGGATCAAGCTCAGAAAGGAGAGTGTGTGTTAAAGTGCAAAATTGCTCACACTCCTCCTCGTCAATCCCGCCCCATGGCAGTTTTGGATTTACACTATTGTTTGACTGGGTTAATTCTGGCGCTCTTTTCAAACTAGCTGTTAAGGTCAATGGGATATGATCTTCATCTGTATATGTATACTGAATTTCCATATTTGTAGGCTATTGTAAATATTGCAATGTTTTTGGTTACCGGTACCCGTTATCTTTTTATGTAGTGCATTATTGAGCATTCTGATTTCTTCTTTAGCCTTTGTGGTGTTGTCCTTGTATAATAAGGTGATTACTTGAGCAATACTAAATACTATATATACCGTACTGTACTATATTTTATGTTTTGAGCATTAATTGTTTACTAATCTAGATATTGTAATACTGTGTACTTTATGTAAGAATTCCCCCCTAATATTATACTCCCTAAAGCAGTTGGGGGGGGGGCTGGCGACTGGAGATTGATGGGGGAGGGTTATGCTTATTTTACTCCCTCTCCCCTTCAGCTTTCGTCGTCGGCTTGACTAAATTTTCGTAGTTTTTCATTCCTCTTTCTATGTTTTTCCCCTTCTGTTCTTATTCTGTCTCATTCGGTTGTCCTCCGGACGGCCTATATAATATGCCACCCTGGCCTGGCTAGGTTATTAGCTCCTGACCTGATTTGTGTCGGTCGCTGATGCGGTCGAGCTGACTCGATTTCCCTCGGTGTGTGTATTTTTTTGCATTTTGGTGCGATATATTTTTTCCATAGACCTGATCTCTCATTCTTCGCTTTTGATCACTTCTTAATTGGTGCTGTGCTGCAGTGTAGCAGTTCTTGCCTCATCTTTCGGCTCTACCCTATAAGAGTTCTGCTGTGGAACTCATGTGGTGCGGCTGAATTGGTGAAATGGCGAGAAATTTCTGCGTATCTTCACCGTCCTAGATTTGTTCACCTGCCCTTCCCTACCTACCATGTCTTGATTGGTTGTCCATCTTGATCTAATTCTTCAGGCCAGCCCTATTAGAGTATTTTGGGGGAACTCAGTGGTGTGGTTAAACTATTTTTAATATATATTTGTTTAAATATGTAAGATATGCAATAAATTATGTAAAATATATTGTTTTTACTTTATACCTATACATATAATTGTCATTATTAAGGAAATTCCATTGACTATTTACATCGCTAGGCCTAGCTTCTTTATTTCTATTAATTTCCTCCAGTTCACAATGAAACCTATTGCTAACTTCCTTGTTCTTCAGCAGCCGCGGCGGTGTCGGCGTTGGACGCTTGGGATAATGTTCCCGTCTATTTTGAATGCCATTGGATACAATAATATGTTGAAAGCCCCCCCCCTCACGACATGTTATCATCATCATATATTATATTGCCAGTAGGGGGCAAACAACCAAAACAATTGCCGCAAAGCCCTTCCCTCAACATATTGTATCCAATGGCAGTCAAAATAGACGGGAACATGATCGCAAGCGTCCACCGCCGCCGCCGCCGTCATGTTTACATGGTCGATGACCGCAGTTTGGTTAGGCCTATTTGGCCCCTGTTGGCAAATTATATGATGATGACAATATGTCATGGGGGTGTTTGCCCCCCTCAACATATTATTGTATCCAACGGCATTCAAAATGGACGGGAACATGATGGCAAGCTTTCGTCGCCGCTCTGCGTAGTGTAAACATTGGTGGCGGTATGCCCGAACTCTACATTCTGCCCGGCTAGGCCTATATTATAGGCTACAATAAATGAGTAGGCTAAGCTATTTTATCTATAGGCTAGGCCTAGTCTAATATTACAATTTAAAGTAGCATTCAAGGAGACTACAGCAGGAGTAACCTTTGACCGGGTATAGGCTATCCTAGTGTTTACTAGGCCTATACCCCTTTGAAAGGACATTAGCCTAGCCTAAACTAACAACCTTACCTAACCTATCATAGTAGGCTATTATGGGTGGGGGCTGCCGCCCCCACACCCAATTTTTGGTGTATTTGTCTATTTTGCCCCCTGCTGGCACCCTCAACATATTATTGTATCCATTGGCATTCAAAATAGACGGGAACATGATTGCAGACGTCCGCCGCCTCCGTCATGTTTACATTTGTCGATCGGCGTTGTTAAGTTTGTGTCTATTTTGACGGAGATTTATTTTGGTTATTTGCCCCCTGCTGGAAATATATATTATGATGACAATATGTCATGGGGGGGTGAAGGGGGGCAAAGCCCAACCTCAACATATTATTCTATCCAAAGGCAGTCTAAATAGACAGGAAAAGGATGGCAAGCGTCCGACGCCACTACGCATACGCGTAGTGTAAACAAGGCTGGCGATACACCCGGTAACTACATCCTACCCGGCTAATGTCCTTTCAAAGGGGTAGCCTATAAATTAGTAAACACTAGGATAGCCTATACAACGCAACTCTTGCCGATAGGCCTAGCCTAAAGGCTAACTTATTCATAAAGGTGTCTATTTTGACGGCAATTTTTTCGGTTATTTGCCTCCTGCTGGCAATATATATGATGGTGAAAATATGTCATGGGGGGGGGGGGGGGGAGGGGGGTCAAAGCCCCCCTCAACATATTGTATCCAATGGCATTCAAAATAGACAGGAACTTTGGTCAATATTTACGAGTCACACCACAGCTGGAATCTCATTTCTAATGGTAGTTTTGGGTTCCTATCATTCTATGTTTCATTACTATATACTTTTTATCCACCGGAAAATATATTTTTTTCTTGTTTTTTTATTTTTATTTTTATTTTTTTTATTTTTTTTTTAGCATTAACCTAACCTAACCTAACCTAAATGTATTTGGGGGCTATTAGGTTAGGTTAGGTTAGGTTAATGCAAAAAAAAAAAAAAAAAAAAGGCTAGCCTAGAAAAAAAAAAAAAAAAATCCGGTGGATAAAAAGTATATAGCAATGAAGCATAGAATGATAGGAACCCAAAACTACCATTTCACACAACCACTTATGCCAACAACACAATCTACACTCAATGAGAGCTCTGTGGGAAAGCCCGATCGTGGCCATGGCCTTTCTCAGGGACTCGGGGCTGTTCGGCCAGGCAGCTTAGGGAACAACAACAACAACAACAACAACCATTAAAAATGAGATCCCAGCTGTGGTGTGACTCGTAAATATTGACCGGAACTTTATTGCAAACGTCCGACACCTCTCCCGCCACCGCCATGTTTACATGTGTCGATCGCCGTGGTTAAGTTCGCGTCTATCTTGACGGCGATTTTTTTTCGGTTATTTGCCCCCTGCTGGCAATATATAAGATGATGACAATATGTCATGAGGGGGGGGGCCTCAACAATGACCTCTAACATCTGTATCTCAAATAGGGCTAGAGCAAATTGGCTGCAAATTTCCACATCTAGGCTATTCCTTGACTGACTCATCCCAAATGGTAGACATATTAGCTTGATCACTCTAGGCCTAGTTGTTTTTTAGTTACAGAGGTTATAGCCTAGGTCATGATTTCTTGCCTACTTACAGCGAATAGACTAGGCCTATTGTAGATTGGTAAAATATTTGCTTAATAGGCCTAGGCTAGGCTATGTTGGCTGTGCAATTGTCTCGATTTGACTATTTTTACCTAATTAGGCCTAAAGCAGCCTGAGTCTATTCCCAACCCCCAAACAGTATCCCATGTTGGTTTAATTCTAGTTTCGCTTTCACAGCATACTCATAAATTTCTATGGCTACTTTAGAGTTGTCATATACCATACTTAATTCCTATATATGCAGGGTGCCAAAACAGAAATTATCTAGTTCTGGATCACTTTTCTAAGCTTACAAGGATCAACTTTGCGTGGCGTCTGCGGGGGGCGTAGCCCCCCGCTTCATAACAGGGGGTCCGGGGGGCGTAGCCCCCCGGCCGCCGGAGAAATTTTTGAGATGTGAAGGTAAATATATGCACAATACATGCTCAAAATTTATTAAAAGGAATGAATAATATTGTAAGTAAAAGGGATGTTATGTATGTTTACTGGTGTTTAATCAGGATACTAGGGGAGCTGGCTGCCTGTACTTCAGTCTCAAAGAGATGCACTTCAGGTCCACTAATATAGGCATTGAAAACAGGTTTTTAAATTATTCTTAGCAGTCCCTGTTTTAGTTTTGTAACTTTTGTCCAATAAAGATTTCATGTATATTTGTTGTTGCATTCCAAGAACTATTACATACTTAATTTATATCCTTTCATATGATACATGAGTTACTATAGAGTACTGGTTAAAATACATACCGGTACCAAGTTTCAAGAATAAACTTTGATTAGAACATTTGTTTGTCTATTATTTTCCCTGGGCCGAGTAAAAAATACCTGGGTAGGCTATTCCCATCTCGGGTTAAGTACAATCAGTAGGAACGTAGAAACTTACTTTAATTTTCACAACTTTAAAAGACTCAAGATTCTGCGAGGCTAATTCCGAAAATATTCAATCAAGTCTCCGTTACCCCCATGAAGTCAGGTTATAGTAATGACATGACATACCAATAATATATGTTAGTTAGCGGGTGTGTGGACTGTGGGGATAGTGGCAGCCCCCACTTTGGACACTAAGACTAAGTAAAGTTAGGTTAGGGTAAGGTAATGCAAATTATCTACTCATAACATGATAAACAATTGAACAATAAACTACTGTACTATATTCCTTGAAGAAATAAAAACAAACAATTGTACATAAGGCTGCGGAAAGATTCTTTAGTGATACCCAAGTCATGGCCGGGATTCCGGGAAATCTATAAATGCACTGTAGGCGGTAGGCCTAGCTGCTGGCTGTACACTTATTAAATTGTACCGGTAATCTGGCTAAAAAGTTACCGGTATACAAAATGAGAACATAGAGGCAGGGTGCAGATCCCACTTTGGACACTAAGTTTGGACTTTGGTTAGGGTAAGTTATTGCAAATCTTCCACTCATAATATAAACTACAATAAAATAAGATACCAGTAGATAAGATACTACTGTAGCCTATTCTGTCTATAGCCTATACCTTGAAAACAAAAACAAACGGTAAGACTGCGAAAGTATTCTTCAGTGACAGGTCTACCCCTATAATCCCACGGCATGACGGCAAACTGTTATTGTCATAGGCTATAGCCTAGCCAGGGTGTCGAATGACGCTGTTTTTTTGAGTGATACAACTTTCTGTATAATGATAAAACAAAATTAATCCTAGCCTAGGCCTAGCCTACGTATTTTTATATTATTATTTTAAAAGTTAGACATCTAAAATAGGCCTAAGCTTAGGCCTACTGTGTTCCAAAACTCAAGAGTAGCCTAGGCTAGGTTAGCCTAGCCTAGTCTTACAAAAAAAAAAAAAAAAAAATACAGGAATGTTGGTCTAGGCTAAGTTTAATATACACTTCCCAGGTCATTTTAACAGTTCTATTGCTTCTATATATCATATAATACACCATAGAGTAAGTTTTTAATAACTAGAAAAAAAGGTCATCTTCTAAATAATTACCATAATTGAGGACCTTCGCCATTCCCGGGTTAAGAGTGGGCTCTGAGTCTTAGCCTACCAGAACCAGATTCCCAGCTGCCTAGCTAACCTTATTTTTTACTGTCTTTAACCTCAAATCTTCCTTGATCTTCATTAGCCTATCAATACATTATACATAGCCCCACTAGTGGGGGCAGTCCTAAGATTGTTGGATAATGGGTTATCCTAAGCCTAATATGCCTAGCCTCAGCCTAGGCTACTCATTTCTGCTTCAAATCATCATTATCATCATAGGCCTAGGCTTGCACTTCACATGAAGTCAATGTTATATTCCAGCCCCTTAATTCACTCTATTTTTCCACAAATATATCGGTAAATAACAGCTAACACATTTCCAAGTGTTCCACAGTTGATTGGCGGCAAGCTAATTTGACGTCATCATTGGATTATTCTCGGAAACACCACAATGGAAAACATTGCTGATATTCGTTCGTTGTTTTCCATTAATCCAACCACATATATACCCCTGAAAAACCAATAATTCATCATAACATCGTACTAATTTATAGCTTACCTTATGCCTCAAGGTCTTGCGCTCTTTGTCAAACACATAAAATTTATATTCATTCACTATTTTTAAGAAATTAGAGACCCCATAAAATTAGCACATACGAAAAAATATCGTGTATTTTGTGGGAGTTTAATTAAGATCAGATCAGATCAGAAAATTAACATTCAAACTTAAATTAATATTTTACATTATTCATTTCAGTGAAATTTAGTCAATATATTAAACACATGGAGTAGTTTAGTTAATATATACATAGTTTTAGATAAATACCTATTATTATCCTTTAATCTACATATTATTGAGCATTCGAGTGCCAATAAAATTACGGTAGTTGTGTTCGTCTTGACTCAGCCTTCGGCGCAATATAACATCGGAGTGTAGGGGTACATTGGTTGTTTGTTTGTTTGTTTGTTTTAGCGGACTCTCCCATCCAGGAGTTCGTTCTATGAACGATGGCTGTTTCCTTATTGTAATATATATTTGTTATATTGGTGCTAAAGTCAGTCACCTCATCCGAACCGAACAAGTTGTGTTTTCACAGTGTAAACAAATCGCTCTCATGACTCGAGCTCTGGATTTATCCGTCTATATTTACATTAGTAGCTGCATTTGGACTTCAATATAGGTGATATATAATAGTTCTAAGATCATAGCCAATGTAGAGTACAGTGTAGAGCAAAGCAACTATCGTTTGATGAGTGTAATGTAGAAATAGAATGGCAGGTTTAGCGGGGCTCCCGGCCGCCCCGGGACAGTCACAGGCTCTTAGCCTATTTCAGTATCAATATTTTTTCAATGTTAGGTTCGGGATCACGAAGAAAATGGGGGAATTTTGGCACACAGTATATATGTCCAAAGCGGCGGAAATGCATTAGCCTATAAGGAATTATACCTACTGTCAAAAAAAAAAAAAATTTCTCCCCATATGCGGCACCATAGCTATTACATAATACTAGGTTAGGTTAGGTAAGGTTGTTAGGTTAGGCTAATGTCGTTAATGTAGTTTATTATCATTATATTACGTCTTTTACCCAGCAATTTCCCTGATCTTCATAGTTGGCCGGGAAGCTATGCCTTTACAAAGGCGCCTCCCTTTTGTCGCTGTGTACGTGAAACTAGAATTTTACCCCCATGGGTTAAGCCCTAGGCTAGGCCTAGGCCTAATCCCACTCTCAATCAAAATTCGAACTGATAAATTCGTACCTACCGGTAGCGCTGCCTAGGCTAGGCCTATATTTTTCGTGAATATATATAGAAAATGGTTTAAAGGAAAGATCATCCTATATTATGTTCAAATAATATGTAATAGCACTGTGTATGGTTGTATTAAATTTAAATAGTGATAGATGTGTATAATAATGCGATAAATACTCCAAAGTTCACATACGTTCAGAAAATTATGGTGCAACACTGTTGCCAGATACTAATCAATCCCATTATCATTATATCATAATGGATTTTACTCATTTGCATAATTTCAAATACCAAGGACATTAATAAAATATTTTCCTATCTTTTTTGTAGTGATATTTGTCTGATTTAGTGGTATATTGGTGTCTTTCTAGGGTTATAATGCATTGTGAAAGTTACCTCTGCATCTCTGACTTGGTATAACAGTTCGGTATGGGCCGGCTTAAGTACCCCTGCTTTCTTTGAGTACTACACGGCAAGAGAAGCTTTCGGTTCTGTTAAAGACTGTCATTACTGTTCAAGGTAAACAGCAACTGCTAAATTCGACATCATGTTCAAATAATATGTAATAGCATTGTCTATGGTTGTATTAGACAAAAATTGTGATAGGTTTCTATTTTATGTGGATAAATAGTATTAAGCTGAATAAACTAAATACCAAAAGTTCACTA
Source organism: Paralithodes platypus (assembly GCA_032716605.1). Taxonomy (NCBI): domain Eukaryota; kingdom Metazoa; phylum Arthropoda; class Malacostraca; order Decapoda; family Lithodidae; genus Paralithodes; species Paralithodes platypus. The sequence goes on from CM064548.1 coordinate 49,473,016, forward strand.
GAGTGGTTGTTGATACATTTGCTAGATGAGGGAGGAGGGAGGTAGGAAGGAAGGGCTAGGCAGTGTTGCCAGTTGTATCGCTACATATTACCGCTAGATGTAGAGCTATTTACTTCAATTTAGCAGCCATTTTTTCATATCTAGAGAGATTTACTAGGGATAATAAAATGCCCCAGAACGAGAAGCCCACCACGGAAGCCACGAGCGAGAACAACAAAGAAACGGGAACAGAAACACCCGAAGGAAAGGCCCACAGAACGAAAGGACCAGGTGAGAGCAGACGCCCCATAGATCAGCGTGAGAGAAGAAAGAAGGAGAGAAGGCACCAAGCCAACCAGTTCAGACAGGCCGAAGCCCGCAGGGCTAAGCAGCTCCAAACCACACCTGCCTATCGCTTCTAACCACTGACCCTTCCCCCACCTCGCGTATCCACTACCCCTCGTGTCCTACACCTCTGACCCGCCAGACTCTACCTACATAATGATGAACATGAATACACCTTAATTTAATACACCCATGCCCTGTCCCTAAGTTAAGATATCAATATCAACATACCCTAAAATACCTTGTCTTGCCAGACTAAGTTTCTGAAGACAAACCGCCCCCATAAATCTATGTATGTTCTTCCATCCGAGAAGTAATATGTTAACCCCCATGTCATAATTGATAAGAAACTATGATACCCACGGGTACACCATTGTATATATAACCATTATTCCTGTAAGACCTAGCCAGAGATAATGACTGAAGATGTTAGCAACCATGCAGTAACTCTAATTCTTACCCCAACCAGAGATTGTATAGATAACCCTCTTTTACCATTGTCTCGACGCATATCTACCACGAAACAATAACGAAGCTACCCCTACGAACTGCCGGTTTCTTTGGTATATATTTCATAGAAAACGCAGTTCCCAGGGACAACTAGATCAGCAAGAAATCGTGTCAACTAATAGTGTCCATAACCCATCGTATTGACGAGTAATAATACACTATGTTTTTCTCTACTTTTATCCACAGTCAAGCACACACCTACAGCTAACCTCATCTTCCCCACAGTCCACATGATTCTATAATTTCTAGACTCATATACCACCACCTATTGCTCATCCCCCGGTAGCGTTTGATTAACCTACCTTCCCTGTCGTTAACCCCTAGTCTAAGATACCAACTGTAGCCTAATGCCACCCCTACGCCCAGAGACCTTAGGGTCAAACTTCCACGTAGCCCCCCTTAACCCTCTCCCTCTCGTTAACCCCCCACGTTCCTCGACTCCCTCCTGACCTAGCCTCTCCACCATACCCCCTGAATATCCTTAACTTTTCCGTTACTAACATTCTCAAACCTTTTGTATATATACTCCTATCCAGCCTACCTTCCCCCAGTAGGAAGGAACACCATTAGAACTTTACTAACCCTTTGCATGCCATCTATTCCCCCACAACCCATTCACAACCCTGTACCAAATGATCGTCAGTGCGAGGCTAGCTGCCTCGCCAGTGACTAACCTCTATTGCCATACTTCCAGATAAATGTGGCAGAGTTAGCAACCCAGTCTCCACCACATCCAACAAACCATGCAATTAACAACCCAACCAATTAAACCAGCTGATCAAGGCACCTTCGGTTTTGGTATTACGAACACCCACATCTGTCTCATAAACAGAGGGTTATTACAAACACTTGTAATATGGCAAGCCCCCAGCCACAGCCGCCCAGACGACCATCACAGAGAGAGGACGCGCGCCTACCCCTTTCACCCACCCGAGGAGGGAGACCCCTACCCCTGCGGAGGTACACCTGACCCCTGTTTTGACTTCCGGGTCATTGCCAGGTAGCACAGGAATTCTTCCTATCAATGAACTAACCATGTATGACTAACACCCTTACTAACCTCTATTAACCCACAATAACCCATTAACCTTTCTTGCATACTCCGATAACCAAATTAGCACCTCAGCTATACCATAGAATGAAGACTGAACAATCTAAGAGAGACGCTCCTATCAAAGATGTCCCAAACCTCCTCGCAAAGTAGATCCAGTCTCTCTCCCCTAAATACTTCCAGTATAGCCAAAATAGTACCTCTTACTAAGGCTCAGTTATATCACATTATGAAGGCTCCATACAGCCATGTGCCACAACAGTAATCACCACCTTACCTAGTTCCCGTATCAATTGAGAGCTCAAATAAGTCCATCAAAACTCGAGATCCCTATTGCCTACAGGGTCCAAAACCGAACCTATAAACCGAGCTCCAGCCCCCAGTAAAATCAGTTGAAAGATAGACACCAAACAGTGGCTGGTCCCTTGTGTTGACCTCTAGCTCTATCATTGTTTGTTCCTGAGAATTGAGTTCCAGAGCCTGCAGGCTCCGTGGCAGATTTAGATAGAAGGATCTGTCCACGTAAAAGAAATCTACGTACACCTTATAACATTCATACAGACCGGGAAGCTGAGCGATCGACGTGAGATGCGCTTGGCGTTAATTCCGATCCAGATTGACAGGAAGATCCTAATATCTGTGATTCAGGTCTAGAAACCAGAGGGTATATAAGAGTGTAACCAGCAACGATCGCTAAGAGATCCGTCTTGAGAACTTTCTACATATGGACCATCTGGACGGCTGCAGAACCAGTCGTTAGCCCCCAACATCACGGACGCAAGATAACCAGGACCAGACCAATCAAATACTACCCAAGATTCACTCTATCAATGCTACAGTGTTACAGTGCTATTTAGAGACTCACTTATTAATATTTCTATGAAGTGCCTATATCTTTGCCCCAGTATAATTCATATATAACCATTCAATTAGGAAGTGCTAAGCGTATCCGTGTTTATTAATTAACAGGCGATATTAACTCTCGTAATTACCCATATATCCAGATATTATTACATAGAAGTGAAACCCTAGTGATATCTGATGTTCGCCCACTGATTTGCGTTCTATGTGTTTCTGATACAAGAATATAAAACTTAGATCAGTACCCCCCTGAGGTTACTAGAATTCCCGTGCTCTAAAATACGCGTGTCTAATCTAGTCTGTGAACTACTACTTGTGCACCAGAGCTACCAGTGATAAATCTAACAGTGAATATGAATCTATAAGTAACATTTATGGTCTCCAGTATATAAACTTGTGAATAAAGCCAGTGATCAGAAGATTAATACCTGAACGTTGGAAGTGGGAGACTAGGCTCCATACAGATCCACTTAATGCTAGTGTTGTTCAATTCTATCATTTGTCTTGTACGAGTATTCATATCTGCTTATGCTTCATATTAATCATCATCAAGAAAACTATAGAAGTGTGTACATCAATAAAAGTGATCGTGTGTCTTGTTACCGTGTGCTTATTTTGTGTTCTCTATTCCTCATACCTTGTTTTGTGCATGCAGCCTTCTATACCCAGTCAGTTAGAACTCACATCACCCAAGTTAATCCTGCAGAAAAACAGGGCATAACATTGGTGGCAGCGGTGGTTCTTGATTCGGATAAAAGGTTGCATTACATTGCAAGTTTGGAACAGCCAGAACACGATAACATCATGGCGCACCGTTCTCACATCCCCATCCCACATTATGATGGGGAGACTTACGAGATCGAAACGTTCATGGACATAGTGAAACCCGTACTTGACCTAGTTTATACCACGGACGCAGAAAAAATAGCCGTGACATTAACGCACCTGGGAAAAGCCGTTTCCCTGGTTGCCTACCAAGTGCACCCTGCTCTCACATGGGACGAATTTCGCCCAATAGTGATAGAGGCCATTAAGCCTTCGTTGGGCGTTTTCGGGGCCCACACCCGTATCCAAGACACTAAATTCGAAGGCGATCTAGATGCCACAGTGAATAAGATCGCCCAACATATCAAAGTGTCTTTCCCCACATTGACCAGAATCCAGCAAGAACAGCAGAATCTGGTCAACCTTGTATCAATATTGCCCTCAGCAGTAAAGGATCATTTCCGTGTGCACGATTTCGTCGGATATCAAAAAGATCTCATCACGATCCGACGTATTTTGGCCGTGCGCACAGAAACACCCACCCAAATCGTTGTAATCAAGAGGTTCCCCCCACACCCGCAGCACCTCGACAACCAAAACCCTAAGGCTCAAACCTTCAACTCCAAGAATGCCTACCCATCCTCATCCTTCCACAACAAACCTACCTACCCTTCCGGCAAGCCCCAACCCAGTAGGCCCCGGTTCCAACCTACCCGGCTACGCAGAATCTTCAACCGGAACAAAACCTACAACACCTACCAAAGTAAGAACCCTACATTAGTGATTATCAACCCCTATGATTTCCCTGCCTGTAGTGCTAAGTGTGCCCTCCATCAAATTCGTGACTCTGCCAAACCTCGCCCCTTTACTCCTCGCATTTCTGTAAATGAAGAGGAGTTGGGACAAGAGAAAGAAATGGAGGAAATGCACACCGAAGATATAGCCCATATCATGACCTCAGACGATACCGAGGAAACCCTGGAGGAGGTAGATACCGACTCCCAGGATTTTTAAAGTATCCCCCGCCCACGATGGCCTCGGCGGGGGACGCCATAACTGATCGCACTGCCCCCATTTACTACATGGCCAAAATCAAGGACATTCCTGTCCGCTTGTTAATCGACACGGGAGCTGCTAAGTCATGTTTGTTCAAGTCTTATTATGATCAACACCACCGACTATTTGGCCCCTTGTTACCTACCAAATCAGAACTAATCTCAGCTGCTGATACCTACTTAAATCTCCTAGGAGACACTTTGCCCCTGTCAGTAACTACTCCTGCCCCCCATGCCCGTTGTTATCACTCGTTCACAGTATTTTCCTCCCACTGTAAACATTACGATGGTTTCCTTGGACTTGACCTCCTTCAAAAACTCCAGGCCCAGGTTGACTGCGGCCAGAGGCTGATCTCATTAAACAAAAAATCCAACCCAAAGCCTCTGACAAACCAATCACGCAGAAACCAGTTCACAAAAAGAAAAAACACTTCCACCCTCAACAAACTCTGAGTCAAGATTACCAAGTTGCAGCTAGCACTAAGGTAACTCCTAACCCCCCCCCCCCCCCCGCCCCCCCCCCCCCCCCTTGCCCCGAGTTCTCTCAAAATATCACTCATTCCGTTGAAAAAATGCCTCAACAAACGAAAGAAGACAAGTCCAAGCAACTCAATGATGTAAACCCCCCATTTCTCCTAACTCTGTCCAGGATCAATCCTCCCATGTTTCCAGGACAGACTCTTATGTACGTAAAAACCATTCTACCAAATATTTATGTACACATGTTTCCAGGGAAAATGCCGACCTATGTACCCAACAATGTTTTCCCCATGCCCCCAGAAATGCTCAGCTATTCCACAACCAACAAAATTTCCCTTGTGACAGCTTTCCGTCAGTAGCTCCCTTCCACCCCCACACAATTCACACCCCTAAAAAACTTCAAAACCCCACACTTGACTCACCCCCCTCATGACAGACAAACCCACCAATCCCATATAACCTCTAAACAAACCGTCACTGCCACCGACAAAACTCCCCAAATTCGTCCTTTTAACAACCACAAATCAGTACATCAGTCCTCCACCAATAACCCATGTTCTATACCTAACTCTTCCCCCACCAACCCTCCGCAGTCCCACCAACAAATTCCGTTTTCTAAATCACTCACACCTCACCACTCTGATCCTCCCACACGCGCCGTTAATCCCCCCCTCACGCGTGACCCCCACCAAAGTGATTCCCCCCCCCTCATGCGTACCGAGCACCTGCTCACCAGTCGGTCCCCCACCATCATTAGCCCAGCTGTAGTTCAAGATAAATGTCAAATTCCCCCCCGCCATCAAAAATGGGTTAACCTTCAACCCATACCCCAAACTCACATATTTTCCCCCACTACCACGTCCACCAACCCCAATCGTTGCCTCCTACAACCCGCCATCATTTCCGCTCGCATAAACCACATTCTAGTGGCTAATATCTCTGAAGATTCCCTGACATTACCAAAAGGCCTCATCATAGGAGACCTCGAAACATTTGATGACCTCCCCATAGATTCCAATGAAACCCCTACCAGTCTCAAATTACCCCCTCTCCCTGACACATTATCTGACCACCAAAAACACAGCATGTACGAACTATTGCTAGAGTTCAGTGACGTATTTGCCCAACAACCCACTGAAATAGGACAGACTGATGTTGACCAACACATCATTAACACCACAGGCCCCCCCATAAGACAACCATCCCGTAGAAAAAATCCCATACAACGCCAGGAAGAGGAACGCCAAGTCCAAGAGATGTTAGAGGCCGGAATTGCTACCCCGTCCATCAGCCCCTGGTCTTCCCCTGTTGTCCTAGTAAAAAAGAAAGATGGGTCAACCCGTTTTTGCGTAGATTACAGGAGATTGAATGACGTAACCATTAAGGATGCTACGCCATTACCCAGGATAGATGATTCCCTTGACTCCCTATACGGATCCAGATGGTTCACTACCCTCGACTTGCAAGCAGGGTATTGGCAAGTGCCCATCAAGGCAGAGGACCAAGAAAAAACAGCATTCTCCACTAGTGGTGGCCACCACTACGAATTTAACGTCCTACCTTTTGGCCTCTGCAACGGACCCGCCACTTTCTCCCGTTTGATGGAAGCAGTATTACATGGCCTTACCTGGGAAACCTGCCTAGCGTATCTAGACGATATCATTGTGTACTCACAAACCTGGGAAGAACACCTCCTCAGGTTGAAACAAGTTCTTCAAAGAATCCGAGCCGCCGGGCTGAAATTGAAACCCTCAAAATGCGAGATTGCACGAAATAAGGTAGATTTCCTCGGCTATGTAATATCTGAACATGGCATTGCACCAGACCCCAAGAAACTTCAAGGCATACAAAACCAACCCCCACCCACCACCGTTAAAGGAGTACGTTCTTTTCTAGGTTTAGCCACATACTACAGACGTTTCGTCCCACACTTTGCCGCAATAGCCAGACCCCTCCACCAACTCACCCACAAGGACACCACATTCACCTGGACACCTGAAAGAGACCTCGCTTTTAACACTTTGAAACAAAAGCTGATCCAAGCCCCTATTGTCGCTTTCCCTGATTACCATAAACCTTTCCGTCTCTATACCGACGTATCTCTGTACGCCATTGGTGCAGTTTTAGCTCAAGTAAGAGACGGAGAGGAACATGTGATAGCGTATGCCAGCTCCACACTCAACCAAGCCCAACAGAATTATGCAGCCACCAAGAGAGAGTGCCTAGGGATCATTTGGGCACTCAACCACTTCAGGTCATTTGTGTTGGGCGCGAAACTAGATATAATAACCGACCATCAATCTTTGCAATGGTTGCGTAGGTGCGAAACCAACTCAGCCATCTTGGTACGCTGGAGAGAGACACTAGAGGACTACGATTTTACAATACAGTATCGTCCAGGTAAACTTCACACCAATGTATTTCCCTGTCACGTTTGCCAGTACCGAAAGACCCCCCCACCATCCAAGCCGCCTTACAAAACACTGAGCTCTTACATACCCCCATCAACCAACATAATTCCCCCCCAGCCCCCTCACTAATTCAATCTTGGGAAACAAGGATCAGACCACCCTGGATACCGTTAAATATCTTCAAGAAACTGACTCGCTGGGGAGATCAACTTGCCACAGACTCCGGTCACATAGTCCTAGACCCCACCATTGCCCACGACTACATGATTGCCATCCACGAGGGAAACGGCATACACCTTGGACAAAAGAAAATTTTAAAAATCTTCGCGGATCAGTACTGGACCCCCAACCCCTCCAAGATTGCACAACGCATGACAGAATCCTGCAAACCTTGTTTATTGGGGAAGGATAGATCACGCACCCCAGGCCCAGCTGGTACCATTTCTGCCAACAAACCGTTCCAAGTCCTATCCCTCGACATCATGGGCCCGTTTCCTTCTTACGCTGGCAACCGCTATATCGTCACATTTGTTGACGTATATTCAACATTTTTAATAGCCTGCCCAGTTAAAGACCACACAGCCACCACAGTCGCCGCACTGCTTGCCACAGAAGTGTTCCCTATATTCGGCCTTCCCCTTCCTCTTCTATCCGACAATGCCCACGAATTTAGTGGACACGTTTGGCACCAGTTCACCCAACAATGCGGTATTAAGATCAAACACTCATCCCCGTACTGGCCTCAAGGAAATGCTATATGCGAACGCAGCCATCGCACCATCAACAACCAGTTACGTACCAAAATTATTGTTCTTAACACCTCAGACTGGCCATCACAGATAAAAATGATACAATGGGGCATGAACACCTGTCCCCGAGAAGACGGTATTTCACCTCATGAACGTGTTTACGGCGTACCCCCCCTGTTACTGCCGTTCCACCATCACGCTCACCTCCCCTCCAACACCTCCACAATTGACCCATTGCAACATCTGCAAAACACCCTCCATACCGCCCAAACCTGTCAAAACACCAAAAATGATAACCCCGATGATAAAAACCCTTTCGCCATCCATGACACCGTAATGGTAGCCAACCTCCCTGTCACCAACAAATTAGGCCCTCGCTATGTTGGACCCTACACCATCATTAAAGTCCCAAATGCCTATCAAGTCATCATTGATTATCACGGCGTGACTCGCACGTTCAGAAATAGATTCATCCGAGCATTTAAACCTCTAAAACCACAAGACATTACCCCACCCAACACGTCCGACCCTGAATTGAACACCCCTACTACCCCTCCCACTCAGGCTATAAATGTTCCCCTACAAACCCCTAAAGGCCTAAACCCTCCAGCACAGAACCTGCCAATCATTCCTCAACATACCCCACAAACTAACCTCCACAAACCCCAAGCCCCCACTATCACACCTTCCTCCACCATGACCAATTCCTTCACTTCTGATAGTCAAGTACCTCCCCAAAATATCAAAGTACGAAAACCTCCACCCACAACCCTGACCACAACAGAAACCCTCCCGTCTAGCCCTGAAGTACCTCCACCAGGCACCACAGTAAGAAAACCACCACCCCACCTAAAACCAAGTACACACCCAACCGCACCACACAATCTACCCCAGTCACCTCACGCTACAACTTACGCCCACGACTGAAATCCTTTAAACCCTCCAGAAAACACACCCTGATAACAAAGTTCCGTAGAGCTGCCAGACCACTATCCTCCTCGTCCTCTTCTTCTTCGTCGAATTCTCCTCCACAAAGGGAAAGAAGACGAATAATCACAAGCAAACACCATCACCCCTCTAACTATATTCCAAAAATAACCACCCCCACCCTCCCACGAAAGCAAATACCTTCCCCTTCAACCTCATCACCCCGAATGACCTTCTAGATCTGCCCCCCCACCAAACTCCCACAAAACCACCCATTTCCACCACCATCAAATCACCAACCCCACCAAAGAACGCACCCAACACACTTTCCTACCCCCAACCCTCCCAATTAAACCTCCACTCACTACCCACTCGTCTAGCCCCCCCGCATCCACCCCTTTCCCCTCCACTATCCCTGCGACCCCACCCACGCATCAACCAACCTCATTATCTCATAAAACCCCCAACCAACCTCCCCCTAAAGACTACCCTATGCCAACGACCAACCCCTCCTCACCCACCACGTCTACCACACAAGTAACTCCCAACCAAAGCCCCTCCAAAATGATGTACCCGACCTCCACACCCCCACTTAAATCCCCCCACAAAGTCGCCCCTCCGAGAACCCCCATCAATACCCCCACCCAATCCTCTCCCATTCCTCCTACCACCCTCACTCGACAAAATCCTCCACACGCATATACCTCTCAAATAACCCCCTACATCACCCCCCCTAAATGTCCTCCACCTGTAAAGCATTCTTCCCCTCAATATAAAACATCATCGAGCGACTCAAGTCCCACTACAAAAATCTACCTTCCCACCAGAACCTCCAAAGGTAGAATCATCAACAGACCCATCAGATTTGAAGACAGTTATGTAAAAACAAAACCCCTTTCTTCCACTAAAAGCCCAAGCCACACAACACACACCCCCTCTTTCTCACACACCTCCATCACGCACCTTACCTAAACCAATATTGCACATTGCCTCCATATATTTTCCCAGCCTGCAACACCACCCAAGACAACCCCAAAAACCCCAGACTCATATCCCCCCTTCACCCCCAGCTCCGCCTTCACGCGTTAGTCCCTCCCCTTCAGTTGTTAATCCCTTCACCACACTGAAGAGGCCTCCTGTCAGTCCCACACACCTCACTCAATACCTGACCTCCACCATGAACACATCCACACCATTCGTCGCTCCCGTCCCTACCCCCACTGAGGACGAATGCACACCGTTCATAAGACGTATTAAATTAAAAACGTCCACAGGACGCTTAGCCCGTCTACAACGGCCACATCAAGCCCGGGCAGCCGCCCTCCACAACACCGAAGACACATTCCTACAGGTCTACATAGACCTGCACAAGAAACCTGACCCTCGCTCTCTTGCCTGGTGGGACCTTCTACACACCCTCCAAATGACCCACCATGACTATACTTCTCTTTACTTCACCCTTGAGGCTCGAGGACGAGCCTACAACGAAGGAGAGGGAAGTAAAATGCCCCAGAACGAGAAGCCCACCACGGAAGCCACGAGCGAGAACAACAAAGAAACGGGAACAAAAACACCCGAAGGAAAGGCCCACAAAACGAAAGGACCAGGTGAGAGCAGACGCCCCATAGATCAGCGTGAGAGAAGAAAGAAGGAGAGAAGGCACCAAGCCAACCAGTTCAGACAGGCCGAAGCCCGCAGGGCTAAGCAGCTCCAAACCACACCTGCCTATCGCTTCTAACCACAGACCCTTCCCCCACCTCGCGTATCCACTACCCCTCGTGTCCTACACCTCTGACCCGCCAGACTCTACCTACATGATGATGAACATGAATACACCTTAATTTAATACACCCATGCCCTGTCCCTAAGTTAAGATATCAATATCAACATACCCTAAAATACCTTGTCTTGCCAGACTAAGTTTCTGAAGACAAACCGCCCCCATAAATCTATGTATGTTCTTCCATCCGAGAAGTAATATGTTAACCCCCATGTCATAATTGATAAGAAACTATGATACCCACGGGTACACCATTGTATATATAACCATTATTCCTGTAAGACCTAGCCAGAGATAATGACTGAAGATGTTAGCAACCATGCAGTAACTCTAATTCTTACCCCAACCAGAGATTGTATAGATAACCCTCTTTTACCATTGTCTCGACGCATATCTACCACGAAACAATAACGAAGCTACCCCTACGAACTGCCGCTTTCTTTGGTATATATTTCATAGAAAACGCAGTTCCCAGGGACAACTAGGTCAGCAAGAAATCGTGTCAACTAATAGTGTCCATAACCCATCGTATTGACGAGTAATAATACACTATGTTTTTCTCTACTTTTATCCACAGTCAAGCACACACCTACAGCTAACCTCATCTTCCCCACAGTCCACATGATTCTATAATTTCCAGACTCATATACCACCACCTATTGCTCATCCCCCGGTAGCGTTTGATTAACCTACCTTCCCTGTCGTTAACCCCCAGTCTAAGATTCCAACTGTAGCCTAATGCCACCCCTACGCCCAGAGACCTTAGAGTCAAACTTCCACGTAGCCCCCCTTAACCCTCTCCCTCTCGTTAACCCCCCACGCTCCTCGACTCCCTCCTGACCTAGCCTCTCCACCATACCCCCTGAATATCCTTAACTTTTCCGTTACTAACATTCTCAAACCTTTTGTATATATACTCCTATCCAGCCTACCTTCCCCCAGTAGGAAGGAACACCATTAGAACTTTACTAACCCTTTGCATGCCATCTATTCCCTCACAACCCCTTCACAATCCTGTACCAAATGATCGTCAGTGCGAGGCTAGCCGCCTCGCCAGTGACTAACCTCTATTGCCATACTTCCAGATAAATGTGGCAGAGTTAGCAACCCAGTCTCCACCACATCCAACAAACCATGCAATTAACAACCCAACCGGCTCGCTTGGTGTAGTGACTAGCGTCTCGGACTTCCACCCAGAAGGCCCGGGTTCGCGCCCACGCTCGGCGCATTAAAGATTTTTCACAAGCACTGAGTCGTTACCATCCCTCATGAGCAAAGGGATGGGGTAGTAGTACAGGACCCCAATGGAAATACGCCTAATCGGCCTTATTGAGCTATCCTTAGCTAGCTTAGCATGCGCTAGCTTTAAGAACTATTATTATTATTATTATTATTATAACCAATTAAACCAGCTGATCAAGGCACCTTCGGTTTTGGTATTACGAACACCCACATCTGTCTCATAAACAGAGGGTTATTACAAACACTTGTAATATGGCAAGCCCCCAGCCACAGCCGCCCAGACGACCATCACAGAGAGAGGACGCGCGCCTACCCCTTTCACCCACCCGAGGAGGGAGACCCCTACCCCTGCGGAGGTACACCTGACCCCTGTTTTGACTTCCGGGTCATTGCCAGGTAGCACAGGAATTCTTCCTATCAATGAACTAACCATGTATGACTAACACCCTTACTAACCTCTATTAACCCACAATAACCCATTAACCTTTCTTGCATACTCCGATAACCAAATTTGCACCTCAGCTATACCATAGAATGAAGACTGAACAATCTAAGAGAGACGCTCCTATCAAAGATGTCCCAAACCTCCTCGCAAAGTAGATCCAGTCTCTCTCCCCTAAATACTTTCCGTATAGCCAAAATAGTACCTCTTACTAAGGCTCAGTTATATCACATTATGAAGGCTCCATACAGCCATGTGCCACAACAGTAATCACCACCTTACCTAGTTCCCGTATCAATTGAGAGCTCAAATAAGTCCATCAAAACTCGAGATCCCTATTGCCTACAGGGTCCAAAACCGAACCTATAAACCGAGCTCCAGCCCCCAGTAAAATCAGTTAAAAGATAGACACCAAACAGTGGCTGGTCCCTTGTGCTGACCTCTAGCTCTATCATTGTTTGTTCCTGAGAATTGAGTTCCAGAGCCTGCAGACTCCGTGGCAGATTTAGATAGAAGGATCTGTCCACGTAAAAGAAATCTACGTACACCTTATAACCTTCATACAGACCGGGAAGCTGAGCGATCGACGTGAGATGCGCTTGGCGTTAATTCCGATCCAGATTGACAGGAAGATCCTAATATCTGTGATTCAGGTCTAGAAACCAGAGGGTATATAAGAGTGTAACCAGCAACGATCGCTAAGAGATCCGTCTTGAGAACTTTCTACATATGGACCATCTGGACGGCCGCGGAACCAGTCGTTAGCCCCCAACATCACGGACGCAAGATAACCAGGACCAGACCAATCAAATACTACCCAAGATTCACTCTATCAGTGCTACAGTGTTACAGTGCTATTTAGAGACTCACTTATTAATATTTCTATGAAGTGGCTATATCTTTGCCCCAGTATAATTCATATATAACCATTCAATTAGGAAGTGCTAAGCGTATCAGTGTTAATTAATTAACAGGCGATATTAACTCTCGTAATTACCCATATATCCAGATATTATTACATAGAAGTGAAACCCTAGTGATATCTGATGTTCGCCCACTGATTTGCGTTCTATGTGTTTCTGATACAAGAATATAAAACTTAGATCAGTACCCCCCTGAGGTTACTAGAATTCCCGTACTCTAAAATACGCGTGTCTAATCTAGTCTGTGAACTACTACTTGTGCACCAGAGCTACCAGTGATAAATCTAACAGTGAATATGAATCTATAAGTAACATTTATGGTCTCCAGTATATAAACTTGTGAATAAAGCCAGTGATCAGAAGATTAATACCTGAACGTTGGAAGTGGGAGACTAGGCTCCATCCAGATCCACTTAATGCTAGTGTTGTTCAATTCTATCATTTGTCTTGTACGAGTATTCATATCTTCTTATGCTTCATATTAATCATCATCAAGAAAACTATAGAAGTGTGTACATCAATAAAAGTGATTGTGTGTCTTGTTACCGTGTGCTTATTTTGTGTTCTCTATTCCTCATACCTTGTTTTGTGCATGCAGCCTTCTATACCCAGTCAGTTAGAACTCACATTACCCAAGTTAATCCTGTAGAAAAACAGGGCATAACAGATAATTTAAAAATTTCAGACATTCTAGTCATATTACATTGTAAAATTTGCAAAACAAACAAACCAAAACTCTTTAGAAATTGCAGCATTATTCTAACATTGTTTGACTATGTAGCAACATGCTAGCGACTTTTGAGAAAGGATCTAGCGGTATTTTGTGGAGATATACTGGGAGGGTGGGAGGGAGGTGGTGGTTGCAGTGTTGCCAGTTGTAAAGCTACATATTACCGCTAAATGTAGAGCTATTTACTTCAATAGGTGAGGTGTGGTGGAGTGGTCATGCCACTGGATTGGTAATCCAATGGACCCGGGTTCAAATCCCGATATGTCAATGGGAAGATATTATTGGGATTGAATTTGTGCTGTACCTAGTATCAGTGCATTACCACAAAGCCCACCGAAATGCCAAAAAAATACCCTCATTGTTCCCTGATTAAATAACACTGTATGAATATTCCCATATTCAAAATATGTTACAGGGGGACAATGCCTAGTGAGTTCACTGCTCAATAGGTGGCGTTCTGAGAGTGAGGGTCTGAGTCCGGAGGGTGAGACGGTGAAGCACTTGAACGAAGCAACCAGCCGCTTCAGAGATGGAGCTGCTTCGAGCCATGATGGATGCTTCACATGTCTCACTCCCCAGACTGGAACAAGACCTCACGGGATTCACCGTGTTGAGCGGTGGAATGTACAGGCTCTCAGCCTATGCCCGAGAGGGAGTAGTTAGAATATAGAAAAAAAAAAAAAAAAAAAAAAAAAAAAAAAAAAAAAATCTAGCAGCCATTTCTTTTATATCTAGAGACATTTACTAGGGATAATTTGAAAATTTCAGACATTCTAGTCATACTACATTGTAAAATTTGCAAAACAAACAAACCAAAACTCTTTAGAAATTACAGCGTTATCCTAACATTGTTTGGCTATGTAGCAACATGCTAGCGACTTTTGAGAAAGGATCTAGCGGTATTTCGTGGTAACACTTTAGGAGGGTTAAAATACGAGTCACACGGGCAATTGCCAAAACTTTAAAGGTCCATATCATTGTTATTAAACTAAGGATTTGGCAAAGGGAGGAATTGTTAAAAACCTTAGCCAATACTCTGTCATTCACCAAAAATAAATTTGAATTATCATTATTATTTGGTAGGGTAGGTATGTATAGGTAGGTTGGCTAAATAATTGCTGGAATTCGTAGGGACACGAACTGTTTTGAGAGAGTTAAATAAAAAAAAATTATAGATCTGAATAATAAAGAGATTATGTTATTAAGCAAAACTAGGGGATGCGTGGAAGCCTATAGACTGTAGACGGTAAACTTTGTGTGGGTAGCGAATGGGGTTTTAAAGTAATTTAAGAATAGACAGTTTTCAATGCTGCGGCCAAACTATTCCACCCATTTATATTCTTTTGGTATCAAAACGTTCGGAATCGCGAGCCTCACCCAACTACACAAGCATGGCTTTGATCATCGGCGTAGTTTTGAAGATGTGGAATTTTAAGTGGAATTAGAGTTTTTTTCAAGATTGCCAGAAAAAAACCCCATGTGCAAAAGCAAAACCTTCTCTATAAAATTTGCGGAGCATTAGTAGGGGAGTGCGTATGCTAAAGCCCAGTCGTTTCCTGTGAGTGGGAGAGACGGTATTTAGGCGTCAAGTTTTTCGGGAAATCGGCTGCCACGGACCTGTTTGACCACCATGCCGGATGTTTAACATATCAAAAGTTGCCCAATACAAAAACGCACCTCTTGTGAAAGTTTGATCCCAATCCAAAAAGCGGTTCTGGAGTTATTGCGTCGAAACCGGCACGTAAGAAGAATTTGGATGAAAACCCAGGTTTAATGATTACAATAGGGGTTCCCCGTAGGGGACGAATCCCTAATAATAATAATAATATTTATTCAGTTAGCAATTTACAGAGTTGGAACCACATAGTATGTTACAAATATAACATGCACCAGCTTTGCATAATTCCAACTAAGGATAGCCCAATAAGGCCGTTAGGTATATTTCCATTGGGGTCCTTGTGGGATTAGGTTAGCTGGGGAAATGGGGAGGATAAATAAATAGATACTTTAGAGAAAGTATTTCTAGGGGGTTATTTTTAGATACCTTACATCCTATAGTAAATATTAGTAATCCGTAATCAGTAATCATTTCAGTTTGGTTTGTCTTTCTCTTATGTCGTGTTTAGTAGGAGACATAAGCTTGGTGCTCCCTTCTCGCAGCTGTCCGGTTCAGGTGTTCCTTCAGGCTACGTCTGAAGGAATACAGTGTTCTCTTTTCACGGACTGACTGGGGTAGGTCGTTCCCGTCTTTGATGGCAGTGAAGAAGAATGTTTGCTTACCCTGTCCTTGGATTCTCGGGACCTTAAAATTAAACATCCTGTTTCTTGTATTATGTCCACTCCTCTCATTTGCTTTAACAAAATCACTCTTTAGATACTCTGGAGCTCTGTCATAGAAAATTTTGAAGGCATTAGTGAGCCTGATTTGTTTGGCTCTGTGAGAGACATTGAGCATACCTAGTGACTGAAGTTGTTCCTGGCCAACATGTGATCTGGGTCCTAGGTTCAGCATGAACCTAACCATTTTATTTTGAGTGACCTGAAGTTTGTGCTGTGCTGATTTAGATGATGCAGAGTACCAGGATGACACAGAATAGTCAAAATGACATTGAACAAGCGCTTGGCAGAGGGTCTTTTTGGTCGCCGCGAGCAAGCATCCCACCTGTCTATACAGGTATTTTATACGTGCTCTACACTTACTCAGAATATATTCCAAAATTGTTTCACCTTACAAACTCGCATCCAGTTTTAGTCCGAGATATTTAACTTGTGACACTGTTGTTATAGGAATATCATTACAGTTGACCGAGAAGCCCACAATGTCTTTCAGTTTGCGTTTTGTTCCACATAAGATGGCTTCCGTCTTGCCCAGGTGAAGAGATAGTCTATTGTCCACTAGCCATTAACTACATGATTCTAGTTCTTTGGAAAGTGAAGCGGCAATACTTATTGGGTCTTTTCCTGAAACCAGAAGCACGCTGTCGTCAGCATACAGTAATAATTTACACGAGACGCTCAGTTCCATGTCATTCACATAACAGAGAAAGAGTAAGGGACCAAGGATGCTTCCCTGCGGGACCCCACAGTTAATTGGCATAGGATCAGATATATTATCATCAATTTTGACTCTTTGGGTTCTACCACTAAGATAAGATTTAAACCAGTTCACTGGCCCAATGCCCATTGCTTGTAGTTTATTACATAGGATATCATGGTCTACTGTGTCAAACGCTTTTTGTAGATCAATAAGAACCATACCGGTGTAGTTACCTTTAGACATTTCTTTACGAATGTGATCTGTTAAGTGGATGAGACAGGAGTCTGTCGAGTACATGTATCTGAAACCTGATTGAAACTTATAGAATAGATCATTTTGTTTGAGGTAGTGTTCAATTTGGGTGTATATCGCTCTTTCAAGGATTTTAGATACAATACATAATATGCTAACTGGTCTGTAGTTGCCAACTTCTAGTTTATTTCCTTTCTTGAATAGAGGGGTTACAATAGCTTCCTTCAGTTCAGCAGGTACAGTGTTGGTGTTAATTGACAAGTTGATGATGTGGGTTAGGGGACCTGCTATACCAATGGCTCCATCTCGTAGAAATTTGGCAGGAATTTTGTCTGGTCCTGTGCTTTTATGTACATTTAGGTTAGACAGCTCGACAAAAGTGTATTTTGGTGTAACATTTTGCAATCCAAATGTGTTCGGGTGTATGTCTTTATCTCTGTAGAAATTTCGAAAGGTGGCCGTTGTTGTCGTGTATTTATTGAGAGGTTGCGGTAGGTTCTGTGCAAGTGTGTTTGCTATGGAGGTGAAGAAGGAGTTGAAGTAGGTTGAAATTTGTCGTTTATCGTGGCAAACCTGATCATTAATGGTGAGAGCAATATTAGTGTTAGACGAATCCCTTGTCTTGTTGCTGTAGCCTGTTGTTTTTAGGTGCCTCCATAGTTTCTTTGGGTTATTCTGATATTCCTCTGCCTTATTGTGGAAATAATTAGTTTTCGCTGATTTTATTTTACTACTTAGTTTATTCCTGGCCCTGTTGAACTCATGTTTCAGACCTTGATCCTGTCTATGTTTCGCTAGCCTTTTTAACAGATTGTCTCTGTGTTCCAGATGGTATAGTATGTCATTGTTGATCCATGGGTCTGACCTTGCTTTAATTCGTATGTCTTTCAGAGGAGCTACTTCGTCTAGGATGATTGTGATGATGGTTCTGAAGCCAACCCATGCATCATTAACGTTTGTACTTCCAAACACTGGAGACCAGTCTGTATTCCATAAAATGTCCAGAAAGTTTTCTTTGTTGTAGTTTCTGAGTGACCTTGTTTTGATAACCTTGTGATTCTCTAGGGTAATTTTTGTGGTTTTCCGTGTGCAATATGTGACGAAGTGATCACTTATCCCAGTCTGTATAACCCCTGATTGGGATATTTTGTCCTCTCTGTTACAGTTTATGTGGTCTAATATTGTGGCAGTGTTCTCAGATATACGTGTGGGGGTTGTGATGAGTTGTTTGTGATTGTGCATTGTCAGTATATGCCTATATTCTCGTACAAGCCTATTATTTCGTTGTTTGTAACACAGGTTAAAATCCCCTAGTATGATGGACTCATTCCGAGGGTCTAGCGATGACAAAGTTCGTTCAAATTTGGTCAAGAATTGTATGTCGTCTGGTGGCCTATAGCACACCCCAATTGTGGTGGGTCTTGTCCTCGGCAGGTGTAGGTCGATCCACAGAGCTTCGTGATTTTCTACATGGAGGTCGGTCCTAGTTGTGTGTGTGAGGTTGTTTTTTACATACAGACATACTCCTCCCCCATGCCTATTGCGATCATTCCTAACCATGTTGAAACCTTGAATGTTTATTTCACCATCGTTTATACTTGAATCCAGCCAGGTTTCTGTGATTGCAATTATTAAAGCTTTGGCCTTATTAGCTAACAAGTTTATTTCTGACAATTTATGGTACATTGATCTGGCGTTAATGTAGATAAGATGGAGCCCTTTGTTGAACACTCTGTATTCATCTTTGATTTTGAATGTGTCTTGGCTGGATTCTGAGTTGTTAATACTTGGATCATCTACATTAATATTCGGTAATGAATGCAAGGCACACTTATTGCATAGGCTTTCTTTTCTACTTTGTCTAGAAGAGCTATGTGAGAAGATCCTCCCCACACGTGTGAACAATACTCAATACATGGACGCACTGTGCCCCTGTACAGAGCAAGAAGCTGTGTAGAGGTAAAGAACCCCCAAGAGTCAGTTGAGCACACCCAGCTTCTGGGAAGCTGTTGTAGCAAGAGTGGAAATATGATCTTTCCAAGAGAGAGCAGGAGAAAAAGAAACACCAAGAATATTAACAGAAGATGAAGGGTTAATTTGTATGTTGTTGAAGAATACGTCATAGTTTTCTGGATGGGGTTGATGAGGAGACAGATGAAGAAATTGAGTTTTGGAAGCATTGAAAGTAACAAGCCCTGCCTGGGCTTCTAACCTAGCTGAAACACATCATAAGACCTTACAGACTATTCAAAATAAAGCCCTAAAAATCATCACAGGCTACTACACTAACGGATCACCTACATCAAGAAACCAAAGTCCTCAAAGTCAAAGACCATCTGGACATGAGAGGCACTCAATTCCTGGCAGCAGCCTCCACGAACCAACACCACCCACTACACTACATGGCAACATACCCACAGACACCAAGAAATATCAAAACAACACCCAGCACACTGTATCACACACAAATACTGTCTTCTCTCCCTTCCTGCCCATCCCAAACCAGCTTACAGAAGCACATCCATACTCATATCTCTCGCCGTTCCATCCAATCACTCATAGACAACACGCAGCTGCAGACACGACCTCCCGAAATCCATCCTTCTGAATCCTCACTTCTTCGCGAGGACAGAGTCCACCTGGCCTGGCTGAGATGCGGGCACCATCCAGCTCTTCTGAGCTATCAGAAGAGACTGGATGACTCCGTCATCGACACCTGCCCAGGATGTAACACAGCACCCCATACCATTAAACACATCATAGAAGACTGCATTTCACACAATCACTTACGCCAACAACACAATCTACACTCCTTGAAAGCTCTGTGGGAAAGCCCGACCGTGGCCATGGCATTCCTTAGGGACTTGGGGATGTTCGGCCAGGCAGCTTAGGGAACGACAACAACAACAACAACAACAACAACAACAAGGTTTTCTCTGCCCAATTAGAGATAGTAGAGAGATCAGTAGATATGTGTTTTATGGCCTCCTTACATGAATTTTGGAGTTCCTGCTGTGAATGATGTTGTGGAAGGCTAGTGGAAGAGTGTAATGTAGAGTCGTCAGTATATGAGTGAAAGGGGCTGGAGGTGCAGTTGTGAAGGTCATTAATGAATAATAATAAGAAAATTGGAGATAGGACAGAGCCCTGAGAAACACCGGAGTTGATAGGTTGAGGAAGTTAACGCTGGCCGTCCACAGCCGCAGCTATGGAACGGCCGGAAAGGAAATTAGAGACAAAGGCACAGATGGAGGAATAAAAGCCGAAGGAGGGTAGTTTGGAAATGAAGGATATGTGCCAGACTCTATTGAAGGCCTTCAATATGTCTCGCGCAACAGAAAAAGTCTCACCGAAGTCCCAAATGGAGGATGACTATGAGTTAGTAAGATAGGAAAGAAGATCACCAGTAGAGCGACCCTTAACCCTTCTTTGGCGGCGCCCGGCTATTGTCGAATTTAAAAAATGGGGCCTATGGGTGGGGCCCGGCTATTGTCGAATGCAATTTTGAGCACGTAATGTGCTCTGAGAGAGAGCGGAGCGGTGGGAGGAGCGTAGATTACCTCCTGACCGCTCGCCACGGCCGCCGTGGACCTACTGAGATTTACTCCACTTACATCCACCCTCACTCCCTCGCTACATACGTAATTATATAAAGAAATTGCCGTATTTTACCGTTTTTACCCTTCGGTTGCACGATCGTTGCAAGACAACCAGTGATCGTAGAAGGATGGTTCGGGTGTCATTGGAAAGCTCAATTTAAGCCCTTTCGGGAATACATAGTTGTATTACGCTCTGGGTCTTGTTTATGCATGGAAAAGAGCACAGAAACAACCCCATTTATGGTAAAAAAAAAAACGCTGGGCGGTACATAGAAATTACCGCCTAGGCTGCTCTTAAGGTGTTAAGGAAGCCATACTGGCAGTATGAGAGTAGGTTATAGGAAGATAAATGTTTAGGACATTTTGAGGTAAGAATAGTTTCAAACATTTTAGAGATGCAAACAATGAGAGCAATTGGACGATAGTTGGAGGGTTGAGAGTGGTGACCCTTCTTTGGGACAGGTTGAACGAGTGAACTTCCAGCAAGAAGGGAAGATGTTAGAGGAAAGACAGAGACGGAAGAGTTTTCCAAGGCAGGGAGTCGGCACGGAAGCACAGTTTTTGAGTACAACAGGAGGAACACCATCCGGTCCGTATGCCTTCTTAGCATTAAGCCCAGATAAAGTAAAAAGTACATCCTTAGAAGAATTTATGAAGTTAGGCATAAGTTGGAGAGGGAGGAATAGCACCGGAATCATCCAAAGTGGAGGTTTTAGCGAAAGTGTTAGCGATGAGTTCAGCTTTGTCAGAGGAAGAAGTGACAGTAGTGCCGTCAGAGTGGGAAAGAGGAGGAAAAGATGAAGAAGAAAATTGTTGGACAGGTTTTTGGCTAGATGCCAGAAGGCTTGGGAAGAGGTAGAGTTGGATAGTTCAGTTAATTTATTTTTGATGAAAGAATGTTTGGCGAGTCGAAGAAGAGATTTGGCTAGATTCCGGGCAGAAATATAGGAAGTATGAGATTCTTGAGTTTGAAGGCCACGGTACCATTTGAATGCTTCCTCCTTATTGTGAACAGCAGTAGAACAAGCGTGAGTAACCAAGATTTTTTTGCATTAGACTGAGAGAAAGAGAATAGAATGTATGCTTCCATGCCCGAGAGTGCATTCAGCACTCTCCGAGGGTCCCCGGCCACGGAAGCAGAAGTCATTCCATGGGAAATCAAAGAAGTACTGCAGAAGAGCCTCCCAGTTGGCAGCGCTGAAGTGCCACAAGCGCCGCCGGTTGGGAGGATCGGGTGGCCGTACCGGAGAGATAGGACAGGTGACAGAGATGATAAGTTTATGGTCGGAGGAGCCCAAAGGAGAGAAAAGATTTAGCCTACAGTATAAGCAGAAGGGTTAGAGGTTAGAATGTTGGGCCGATCTCCGAAGCGATCCGAGATACGAGTGGGTTACTGGACTAACTGCTCTAGGTCATTTAGGATAGAAAAGTTGTAGGCTTTTTCACCAGGTTGGTCAGCGGAAAGAGAGGAAAGCCATTGAACGTTGAAATCTCCTAAGATGGAGATTTCTGCGAAAGGAGAGATGGATATAATATGTTCCACTTTAGAAGTTAGATAGTCAAAGAATTTTGGATAGTCAGTAGAATTAGGGGAGAGATAAACAGTGCAGAAATATTTAGTTTGTGAGTGACAAGAAAGCTTTAGCCAGAGAGTTGAGAATTCAGAAGAGTCAAAGTTGGGGACACGAGAGAAAACAAGATTGTTGCGTACATATACGCAACATCTACCTTTGGCTTGAAACTGAGGATAGAGATAGTAGGAGGATACAGAAAAGGGTGTTCTGTCAGTAGTCCCAGACAACTGCATTTCAGTGAGAAAGAGAAGATCAGGGTTGGCAGAGGAGAGGTGGTGTTCCACAGAGTGGAAGTTAGAGGATAGGCCAACAAATGTTGGCAAAATTAATAGTGAGAGTAGAAGGTGGTGGTTCAGAACATTTTGGCGAGTCGCTGCCAGGGGTCAGATCAATGGATGAATTTTTGGTGTAAGGTGTTTGTAGTATAGTGTATTGAAAGGAGGAGAAGGTGTTTTGGAGGGCAGGTTGGGGTTGCTCTCAATATTGATAAGGCACAGAAAGGTTCAGCCAGGGAGGCCAGATGGTGAAACAGGAGTTCCAGTTGTTCTTATCAACCATCTAGCACTCCCCAGAAGTACTGCCTGTTTGGCTGGTGCCTACAGCCTCCTCCTAGCAATTCTGGAGGTGGGATTCCCAGTCCCAACCTCCAGGGGCTATCAGTGCCACAAAGTTACGGGCGGTGGGGTCGCCACATCCATAAGCCTACCTGAGCAAAGCCACCTGTGTAGAGGTACAAAGTACAAAGGAGTACAAAGGAAATCAAGCAACAACAGATCTAGTGACCCTTCTAGGTTGCTTGTCCTCCAAAACACTGAGGATCAAGTGTCCAAACAGTGGTTTAGAGTGGGTAAGGGAACATTGGAAAGGGAATTACTGCCCTGGTCTTGACCTGGGCCCCCCAAGGAACCGAGCCTACCCTGAGGCTATCTGGACCGTTAACCCTAGGCCAGAGTGACCCGTTAATTCCCCCAATAACATGATAACCAGCTAACCATTACCACCTTCCTCCATACTTACAGAGTTACTAGGAACTGCCACGGCCCCTAGCAAAATCTTATAAGTGCTGAATGATATAGGGCATACTTGTATTTATATTTTGTGTACTTGAAATTGTATATTTTTATGTTATAACCCTGTGTATCTATTGTACAATAATTTATATTATGTGTTTTCTTTCGTATTTCTCACCAGCTAAGACCCACAATACACTCAAATAATATAGGCACAACCATTTGAAACAGAATTGGAGATAGGACAGAACCCTGAGGAACGCCTTAGTCGATAGCTTGAGGAAGTGAGCAATGGCTGTCCACAACCGTAGCAATGGAACGGACAGAAAGGAAATTGGAGATAGAAGGATAGAAACCGAAGGATCGTGGTTTGGAAACAAGGGATTTGTGTCAGACTTTATCAAAGTATTTGGTTATTGTCTATTTATCTTAAATTTTATTTTATGCCAGTCCTATAAACCTATGGAAAATACGGTACCTAGATTGCTCGTATTATGGATAAGACAAAGCAATAATATTAACCCTCTCCGTCTCATATGACGGTTCCGCCCAAAAACTATCAAATGATGCTACCGCGTCATATGAGTCTAGTGAAATAGCTCAATAATAAGTTATATGACGCTTCTGCGTAATTTTGAGCTCAGTAAGTTAGGTAAGTTAGATCATAATCTGTCGATTGATGGCAACCCAAAATTCCTCCGACTTCTAACGGTCCCTCAGTGTGAGAAAGACTGTTGTGGGGGAAATACCGGGCGGTCTGCCAACCCGTAAGTAAGTTAATATATCCTGTCTGAGGGGGTTAAGCTCAGAAAAGGTATCTTGTGAAACAGGCTTGTTCCTTGGGAATCGTAGTCTTAGGAGAAAGAGGAGAAAAGTCGAAATGTTGAAGCAATACAAATGTTCGTGATTACCCTGGTCCCCCTCTTTCTCTTAAGGTATCTTGTAGTCAAGGAGTAAAACATATCTGTTATACCCCACTGCACCACCCAGCGTTATCTGGCACTTGAATTGTTACTGTACCTCCTAGAACTTCCTGGACATCTTATAGTTTTCATTGTAGATATATAGCCGTTGTGATAGATTGTTTTAATTAGTTGCTACTTGTTATACACTAGATAATACGTGTGTGTGTGTGTATGCATGTGTCACCCTAGCTCAGTCACTTGTACTGTACCTCTCTCTATGACATCCGTAACTCCTTACCAATTACTTTCTATAATACCCCTATGATGTCACTTGCATCGCTTTTAGTTACTCGCTCCTCTCCTCTCTATAGGTCAGGTCAGGTGAAGGTATTGAGGGATAAGCCTTTACAATGGCACCTCGTAGCTACTTTCTACTTTTCCTATTTTCTGAAGAGTGTAGAGAGAGGAGAAGGGGTGTTGGAGATGAAGGAAGCTGTTGGAGTGGCTTTGTTTTGTGTGTATTATTAGTCTGCATACGTCATCGAGGTGTTCACCGACTGGGTGTGAGCATGTGAAACACACTAGGACGTACTACCAGTAATCATCTCTCCCTCACGTACTACCTCAACATTATTCTTAAAATGGTCACCTAGATCATATATATATCTCTTTACTACTTGTACTTCAATATTATCCATTAATATGTCATATAAAGCATACCTTGGCTCTCTTTGACACTCGTACTTTAATATTATCCATATATTTGTCGTATACAGCATACCTCTCTTTGGCACTCGTATTCTAATATTATCATTAAATATATAATTTAAAGTATAGCTCTCTCTGACACTCAAATTTCATTATTATCCATATATTTGTGACTTAAAGCTCCCTTTGACACTCGTATATCAATAATATCCATAAATTCGTCATTTAAATCATACCTCTCTTTGACACTCGTACATGAACATCATATGTGTTACGTGTAGGCCTATGCCCTTCCTTTGTCACGGTTCACGTTTTTATTTTTAATTCAATTGCTCACTAACACTAACTCTTTAACTTCGGACCCTTCTTTCTTCTTTACTCCCCCTTCTCCTTACATGCACTGTAACTTTCGGGTAAATAACTCTCACTTCTCCTTCCAGGAATTACACAGCGCTTTACACACACACACACACACATTTCATGTGCACATTTATTCAATATTGTATGTCTTTTCTTATACCAACATAATTATTTTTTGCAAGCAGCACTCTAACATGAAATCAATCACCTCCCTCTATTATAGTTTTCTGTCACATACCTCTAATTTTTCTATACACATATACGAAAAAATACTTTCCTTGCAAAACTGTTTCACAAAGCACATTCTGCTTCTGCATTTGTACGGGTTCTCGTAATACGTGCCCTCCCTTGTGTTAAAATGTGAGTGCGGTACACGAGCACCAGTGTGCTTAGTGAGGCTTAGTTAAGGATAACAGATATGTTGTAGCTTACCAGGTGTTTCCTACTGCCCGTCACTCAACGACCAATAATGTTATCAAGACACTTTGCTCCTTAGGAACGTCCTGTGTACCAATACCTAGAGGAACACCAAATAATAATTATTAACTACGGAAATGCACGAGAGCAGTAGGATACTCATACACGCACCCACACACATTGCATATATATATATATATATATATATATATATATATATATATATATATATATATATATAAACAGAAATAAATAAATTACAAAATATAGAGAATAGGGTTTTTAGACACATATTAGGGGCACCCAGATATGCCCAAAAGGTAACCTTAAGGGGTGAAATAGGAGCCTCATCAATGGAGGCAAGAATTATGGAAGGTAACATAAAATATCTTAAATATTTAGTAGGAGAGGAAAGTAATGACTTGCTAAGAAGAATCACAGAGGAAAAACTTAGAAATAGTAAAGATCCCTGGACTGCAGAAATTCGAAAGTATGTAGGGAATTTGAAGTTAGGAGAAACAAATTTAGCAAATATTAAGAAGGACGACATTAGAAAAAGAGTTCTGGACTGGGATTCGGGAAGATGGCGAGAGGAGTTGGCAGAGAAGAGTAGCCTAGAAGTGTATAGAAGTTATAAAAAGGAGATTAAGAGCGAGGAAGATATTTATGACAACACACAGGCATCTATAATATTTTACAGATGTAGGACAAATAACTTAAATCTAAAAGATAGAAATAGGCATGTGGGAGGAGAGACACAATGCGATCTGTGTAAGGAAGGAACAGAAGACCTAAAACATTTTCTACTACACTGTTCATTTTATAAAGCATGCAGAATAAAAGATCCAGGGTTCCAACAGCCTTATATTGAAAATGAAAACCAAGTCATCGGACATCTTTTATTTAACAAAGAAATAAGCGATAGAGTGAAACAGACAATCTATCAAATGTGGAGAGTACGAGAGAAAACATTGAAAGAACTGAAATAAGAAGACTGAAGAGAGAAGAAACAAGAATGAAGGAAGAAGAGAGAAGAAACAAGACTGAAGAAAGAAGAGAGAAGAAAGATTTCAGAAAAAGGGATGAAAAATAAGATATATTTATTTTTAGACAAATGAGCACGTCACAAAAAGTCACAAAAAGAAAAATAACAAAATCTCTTAGGGAAGTGCCAACGTTAAGGCTAAACTTCCCGAATTCCAACTGAACTGAATATATATATATATATATATATATATATATATATATACTGTATATTATATACATACACAGTAG
Organism: Paralithodes platypus; assembly: GCA_032716605.1. Classification (NCBI taxonomy): domain Eukaryota; kingdom Metazoa; phylum Arthropoda; class Malacostraca; order Decapoda; family Lithodidae; genus Paralithodes; species Paralithodes platypus. The sequence continues at coordinate 49,500,403 of CM064548.1, forward strand.
GCTATATACAGTATATATGTGTGTGTGTGTGTGTGTGTGTGTGTAATGATAGGCTACTCTTAATGGGTTTTTTACTCATACTCTCTCTTGCCATTTACATCATGCTTATGCACGAATAGGCTCAAATCATAGCTTTCTATATAAGTAAGGAACAATAACTAGCTGATGGACAGAGAAGTAATTGGCCTGACAAGTATATGTGTACTGTATGTGTGGCATGGTGGCAGGTATAAAAGTGACGTGAGAGCCTCGCCCCAGGTGTTACGTTGACGGTCTGGGAACCTCACCTGTCATATCAAACACACCCGAACCAGACACTAGGCTACATCCTCTCTCACCTCATCTACTTTATGTGTTCCTCAAATTTCCTTAGTCATACTATTATTTACATTAGCAATTATTGAAGACTTTAAGATAGTAATTATTTTATGGGATAGACTTATTTAACTTATCTAATTTTGGAAGTGGTTGCTTGCGAAATGTTTCTAAAACTTAAGAGGCTAGGGGAATATTTAAGAGAGTAGGCGAGGGGAGTGAGTGAAAGAGAGGGTGGGAAATATCAGAAACTCGATTCGGCGGCCAAAGGGAGCATTATTTCCAAAAGTGGTATTGTTTTAAGACAGTGAGGGAGGAGTGTGAAGCGTTTAAAATACTAACCCCTCCTGTTATGACCGTAACATATAATACGGTATTTGAAAAGTTTTATGTAGAACTGAAATACTGAAGCTTGGGCGGTGGAGCAGCACCACGCTCATTGGTTAGCCTGGTCACATGACCGCCGCGCTACTGATGCTACTCCTCGCCGATCACATTATTTACTTCCCAACATTTTCAATTTTGAATACCCATCTACAATTGGATGCCATATATATGTTGCCCTTTTCCGTAATCTGCGCGCGCATGATTAATTTGTAGTAGTTGGCGATGACTGGGTGTGGCAGGGTGGAGGCGGTTCTGGTGTCAGGCGAGAGTTGGGAGCTGTGGTAGGGAGCGGTATCGGGCTTCTCATCCGGGCTGGTGGACTAGTGAGTGCACTGAGTGGTGAACGTTATCAGTCGTGGCCGGGCCGGTGTTGAGAGGAAGTGTGTGTCTTCTCCCCGCTGTCCCTCACTCACACAACCTCCCCTCTGCTGGACAGGTGAGCACTGTCATCTGTCAATACTGTCGCCAAGGTAGGGGACTTAATCTATGTGCATGGATCATCAATCTAAACCGCTTCTGGGAGCCTCACGTGGTGCTTTTGCAACGGGTGCCTCGGCTTGGTTCATTTAAATTCTGGTGTTTGCAGTAACATAGAAAACGCTTGAGTCCTCGTGAGTGTAATGAGTGTGAGGTGACTGTGGTGGAGACAGGCGTGTGGTGTGTGCTGTTATAATGTGGTTACCCTCCCCGCCTACCATGCCACTCTTTGTCCGCTCATCCACCACCAGTCACTAGTATGTGCCAGTATTGATTTCGGCCCTAGAGCCCTGCTGGAATATCGCACCGTGGAGCTGGAACTCGTAGCGGTTACAGAGTCATGGTAGACGGAAACGTTGAACTCTTCTAAACATCAATATTTTGTTTGTGTCATTGGAAGTTGCACTGATAAAAAGGAAAACAGAAAACTTGATTTTGGACAATTGAAATATATGAACGCGTAATAACAACATAGTGTTTTCTGTAAGAAGTTCGACTCGTGTAGCTATCTTAAGTTAGCAGATCCAATTGCAATTTTGTTAAACATGATCCGTATACGTAATCTGGCATTTGAAATTAAAGTTAATGGATTCTTTAAAAGTGGTTTTCATAGAGGATGCTGTTTGTAAGAGTAACTGTTGTGATGACAGGCGAGAGACAGCAAGATACGGCCTGTCAGTGTGTGTGTATGTCATGGAGGTATGGCAGACATATGTGTATGTCATGGAGGTATGGCAGACATATGTGTATGGCAGAACAAATAATGACACTCATTTAATTCCACTTACGGTAGGTGATGTGACTAATGGACACAGTGACACATCCTAATAGAGCGGCAAGTACCCGCTCGCAAATTATTTCACACAATGCTTATCTCTGAAATGTATATGATTAATACTCTTGGCATCGAGCAACGTTAGGCCTATATTATGATCCTAAAATGATGAGTTTACCTTCTTTTTTGACGTAGCTAAGGTGTTTAACTTAGTTTGACGGTAATGTTCTATTACATGGAATATATAATAAATGACGTAAATAAAGACACCAAAATGTATATAATTGTATTCAATAAGAACAAGATAACTAGTGTGATTTGGTCTACTTTAGTAATCTTGTCAGCGTAAACTTATTTTTTTTTTAATTATTACTACAAGTGATATGTGTAATACCAGTATACTACTTCATACGAAACTTAACAAAATAAACAAAATATTCATCCCTGCAGACGTTGATGTGATGAAAATTAAAACAAAAAAATCATCCCTGCAGACGTTGATGTGATGGGCAGTTAGCAAGTGTTTATATGTAGCCACCCCTTCGGGGATAGCTAGGCCCTAGATAGATTACATTGCTTACCTAGTGATTGCTTACCTAGATTATATGTTATTACTGCTACATTTGTGTAACTATCGTCTTCAGTGCAATATTTCATGTACGATTTTTTTATTTTATTTTTATTTTTTATTAGTAGCTGTGTGCGTGTATGTACAGTTATTTGTTGTGGGTGTGTGGACATATATGATTCTTATCTTGTGTGCGGTTTATGTGTGGTTCGGGTGCTTATGAATTGATCTACATATTTACGTGGGCTTTAAATACTGTATAGGCCTAAGTGAGACGTGTGGGACTAAGTGATAACTATATATATATTGTGGTAGTAATCTGAACAATTAGTATTTACTGTGTCACTGTTAGGCTATATAGTGAATGCATGTAAATGATGAAAATCATGATGTGTTAGTTTGTATGAACGCAAAACTATGTAAACTATCGAAATCGTTATGACAGAGGTCCACTCCTTTAATGCATGCAATTGGATTAA